>CM046664.1:47953091-49153091 GCA_025594165.1 Tamias sibiricus
TACTGTGTAATAGTTAGAATTGTTAGCTATTACATACATATAACTTAAGAAAGTGGAAGTACAAATGAAGAAATATTTTAACATTAAAATATAACAATGCTTGTGATCATGAAAGAATGAATAGAATATTACATTACTGATGACCACAACCATCCACTTGAAAAGTAATGTGGCTTTATTTTCTCAAGAAACAAAATGCTCATATATTTTGTCCAGTGATCTCACTCTAGGATTTATCCTTAAGAAATTACCCAGAAGAAGGAAAATCAATAATATATTAACTACCATGTTAATCGCAATATCACACAACAAAAGAAAACCAGGGGAAGACTGTCTCAACATATCATGAGACATCAACCTATTGGAACATTTTACAACTATCACTATCAATTATTATGAAGATAATATAAAATAACAAAAACATTTGAAATATGGTAAGTAGAAAAAGCAGGGAGAAAATCTTTTTATTAATACCATGATTACAGTCTTATAATAATAATTATGTATACATATGGGCCTGGAAAAGAATATGGAAAATAAGTTTTTCTTTTTAGGTCTGTAATTATTATCATTATCAATGCAATATTTTTAATGCCTCCAGACTGCCAAAATATGCACAAAACTTTTTAAATGAGAAAAAGATCCTGTGGGGTACAGATCTTGACCTAAACCTGCCAGAGCAGTATGCATAGTTCAAGTTCTAGAAACAGACTTAAATTCTGGCTTCAGCACTGACTAGTTGGGTGTCCTTTGACAAGTTATTCCACCTCCATGGGTCTTGGTTTCCCTGTCTGTAAAATGGGGATCTGATACTACCTGCTTTTATTTCACAGGATCACTATGAGAATCAAATGAGAAAGCACTTTAAAAAGTATCTGCAGCAACATGAATAGTTCAATGTTGGCCAAGTATTTAGTTTTATTATTCTCAAATAATCTTTTATACAGAAGGCTCCTTATTTCAAATGTATTTGAGTTTTTGCAAATAAAATGAACTTTACTTTGATCCTGGGGGGTCATAAGTCATACTTACTTCATATGCACCATACTTTCATCCTTTCAATATATTTGGACATTTAGGCATTTTCTTTTTCTTTTTATATTCTAATTTTAATAAAAATCTTCCTGCATATATCAATATTTTAAATTTAATAGATACTGCTTTCCTCATAAGACCATTCTCTGGACACACATCTTACAGACAAGTTCTCTAGCCTAGGGTCTAGGGGAATTGCTGAATTTCTGTGGTAACTGTGTACAGGAAAAAGACTTGGAAAGTGTGTTTTCAAAGAAATTAGTAACTTTAACCACTGGTATACCTTGAGTCACATATATACTATGGGAAATGTAAAGATGAATTAATGCTGTTTGATTGCTGTTTTTCTTATAATAATTATCCTAAGAACACTTCAGGCTTATAGAAACTCCCTAGACGGGCATCACAGAGACTGTGGCTTCTTAGCTCAGCTTCCAGGTGTCCTTCCTCCCTGGTGCTAACACATCACTTCTGTGGATACTCACAAGGCCCCTTCCTACATACCCTCACTTTATCCACTTGAGGACTTCCATGACCTCACCTATGACCTCCAGGACAAAGACTCAGAAATCTACATTTCTAGCTGCCAACCCCCCTCAGTCCCTGTGATTGGGACTGATCGTTCTATTTGGTTTGTCCTCTGACTCATACCCAGCTAGTAGGAGGGACTCAGGCAGGCCAGGCAAGGAGAGTTTGATGAAAGGGACCACTAAGAGCCAGTATGTGATGGACTTGAGTCCAGTCACAGTAAGGTTGTCCCTAGTCTTCAAACTGCGTATGCATATATCTTTTCTTTCACAGTTGCTATCCTTAACGTTTAGAACAAAAGCAAAACAAAACAAACACACACACCCATACCACAGGTGGATTGCTTCCCCACAGGTGGATCTCTTCCCCACCATGAGTCTTACACTGACTCTGGGCATAAAAACCTTCTGGAAAACAAAAAAAGGCCAATGTGATTGTGTCCTTTATGTGGCTTCCTTCCACCACGATGCTTTAGAAGGTTTCCTGTGTTCTGTTTTATAACAACTATTTTTCATTAAGGGAAAAGCATAAAAACACAGTCAGAGATGAGCATTTTGGCCCATGTTGCTGTCCCACAACAAGACATATTATTGAATGGGAAGACGAAAGTGGTAATCATTTTTAAATCCTTGCCTCTTCTATCTCCTGACTGATGCCAAATAATGCATGGGTCCTGAGGGAGATGCCCATAAGAGTCTTATACAAAATACTGGTGGCAGAAGAGCTTTATGTCATCAGACAAGAAAGCATGGCAAAGTTCCATGTCTTATCTATGTAATTATCTTGGGAGAATTCAGAAGTGAAATGGCTAGCTCAGAAACACATATTCACACACAATTTTTGAATCTAAGAAGAAAATAGGATTTTCTCTTCAGTTTCGGACAAAAACATTTAATAATATTTTGATCTCACTTTTTTCTAACTATATTGATTGAATTATGGAAGGTACTTCTAAGAAAAGAGTCACAAGTATAATTAGAGTCATCTGGGGATCCGTTTTGGGTAGACATTCCAAAAACTGGGAAAATAAATGACTCTAATTTGGGTTAGTCAAGTTCTTTTGAAAGTCAGCTGGTCTCTAATACTTTAAAAAATAAATAAGGAGAATCTAACCAAATTGTAAGATGATGGAACTTAAATATACTTTTTTTGTGATTTTGGCATAAGCTCTAGAAAGAATTTTTAAAAATTGAATGACATGGATTTCTTTCATTTTCATCTACTTATTCACAGATTATTACTATAATCATGTCCCCAAGTATGAATAATTAAAGCTGAAAATTGTCCCCCACTACTTACTTATAGTAGTGAAAGTAAAAGAAAAAAACTCATATGTATACATACATACACACACACATACACATATACACAGATGGATGTTGAAAACTGTTTCATTCTAACAGTAGCATTTATGCGTGGAAATAGGAACACTGGAAAAGTAAAAGCCCCTTTTTGCTCAATAAGAAATCTATTTCTAATAAAATTGTACATTTTTTCCTGATAAAAATTATAATATATTTATGTTACAATCAATTGTGCACTAATTATAAGTGTAATAATGAACCAATCCAGATATCTCTAACACAGAGAAAAAGCTCTGATAGGAAAGAATTTAAAAAGTTTGATTCTTCCTTATGTATGTAATGTTGCAGAAGAGTTGGCATAGTAATCAACAAGATTTCCTGGCATAAAAGTACATTGTGTTAGGATGACATTCAGTGGGGTCAGTGAAATAGAAATAGGAGTTTCAAGAGAAAATAATAATGCAAATGTTCAACTGTCAAAGAAAAACTTGACATGTTTTACAAAGTAATGATGATGACTATCAAATTCTGCAATATTTAGTTCCATTGGGTAACTATTTTTAAACAAATAAGAATTTTATCGTTAAATGTCAATAGTTAAGTAAGAACAATATGCTCTGAAACTGTTAAACATATGAAGAGTTTTTTTTAAGTAAGCAAATACCACAGCTTTAATTTTTTTTATAAATATAGCTCTGTTTGTTGGAAAAGCGGAAAAATTGTATATAGCTCTCATGAGTAAACAAGATTTACCTGCTTTGACCTGCATACCGTAATGCCAAAGAAGTGACATGAAAGGGGTTAAGATGGAATGCTTTTATCTTCACAGCAATAAAATGCTAAACTTTACAACGTGCAAAAATATTTTTTGAAATTAAAAAAACATCAAGAAATTCTTTTAGGGATCTCCTGTGAAAGTGTGGAGACCCCTGTTGTAGAGGAGTTTTAGAGTGCGATCTGAAAACACTGGTGAGCCAAAGGGAGAGGGAAAGCCAGGAGGTGAGCCCTAATTATGACAGGACCTTTTGGGAGTCGGAAGGACATGGTGCCCTTCCCTGATGACCAGTTGCTTAGCTTGCCTAGAGAAGACAGTGGACAGAAGGAACGTGAAATGAACTTCTGGAGAACTGAGTGTTAAGGTGGAATGTTTGGACCATGTTATGTTGGAACTCCAAAACTATTATTCAAGGCTTTGGAATTGGGAAGGAAAATAATCTAGAATTATTGAACAAATATAAATATATATAAGCATAGTTAGAGCCTCTGGAGAGAGAACATCCAGTTTGTGCCTGATGACAAGAATGTTCGATAATTGTAGTTGCCATTTTATCTATTCTCTCAGGGAGAATAAAGTGGTCACTAGCCCAAAGAGATCTTGGAAGGACAGTGAGTGTGTGTGTATGATGTGTGTGTGTGTGTGTGTGTCTCTGTGTGTGTCTATGTGTGTGAGAGAGTGTGAGTGTGTTGAGGGTTGGGATGGCCTAGGGGTAGAATGAGGAAGGACAAGACATGGGCTGTCACTGCTTGAACTAAACTGGTTGGTAACAGATAGGAGGCTTTGTGAGCATGTGACCCAGAGCCTGCACTTAGAACCCCACACTTAGTTTAATGCTCTGCTGTCACTATCTTGAAATGCTTAATAATCTTCACCCAAGATGTTGTCAGGGAAGAAAATCAAAGTGGAGTAGCATTGGTTCAGGGCACTTCAGGAGGCCTCGTTAAAGGAGGTGTCAGGCTCATCCGCAGCTGAACTCTTGCACTCAGCTGTCTGCACATGCCCACCCCGTACATGCTGACCTTGTGAACGGGGCTAAAAAGCCACTCACTGAACTAAATTCACCAGCCTTTACTAACAGTCTGTGAAACCATCCCCCTTGCTTCCTGAGACTGCACCCAACCCCTTTCTTATGAAAGAGACCTTGCTGCACAATTCTTGACAAATAGGGGATGCAATTAACAACCCCCCGCCCCTTGCAATTTAAGCTACAAAAATAGCCACCATCTTGTAAAACCTCAGAGCAGATTTTCAAGGCTGGTTGAATTTTGTGTCTCCTGGATTGCAATCCTAATAAGCTGCAGATACATGCATTATATCCTTGTTCTCTTCTAGGTTGATTTTATCTTGGATGGGACAGTGCCTCACATTATCCTTTTTCACTGGGCCCCACAAATTACATAGGTGGTCTTGGTCTTGGAAGAGGTTTCCTAGGATGAGAGCATCCCACCTGTCCTGCTTGCTTAGGCTGCATTGTCCTCACCCCATCACTTCCTAGTGGTCACTAAGTCCTGTTGATTATCATCTCACAATGTGTCACACCTGTTTTCACAATGCAGCAGTGCATTATATAAATGGTAGCAGCTCAGAAAAGGAGGATGTGCTCAGGGCCCCAGGAGCTGGAAAAGGTTGCTGAGCAGAGGCAGCAACTGCTCTGTGTGAGACTCCTCCTGACCTCTCCAGGGCCAGGGCTCTGAGCTGTGGTGGGTAGCTGTGAAAACGAGATGGCATTGCTTTGTAGGGGGCTCATCACTGCCTCTCCACAGACACGGGAAGGAGTTCTGGGGAAACAGAGCTTTCCCCTCATTTGCAGAAAGCCATTATATAGAAAGACTGGAGGGGTTATTTCTGCTCCCTCCTACACTAAATGATTATCTACCACAGTAAGGCTGTGAGCCCTGAAGTTCATTCTATGAAAAGAACTTCTTTTCTTTTTCTTTTTCTTTTTTTTTCTTTTCTCTGTGATCCTAATTTTCTCGAGCGTACACAGAATAAATATTTTTCAGAAAGTTCTCCTTTTGATCATATCACCTGAGAGAATGGTGCTTGAGACCAGGGATGCAGTGTTTTCTGTGTTTCAATTAAAAGATCTTTTTGCCTTTTCTCTTAAGAATTTAATTTACTGGATGATACACATGAATTTGAGAGATGTGAATCTGTCTTCTAAATAACTCACTGATCTTTTCCACAAGCAATGCTTTTATGAAAGGAACACATACACACAAAATACCTGCTCAAGTGGAAGGGAAAACTAAAACTCTTTCAAGTGTTGTTTAATTTTTCCCTCTCTCTGATATACTTGCATGTAAAATACTACAAATTATTCTTCATATGAGTTTTTAAACCACAACAGTTAAATTTAATAAATAGGAGTATGCCATCTAATTCCAAAATTTAAATACAAACTTGATGACTTTGTACTCTTGTGAAAAGGGAAGTGTGTACCGTGAAAGAAACCACCAACACACTGGTAGAGCTTCTCACCCCAGCCTGCCATATCTCCCACCCAGGTGTGCGCTAACCTAGACGCAGCCAGAGAGAGCATCCCTGGCACTCTTGACTCTTACGGTGTTAAAATCAACAAAACAGGATATTCCACATGCTTAGAATTACGCCTGAGTTGCTAAGTGCCTTGCCATTGCTGAGGCTGGTTTTGAACTCGCGATCCTCCTGTCTCAGCCTCCCAAGTGCTGGGATTACAAGCGTGCGCCACCATGCCCCGCTTATAAGTAGCAATTTTTAAAAATACCAAAAATTTGAAATTCTGTGAAACATCAACATGAAGAAACAAACAGAAAGGAATCTCTCCTAACAGTGTTGGAGAAGAAAAAGAGTTAATTCTTTGTGATTAGGAGGGATTTCCACCAACTATGGTGCTGACAGTGTTGGCCAGAGAGGTGATGGCCTTCACAGGCTTTGCCTCCGAAGCTATAATGCATGAAATAGAAAAAAGCTGGGAGGAAGAAGCTCCACTCTTCCCAAACTCCAAAGCCCGTGGACCTTCAGGTCCCCAAGCAAGTCAGCTCAGTGACATGTGGCAGCTTCCTGAGACAGCCAGTCTTACCAAGACCCCCAGGAGGCACTTTTCTCTGTGAATGGGAGATGACAGCTCCTTCAGGAAATTAGGCATGAGGTAGCACAACACGTGGTAAGACATAGCATAATACACAGCCACGTTGTCTGGGTACACTCGAAGAGAATTTATATGCCCTTGATAAGCCTGAGGCACCAGTAATAGTCACCATGCTTCCACTAACGTTTCTTTCTTCTTGAAAATAAACAAAATTAGCAAAATGTGTATTATCTTTTGTTCTTAAGTTATGCTTAGGATTTGGGAGTCCTTCTCTCCAGAAAACAAGTTATACCTGTTGCAGCAAGTAAGGGAACACCATGACTGCAAAACTCTGGTGACAGATCTCCCCCTCATTAAAAAGTACACTTGTTTGCTTTTCTAGTGTCTCCTTCAGAGAAAACTTCCTCACTGGATCTTTCTCAAACAAGGTGGCAGGGTGTCAAATGCTGGTTGTCACAGCCCACTGTTTTGGCTCAAGGAAGTTAATAAAAGTTGAGAATACTCCCTCCCTTCCAGTGGAAGGATTTATCTGTATTCATCCAGCTTGCCCATCATAAGAAATTTTAGCAAATGGTGGTGGTGGTGGTGGTGGTGGTGTGTGTGTGTATGGTTTGCAATGCCTTAGCCAAGAAAAGAAGGTTGTTTTCTCTGATTTGAGGAAGGTTTTGTAGAAACGAGGAGGGGCCAGGGAGCACACACACACACACACACACACACACACAGACACTGGGGTTATTAGTTTTTAATTGTTATGCTTTGGACCTTGAATGTCCCCTCAAAGCCTGTGGTGCTATTGGGAGGCGGTGAAACCTTCAGGCAGTGGGGAAGATATTGGGACCAGTCCCTTCCTCTCTTTCACTTCCCAGTCACCATGAGGTAAACGGGTCTCCTCGGTCATGTACTCCTACTTGATGTACTGTGCTACCACAGTCCCAAAGCAACAGGGCCAAGTGAGTATGGACTGAAACCTCTAAAATTATTACACAAAATAAACCTATTCTTTTATTAAGTTGATTTCTTCTCAGGTATTTTGTTACAGTGGCCAAAAGCTAACTCACACATTTATGTGCTACATCTGATCAGAGAAGAATGGGAGTATCCCAGAGTCATAAGGACAGAGACAATTTTACTTTAGATTAGCATTTATCTTTAAAACTAAGACTAAATGATTAAATGTCCATCAAGTACAGAAACTAGACTATATTTCCAATCTACACTTCTACTTTTAGATACTATTACAAGGGCATATGTATTATATAAACTCTATTGAAAAGTAATTTGATAATCTATATCTCAAAAGCCTTAAAAATTCTATTCCTTTCAACCATCAATCCCACAATTACCTTATGTAAATTACATGAAAAAGAAAAAAGCGATATGCATAAATCCATACAGTATTTAATAAATTATGGAAAACCAAAACCAGCCAACATATTGGAAAAGAGTGACATGGTTTGTTAAATTACAAATGCTAAAAAAGGTATTTGTACCACTAAATGGATATTTATCATGAGTAAAGACATTATTGAGAGTAAGATAGGAAGAAGCACATGTTATTATATTTAAGGAAAAGGTCAGTATGTAGAAATGTTTAGTCTTAATAATTGGGAAAAGATGTCTACTAAAATAAGATTTTAAAAATAAAATATAACAAAATGTTGATGGCATTAGGAATAATTTAGGAGGGGGTGCTGGGGATTGAACTCAGGGGCACTTGACCACTGAGCCACATCCTCAGCCCTATTTTGTATTTTATTTAGAGACAAGGTCTCACTGAATTGCTTAGCGCCTCACTTTTACTGAGGCTGGCTTTGAACTCCTGATGTTCCTGCCTCAGCCTCCTGAGCTGCTTGGATTATAGGCGTACGTCATTGCATCTGGCAGAAATAATTTTTTCTTCTTCCCCTTTATACTTTTCTGTATTTTCCAATTGCCTAAAATGAGCATTTATAAATTACAATTAGAATTAATTGAAGAATATTTTTTAAAGAATCTTCAATAATGCACCACTTTTTAAAGCAGCAGCAATTATTGGTTAAATCATCAAAAAATGTAGAAACCTTGTGTTTTCCATTGGTTCGTCTATGCTATTGTATTATGTAAATTTGCTGAATTATTTGAAAATATTCAGTTCTGTTAAAGACAATGAAAGCAAATTAAGTGGATGCAATGCATAAGCAATGTAAAGCACAGTGAGTTAGTGAGTGGTTTGTGAGCCACAGGAGAAACTCATGGTACATGCCAAGTCCAGATGGCTGGCAAGGCACTAGCAGAAGTCATAGTATGTGCTAAATACTAATAGTAAATTAGAAACCTGAGGTGCTGAAAATAGAAAATGAATGTATGATGGCACAAATGTGAGCATTATTCAGAGCTAGAAAGGGATAGACAGATGAAGTCCTGAGCCTGCCATCTATAGGCTGACAGCTTGGTCATGCCTAGCTGTGACTATCCCTTAGTCATATCCAGTATGACCCATTCTGGCTCCACATGTATTTTTCCAAAGAAGTGCAATTAGAAGCCATGGATATTTAGCAGCCAACTGGCAAGCCAAAGGTACAGGCTAGCCATGAGGCTGTAGATAGAACAAGGGTGTGTCAACAGCCCCAGGCACCTTCAGTCTGTGGACTTCCTTGCTCAGATCCAACTCTTGCCAGCCACATCAGAGAGACAGAACACATGAAATTCACTAGCCTGGAACTCAGGCTGTGTGGGCCTTCCTTTCGCTTATAAGATTAACACGAGTCTGTCAATCTACCCCCATCATTTTCCGTTACTTGTATTTTAATTTACTTAGTAAACTGCAGGTGTTATGGTTTAGATTTTAAATTTTCCCCAAAGACCCTCATGCTAAAGGCTTGGTCATCAGCCTGTGACACTATTGCAAGGCAGTAGAACTTTTAGCAGGTTGGGCCTTAGTGGAAGGAAGTTAGGTCACTGGAGGCATACCCCTGCAGGGGATATTGAGACCCCAGTCCCTTCCTGTCTTTTCACTTCCTGGCTGTGGTGAGGAGAGCACCCTTGCTCCACCATGTACTCTCTTCCATGGTATCCTGCCTCACCAGAAGCCCCCAAACAACAGAACCAATCAATCATGGACTGAAACCTCTGAAATGTGAATCGAAATAAACCTCTCCTTCTTATAAGTTATCTCAGGTATTTTGTCATAGCAATGGAAAACTGACACAGTGGGATTCAAGCATCTTACTTTGGTCTGTGGGTCTTTCTGTTTTGTGAATTCTTAGATAGCTTGCTTAGTAGGTACTTGCGCTAGGGTTCTTTCCTATATAACCTGTGGAAGGAGGAAATGTTCTTGTCTTTCTCAGAATGGTACTTAAGACAGGTTAGGATTTTTTTTTTTCAGTGCTGAGGCTCAAACCCAGGGCCTCTTGTATACTAGGCTCTACCACTGAGCTACCCCCTCAGCTCCAAACAGGCTGGGATTAATACACACAGTGAACCAATAGCAGTCCAAAATCAAGACTGGACTGAAATTGAAAAAATGAAAATATTTTGGGCATTATAATCATTTTTTAAACATAGAGGACCTGAATAAGAGAGGAGAGGAGTTTGGAATCCAGAAGGTAAAACATTGAAGGAAGAGGGTTTATCTGTAGATGGATTTGTTGGAAACCTAAAGACTGACCCTCTGGGATGGCTGCAAGAGGGGTCATTTCTCATTTCCTCCTATAGCAGTATGCTCTTTGGTCCTTGAACAGAATCTAAAAGGTTGAAGGCTGAAATTATTCAGTAAACACATCACTGAGCACCTGAATATTTTATGAGAAATAATTCTGGATTCATGGCTCTCCCATTCCAATGCGTTTCATTGTCATTATTCTTTTCAAAATTCCTCAAGCATATCGGGATTTAGTAGTACAAAGAAGAAATGCATCATCCTTCCCCTTTCCTACTGTGACTATAAAACACACATCCTTGGCCATGACCACGGGTACGTGAAGGGAATGTCAGAACCGAAGAGCATTTATGTGCTTTGAGCCCACTCAGCAGGTCTTCCTCTGTCCAGATGGATTCTGCTGAATATCCACCACGGTTAATAAACTTCCCTGCATTAGAAAACAACACACAAAAAGCCCCAAAGTTCAAAATACGTTGCAAGTCTGCTACTGAATTCCTCGTAAAAGGCACTCCTGGAATTGGGCAGTGAGATGCCCCTGACTGATTTTCTTATGCAATGAATCTGTTTGTGGCTTGGTTGATTGCCCAGAGAGTCTTACTGATTTCCACTGGTCATGGTGCATTTTGTATAATATGGTAGAATCCTTCTTCTCCAATATGATTGGTAAATTAATGGGAAAGGCTTTTAAATTAATGAGTTTCTCAAAAACAATGTAGCATCAGATGCTTTTACTTTTACCTCCACTTATTTTTCATAATAAGGGATTTCTGTTCTTTGAAAAGTGTTTTTTTTTTTTTTATTGTGGTTTTTTTTTTTTTTTTTTTTTTTTTTTTTAACCAGGGATTAAACCCAGTGGTGCTTGAACACTGAGTCATATCCTTTAAAAAAATTTTTGTTTTTTTTTTTTGGACAGGGTCTCACTTAGTTGTTTAGGGCCTTGTTAAGTTGCTGAGGCTGCTTTGAACTTGTGATCCTCCTGTCTCAGTCTCCTAAGCCTCTAGGATTACAGGTGTGTGCTGCTGTCCCTGGCCCTTTGAAAATGTTTTTTTTTTTTTTTTTTTGGTGGGGGAAGGGGTACCAGGGATTAAACTCAGGGGCACTCAACCACTGAGCCACATCCCCAGCCCTATTTTGTATTTTATTTAGAGACAGGATCTCACTGAATTGCTTAGAACCTCGTTTTTTTCCCTGAGGATAGCTTTGAACTCGCTATCCTCCTGCCTCAGCCTCCCGAGCTGCTGGGATTACAGGTGTGGGCTACCACGCCCAGCCCTTGAAAGTATTTTTGGTGACTAGAGTTTACACTGTTTGTATGAGAGAAGTCAGTTCTTGAATGCAACTTCATGATATCTAGGTCTAGCTTTTAAGAGTGGAATAAAATAAGTTCTTTGAGAACATTAAGCACTAATAAAGCAATCCGCAGCAATATCTTTAGATTTTAATGATTTTCCGGTTGGCTTCTGTACCTCTCAGATTATGCTGTTTACATTGTACATGAACCAGCAGCTTCTCTATCACCTGGAAGCTAATTAGAAATGCAAGGTCCAGACCCCACCCAAACCTACTGAATTCACCCTAACAAACTTTCTGTGTGGTCTCTGTGCACATCAAAATTTGAGCAGCACTTATCTGGCCTATTCCAGTACCTGTTTCAGTAACAAAAGATATCCATACTTTTATTCTGCCTTTATGCTTTGTGGTATTATATACAATTTAACTAGGTAGTATATTATAAAAGTATAACTGGGGCACAAACAAGTTTGGCATAACACACAACTGTCTCTCTAAACATTCAACTCATAAGAACAGGAGCAAATGAGTCTAGGATTAGCTGTAGAGTAGGATGTAAGGTAGGATTAATGTAGGGTAGAATGTTCACATATGGACATCACTATAGATGTCTTATAGCAGAATGAGATAGCATTTACGAATACAATGAGTAGTTTAGTGTAGGCTGTTTAAAAGAACCAGTCCTATGACAGTAATTAAAATTCACTGATGACTACTTATGAATTGTATTTAACCCTACTGACATAGTAGGAGGGTATCTGAGGTAGGCATTGCCCTATTAACCAAATATCTTTTGTTTTTTCCCCCTTTCAGACACTTGCAGGATTATCCTTTTTGGCCTGCTTGTAGCCTGAATGCATGTGTAAGTCAGCTTTCTGTCACCGTATCAAAATACCTGAGGAGTCTACTTAAAAAGAGAAAAGGTTATTTTAGCTCATAGTTTTAGAGATTTCAGACCATAGTCACTTGACCCTATGGCTTTTGGAAGCACATGAGTGGGAGTATGTGGCAGAGCAACTTACTCACATCATAGCAGTCAGAAATGAAAAGAGAAAGAGGAAGAGACCAGCATGGAATAGTCCCCTTCAAGGACACACTCCCAGTGACCTAAGAGCTCATATTAGGTTGCACCTCTTAAATATCCACAACATCTGAACAGCATCAAGTTGAGAACCAAGCCTTTAGCACAGGCCTTTCAAAGATATTCCATATCCAAAACATAGCAGGCAGGAAGTTCATCTGGCCAATGAGTTGTAAGCAGAAGTAACATGTCACTTACAGTCACATAATTTTATTTATTTATTTATTTATTTATTTGGTAATTGGAATCAAACCCTGAGTAGCTGGAATTATAGGCATGTGTCACCACTCCCAGCTTAATTTTTTAGTATGAGACTCTTCCCTTTAGCCCAAAGACCAGTGACATCAGAGATGCCAGCTATTTAGCTGGCAAAGAAACAACTCTGAGATCTTAAGCCCCCAAGATTATGGGGTTTATTGCAGCAGAACTTAATCCATACTGACTTAGACAGTATTACCACCTTGAGTGTATAGTTTACTGCACTTTGGTTACATTACAGAATTTATGTGATAAACAGCAGCAAACAATAAATTTTCAACGGTTCAAATGAGTGTTCTATAAAATGAGAATCTTTATTAGCCTACAAAAATCTTAAAATATAATTCTCCATGGCTAAATTAGGTGGAATTTGGTGGAGATGGGACAACCTATGTTTTATGAAATATTAAATGTATTGAAGAGATTCTGAGGGCAGATGCAGAGAGAGGGTAAAGGAAGAAGTTTTTCAATTTCTGCTGTTTCTAGTGTGATCTCTACACTTACATGGTTACTGCCTGTAACTATAAAAATAATCTCAAAGTAAAATAAAAGAAAATGTAGGAATTAAACTCTATATAAAGTAAATGTGAAAATTCAAAAATTGGTGTGACTGGCATCCCAGCAACTCAGGAGGCTAAGGCAGGAAGATTGCAAGTTTGAGGCCAGCCTCAGCAACTTAGTGAGGCCCTAAACAACTTAGAGAGTCCCTGTCTTAAAATAAAAAATATATGCATAAAAGAAATAAGGAGGGGGAGGTAGCCCAGAGGCAAAGCACCCTTGGGTTCAATCTCCAGTACAAAAACAAAAGTACAAAACAAAAAAAGAAAATGAGACTAAGAAACTGAAGGCAGGAAGACTATAGCAGTTGAGGTCTGAGTAGCCAGGGGAACAGCCATGTGATTAGTCCTCTTAGAGGCAGATCCTTAAAACCAGCTGAGCTGTTAGATGCTGTCATCTCAGCATATATCCTGACTCAATTTCATGAGGGCCTGAGCGAAAGCCTTCGAGAAAAGCAACTCTCAGATATTGCCCCTCAGAAACCATGAGAAAAATAAATGTTTGTTACTTTAAGCTACTGTTTTTAGATAATGTATAAGGCAGAAAGAGATAATTACCACAATTGCTAGAGCTATTTTCATAGAAAAGCAGGTAAATTGCTACAGTTTAGATCTGGACAGTCTCCAAGAGGCCCATGAGCTAAAGGTTTGGTCCCCAGCCTGTGGTGCTACCAGAAGGCAGTGGAACCATTAAGAGGTTGGGCCTGACAGGAGACTTTAGACCATTGGGGCACGCCCTTGAAGGGGATTGTGGGACGCTGGTCTTTTCTCTCTTATTCTGCCTTTGCTTCGTGGCCACCATGAAGTGAGCAGCTTATTCCACCACACATTCCCCACCATGATATTCTGCCTTGCCACAGGTCCAAAGGCAACAAGGCCAACTGAATATGGGCTGAAACTGTGAGCTAAAATAAACCTTTTCTCCTCATATGTTGACTATGTCAGGTATTTGTTACAGTAATGGAAAGCTGACTAACACATAAGTCATATGTATAGGTTGCGAAGAAGTCAGAGGTGTTTTCTAAGGGGGCCTCCATTTAAGATTGAGGTAATCTTAAAGCATGAAATCCGCAAAGAAGCTCTGTGAGAATTATATGACTCTTGCTCTTAGAGCAGGTGAACCCTGGGAACCATTCCTTATGCAAGACCTACCAAGTAGTGCTGGCCCATTACTGCTGCAAAGACTTCAAAGGACTCTACAGTATACAGTCTGACCTATATCCCGTTTCAGCTTTCTGTAGCTGGCTCACACTAGCTTGTGAGAGAAGACTGTTAAATTTTCAGGAATTTTTCATGCTGGCTGTTAAATAAAACCATGAATTTACTATTAAAAATTTAATTACATGTATAAAATTAAATTACAGTTAAAAAGACAATAAATTCTAAAAATTCACAATAACCTGATTTTTTTTTTACTACTTTTCACAATCATCTGTGCTTTTGAGGTTATTCTGTGCTATATGATGGAAATACAACTATTAAATATAGAAAAGGACCAAGCCAAAGTGTTTTTTTCCATCCCTTACACAGCAATGCACTCAGAATTCTTCAATAAACCCTGATCATCAAAATATGTGGGGGATTTCCCTCTACTGAACACTTCTTAATGGACTCTCCGGTGGAAGCCACTGTCCCCTGATTCAATTCAGTTTTGACTCTCTCTATCTACCCAAAGACATCACTGAGGGCCAGGCGGGGTGGCGCATGCCTGTAATCCTAGCACTTGGGAGGCTGAGGCAGGAGGATCGTGAATTCAAAGCCAGCCTCAGCAATGGAGAGGCACTTAGCAACTCAGTGAGACCCTGTCTCTAATAAAATACAAAAAAAAAAAAAAAAAAAAAAGGGCTGGGGATGTGGCCCAGTGATCGAGTGCCCCTGAGTTCAAGTCTCCGGTACCAAAAAAAAAGACAGCACTGAGGACTCAGTCCCACAAGACTGTCCCCACTTTAGATGCCAGTTGTAAGTAGTAGGTTGTCACCTATACTTCTGACCAACTGGCTATAAATTGGGCTTACCTACCTTAGATTCACCTAATTTGCTAAAGCAGTCAACTGAATTTAGTGAAACACTTAGATTTTCTCATTTATCATAAGAGACATTTCAAAGGATACAGATGAACAACTAGAGGGAAAAGATTTACAGTGCAAGGTATGGGAGAAGGGACTCCAAGTTTCTAAGACCTGTCCAGGAATGTCACTTTCTAGGCATCTCCATGTGTTTTGGTATCTGGAAGCCCCACTCTGCCTCAGGTCCTTTTGGATTTTTATGAAAGCTTCTTTAAGTAGGTACAAATGGTTAGATCACTGACCATTGGTGATCAACTTAACCTTCAACCTCTCTTCCCTTCCTATAGCCCAGGGTAGGGATGAAAGTCTCAGTCCTCTAAAATTCTTTCTGGTGCCCAATCCCGCTGCTAGAGCTACTTAGGGGTCCCCAGCTACCAGTCATCTCATTGGCATACAAAACCCATCATTCTAGATATTCTGAGGGGTTTAGGAGCTTATTTCTGGAAATCTAGATGAAGACCAAATACATATTCCACAGTTTTCACCACTACACAAAGGTTTGCTTGTCTTCACAAATCCATGTTTAGTGACGTCACACTGGTAGCTTAAAATCAACTACAGTGAAGGTACTTACATTATGGGAATTGGTAAATAGGACAACTGTGGTCTTGTTTTTTTAAATGATAATGGGGAAAATGTTCACAACACAGATTAAACTTAAAATGTGTTATTTTTATACTTACTACATTGTGAATAGCACAAAATATTCAGGAAATATTTTCCAATATTCAAAACTTTATCCAATTCAGCAAAATAGAAGTTCACATTATATAACAATAAGTGAAGCTCTAATGTTTTTATCTTTTGTCTTACTGGAGAAGGTAACTAAAAGCATCAAACAACATTAAATCTGAATTATGTTCCTTTGTTAGTTATGACCACAAGTTGACTATGGACGCAGAGATTTGGCAAAAATCATGAAATTAACTGAGTTTATGAAATTTATGATAAAGAAATTGTATATTTTATTATTATTTGTAAACCATGTGCTCCTTTATATCAGTCATTTTTAAAGTAAATGTATATATATGTATGTATATATCCTTCATTTTTCAAAAATGGCTATTTTTTAAACATAATAAAAAATTCTTTAATATTATCAAATAACTTGTTAGTATTCAAATTCTTGAATATAGCTCATCTATTGATTTTTTAATTAGTGCATAATAATTCTACAGAAGAGTGGGTTTCATTGTGGCATATTCATACATGCACATAACATACTTTGATCATACTTTAGTCCCTTTCCTTGCTCTCCCCACCTTCCTTACCCGATTTCCTTCTTCTACCCTACTGTTCTATTTTTTTTAATAAGATGTCTTTTTTCTCTCTAGTTTCCACATATGAAAAAAATGACCTTTGACTTTCTGTGTCTGGCTTATTTCTTTAATGTGATGCTCTCCAGTTTTATCCATTTTTTTGCCAATGTCATAATTATCTTCTTATAGCTGAATAAAACTCCATTGTGTATATACACCAAGTTTTCTTTATCCTTTCATCTGTTGACAGACTCCTAGGTTGGTTTTATACTTTGGCTATTGTGAATTGCTCTTATGTAAACATTGGTATGCATGTATCATTATAGTGCACAAACCTTAGTATTTGGAGGGTAAATACCTAGAAGTGGAATTATCTGGGTCATATGGTGGTTCCATTCCTAGTCTTTTGAGGAATCCCCATGCTGATTTCCATAGTGGATGTACTAATTTGCATTCCCACCAACAGTGTATAACAGTTCCTCCTCACTACCAATATTATTATATGTATTCTTGATGGCTGCCATTCTAACTTGAGTGAGATAAAATCTCAGTGTGGTTTTTGATTTGCATTTCTCTCATGGCTAGAGATGTTGAACTTTTTTTCATATAATGTTGACCATTTGTTTAGTTTATTTGCTCATTTACTGAATGTGTTTTATTTTCTTATTTATATTTTGGTGCTGAGATTTTTGAATTCTCTATTCTAGACATTAATCCTCGGTTGGAAGCATAACTAACATAAAGATTTTTCTCCCATTCTCTAGGGTCTCTCTTCACCCTGTTAATTGTTTCTTTTGCTGTGCAGAAGGTTTTTAGTTTGATACCACCCCATTTATTAATTCTTGATACTATTTCCTGAGCTATAAAAGTCCTGTTGGGGAAGTCACTGAAAAATGGCCCTGTTTTTAACATTTACCAGCATACCACTGAGGTCAGGAGGAAGAAATAAGCTAGGCAGATAGAAAAATGGGCCCCTGGGCAACTTCCCTGGTAGTAGACCAGAGACAGCAGTTGCAGGTTTTTTGCTGAGAAACTTACAAAAAGGTCATTTTTAATACTGGACCTCTGTGACCTGCAGTCCATAGCAATTCAGGACGTACATGACCTGGAGTCCATGCCCTTAACTCCAAAAGGAAAGTATTTGATGAATATTCTGATTGGGCTATAGGCTGCATGAATGCCTTGTGGACACTGAGTGCCTTAACTGGGATTGAGCTGAAGGCTGAATTCTTTAAATCTATAGGTCCACATAAACCCTTGAGCCATAGCTAGTCAGTGGCAAAACTTCTCGGGTCCCCTCTCAACCATGGGAGCTTTGCTTTGCTTTGCTTTAAGAAATCCTCATACTTTGCTTTCACCTGCTACCATCCATGAATATGAATTCCCAAGACAAAGAACCCACCTAACTTCACACTATGTGTTACACCACGGATACTCACTGAGACTGAGTATAATAGGTAAATTACTTTCATTAATAAAAAGCCAACGTTGTCTATATCAGGGAAGGCCAGGGATGTTTGGGGCATCTTTACTTGAGGGCAGTATCAAGAAAGCTGGGAGAAGGCAGGAGAACCAGGGATCTATTCTCCAGCTTTGCCCTAACTACCAGATCCACAGAGCAAGCTGGAGGAGCTGTTTGCACGGAGGAAAGGTTTAGAGGATTAAGGTTACTGTAACCTCAATTGTAACCTAAGTGGTGAGGTCAAGTGCAAATGGCAGGTGAGCACCTGCACAAAAGACCAATTTATGCATCTCTGCTCCCACAGCTCTGTACCTACCCTCACGGTCAAGAAGAAGCTCAATACATATCAGGTGAAAGCCTGCATTAAAATAAAGATACAGTGAGAGCTGCTGTCTCATGTTATAGCTGTATACAGTCAATGAGGGTTTATACATGCACTGCTGAAATGGCAGAGGAGGTACCTCAGGAAGGCACGAGGGCTAGTGGATTCTACATGACCTCTTATATAAATCCCTATGGCTTAACTTGTACTTAAATCATTGAAAATATACAAAAAGAAGAATATACTCAGTGTAAAGAAGCCTAAGTCAATCTGAGCATTCAGAATCATCAGGTTCTTCATGTCACCTCCAACCATTACAGGACTGGGAACTAGAGAATGGACTCCTGCACAAGCAGGTCCTGGGAGCCACTGTGCAGTGGTGTAGTGAAAGTGACCCCAAGCAAAAACTCATGCCCTGCAGGCTCAAACACAGTTATGCAATGTCCCCAACTTTTGTCCTTTTAGGCACCATAAGAAACATCTTTTGCCAAAGTTAATACTAACTTAACAACTCTGCATGGTAGGTTTAGGAAAACTGGTCACTGCAGCAAGAAGACTCTTCTACTAATTGAGGCCATCAGGAGAGTGTCAAATCTAGAGCTGCTGGATAAGTCATCTATAGTTGAGGGATAAGATGGCCCTCTGTGGACAAAAGTCTGTAAAACTGGCCAAAATGCGCCTCTTGACATTTTACCTATGAGTAATTATTTCTAGCATCCCTGTGTTAATTAATGTACTTTTCAGGACTGATTTACATGGTGATAAATAAAACTCAGTCTCTGCATAATGAACACTTGGTCAGATTCTTTTATACACACCTGAAGTATGGGCTCCTGCTTAGGAAAATTGGGATGTTATTTAGCTTCTGCTAAATATAAATTAAGTTAGTCTTAGTCAATATTGCAGTATTTATTTCAGATAACATGCAATGTAGATATATTTAAAAATACTTCTTTATATTTATTTGTCTTGAGAAATGGAAGTATAATTTTTGTGTTCACATATATTTGATCCCTCACAAAAGTATTGCAACATATATCATTTTCCTCCAGTAACTGCTGGTCTTCCTTTTAATGGGTAAAGATAACCACATAAAATCTTCAATTTAATAGCACACCTAGCTATTTTTTTTTTGAGGGGCAGTGGGTACTGGAAATTGAACTCGGGGTCATTCGACCACTGAGCCACATTCCCAGCCCTATTTTTTGTATTTTATTTAGAGACAGAGTCTCACTGAGTTGCTTAGTGCCACACTTTTGCTGAGGCTGGCTTTGAACTCGCAATCCTTCTGCCTCAGTATCCTGAGCCGCTGGGATCACAGGCATGCACCATCATGCCCCTCTAGTACTCCTAGATCTTAAACCCAAGGAACTTCAGTTGAAGTACAGTCTACCTCACATGAAGGCTGGCATTATCACAGTTGCAGTTCTCAGACTCAGACTCAGGAGTTAGAATGGTTTTGGGTTTTTTTTTTTTTTTTTTTTTTTTGGTACCAGGGATTAAACTCAGGGGCACTGGACCACTAAGCCACATCCCCAGCCCTATTTTTTGTATTTTATTTGGAGACAGAGTCTCACTGAGTTGGTAAGTGCCACGCTTTTGCTGAGGCTGGCTTTGAACTCACAATTCTCCTGCCTCAGCCTCCCAAGTGCTGCAATTACAGGCATGTGCCACAGCACCCAGCTAAGAGTAAGAATGTTCTATTACCTTCTCCTTTATTCTCAGTGAGGTAGGTTTCAGATTCACTTTTGATGCTGCATAAATAATACAGCTCCATTCAAACTGAAGCCTTTGGCTACAGCTGTTAGCCACCCTCTCCAGCATCTTAGGATGGCTTGTTTTCCATTTACAATTTCTTGTGGAAAGCATGAATCTGTCTTTTTTGAGTATCAACAACTTTGATGATTTCTCATTGCTGGAACAAAAAAAGAGATGACTAATTCTGGAGAAAATACTTTGTTTTTTTTTCTTGGTAATACTAGTGAAGAACCTGGTACTTCCAAGAAAGTGGTTGATATTCTCTAAGGCTTTATCCTCTTGACAACACTATTTTCAGGGTTTTGTAAGTCTGAATCAGGTTATCATCCCCAGAAGAAAAATGTTGTCAGGAAGAATTCTGAAAATGTTACTTTTACAATCAAGTTCCCCATTTCCCTAATTCAATGACTGGACAATGGAAGAACTTTGTAAGACCTGGAAGTCAGATGGGGCAGAGCAGGAGAGCACCCAGCACAGGAGGGGAGGTGATTCAAAGCATAAATTCCCCTTGGCTGTACAACCACTAACTGTGGCAGCTTGAACATGTGTCTTTACCTCTTGACCCTCTGTTTTCTCCCCTTTATAGTGCAAGAGAATCCAAGCCAAAGGGTCAGTGTGGAAACTAAATGAGACAGAACCTCACACAGTGACTGGTGTAAATATCAACTAGCTCAACAGCAGAAAGCTGTGTAGAGGCCAATCATTTCATACTTCCTTTCATGTTCTATAGTGCCTTGCTTATTAATCCAGCAAATTCTGGAGCAACTTGAAAGGCATTTTACACTAAATTCCTCTCTACCATGAATAGGTGTGTGTGTGTGTGTGTGTGTGTGTGTGTGTGTGTGTGTGTGCTAGAGATTGAACTCAGGGGTATTTAACCACTGAGCCACATCTCCAGCCCTTTTATTTTATTTATTTTTTATTTTTTTTTTTTTTGAGACAGGGCCTCACTAAGTTGTTGAGGCTGGTTTTGGATTTGTGATCCTCCTGCCTCAGCCTCCCAAGATGCTGCGATTACAGGCGTGTGCCACCATGCCCTGCATGAATAGTTTTAAAATGAAGTTCTAGTTGAGCATCATTTATGTTCAAGAAACCTTTCAGCTGCAGCCATGGAGATAATCAAACAAGAACCCTGCCCACAGGAGCAGGAGGAAAAAAACAGGTGCCTGAAAGATTTGTAAAGTAGGGAGCTGTTAAATACTTAAAAAAAAAAAAAAAAAGTAAGAAAAAAACATCATCAATATTCAGAAGAGGAAGAGAGTGCGTCTCCTGCAGGGGAGTAGAGGGAGAGCTGAGAAGACTGCAAGGAAGAGAGGGATAGGTCTGGGATTTACAGAGAAGGAGAAAAGGCCAAGAGACAAGAGGAATGGTGCTTTTCAACATCTGCAAACTCTTCCCTGTGTTCTAGAGTTCACTGAGCTCCACGTTCATGTCCATTCATTTAATCCTCACAAAACTTTTCTGAAGCAGGTGCTATTAATCTTACAGTATTAAGAATGAAAGTAGGACTCAGTGATTCTGTCACTTACCTAGAGACACACAGTTGACAAGTGGCGGGGTCAGGGCTGGAGCTCAGGTTTATCTGAGTCCACAACCGTTTCTTAAACCATGATACGTGGAGGATAAACTAATAAGTGATCAGTTTGGCTGGAAGATGGAGTACAGGAAAGATGATCATGAGGAATACACTGAAAATCCTGAGAGACCAACCCAACCCAGATGGCTCCTGGCATCTGGCTAAGACCTCAAGGTTTTGGTCACTGGAGGCGGGGTGCACATGAAATTTTTGAATGAAAGATGACATGATCATAATGATAAAACAGTAGAATAACTATAGAAGCCCCCACCACAGAGGATTGCAAACAGCGCTGAGGCTTAGCTCTGCAAAGTTCTCCTAGCCACGAAGCCACAACAGGTACTATTCCTCAGATCCGAGTCAATGAATCTCAGATGTGTGAGAGAGTAGTATTAATTCCTCCAAGGTTTTGCTTTCTAGAGTAATAGTTACCATCATGGAAGAAAAATGTTCACACATAAATCACAAAAATGTTTGCCTACCATTTCAGGAAATTTCCAACACTGAAACTCTAGAGAAGTGTTGAAACTTTAATGCATATAAAAGAACAGACAGAAAGTTTGTCAAAATTTAAATACTAGAATCCAAGCATCCCAAATAGCAATCGAGGAGATTGAAGGATGGGCCTAGGAATCAGTTTCTGAACAGGAGCTGACTGATATTTCTAATGAAAGTACTCTCTAGACAAACATCTAGAAACTCTGACTAGAGGAAAAACTTTTATTCAAGAACATTATGGAGCCGGGCGCGGTGGCGCTCGCCTGTAATCCCAGCACTTGGGAGGCTGAGGCAGGAGGATTGCGAGTTCAAAGCCAGCCTCAGCAATGGCGAGGCACTTAGCAACTCAGTGAGACCCTGTCTCTAATAAAAAAAATACAGAAAAGGGCTGGGGATGTGACCCAGTGGTCGAGTGCCCCTGAGTTCAATCACTGGTACCAAAAAAAAACAAACAAACAAACAAAAAAAAATTATGGTGCATAATGAAACTAGACCCCAAAGACAACATCAGGATGTTTAGTGGCCCCTTACCATAGTTTTATTTTATAAGTTTATTGACTGTAGCCTATGTATTTCTGTTTTCTGAAAAAGCATGGCCTCTTTTAAGTCCACCCACAAAGCACTTTGCACACAGTAATGGTCTCCAGAATTGAAATCAGGGGTCTAAAAGGTCCACCATCATTTACCAATAATCACCTATATTTGCCACTCTTTATCTGAAAATGTCATCTACTTCATTAGGTAATCCATTTTTGTTCCCCAAGTAGTACTTACAAAATAGGTAAACATTATGCTGAGAAAATACCATGTGGCTCACAGAGAAGAATTATCTAAAAGGTTACTTAAATGTGAGCAGGCCATTAGCCAATGTGAACATTAAGAGAAAATGTGCTTTGGTGGGAAGGGAAAAATAAAACCTGAGGCATAATTAGGTATTGAGGAGGCAGCAGAACTAAGATAGTGTTAAAATAGGGTGTGCCTCTAAGAAGAAAAAAAAATGTTTCAAATATCAAAAGACAGCCATGAAAACCTGCATTGGCTCAGGGGAGTAGTTTATAGGAAAGAAGAGAGCTAAATGCTACCTCAGAGACCTCATGACTTCTTTGTTACATTAAAAATTTCATGCTTTCCCCCAAATGTTTTATATCAGGTCCATAGACAGCATCTAGCAAAGATTAAATTTACTCTGTTTGCCTTCCAAATCACTTGCATTTTTGACAGTTATCTATGGTGTTTACAAAGGACCTTTCATCTGAAAATTCACAGCCTGCATAGTGAAGGAAACTCGTCACTTCCTACATGGATAAGAATCTACTAGTATTGATGTTCCTGAAACTCAGTCTTTACAAATTCTAAAAGACAGGTTTTACTTTAAAACTGATGTTCACCATAAAATTCACTGAGCTTTCTGCATGTTTGAAAATTTTCACATGAAGGAATTGGTCAGATGTAGGTCAAAGGATAGAAAATGCCAGTATGAAGAGTATATTCAGGTGACCTATTGTACAACGCGGTGAATATTGTTAATAATATATTGAATGCTTGAAAATTGCTAACAGGGTAGATTTGGAAAGTTCTCATGACAAGAAAATCATGTTTGTGAGGAAATGGATATGTTAACTAGTTCAAGTTAGCCATTCCACAATGTATGTATATATAAAAAGCATCATATTGTACACCAAAAAGGCCCTCAAAAACAACAAAAAAAACTTATACCTCGACTAAATAGAAAAATTTCATAATAAAATATTGGAAAAATGATATCAGGAAAACCAGCAGGGTTGAATTGTGAGGCACAAATTTGCCTTTAACTGTTCTAATTCTTAAGTTGGGAGATGGGTTTTATTTATTTATTTATTTATTTATTTATTTATTTATTTAATGCTGGGGATCAAACTGAGGGCCTTATACCCAATTGGCATGTATTCTATCACTGAGCTACAGCCCAACCCCAGGTTTCTTTTATTAAAATGCCTTATCACTTACATATACCTCTATCATCTACTCTTTTTATCAAATATTATATAATAAAAATTTTAAATAGAACAAAATCGAGGTGATCACAAGGCAATTAAGTATATTCCATTTGAATTGCTTTGAGGTGATGGCAAAATGTCAGCTATTTTCAATATTTTTGTTGTTGTTGTTGTTTTTTGCTTATTACCCATAGATAGTAAGGGAAGAAACCTGATGTTCTCCAGTGTGCCATTGAATTTGTTGAACTAAAACCTTTGTGCACACTGCAAAAAGGAAATAAAATTTCCTAGAGATATTTTGTTATTGTGAGTGGACAGTCTTTTTCATGAACAAAAAAACTATCAAGATGAAGTGTGAAGGAGAAAACTAGTGACTTGGGAAGGTATGATGTGGTGGGTGGTGGAGGTGTGTTCCTCTGAGTTCATTCTAGCTCCCAAGAAGCAAGGACCTTAGTCCAAGATGGGGCTGGAGAGTTATTTCTTGGTCCTGGATGACACTGGGAAGAAAACCAAAGAAGCAGAAAAGGAATTAGGATCATCTCTGAGTCATATCACTAGGAAGAGAATGAAGACACAATTTTGGGTCAAGCAGTGCAATAGTTGCAGAAAATAAGAAAGAAACAACATTTAGAGAGTTAGCTGGGAAAGGGAGATGTCTCTGAGACATTTTTGCATGACCCGGTGTTATGGTTAGGATGTGAGTTGATCCCCAAAAGCTCACGTGTGAGACAAGGAAAGAAGATTTGGAGGAGAAATGATTGGGTTAGAAAGTAAGCCTAATCAGTGAATTAATCCCTGGTGAGATTAATTGAATGGTAACTGGAGGCAGGTGGTGAGTGGCTGGAGGAAATGGTTCACTGGAGGTGTGGGGTACCTATTTTGTATAGGGAGAGTGGAGTCTCTCTCTCTGCTTCCTGATCAACACGTGGGCTGTTTCCCTCTGCCACACTCTTCCGCCATGATGTCCTGCCTCACCTGGAGCCCTGAGGAATGGAGCCTGCTGTCTATGGATTGAGACCTCTGAAACTGAGCCCCTAAATAAACCTTTCCTCCTCTGCAGTTGTTCTGGTAGGGTCTTTCAGTCATAGCAGAAAAAAAAAAAAAAAAAGCTGACTAAAACACCCAGGGAACCAGATTGATCCAGGTCCAGCCTCCTTCAATCTCCATGGATTTCTGTAGCAATAGTGATGCTTCAGAAAAGTGGGTTTTGTTAGGCACAAGGGGACGAACTCCTACCTCAAGTAGTAGGATCTTTATGACATCTTCCAGTACCACCTATTAAGATTCATTTAAAATAATGGGTGGTGTTGGTCACACTGGGTTATTGGCCACCTAGACAATTGTATTAATCAGTTGGTTTTCCTAATACATGAATAGAGATGGACATCTATTGGAAGCAACATGTGGTTAACAAGTGCTGGGGGAGCTGTGGGGAAAACAACCCAGGGCCTTGTAATACCATGCCTGCACTCTACCACTGAGCCACGCCCTCATTCCCCAAACAACACATTTTGAAACCTTTCATTTGACTGGCCCTGAGTTGACCAACATTTTCTTTCCAGAAACCAGATAGCAAAACCTTTCTGCCCTGCTCAGCCACGCAAAGTGGCCCTTTAGTTTTCTGCTGCCTCCCTTTTAGTCTTTCCTTCATGCAGGGAAAATCTAGAGGAGAATGTATTTCTGTAATCCTAGAACCTAAGGCTTGCTCTCTTTGCCCACCTCACCCATCCCCAGGGAATGAGTCCTGTGGGGCTTCTTGAGTCCCAAGATTTACTGTTTTCTTCACTAGACAAGGTGCCTTCTCTCAATGCTTCAATTGTCAGGGACCAGAGAGCCATACCCAGGTGTCCCAGGTATGACTGGAATGTTCTCCTGGTGGGCACTTACATCTGAAAGCTGGAGTTTGCTGTCTTTATTTCTTCTCCGAGAGCACTAGTCTCTAATTAAATTTTACATAGAACCAGAATATATAAAAACAGGGAATCAGAGCTCCTCTCCGTGTGAGGGGTGGGGTGTCTGAACTCGGAGACTTCTGTGATTACAGTGTGAAACCCCTGCTTTGGAAAGACTGAGGCCTGGGAGCATAATCACTGGGCGCTTAAAGGCCCTGTCAAGGGTTTGACAAGTGCAAACTCTATGACTCAAGTAGCGATGAAATGGTCTACTTGGTTTTGTCCTTCCAGCTGCTCCAGCTGTTTATCTGTGTTAAAATCACCCATTTTCTTACACTCAGAAGCCTCATGATGCTGTGTCCAAGAATTGCTTACAAAGCTATTCAGAAAATAAGAGTATTTCCCAACACTGGGTATTCCTGTGAGCCTCTCATAATTAGGGCAGATTTCTAATTGTCGCATTTGTTCCCTATAGGGATCTGTGCCAATTAAGAGGATTCTGAGTTCTGGGGAAGGGAGATAGGGCAGAAAAGGCTGAACCCTAATCATCTTGTGTCTCTTTTGATTGCTTATTTTCTTCTAACTTAAAGCCTATTTATAAAAGTGGCATTAAATATTAAGTAACATATTACATTTGACTGCATGTAGTAATAGTTTAATTAGTAAACATAAGTATAATTTAGCCTTAAATCTGTATGACTATAAGAGCTTATCTATATGTCAGATGGACAAATTCAAGCATATTTGAGAAAAAATTTGGAGGTCTTTAAAGCCCAATGGTGATAATATTGACTTGTAGAGTAGTTTTTTAGTTATAATGAACATAAATAGCACTTAGCACCTGTAAAAATCTTTCATCCTCTTGAAGATTCAACTCATCAGAACCTAAAACTCACCTCACACAAGTAACATTAAACTAATCTCAAAAGCTATCAGATGAAATGCCCCCAAAGCATTTTCATTTCTTATCTATAAGTGCCATCTTACTGAAAAAGATTCTCTGCAATGCTGCTGACAACAGAGGGATAAGAATGCTCAATTCTTTGAGGAAGATTCTGTATTAACTACTTGCAAGTCTGATAGTTTATCATTCATGGACAATTCTTCAAAATTTCAGGCTTACAGAGATTTCTAGGATATGACCTAAAATCCCCTCCCTTTTCCTTCTGTTGTATCCCATACATCTGTCATAGCCCATTGTATCAATTATATATAATAATTAATAATCATTTTAAATTATAATTAACAATAATAATATATCAATATGCCCTAGTAAGAATTAATGATTACTATATATTATTATTAGTTTGGTGCTGGGGATCAAACCCAGGGCCTTGCACATGCTAAGCGCACACTTAACTACTGAGCTATACCCCCAGCCCCTATTGTATTATTTTTATGAAACTGTCTTTTCCTACTAGATTGCCCATGTGGAACTCATGAAAGTTCCTGTGCATGTGGTTTGGGCAGCACACAGTAGGCTTACTGGAAGTATGATGTCTATACTTTAAAACATTCAAACTTTAAGCAAGGCCTAAAGAAATATCAGATTTATGGGATGGGAACTACAACTGAGAAAAAAAACCCAAGATTTTTATAAAAACAACACGCCAGAACTTAAACATCTAAGCATGTGGGTGTTTGACTAGTGACTTTGAGTGGCTCAACATTTAGTGAAATGACATTTTCCATCATTCAAAATAGTTTGGAACCACTCCTTGGTTGTACAGTTACAACCTTCATTCCATATAAGAAAGTCAAGCACTTTATTTTTGTGAACTCACACTTATTTCATTTGTTTTTATTTTAAAATTAAATTTTGAGAAAAGGAAGAATCAGATACAAAATATGGGTTTTCCATGCTTGTGCATTTCTTTTCAGCCATCCACACTGTGCCCCTGTTGATCTTTTGTGAGAAGCTAAAAAAGCAACAATGGTATGGCTTTCTCTAAGTTCGAGGGCACTGGTTTCACTGCTGTTCCCCGGGATGCCTAGCCTTTTGCATGTTTTTCTTTTCCTCACTAGGTACAAAAGGACACCTGCACCTCCATGTGCTGCTCTATCCCTGTTTTCAGTTGACCTGACTGTCTCATTTCCTGGGATCTGTGTACTTGCTCTGTCCCCACTGTCACATGAACAGCTAGGCCACCTTCACCTCTCACAGACTGCTGGCATCCACTTAATAGGTCCTTCCTAAACCTACTCTTACTCCCCCACCTCATCCTCCAGGCCTGAATGATCTGTGGCTTTAACGCCTTCACTTCTGCTTTGGATAAGCTATGTGCATTTTCTAACACCATTGACAAGACCTTTTAGTGTAAATTATTTTTAATTGACACATAATCATATATGCTTTGGGGGCATCATGTGATATTTGGACACATATATACATTGTGTTCTGGTGTTCTATTGCACCAGATGACAGTAATGTATTGTATATTTTAAAAAAACTTTGAAAAGCTAAAAGAGAGGATTTTGAATGTTCTCTCCCTCCACAAAGGAATGATGAATGTTGGTCAGGGTCCTTGAAAATGCAGCCCTGCTAGCCTAGCGCACTTGGCTTTCCAGGTACTCAGACATCTACTGTGTGTATTCTCCAGGCAGGGACAATTCACAGGTGGTAGCCTCATGATGACACCCACCCCACCCCCACCCTCTGCTTTTATCGTAAGCTAGCTTATGGATTCTGTAACCCTTATGTGACCAGAAGCCAAGTGGAATCATCTTCTGCCTAGTAGTTCTGATGTTAAAGACGATAGTTATCCAAAAAAAAAAAAAAAAAAAAAAAAAAAAAAAAAAGAAGAAGAAGAAGAAGAAAAATAAAAAGAAACAAAACAAACAACAACAAGAAGAAGAACAAAAACACCTTCTCTCTCTACTCCCATGGCTCTGAGCTACCCTCCAGGGTCAAAAACAGATGCAGTCTTGTCAGGGAGTTGCCCCTAGCAGGGGTTGGTAGTAGGCATCATGATAAGGAAGGGCACATGTATAACACAAAGATCGAAAGCCACAAAGTGTGATCTAGTGCAGGAAAGTAGTACAGTGGTCATATTAGACTAGAGTAAATTACTGGCATGTAATAATTGAGCCTATTATTTTCACCCTCACTGAAGTGAATTGGCAGAGTTGGGAAGCTGCAGTTCTTTTTCTGAGCTTTCCCTAGACCAGTGGTTTTCAATGAAGGGGTGGGTGTATCTCCCAGGGAAACTGGAAGTGTCTTGAGGCATTTTGGGTTGTTACAACCTGAGAGGGGACTGCCACTGGCATCTGATGGATTGCAGCTGGGCAGCCTGCAGTGTGAGGAGCAGCCCCCACAGCAAAGAAACATCCAGTCCCCTGTGACAGTGCTGCTCCTGAGAAACACTGCTCTAGGCTCCATATTTTATCTCCAAACTAGTATTTCCTTTACTTCCAGATCCCATTTCACTAATCATCAAACCGTGGGGGGAAAATGACAGAATTGGTAATTGAAGTCCTCTTTCTCAGCTATGAGAGTGACAATGAGCAGTTCATGACTCCTTGTAATTACCCAGTAATGTAAAACGGGAGCATAAGATTTCTTTTTGTATTAATATTAAAAACAAATAATATTAATTCTCAGATAAGTAATGCATGAGTACATTCTCCTGGCAAAACAATTAAACACCACAGATAAAAGTAAATTCCTCCTAGCAACCACCCCTCAGCTCTCACAAGTAATCATCTTGGTTTATTGTCAGTTTGGTGTGTATATTTCTATAGTGAACAAAGATAAATTCCCTGCCTGGTTTAACATTTTGTTTCACCAGTCTGGTGGGAGTAGGATTAGAATTCATTGTTTTAACTAGCATATTGCTAATCATGGTGAAGTTCATATCCTTTCATGCATTTATGGGCTATTTTATTCCTCCATCAATTGCCTATTCACTACCTTTGCTTGTTTGTATTAGTATATAGATCTGCCCCTTATCTCTAGTCATCAATACATAAATATTTTGACAATTACATGCATAGCAATTCCATGTAAATAGCTTCCCCAGTTCTCCTCATTTGTATTTTGTTTATACATTGCCCTCTTTCCTACAGAAGTTTTTAGTACTAATGGGAGTCAAGTTTGCTGCGTTGTTTCCCTTGAAGGTATTGCTTTTGTTGCTTAGTTAAGTATTCCTAACTGATTTCTATGTCCCCTGCCATCTAAAGTCCATTCGTCCATTTTTTTCAGAACAAAGGCTTTAGTTCCTACAATGCAGAGGGCTCAGAAGAGAAGGGCTGGGATGCCAAATCTGGCTACCCTACAGACATCTGTACCACAGTCCCAAACTCGCTCAGTCCCCCATCCAAAAGTTTTTCCCCTGAGGTATACATTTTAGCAGTCATCTTTGACTCCACACTAGCCCCACGGCCACAGCCATCCTCAAGTGCTTTTGATACCACCTTCTAATGGGTACCACTTCTCTCCCTTCTGCACCTGGCTGTGATCACCCCTGGCTTTCCAGGGCCTACATTTCCCTCTCAGATATACAGCTGCCTCTCCACTCAACACCTCTCCACCTCTTCCATGATGCCACCTGGGGAAACCTCTAGAATCTGAGTTGGACTTTTTTTGTTCTCCAGCTCTTTTTTTTTTTTTTTTTTTTTTTTTTTGAGAGGGGATATTGGGGCTTGAACTCAGGGGCACTCCACCACTGATCCACATCCCCAGCCCTATTTTGTATTTTATTTTGAGACAGGGTCTCACTGAGTTGCTTAGGGCCTCTATTCTGCTGAGGTTGGCTTTGAACTTGCAGTTCTCCTGCCTCAGCCTCTCAAGCCACTGGGATTACAGGCATGTGCCACTAAGCCCAGCCTTATTCTCCAACTCTTTAAAGTCTTTCTGAAAGACTTTATTATTTCTATTGGATAAAGATCAACTCCTCAGCACAACAGAAAAAACTCTCCTCAGCACAATAGAAAATATTCTTCTTAGCACAATAGAAAAGATGGTTTGCTGTGGCCCAAGCTTATCTCTGGTCACCTGTCTTTTTGCTGCCACAAACCAAGAAGTGTCAATCAAGAGCCACCAGGACCTGAATGAAGATTTAAGGATTCTCGCCTTAGAGGCTACATGGGGAGCATGGCCTTGTCCGCACCTTCACATGAGATTCCTGGCCTCCAGATCTTTGTGAAAATAAATTCCTGTTGTTTTAGACTACCAAGTGGCAACTTGTTACAGAGGCCAAGGGAAATGAATCTACCAGTCCATCAGAAAGTAATGCACAAAGGATCTTCTCCAGAAACCCCACCCACTCTGCTCATGCTCTTATCTACCTAGCATAGTTCTGTTTTGGCATGAAAGGCCAACCACTGAGAGGGACCTCAGCACTCTCAAAGCACACCTGTCCTCACTCTGGGCAGGCCACACCTCTGTACCTGCATCATTTTTCCTGGCCCCACCTCTAGGCCTAATGCTAGAAACTTCCACACATCTTTAACATCAATACTTCAAATGAACCCTCCCATCTCATGAACAGAACAACTGCCGCAGTCATTCACCTTAATTTCTTATTGCTTTTTAATGGGTAAAAATTCCCAATATACTTTCCCATAAGAAATCATCTCTAATAATCTATAAAATATAATCTGAAGTGTAATATATAATAGAAAAATAAAGCTTTTTTTTGTAAAGGGAAATGTATTGTTTTATTAACCTGAGGCTGGACACTTTATAAAGAAAAGAGGTTTATTTAGTTTACAGGACTTGGCTCTGATGATGACTTCATGGTGGGTGGCATCTTGGTGGGAGTGTGTGTGAAAGGAAGAGATCAATCACACAGTGAGACAGGAAGATAGGGGTGGTGGGGAAGCGAGAGGACAGTGTTGCTTTTTAAAACACCTATCACATGAAATCCCAGGGTCCCAGAAGAGCAACCTTAGTGCCTTCGGAGGTTGATGCCCAGTATGAGCTGACTACCTTGTACGAGGCTCACTTCAAAAGGTTCCATCATTTCCAACTTCACCACATCGGGGATCTAGCTTCCACCACATGAACCTTTGGGGGGACACACACAAACCATATCCAAACCCTAGCAGGAAGCTTTTATTTTTAATGTAAGTAGACCTCATCTTTCAAAAAAAAAATAAGTTAATAGTAATAGAAGTGGCTCAGGGGTCAGCTTTCTCTCACCCATCACCCTGCAATTGGAATTGGGTGATGCTTCTACATACCAGATCCTATAATAGCCTGGGCAGGCTCCCACTTTACCATTCACCATATTAAAACCATCTCATTCCTTGTCAATCTCCTTCATCAGCCTGTAAGGGTTTTTCTCATGTCCTGTTCATCACTGTGACCTGGCTATACTAACTAGCTTAAGCTATGTGGGTACTCATACACATTGGTTGAATAATTGAAAAATGGACTGAATGAATGGGTAAGGAGTTAGAAGGAAAGCTCCCTTTAAAATCTGACTTGGGACCCAGAACCTTAGCACATGTAAATGGCTCCCAGCATGGTTTCATATCCCTGTCATGATTGATTGACATGAGAAATAGAAAGGAAGTTATTTCTGCTGGAGACAGGTCTCTTAACTTTATTTGCCTAAATATAAAGCTTCTAGCATGTTTTCATAACAGCTGACATGATTGATTTATAGGAAAGTCATTACCAAAAAAATTAAATAGAGTAAATTCATAATACTTGTCTATGGAAAAAATCCTCAAAAAATGAGATCAAAAAAACCTCTATATAGGATAGCTATATCCTTTTTAAATGTACAAAGAGCAAAGATAAAACACTGTAATGTTCTCAAACTATTCTAAACTTCACAGAATAAGCATCTTACACCTTCGCATATAATTTATTAAGTTGTTAATAATAATTTTTGATGTTGTTAGAACATGTTTTTAGTCATTACACATACCCCCCTCAAAAGTCTATTTTCCTTTACATTATTTTCTAATTTTCTATTCTCATGAAAAATGTGCACATATACGTACACACATACATATACCTACATACGTACACACATTGTTCATACACAGTGTGCTAAAATTAGAAGTTTTATGCTGATGGTTACCAATGTGGTTTGAAAATCTCCAACTGTGGACCATGAGTCTTTGAAAACATAAGAAAAGAAAGAAATTTACACATACATTAATCATGCAACTGTAGCAGGCATGAAGGTAATGAATAAGATTGGTAAGAATCAAACATTTCATCAGTGCCCTGTTGAAAGAGATACCAGTGAAAAAATTAAAATACCTTTTCTTTTCATGATTTAGGAACTGGGAAACCCTCTCCATTAAAACCGAAAATCAAGTCAGAGTAAATTCTGGTATTTCTCCAAAAGTGCAAGGGTTCTGGAGCAAGCAAGCAGTCACAAATAAAGACAAGGACACATTCCTCCAATGGAGGAAAAATCTTATTCCTTTTGTCTGCAAGCACGGCTCTTCACTCTTAAGACACTCCCTGACAGATGAGTTGGAGTTGACAAGACCTGCAGAGTGTAGGACAAACACTGAGTCATGCATCATGTGAGTGGGTCTCCAAGCTTGACGTTGTCGCCTTTCTAATTCTGGAAGGAAGAGCCTGCGCTCAAGCCCAGTTTGGTTCACCCTTTACTATGCACCTGCTACGTGCCAGAGCCTGCACCAGGGCTGCTGGCCCCTGACAAGGGGAGGAGGCGGCAGCAAGGCCATGCCTTTTGGCCAGCTCTTGGGGCATGCAGTGCAGGAACACAGGGCTGGCCTTTCCACAGCCTGCTCCACTGGCAGCCTCAATCTGGAGAACATTCAGCACCTTCTTGATTTCCAGATGCCTCCAGATCTATACCTTCAGTTCAACTTGTCCCAACCAGAAGAGTGCATCAATGTTTTGAGAGGTGCTTCAGTGTTTTATGGTTCATGCACTTTTTTTTTTAAATTATCTGGTTCATTTTTTTTAAGTAATTAAGGCATAAATAAATCATAAAAACAAATACTAAATAATGACTGGAAGTGGCCACACCCTTTTTCCTCTTGCTTTCTCAACACCTACTGTCTCCAAATCAGGCAGATGAGATGCCAAGTCCGACTTCTCTCTGTACATTCATCACCCCCAGCCTGCTCCTTTAGCCTTCATTTCTGTTCCCCTGCTTTAACATATCGTTTTCATTCCTACCACCTCTCCTTGAGCCTGGGCCTCCAACTGCTCTCTTTACTTCCTGCACTGCTTCTTTTTGTGTAAAATCTGCCAGCCTGGGCCTTCCTGTCTCTTCTGGTCCCCAAAATAGCCTGCCACCCACGGTTCTTCTCCACAGTTGTGTTCAACTGTTTGTTTCACCTGCAATATCCTCGTCCAACTCTTTCCCCAAATCCAGTGGAGACTACAATATGATCTATTTCTTAAGGGGGTTAGCCCCAAGATGTAATGGCTCCTGGTGGCAACTAGCAGGCATGAAGGGAATGGATAAGATTGGTAAGAATCAAACAGAAGCCATTTGGGGGAATTCAGTGGATCAGAACTAGGAGAACTGTTTCCCAGTGGTCATTACTGGGGCACTGATCCTGGATTCTGGCAGGCAGAAAGAAGTCCAGGAGCTTATGGAAGTAACCCTGAGTAACCTGTGGTAAATTCCATGGATAACTGGCCCATAGTTTGGAAATAGCTAGGCTGTGGTGGTTGAGGAATTCAGAAAGAAGCAGAGCCTGCCTCCAATCCCATTTCTCATAGGACCTCCCTCCAGACAGAACAAGGGCAGCAGTTGGCAAACAAGCACTCTATCAATACCCGGTGAGTATATGTGTGTGCACATGCCCGTGCCAACATCATGCACACAATCACAACCACAGTGTATGGTGGGAATAGTTTGCTATCCCCAAGCTAGTAATAGATCTGATGGAGTTCACATTATTTTCTTCCAATAGTTTGGCAGTGGAAGAAATCATTCTGAAAACCTGGTTAGTGTTTTGTCTTTTCTTCTTCTTCTTCTTCTTCTTCTTCTTCTTTTTCTTCTTCTTCTTCTTCTTCTTCTTCTTCTTCTTCTTCTTCTTCTTCTTCTTCTTCTTCTTTTTTTACTGGGAGTGACTTTGGAACTGTTCTCTAACTCGTTTCTGTTGTGTGCTCCTGGCCAATACCCTGGTCTTGATCAGAAGGTGCTGGTGTTTCTGCTAAGGAGCTTAACAGTTATGTTTACCAGTCCAGGCTTTAGAGTCAACAGTTATTAGTGACTCTTCTGCCCGCTGCTCATGTGAATTCAGGCAAGTTCCTTAACTTCTCTAAGATTCATTTCTTTTCATCTATTAAACAACAATAATAACAGGAAGCTCTTTGTAGAATCATTGAATTAGCTAAGATGATGCTTGTCAAGCTAGAACTGTGCTTGACATATAACAAGCGTTCCATAAATCATAGCTGCTATTATTAGAATATTATTATGGTAATATGAAAGCTTTGTTTACAGGGAAAACTCAGTATAAAATGGCCTTCCCAGGACCTCCAAGTGAGACCTTTCTCAGTTTTCTTTTTTCTCTATGAAATCTCCTGGTTTACTGTCTATAGGGAGATGAACAGTTGCTTCCCATGTCCTTGTCTTAATCCCTGGAAACTGAATGTGACCTTATTTGGAAAAAAAAGGATGCATATGTAATCAAGCCAAGGATCTTGAGATGTGAAGGTCATCCTGAATTATCTAGGTGAGCCCTAAATTCAATGACAAGCCTTCTCATAGGAGATACACAGAGGATAGACAATGGGAGAAGAGGAGGTGGCGATGTGACCTTGAGAGTGGATTGAAGGGGGAATGCCTGGATCCATCAGAAGCCAGAAGACACAAAGAACTGATTATCCCCTAGGGCCTTTGGAGCAAGCAAAGTCTTATCTTTTGTACTTGTGGGCCTCCAGAACTTTGAAAGAATAAATTTCTGTCATCTTAAGCCACTGAGTTTCTGATAATTTGTTATGACATTCCCTAGGAAACTAAAATACCAACAAACAAGTTTTAAAAAATATCTTTTATTTCTTTTAAAATTCTTTACAGGGCAAGATGAAAGAAATAAAGCAGTTAAGAATCATTAGATAGTCAGGTGGTAAGCATACTAATGGATAAATCTTCATGTTCATTGAAATTGACATCCAATTGCTGATGGTGTTTAGTAACGTGAGATCATTCTTTTTTCTTCCATCAGTTATGAGAAAAGAGATCACAGAGCAAATGACAGATGCTGCCATTACATTTGCATATTCAATAATGACAAATGGGTGGCAAAAGGAACAAGCAAATGAATAACACTGGCATTTGCCAGGGAATGAACAGAAAATAGATTATATAGCATCCTTGATTCATAGATCACAAAATGCATACAAATAGCACTTACAAAAAACATACTTTGTACAGAGATGAATAAAGAGACTATTTACAAAGAGAAAAAGGAAAAGGAAAAATTTTAAATGTAAGTTTGATTAGCCAGGAGTAACAGAATCACTGAATCTTGGTAACACAGGGACCTAAGAAGTCATTCTGTTTGCCCTCCAAGATAATGGAAGTAATAATTACCTCCAAACATCCATTGATATTATCAGCCTCAGTTTGAATATTTCCAACAATGGGGAGTTCACTCCTAACAAGCCTGCATTACCTGAAAGTTTTGTTTGAAATATCTCTCTTGAAGCAAATGAAAATATATGTCCTTATGTTAGAGATCCACTGGTTGTAGGTTCTGATTTAAGAACAGTGCGCAATTCTTGCATTCATTCATTTCATAGACCTCAAGTAGGCCTGTGCTCTGAGCCTAGCTTTATACTAAACTTGAAGCCTAGAGATTCAGAAGCCAGTCCGCAATGAGGGTCAGGCCCAGTCTAGAGGGTGAGGCAGATGACTGATTATAATGGTTACTATTGGATAGCTGAGGAGTGGAACCAGTGTGGAGGAGTGGATTGACACAGAAAGCTGTCTGTAAGCAGGAACCCATCAGCTGAGTCCTGAAATCTGATACTATTTCAGCATGATGATGGGTGTGTGCATGAGTTTATGTGTGTAAAGAGGATGTGTGGTATTTCCAGCAAGAAGAGTATCCATAATTTCATTCACTTAGTCCAATATTTTTGAGACTACTTAAAATGTGCCAGAGTTTGTTACAGTTTCTGAGGATACTGAGAGAAGGAAATAAACAAAACACTCAAGCCTCATGCAGCTTCTACTCTGGTAGGGGACAGAACAATAAATAAAATGAGTTGTGGAAAATATGGCCTATAAATAAAACCAAAGAGTAAATACAGAGTACATCAGGAGAGGATAAGTTGATACAGAATAGAAAGCAGGAAGTAGGGAGGGGATGAAAAAGTCTGGCATAAAGGGGTTGACTGAAATAGGACCTGAACGATGGAAGAGTGAAGCAGAGAAAAGCCCAGGGAGCAGAGTGGGATACTTCTCCTGACCTTGCCCTTGCTGAACCTCAAAACACCCAAGCATGTCTATCCTAGCTTGCCTCCACCAGCTCCTCTCATTCTCAAGCTAACCTGAAACATGACCTATAAGAGTATCATTAAAGAGAATACTGAAAAAGCTAATTGTACCAATAGCATTTAAAAATCCAAATTAATTTCAAAAAACACATTATAGAAACCAATCAGCAACTTCCAAAAAGGGCCCTTTGGAAAAAAGTGATACCAATTCAAAATTTTTGTCACCTTCATTCCCCAAATCAATTACTACACACAGACACAACCTGAGGTCTGGAAAGAGATATCTTTGATCTGGACACTCAACTTTCAAAGGCCCCAAGGTCCTCTGCAGCCAGCCATGTGTCACCCCACAGAGCCCTGAGGACATACACATTTGGAGGCCACAGCCCCCAAGAAAGGTGACAAATTAGAAAGAAACAAACTATCAGAAATGAGGAGAGAAGTTATACAAACTAAATAAGGGAAATAAATTGAATCAGATAAATGAATTAGTGGTAAAAGAGACAGAACTGTGAGGCAAAATGGTCTAAGCACTAAAACTCACACAGAAAAGAGCTTGTCCTAGAGGTAAAATTTAGCACAATTTAATTGGCTGTTCAGAGGAAGCTACATGAAATAACATTGTATTTGGAAGTGGTAAGTCATTGTAATTGCCAAAGGAATTTTGGGGAACAAAAAAGAAAATTGAGGTGGATTAAAAGTATTTTAGCTGGGCATGGTGGTGCATGCCTATAATCCCAGAGGCTTGAGAGAGCCTGAGGCAGGAGGATTGTGAGTTCAAAGCCAGCCTCAGCAAAAGTGAGGTGCCAAACAACTCAGTGAGACCCTGTCTCTAAATAAAATATAAAATAGGGCTGGGGATGTGGCTTAGTGGTTGAGTGCCCTTGAGTTCAATCCATGGTCCTCCCCAAAAGTATTTTAAGTAATGATAATGAACAGTGTGATTTGTGGGGGTTTCCAAACCAGTGGGAACTGATGAATTACTCAGCAAGTGATTCTAGGACATCTATGGAAGGAAAAAATACTACAGAAGTCCCTTAGTGTTTAAAGGGGTATTGGTTTCAGGACCCCCACTGATACTAAAGTCCTCCAATGCATAAGTTCCTTATATAAAATTACATAGCATTTGTATATAACTTCTGCACATCCTCCCATATACTTTAACCATCTCAATATTATTTATAACACCTGATATAATGTGAATGCTGTGTAAGTAGTACTGTTAAGAGATTAATGATAATGAAAAAAGTCTGTACACACCAGTACAGATGAAAATTTTTTCTGAACATTTTCCATCATTGGATGTGGAATCTATAGATATAGAGGGCCACTGCATCTCGATGTTCTAAAAATGAAATCTAAACTCTAAGATGTAAAAAGAAAATAATAAAAACACTACCAGAAAATCAAGGGAAATGGTTACACCCTGATGGGAGTGAGGGTAACTTTTGTATTTTTCTAAGCAAAACACTAAAAACTGACATCCCAAAGTGAAGGACCAAGAGAGGTGACTACAGAATGGAAATTAAAAAAAAAAAAAAAAAAAAAAAAAAAAACTTAGATCATAATAAAAAACAAAATACATGTATAAAAGGCAAAAGTTGGTGTCCTTTACAAATAAAGGGTCTCAAATTGCAAAGCAAAGGACAAGCAGACCCATAGAGAAATGGTCAACAATCACCAAGGTACCACCCACCAATCACTATGTGCAGAAGGTTAAAAGTACAAGCCAAACAATTAATCACACTAGTTCCCAAAACAATTCAGAGAACAACAGTTAGAATTAGTCATGTGATAATGGCAAGGATTTTAAGAAACAATAAAATGATACACTGTATTTGCAAAGATATAAGGAAAGGCTGATTTTCATATATGTAAAGTAGAACTATAAATTCATACAAACTTCCTGATGGGCAATTTGGCAATAAAGATCAAAAACTTTAAAGATTCATATACACCCGTTCTACTTTTAGGAATTTTTTTGAAGGAAATGAACATGTCTGTATGTAAAGATTTAGCTAAAAAGATATAAATGTCACAGTTATTTGTATGAGGGAGAGATGGTCGGTTATATAAACTGTCAGATTCAGGGAGTGGAATGAATGCTTAGTGCAATGGTTCTCAAAGTCTGGTCCTTGTGAAGACAGCTCCAGCACCATCTGGGAACTGCTAAAATGCAAATTCTCTGGCCCTTCCCAGACCTACTGAATCAGAAACTCTGGAGGGCGATGCCCAGCAATCTATGTTTTAACAAACCTTCCAGGTGATTCTGATGTTCACTCCAGTCTGAGAACTTTTGATTAGTGTATAAATCAGGGTACCAGGAAGAGCTAGATGGGACTCAAATTGGATAATTTGAAAAATCTTAAAAAGAACTAACTATTTACCAAAATAATTAAACTACAATGGATAGTTCGAGATCCCGTGTCTAGCAATAGTAGGGCTACATTCTGTCCCTTGGGAATGGTAACTGGAACCCAGAGTAAAGCATCTGGATGGGAATTGTTGCCTGATGAAGCTGTGGGCTCAGCTGGGCCACTCAGCAAACCCCAATGACTCCACAGGGAGGCAGCCATGGAATAAACACCTGTGTCTCACTTTCCTTCCCTACTCTGAACTTCTGCTGGTGCTCCCAGTGGGATGGACCTGGAAGACAAGGAGCTCACCCATGCAGTCCACACCAATGGCCTGGCATAGGTGGGAGAAAGGGGGAGAGGATAGCTTCGGAGGGACAAATGGAAGACAGGTAGTGCACATCACCATTGAGAAGAACTGTGTAGAAGAATGTCCATCTGGAAGGTGTTTATGAAATATCAGATTTGCATAAATGATACATGATCCTCTTTTCACTTAAAAATATGTATCATACATATCTTGTATACACCCACACATATGCATGCAAAAGTGCTTGAAGGAGATCCCAGAATATTAACAGCAGTTACATCTAGATCTTGAAACAATGGGTAGGTTCTTTTTATGTGATTCTTTTTGCTTTTCTGTATTTTCTAAATGTTCTATAAAAATCACATCAGAGGGCTGGGGTTGTGGCTCAGTGGCAGAGCGTTTGCCTCGCACATGTGAAGCACTGTGTTCAATCCTCAGCACCACATAAAAATAAATAAACAAAATAAAGATATTAAAAAATTCTTTAAAAAAAATCACATCAGAAAAATTGAAGGCATTTACTAATACCTTAACATTTTCATTGTTTATGAATTTAAATCATACATTTTGGTCAACATTTAATATTTTTTATCTTAAATGTTTGGAAACAGTATGTCTACAGGAAGATAAAATGTAATGAATAATAATTAGTATTGCTTAGAAAATGCTTTTGAGGGACTGCTATAAATAAAGCACTATACACAAAGGATTTCCTGACTTATCTTAGTCAATGTTCATGAAAACCTTAAAAGGTAGATACTTTATTACTTCCACTGCACAGATAAGGAAATTAAAACTAAAATATGAGAAGTTACTAAGCTGCAACTTTACTTCTTGTCAGTGGGGAACAAGGACTCAGACCAGAATGGTCTAAGGCTGAAATCTGTGCTCTACATTTCTGTGAATGTGAGTGAATGTGATTTTAAAAAGGATATATCAACTCTATGCATATAAACGAAAACCCTGGAAAGCCTAATTCACTGAACAATTTTACACAGAAATTTATTACCCTAAAAATAGAGTGATGGATTTCATATTAGTATCTTAATGTCACACTCAAAATTACTATTTTAATAGTCTACTCAGAGAAAATTTAATATATCATATATGAAAACATTTTTTCTTACTATAGTCTTAAATGATATAACCAGAGGAATGAATCTGCTAAAATTTTTTGAGTGTTTAATAAAAGCTACTGAAGAGAATTCATTTTCAAGTATGCAATCTCTGGAGTTTACAAAAGATTTTAATTCAAGACATCATACCTGAAGCAATACTTCTCACAACTTTTAATCTATCCTGTAAGTGTTTGATTTATTATACTTATAATCTGACTGGTACTTTTTTTGTACATCTGTATTTCCTGTTGAATGCAAACTCCTTTGAAATAAAGATTCATATTGTATTAGTATTGGTTTCTGCTATGCCTGGCACAACGACTGGGTTTATGAGTCAGTGTGTATCAGTCAGGGTAAGCTAAAGTACACTGTGGTAACAAATAACTCTTCAAACCTCATTGGCTTAATTCCATAATATTTTTCCTTAGTCATACCAGCTATTTAATCTGAGTTGGTAAAGGCTGTTTATCAGGAAGAGAAGTTGATGGAAGCTTGAGTTGGATATATGTTTTCCAGATCACCTTGTTGTGGGAACAGAATATGGTGAACAGGCCTATAAACCTCAATGTAGATATAACACACACAACTTCCCTTCATATTCTGTTGGCCAATTTAAATCATATGATTACATCTAATTTCAAGGTCAGGGAAGGGAAATGCTACCATGCACCTGGAAGATGACCAGCCAGAAATATTTGATGACTGCCACAAAAACTTTCAGAAAATAATTAACATAATTAGCCTTCAGGAATGAACATACTGGTTGGCAATGTTGACTATGTCATGTCAGTTTATATTTTTTGAAACGAATTGGCCCCAATGTAAAAATAGATAGCCTTATATATTTTTGAAGTTATGCTACTGTTGACATATCTATTAATTTTACTTCATTGTGCAGGGTGAAATTCATATTAATTCTACTCTTATTCATTAGTTTCATTTTCTGTAAATATTAGATAAGAGATAGAATCATTGGTTGATAATGACGAATATGAAATCTAACAGAAGGAAGACTGGCTTAAGATCCACCCACAGTTCACTTAGTTCAGTGAACATCCACTGAGGCCTGGCTCTGTCTCAGGTCCCCAAGGGATGAGGGGAGTATGAAGATGACTACTGTGCACCAAAATGCTAAGAGTGTTATAAGGAATAATTTTTTCTTTGTTATGATAGTCTTTCCTGTATTAGATTTTCATCTGGTGTTTATTTGTTAATTTTATGAAAAAATATTTTTCAAAAGGCCTTTCCTGTAATTGATCTTTTTCATCCAGAGTTTATATTGGTATAATTTATTTCCCCCAATTAAATGTTCTTAAATATATAACTGCAGCTGCTAATTTTCTTCTTGCATGGATGTCACAGGATTCATTCTGGATTTATTGTTTTAAACACTTGAACAAGAAAGAAACAAGGGAGATGTAGTTTGTTGCCAGTTCAGATTGCTTCACCCATGAGTAAAAGACCTTGCTGAGCATATGTCTTTCATGTTCATTCATAGATCCACTAACTGCTACACCTGTGAGGCTGCAATGGGCACAGGAGGTTGTCAGGGCCCATCTGAGCACACAGCAAGACTATGAGCATAAGGGTCTCTGACTTGTCAATTTCATAAAATAGGTGTCTATCATATTCCAGAAAAATTCCAGTCAGCTTCTATTATGTTGAAGTCAAAATACATAATTAGAGAGAGAAAATGATGTTTCTCACTGAATACAGGAACTCATACTTGATAAATTTATCAAGTAGCATGTTTTAAATTGATCTTCACATTTTACTCTGCAAACCATTTAAATTATATATATATTTTTATAACTCTTTTGCTCAAGCAAAATGTAAATGTCTACAAACACTGGATTGTAATTTTATTTAATAAACTTAGATGTCTTATACTGCAGGTTGTATTCTTCTGTTCACTGATTCTTCTTTGTGTTTTATCCAAAACCTGTCTTTGAAGAGTTCTAAACCTTATTTGGCCCCAAAGTTTCTTTTTTCCTCCCACTTCCAATTGCCATGGGTTTTAGTCCCCTTGGTATATTCTCTGCTTTTTTGTTCATTTTAACAATTTTATTACCTTAAGGACATCTTAAAAAGTCATTGAATTTGATAGCAGTTTGTCAAGGACATTTACATTTATGCATAATTTTATAATTTCTAGGAACTTTCCTATTTGTCGTCCCATTTGGTAGAACAAAAATTTAAGGTTTGTTATTTTTGAAGCTTATGCTTTATGTTAGCCAGCTGCTCAAGGTCTGCTTTTCAAGGGGTGCATGAATTTGCTACATGGTTTGAAAGCAAAATGAACCTCAGTCCTGAGATTCTCAGCCTCATAGTTCCATGGGTACCCAAATAGAATGTCCTGCCAAATATAATTCTGAACAGGGAAGAGGAACCAAGTAGATTCAGCCGGGTTATAGATCTTCTGGTTTTGAGGTTATAGATCTTCTTTATATACAGATGCTACTCAACTTATGATGGGGTTATGTGTAGAAAAACCCATCATAACTTTAAAACATTATGACTAAAAAATACATTTAATATGCCTAACCTACTGCGATGGTTTGGACAACTGTCCTCCAAAGCCTGGGTGTTAGAGGCATGGCCTCAGCTTGTGGCCCGAATGGGAGGTGGAACCTTTAGGAGGTGAGGCCTAATGGGAGACGTGAGGGCACGCCCTTAAAGGGGATATTGGGACCCTGGCCCTTTTCTCTCCCCTCCCCTCTTCCCTTCCTGGTTGACATGAGTAAGTACTTTCCTCCACGGTCACACATTCCCTCAGTGATATATTTCCTCACCACAGGCCCAAAAGTAACAGCCCAACTAACCCTGGAGTGAAATCTCAAAAATATGAGACAAAACAATCCTTTTCTCTTCTTAACTTGCTTATTTCAGATATTTTGTTATAGCAACAAAAAGCTGACTAACACAAAACCAACATCATGGCTTAGCCTATCCGACCTTAAAAAAAGCTCAGAACATTTACATTAGCCTACAGTTGAGTAAAAGCATCCAACACAGAGACATTTTGTAATAAAGTGTTGAAAGTCTTGTGTGATTTATTGACTACTGAAAGTGAAAAACAGAATGGTTGTTTGGAAATGATTTCATACCATCATAAAGTTGAAAAATGATAAGTCAAGCCATTGAAAGTTGGAGACCCTCTGTATATCAAATGGTATGTAATTTTTAAAAGAGACAAACAGATAACCCCTAACATTTCCACAGAACATTATTCTTGTTTTTCTATGTAATAAATATTACTCTGTAAAAATACATCTTAGAACCTATTGATGTCAGAGCTTTAAGAGTAGTGAAAGTCCTCCCCCGGGACTCCCTGAGCTGGCCTTTGAGTCTTGATTAAGACACCACAGTGTGGCTTAAACATTCCTGCTTTCTACACTGAAATTTAGGCCTTTCTTGGAAATTTCTCTTAAATGCTAGGGGTAAAAATATTATTTCAAATGCATACAACACTTCCTGACATCCACTGTTCAACTCTTCTAACCAATATGTCTAAGAAGAACAACATGAAATGCTTGTGAAAACCCTGAGTACTACAGTGAGAAAATAATTCATGGGAGAATGAGAAGAGCTTCCACTGACTTGGAAACACAAAGGGGAAAGAATAGAAACCAAACTGGGGAGAGTTTACTGAAATTCACTCTGTCTTTAACAGAAAAAGTAGGCAAATGAATGAATGAGTGAGTGAATGAAATGTTTTGATATTCAATTCATAAGGATAAGTTAAAAGTTATATATCAAATTTTTAACAAATAAACAGGACATATATCTTCCTTGTAAATGAAATATACTCAATATCCATATAGTTGAGAAATCACATCTCTGGACCGCAATGCAAAAATATTAGAAATTATTAATAAAATTTTAGACACACATGCACGAACACACAACTACCTGGAAAGATCTTTCGTTATCTTAAACAAGTATTTTGCCAAAGAGGATATCAAAACAGCATTTGTGGACCCTTAAGAAAATAAAGAGATAATAATTCATTATCCGCAGACACAATGATTCACTTAAAAGATACGATGGCTTGCTTTTGATGTGCATAGAAACCAATACTATGGCATCAAGTTTTTATAAAAAGGAAAAGCTTATTGCATGCTGACTGGCAAAGAGACCATAAGCTCAAAGCTCAAACTGGCCTCCCCAATCAGCTGGTAGTGGAAGAATTTATAGGAGGGGAGTGGAGAAAAGCTGCTTATTGGTTGGATGACAAGAGGGGTACATGTCCTTCTCATGGGGACTTATGTTCTGCATGGGGGACATCATAGATGGGAGACTGGCTTCTGCTGATGTCTATTCTTGAAAAGTCAATTCTAAACTATAAGAATCATTAGTGAAAGGCCTAGAGGTTTTTCCTGGAAAACAACTTGAGAAATTTATGTGTAAGGAGATCCAGACTTTAGCTAATTTTACTATTAGATTTGATGTGGAAATTGAGCAGCATATGGGAGATTCATATATATCACCAAAGGAAAATTGATTTTCTAAAAACTATCCAGAAAAATAAGACATTGCAAGTAAACTTTCCACTTATTTCAACAATGAACAAAACATAGGCATCTTTATGGTTTGAATGTTCCCTCAAAATCTCATGCTGAAATTTAATTGCCATTGTGGTGGAATTGGAAGGTACGACCTTTAAGAGGTGACGGGTTCATGGGGGCTCCACCCTCAGGAATGTTATGAAGGCAGTTCTTCTGGTAGCAGGTGAGTTATGTATGTGGGAAGGGGGTTGCAAGCTCTCTTAGGCCTGCTCTCTTCCTCCTGCCCCCTCTCCACTATATGCCTTCTTGCTGTGCAATGGCATCTGTCATGTTAGGATGAAGCAAGAAAACCCTCACCAGACATTGCCCTGTGATTACGGACTTCCCAGCCTCCAGAACTGTGAGCAATAAATTTCTTGGTTTCTCTCTCTCTCTCTCTCTCAAATAACCAGTCAGGTGTGGTGGCACAGGTCTGTAATCACAGTAACTTGGGAGGCTGAGGCAGGAGGATCATAAGTTTGAGGCCAGCCAGCCTGGGAAACTTAGCAAGACTCTCAGCAAGCAAGACCCTGTCTCAAAAAGAGTACATAAATAAAATTGACTGGATGTGTACCTCAGTGACAAAGCACACCCAAGTTCAACCCCCAGTATCAAGGATAAACAAATAAATAAACAAATATTACCTAGTCTGTGATATCTGTTATATAGCAGAAAACAGATTGACAAGCATGTACCTAGAAGTAACCTTATACTAATAAAATAGTAAATAAGAACTATAATTTGTATCCAAATTCTATATGATTCAAATGAACTCTTTTAAGGGTGGGGGTTACCGGGCATTGAACTCAGGGGCACTTGACCACTGAGCCACAAACCCAGACTTATTTTATATTTTATTTAGAGACAGGGTCTCACTGAGATGCTTAGCACCTCACCTTTACTGAGGCTGGCTTTGAACTTGCAATCCTCCTGCCTCAGCCTCCTGAGTGGCTGGGATTACAGGTGTGTGCCACTGCGCCCAGCCCAAAGATTCACAAGTCCACAAGTGATGTATTAGACCTGAGGAAAATGAGAACAGAATAATTAAGTAAATTGTCAGAGGCAAGGTGGGAGCCTTTGTCTTTCTTCAAAGCCTCTTAAAGTCTTTCCACTTCCCCTGTTCCTTGATGAGCTGCACCACATACAAACAAATTTTGAAGATGCTGCAGAGACCTTGAACTGAATGTAGTCATCTATGTTATCAGACGGGAAAATGTAAAGATAACCAATGGGACTTTTTTTTTTTTTTGAGGAAGGGTCATTTTTCATGAAAATGTTAACTCCAAGATCACTGATATGTATAAATGGGGAATGAATATATATACTTATCTCTGCTTCCCTCTTTCCAGTGCTGATGAGATGGCAATAGAAGATTTGAAAAACCATAAATCCGCAAGGACAAGAAAATACAAGAGATAATGATAATAAATGAGAGATATCCCTATATTTGTTAATGTTGGGACTGCATGGATAAATAGGATAGTTTCTTTTATTTGTTTGTTTGGTTTTGTTTTGTTTAAAAGCAGAGATGAACAACTCCCCCCAAGCCCCACCTCCAGAGAAGTTGGCAGGAAACAAGCCATTTTACATCACATAATCATAGAAAGTTCCAGAACTGGAAAGGAGAGGAACCAAAATAGAAGAAGGTATACATATTGATAGCTGGCTTTCATATCCTCTTCCTCACCCCAGCAATAAATAGAAAGTCTATTCTCAGAGGAAATTTTTTTATAAGAAGCTGCAGACTAAGAGGCACCAGGAACAGGAGGGGTTAGGTGCATTACTGAATCGAGTCATGCTGACTCCAGCCCTCCCCAGCTCCCAGAACTCTGGCAATGAAGCTCACATCCATAGAAAGAAGTCCAGAAGCTTTTTTTTCTGGAGAAAATGACCTACTGAAGGGGAAACACCTATAGCAACCAGGATTGCTTATGTATGGCCAGAGAGCCAAGAATCACCAGACATTTGAAGAAAGTATCTAAAGGAAATGTAGAGATTTAAGTAACTAAACAGACAGGTAAGAAGTACTTGGAACAAACAGAGACAGCAAGGGGTAGAGGAAAATGAACAACAACAACAAAAGTAATATTATCTCCGTACACAAGAGAGCTCATCCACGAATCAAGAACAGCAATGTGATGGTTAATCTTGGTTGTCAACTTGAGTGGATTGAGAGATACTCAGAAAACTGGGCACACGTCTGGGTGTATCTGTAGGGTGTTTTCTGAGATGACTGGCACTGGGTCAGCAAACTGAGTGGAAAAGAGGAGACCCACCTCACCTGTGTGCAGCACACCTGATAGGCTCTGGGCCAGGGGGAAACAAAAAGTGGAAGAAAGCTCAGGAGGCAGGAGGATAGCAAGTTCAAAGCCAGTGTCAGTACCTTAGCAGGGCCTTAAGCAACTTAACGAGGGGTGGGGATGTGGCTCAGTGGCTCCGTGGTTAAGCACCCCTGGGTTCAATCCCTGGTACACACACACACACACACACACACACACACACACACATACAGTGTAAGAAGGAAGAAGCTCCTGTACACATGTTTAGCTCTTCTGGAATGGGTGCATTTTTTTTTTTTTTTTTTACTGCTGCCTTCAGCTGTTTATATCAGAATCCAGATTTTAATGAGGACTTGCACAGTGAAGCTTCCAGGTCTTCAGTTTCAGGCTGGGGTGATTATTGGTTCCTCTTATTCCGAGGCTCCCAGCTCTTTGGATTGAATAGCTATCAGTTTCCCTGGCTCTGCAGTCTATAGATGGCTCTTTTAAAACTATTCAGCCTTTGATTGTATAATCCAATGTAATAAATCTCTTTATATATATATATATATATACACACACATCTATGTATATTTGTTTTATATATATATATGCATATATATATATCATATTTTATTGGTTCTGTTCTTCTGAAGAACCTTGACTAAAACAAGGAATCTACAAAAAAGAACAAGGAGTAATACAGAGTTATCAAAAATTAAACAACTTCTTCCATCCACCATACATTTTTTTTTTAAACCAGTTGGAACTTTAGTTCCAGATTGTTAGTATAATGTTGTTAATTTATGTCTCTTATTTTAGCACTTTTTGTTCAAAATTGTTAAAATTCCAAATACATGTTATTTCTAAAATACATTTTGAGTTATATCTGAGATGACTGGTTTCAATGCTTATAAATGTCTAGTGTATGTACTGTCTTCTTTGTTGTTGGTTCTACATTTTGATGGATTTTAATGAGAGGTATAATTGCTTGAACATTTTTTTGCTAGAAGATGGTAGACTATTTCTTACATACTGGCACATCTTAACATATATTTCTTCTGTGACTGTACAAATGCCTGTTGGTCTACACAGGTTCACCATCCTGGAGAACCTGGTCCTTTCTCATCAGGCAATTAGTGTGACAAGTGAGGTATTTGATCACACTCTTCATGTCGTCTGTATTTTTTTCTTTAGAGATTTATAGAATTTTTCTTTTAACCGATAAAATTAAAACATATTATGTGTGTGTTTCAATATCTCACATAGACTTGGGAAAATCTTTTCACCAGCAATTTCAAGTCTTTCTTTAGCTCAAGTAAATTTTCTTTTACATAGCTTTAAATATTATCCCGTCTCCATCTGCTCCAATTAGAGTGGATGAGCAGATTAGACATATGTTGGATACACTAACTCTATCTTCTCAGTCACTTATCTTTTATAATTCCTATTTATTTATATTTTCCCTCTATGTGAAAATCCCTCAAGTTAGTTTCTAAACCCTTCATTCAATGTTTAACAGTGTTTAATTGGTATTTGCTGCCAATATTGATGGGGATCATTCAACAATCAAATTTTTAATTTCCTTTTGTCTAACAGCCTACATTTTTAGCAAAATATTGCCCTCTCAACTCTCTTTGAGATTGCTAATGGGGGTGTATTTCAATATTTCTCCTATTTTAAATTCTATTTTATGTATTTTCCCTAACACTCCGCTCCCACACCTATGTGACCTGCTGTTTTTCTTCAAATGTTTTCAGTTAAGATTCCTCATTGTCTGCTCATATTTGTAAAAGGAAAGTGTAAATCAGTCATTTTTTATAAGAACTGTGCCCTAGGCACAGCAACAAACACTGTAAATGTTAAGTCACATAAACCCACAAATAATCCTATGCAATAAATGTTATTATTCTTCAGAGGTGTCACTTGGAGGTGAAAAGATGTAGCTGGATGCCTAGGGACTCTGTCCAAATGACAAGAGATATTCCAGCCCTTTGACTCTACTTGCTTCTTCAGCCTGTCTTGGGACCGTGGGCCCATCTCAGTGAGAACTGTAGGTGCCAATAGAAGTCAGAAAAGGGCACATGAACCAAATTTTCTTGTCATTTGTTTTCTTTCTTTTTTCCTGCATTTGTTGTGTGAACCAGGAGTTAGCTTGAGGCCTACCCAGGTAGGAGCCAACTATGGTCCATCCTTCACATTACTTAGGGAGCTATCCATCCCAAGTGAAGCCTGGGGGTTAGAATGCAGCTGTTCTTCTGTGTGGAGAGTGCTGGGGACGATCCTGGAGTCCCATCACCTTCAGCCCTTTCCCAGTCCACATCCCTTCCCATTCCCAGCTTCTCTGAGAAGATTTGGGAGGGATCAGCCAGGGATTCCCATCTTCTCTGAATGCTCTGCTTTGTCTGCTTTTGGGTCGAGGGTCATAAAGCACTGACCAGTATTTTTTGTCATTATGACCTTATCTTTAAAATGTTGGTTCATTGATGGTATCCTTCCATGTTAAAAAAAAGGGGGGGGGTAGGGGGTTATTTATCTGAAATCCAGTGTTAGTATTATTAAGTTGCATTGTAGACAGTATTACTAAAATAGGAAGTTAGGTATCCTTGGTTCAAATTTAGACTTCACAAATTACTATGTGAACTTGAGGAAGCTATTTTACTTCTCTAAATGTTTCTTTATCTGTAAAGTAGTGCTAATAACATGGTTATGGGGCAAAATAATGAAGTAAGGCATTTAAAGCATTCAGAATAGTGCTTGATTTGTAGTTGATGCAATAAAAGTTGTTTATCATTATTATTTTGAAGTGTGAAATCTCTATAGCCAGCAATACTATAAGGATATCTAAGGCCATTACAGTGGTAAGATCTGTTTGAGTTTTAGATTCTGGGGGAATAATTATTAATAGAAAAAAAATGAAAAGCGAAATCATTATTTGCAAATCACATGATAATAAGTCTAAATAACTATTGATGAGCACATTTATAGTAAAACATGTTTTTTATATATTCAAAGAATATGCCATATTTTTTTACTTTTCTATTTCACTTTTGATTTTTAAATAATTTTAGTCTTACAGAAAAGCTGCAAAGTAGAACACAGCTGCCTTTTATCTTCCACTGACTGTCCCTTTATGTTAACATCTGATCTTACATCACCACAATACATTTGTGTTATGGCTTAGATATGAGCTTTCCCCTAAAAATTAATGTGTGAGACAATGCAAGAACATTCAGAGGTGAAATGATAGGATTATGAGAGCTGTGACCTAATGAGTGGTCACCTCCAGGTGGAAGAAATAGGTCATTGGGGATGTGCATTTGGGATTTATATTTTGTCTTTGGTGAGAGGAGTGGGGTCTCTCCCCCACCCCTTTCATGGCTGCCATGTCCTAAGCAGCTTTTCTCTGCCACACTCTTCCACCATGATGTTCTACCTTACCATGGGCCAGCACTATGAAGTGAACCTTTGAAACTGTAAGCCAAAAGAACCATTTCCTGGGGCTGGGGTTGTGGCTCAGCAGGAGAGCACTCGCCTAGCACGTGCGCGGCCCAGGTTCAATCCTCAGCACCACATAAAAATAAACACATTGTGTACAACCAAAAGCAAATAAGTAAATATTTTTTAAAAAAATTTTAAAAAGAACCATTTCCTCTTTTGCTTGTTCTTGCCAGGTCTTATGGTCACAGTAAGAAAAAGCTGACTAAAAAATTTGTCAAAACTACATCCCAGTATAATACTATGATCTATATAGACTTTGTTTTCACATTTTACTAATGTCTCGTTTCTGTTCCAGAATCCAACCCAGGATCCCCTATTACTATTTGTTATCACTCCTTGGTCCCCTTCAATATATGACACTTCCTCAGTCTATCCTTGTCTTTCATGTCTTTGACATATTTTTCAAAGAATTCTGGCCAATTATTTTGTGGAATGTGTCTCAATTTGGGTTTGTCTAGTATGATCTCATGGTTAGATTGGGGTTCAGTGTGTTTTGGACAAGGATGCACAGAAGTGACATGTCCCTCTCAATGCATCTTATTAGGAGGTGCATGATATCAATATATCTTATTACTGATGACATTGGCTATGCTCACTTTATTAAAGTGGCCTTTGCTCCCAAATCATTGTTTTCCCTTTGTAATTAATAAATATTGGGAGGAAGAGATACTTTTAATACTTTGCAAATATTGTGTTTCTCCTAAAACTTTCACCTTCTAACTTCAGCATCCATCCACCAATCCTACCTGCAACAATTAATACCAGGGTGGTGTTTTAATGGTGATTTACTATCTCCTTAATTATACATTATATATATATATATATATATATATATATATATATATATATTTTGTGTGTGTGTGTGTATTAATTCTGCTATAGAGAACAGTTATCTATCCTTCAGAAAACCACTGATATTCAGAGCTGGAGTTGAGATTTCAGATGCCAGCAGCAGAGGCACCACCTGACAGCCAGTTAGAAATGAGGACTCTCAGGCCCTCCCCAGACCCTCTGAGTCAGAATTTATATCTGGGCAAGATCCCAGAGAATCTTTTGTGCATCAAAGTTCATTTTAGTTCCATGTTTATTTTTAAAGGGCTTGACCAATTAAGGTCATACTTAAAGTTAGTGGCACAACCAGAACACACCACAGTCTCCCAACTTCCAATTCATTCTGCTGTTCTTACTTGGTCAATTTCCCAAAGAAATCCAAGGCATATAGCCTTTAGACACAGAATTAAATTTAAATAGTTAACACTATTTACCTGGAAAATCACTGAACATCTCCAAACCTCAGCTTCTGCATATGTAAATGAGAGAAATGCTAACTAACTTTAAGGATCACAGTAAAGACAAGTGCTAGTTGGTGGAAAACACCTGGTGGAATAGCTTGTGTGTGAGGACACTGGGATCTACAGGCAGATTTCTCTTCCTGGAATGTTGGGAGTGCTGTCAGGTCAGTCTCGTGGCAGAGAGCTGCCTTACACAAGGTCATGTTCTTCCAAAGGTGACCCACATCTGAAGACAGAGATATAGAGGCCCAGTCATTTGGGCCTGGCTGGAAACAACACCGAGGGCTATTCCAGCTGCTCAGTGCCATGAGGTTTCCTGACCATCTCCTGGTCAGGTCTATGTGGCAGCTCCCCTTCTCCCTCTGTTCAGCCCCATGTCTGCCCTCTTTCACCACAGGTATTGAACTTGAGGGCATTCCCTACACCTAGCTCCATCTCAGAGTTCATTTGGAACTCTGAATTGAACTGGGAACAATTGTTATGAATATAATTGTTATGCTTTGGATTAAGCTTCACATATTGTTCAGTATCCCTACATACAAATTGACCCAAATATGTATTAAGTACTTATTAGGCACCTGGCACATCCTCAGCTTAGGGATGTGGAGTTCAGCAAACCAATGCTTGCTACATAGCAGGCAAAACTGCAAATTAACACGATTGTGCAGGTAACCGAAACACCATTTCAGCAGGACTCCATGGCCAGCAGCTAATCCCTTCTTCACCTCAAACTCTCCTGCAATATAAATCTTGACACAGCTCCATCAAGGACCATCTCTAGAGAATCTTTACTGGGACGTGGATCACCATCCATTTTTTTTAGCAACAAAAAACACTCTATCTGATTTTAAACTAAAGAAATTTCTTGTTTCCTTAAATTTTTTTCCACTCTTGATAAAAAAAAAACCATCTACAGACAGATATATGAATCTTCTGGAGAAGTCACCAAGTTGGATGAGTTTTACAGCACTGCTTTGAAAAGTACTTCTTATGTGTTTTCCTATGCTTTCATTTTGGCTATTCTGCAATAACAAAAGAAAAACTACCTTGTGCTTCTGTTGCAAAGAAATGTGCCCTGAAAGCTGAGTGAAATCATGTTTCTTTAAGCAAAGGGCAAAAATGCACTCTATGCTGCTTTCTCAAATGGTTGAAATAGTATAAAGATCAATGCACAATTATTTATTCTGCTGATAGATCTCTTAGCCTGGAGTGTTGTTAAAACACACCCATACAAGTGTGCACGCACACACACACACACACACTTGCATGATTAAATTCAATACATATTGCCATTAGAAAAACTAAAACAGGCACATTAAATGTTTGCAATGGGTACTACCTATTATTTTTTTTACCTCTGGCTTTGAAAGCCTACTAAAGGTTTCCTTGGATGATAGACAACTTTAATAGTCTTTTGCAAAAGAATTTTAAAGTACAGAATTTCCATTACCCATGGCTGGAAAGTTCCTCAAGGGGTTTTGCACTAACATATAATGCAGCCTGAAAATAGTCTTTAGAATCAATATGTGTTCCTCTCCATAGTGCCAAATAACAACTCTTGTGTTCCAGTTTGAAGATCTTCATGACCTACTCATGTTCTCTGTCTTCATTTCCACATGTCCACCTTTTTGGAATTCACACCATACACTAGTGAACAGCAGAAGTCACTGGCCATGAGCTGTGTATATACATGGGGATTGACCAATGCCCACCTACCACTGGCAGTTGATGTGGCCAGTTCATCTTCCTCAGCTGTAAACATGTGAGGTGGGCTTGCCAAAGAAGTCTTGTCCATTAACCATCCTCTGTTTCAACTCTTCAAAAACTTCTCTCTTTAAATTCATGGCACCTTCTATGGCTAAATTCCACTCCAGAACTACCAGATGAGAAGATTGGCAGTGGATCAGAGTTGTTACAATGGCACCTTGGCAATGTATTAATGCTCTAATTTCTAGGTTCAAATATACATGCTGCACCCTCCTGCCTTTTTTGTTTTGCCACATAAGTCCTATTCATTGCATTATTTATTATTAACTTAAAAATATATATTGTCTTGTAACATAAAATATATTAGTGATGGTATATATGCATATAATCAACCAGAGGTGATTTTTCTTCTGAAGGGACATATGGAAATGTCTGCAGACATTTTTGGTTATTGAAACTGAGTATAGGAGATGCTACTAGTGGACAGAAGCCAGGGATGCTGAACCACATCCTATAAAGCACAGGGAAGCCCCCTATGAGAAAGCAGAATCTACCTCAGGATGTCCATAGTGCTGAGGTGGAATGTTTTAGTTTGGATCTAGAATGTCTCCCAGAGGCCACTGGGGTGAAGGCTTGGTGCCCAGCATGGAACTATTGAGAGATGGTGAGACTTTTAAGAGCTGAAGCCTAGTGGGAGTTTTGGGATCATTGTGAGTGCACACTTGAAGGAATTGTGAGGTAAGCAGTCTTGATCCTCCACATACTGTGACTATGATGTGCCACCATAGGCACAAAGTAATGGGGCCCATTAACTCATGGACTGAACCTTTGAAATTAGAGCAAAAATAACCTTTTTCTCTTTATAAATTGATTGTCTCAGGTATTTGTTATAGTGATTGAAAGCTGCTCAACACATGGAGAAACTCTAAATCCAATCCAAAAACATTCAATGTGAAATGAAATTAAGACAAAGCACAAACGAAAAGAATAGCAGTCAGAGGCATGTTTGGCTCTATGTGGATCTTCTTATCTGTCAAACCAAAGAGGCAAACACCATATGTTAGAGGACACACAGTGATCATATGATAAAACCTAACCACCAACCATCCTGAAGAAGTTTCTCTGGGCTCACAATCCTAATAAAAATTCTTCCTAGAGTCAGCATGAAGGAGATACAGAGTGCAGGAGAAGACCACATCTTCCATCATAAAGGATCTGAATAATAAACCCAAGTGTAATTTCAGTGTGACTGCTTCCTAGAGCACCCCACAGTGCAAGGAAGGGGCAAAAACCAATGAAGTTTACCAACAGCCATTCTACAAAGAACCCAAATGGCCAGACCCAAGTCAACTTCTACTTTGTTTTTTGTGGCTCTGTTGTACCCTGGTGGTAACACAGAAGATGCAAATCTTTCAGAAAATGTCTCACATGCTCTGTTCTGACAACCACACTCTGGATAACACTTGGGTGACAGAGAGTTTGAAGCTACCTTCTTTGTCAATAAATTAGAGCAGATAGATTTTTCAATTAAGGACAGAAACAAATTCTTTAGACTGCTACGGCAGTAAAACAATGCCACTTCCAGAAACGGTTCATTAAGATTAAAGAAATAAGGAAAGAGTAAACATTTCTGATTTTACCAGTGACACACACTCTGTCAACCGTATTAAGGGGCCAAGAGTTCATACAGTTTAACCCATAATCCAATCAATCCATATCTCAAGGTTAAAAGGCCAAGGCAAAGTTATTTTAAGAGTGTAAAATGAACTCTGTTGAGAGAACTAGCAATTTATTTTGAAAAGAAGTAAAACATCTATACCATGCACCAAATGTACAGCTAATATAGTAAAAGATGCAAATGTTAAAAAATAAAACTGGGCTGGGGTTGTGGCTCAGCTGCAGAGCGCTCACCTCGCACGTGCGCGGCCTGGGTTCGATCCTCAGCACCACGTAAACATAAAATGCATTGCATTGTGTACAACTAAAGTAAATAAATAAATATTTTAAAAAAATAAAACTAAGAAATAATTAAAAGGACATTGGCACAGATTATTCATGTCAAAATTCATACACCTATCCATCATTCTGGCCTTAGAACGGAGATGGTGGTTTAAGGGTAAGTGAAAAGCAAGAAGATAATAAAAGATTGGTTGATTTTATTATATAATATTAATTGCATGAAATTTGGAACATCAAAAATCCTATGGGGAGGGCAGGGAAGAATGAAGGATCTTTGGATTGCGCAGAGGAGAGTGAGGGGACGGGAGGGGTTTTAGGGATAGGAAGGACAGTGGAATGAAATGAACATTATTATTCTATATACATGTATGATTACACTACTGGTGTGATTCTGCACCATGTGCAGCCACAGGAATGAAAAAGTTGTGCTCCATTTGTGTAAAATATGTCAAAATGCATTTTATTGTCCTGTATGATTAAGTAGAACAAATTAAAAAATAAAATAAAAATTGTTAAAGAAAAATCCTAGCATCCAGATCTTAGTGTTTAATTTCTCCAATAAAAGCAAGAAAGGCTTCTTGGAGAAAGTAGCTGATTCTAGGACTGAAGCAGGACATACAAGGTGAGCCAGGATTATCTTGTAGCTGAAGAAAGTGTACAAGTGTAGAAGTGCTCAACAAAACAAACGAAAAACCCCACAGTGATGGGACACATCAAAAACCACAGGAGTCGACGGAAAGAGCTCCCAGTGGCCAGAGCTGGATAAGTTCAGTAACAAAATGACAGTAAGTATTATTGGGTTATAATTCAAAGTAGAAAATAAATACAAGTCCAATTTGACATGAAAGAATGATGAAGAAATGAATAAAAGGGGGAGAAGAGTCAAAACTTCCACAGAGAAGAATTTCCAATAAATTATGTAGGTATCTGCCCTTTAAGGGCTGAGCCTATTCCCGACTCCTTTACAGTGCTGAGCCTACTGGCTTCATTCCTAAGAGCACTGCATGGAAAGAGGACCTTTACAGTGGAGAAACGGAGCAAACACTACCTCAGCCAAGCAATTAAGGTCAACATCGACACTGATAAATCATATCCTTAATGTAATGGGATGAAAATAGCATTTTACCTTTGTAGTTTTCCTCCTCAAAATATATAACCCCTATGTAATTGTGAGAAAAATGCTCCCCAAAGAGGGACATTATACAGAACACCTGACAAGTACTCCTCAAAATTGTCAAGGCCATCAAAACTAGTAAAATCCAAGAAGTTGTCACAGCCAACAGGAACCTAAGAAGGCATAATGGCTAAATGTAATTCCATATCCTGGATGGGATCCTGGAACCCACCAGAGCGGCTGCAGACCATATAGGTGAGGCATTTGAGGGGCTGATGTGAATTCAGCGGGTTAAATCTTGACCAGGAAGATCACAAGCTGTGCTCTGGAGTATGCAAATAAAAAAAAAAAATAAGACACCCCCCCAAAGCAAATTAACATACAAAAATCTACCAGGCTCTCTAGACTTCATAGCTGCAAAAAATTAATAAACCATTCAATGCCTTACCTAATCTAAAGTAGCAATCAAATAAATCAATTAACAGCCTCCCCAGGGAGTGGACCTGGAATGGCCCTGTGCTTTTTGCAGACTGAACAAACAGTTGGTAACTGGGAAGAGTTTCCCCAGAGTTTGCCAGGCAGTAGAAGCAGCAACTGCATAGGGGTGCTGGAGCTAAACTTGAAAAATGCACACAGCTTCAAGCTAGGGAATAAGAGCTGGCATCTAAAGGCAGCCTTCCACTCTCCAGTCTGAACAGTCACATGGCCAAGCTCAAGTACAGCTTATGTAGCATCCATCACCTGAGTGGGCCTTAAGCTTCAGGACCTTGCTGATCATATATATTGTAGTTCATCCTGCTCATATCCTTGAGAGATGAGGGTGGTAAAAGACAAGCCAGGACACCTTATTTCTGAGCATGAAGCACAGGGAAACTAACAAGTGAATGCTGAATTGGAGCCCTGAAAGAATCAAGGTTTAAGTATAGTAAATCATTCAAAAACTGTGCTGTCAAGTTTCAGGTGTAACAATAGCTAAACTGTGGAACCAACGTAGATGCCCTTCAGTAGATGAATGGATAAATAAAATGTGGTATATATACACAATGGAGTATTACTCAGCAATAAAAGAGAATAAAATCATGGCATTTGCAGGTAAATGCATGAAGTTGGAGAATATAATGCTAAGTGAAGTTAGCCAATCCCCCAAATCCAAATGCCGAATGTTTTCTCTGATATAAGGAGGCTGATTCAAAGTGGGGTTGGGATGGGGAGCATAGGAGGATTAGAGGAACACTAGAATGGTCAATGGGTAGGGAAGGGAAAGGAGGGGGAAAAAGGGTGAAGAAAAAACAAAGATGGTAGTATGAGATAGATATCATTACCCTAAGTGAATGTATGAAGTCATGAATGGTGTGAATATACTTTGCATACAACCAGAGATATGTAAAAATGTGCTCTATAAGTATAATATGAAATATAATACATTCTGCTATCATTTATAACAATTTAGAATAAAAATAAATAAATTAAAATTTTTTTCAGGTGTAAAATAAAAGTTGGAAGCTACACGGGATGCTCAGAGAGGTCAGGTCAGCAGGCAAAGTGATGTGAAAGAATGGAGAACTTGGTGTCACTTTGAGTTGATACTAGGGGAATATATTGGCTTTGTAAGGGGAGTGAACTGAACCAAAGTGAGGCAGGGTAGGCTGGCTCATGGGAACAGTGGCTGACATTGAGCACAAGAAGGAGCTAAATCCACCAGGTTGGTCTCTGGCTCTATCATTTAGTTTGCTAGATTCTCTTGGAGAAATTCTGTATTGGAGTGACAAAGTTATCCTAGAGGAACACTGAAGGTTACATAATAATTATCTCTGGAATTTGTTTAAAAGTACAGATTTTAGGCAAGCCCACAGTGGAGCTTACAATCTACATATTTAATTAGCATTCATCAAAGGATTTGGATGCAGGTATCCAAGCTAGAAACTAAGATACATAAGTAGTCATCCCACTCTTCAATCAGATCTCAATACCAGTCAATACTAGTTTTCAGGTCCTCAGAGGGTTTTTTCTTCCATCATAGAAAATGTGAAATACAGGGAAATAATAAATAAATTCAGACTTCGTCAAGCATATCATGTTCAGGTTATATTATCTGGGGGAATAAAACAGCAAGGTCAATTCCATCTGAATTGTTAGAGGCTAAGTTAGGACCAGAGGGAAAAATCCCAGGTTATGATTTAGGGAGTCTGAATATAGTCACTTTGGGGCTGCTATGATCCCAGTGGTCAGTACACCCTTACTGTTATAAAAAGATTTTTATTTCTTTGGTTTCTTTCAAACTGAGAAATTAGTTTTCACAATCCAAATCTCTCACTCAATATGATATTAAAACCCAAGAGGAATGTCAACGCTCTTGGCTACGTTTCCTCTGAGGAAACCCCTGGCTCCAAGGGCAAGCTCAGCCCCAAGAGCAATGGTGCTGGGAGGTAAGCAGTGGGTCAAGGTGCTGTGTCCAGGCGATTCCTGGATGGACAGCTTTTGTGAGATACCAGGCTTCCTGGTAAGTGAGCTGAATAAAAGTCTCCTGATGACACCATTCAGTAGATTCAGACAAAGAATGGCAGAACCAGAGGATGCAAGCTTTCCATGAGGAGTGGTTAGTGAAAAGTGTCATCTCCCAGTGCTGGTGGGCCATGTGGTTGTTCAGCTTTCTCCATACCGAAAAGGGGAGTTATGGACCAAATGTTTGTATCCTCTTAAAATTCACAAGTTGAAGCTAAGTAATATTCCATTGAGTGTATATACCATATTTTCTTTATCCATTCATCTATTGAGGGACACCTAGGTTGGTTCCATAGTTTAGCTATTGTGAATTGATCTGCTATAAACATTGATGTGGCTGTGTCACTATAATATGCTGATTTTAAGTCCTTTGGGTATAAACCAAGAAGTGGGATAGCTGGGTCAAATGGTGGTTCCATTCCCAGTTTTCTGAGGAGTCTCCATACTGCTTTCCATATCATGCTAAGCGAAATAAGCCAATCCCACAAAACCAAAGGCCGAATGTTTTCTCTAATATGTGGATGCTGATTCACAATAAGGCAGGGCGGTCGGGGGGCAGAGACTAGGGAAAAATAGCATTAGATTAGGTAGAGGGAAGTGAAGGGGGGTGAGGGGATGTGGAGATGGGAAAGATAGTGGAATGAAACAGACATTATTACTGTATGTATATATGTGACTATATGACCAATATGATTCTGCAACATGTACACTTTGAAAAATGAAAAATTATATCCCATCTGTGTATGATATATCATAGTGCATAAATGTATTCTACTGTCATGTATAACTAATTAAAACAAATAAAAAATTAATAAAAAAGTATTACAAGTTGAAATTCTATATTAGAACATGGGACTTTAGGGAAGTAATTAAGGGCAAATGGGATCATATGGGTGGAGCTCTGATGGGATTAGTGTTGTTATAAGAATAGACTTCAGAGATCTCTTAAAATGCCAATTTACATTAGAAATGACTTATTAACCACTTCTTAACTAGGCGCTGGGCTAAGAGCTTTATGTGCATTTTCTCATTTAAGACTCACGAACTCATCACCAACTCCATTTTCCAAGTCAGAAAACTGAGTCTTACAGGATAAGAAACCTGCCTAAGACACCCAGGAGGGAACGGGGAAAGAGCCATCAAAAACGCATGATCTGACCCCAAACCTGGCTTTCTTGGGCATGCACTATGCTATCTATACTTCTTCCAAAGAAAAAAGCCTCAAAATTACTAACAAAATAAAGCAATTAGGAGAAAATACAACCAAACTTGAATTAAGAAAATAAATTTTAAAAATTAGAAATCTAAAAAGAACTACATAAAATTGTGTGAAATTTTTGAATAAAGGAAAATAAAGGAAACTATAAAAAGGAGGAAAATTATGGGTAAGAAAGATATTGTAATAAAAGAGAGAAGGAGGCAAAATGAAAACCAATTAAAATGACATGATGTGAAAATACCTTCTTAAAACAATGCTCAAATACTAAATGTTATAAGAGAGAAATGGTGACGTTAATAAAATAGGAAAATGGAGGCTCTATGTAGGAAATAGGCTCCCACAGCACAAAGGACTCAATACTCAGAAATGGGTCTTTTGAGCATTTCTGAGCCAAAGTAATAGCATTTTAGTGGCCAAAACCTAGCAAACTCCAATTTTACCTGATTACAGAATTTGCAACAACCCACATGGAGTTTTGGTTGATGTTTCCTATGAAACACTGTTCTCAAAGAATCTTCTTTGAAGAAAAAGAGCTTCATACTCAATGCTTCTAGAGATGCTGGGGTGGCCCCTCTGAGTTTCTGCTTAAAAGAAAATCAACTCGGAATCTACCCTTCATGGAGGCATTTTTTTTTTGCCTGAGAGCCCCTCACCCAGGCAGCACCTGCACAGCTTCCAGTGGAACCCTGTCCCCATTGGAATTCTACCATGCACAGTGGCATGTCAAAGGCCTTGAGAAGTTCTGCAACAAAGAAACCTGTTTCTTTTTGTTTTAGCCATCTTATCTGACCCTGTAAATCTCTATCCTACTCTCATCCCATTTTCATTCTTTTTCTTTTTTACCTAAATAAGCTCTGTTTTCATCCTAAAGCAGTTTTATGGAAAACAAAATGCTGTCCTGAAAATATTGCTTGAGGTTTTAGGACCACATGGTCTAAGAAAGGGAATCTTACCAAGCACAGATCATGGTACCATTGTTCACTTTATGACATAGATGAAGAAGATGGTTCCACCAGGGTGGTAATTATACTTAAGAGGGGTCACCCCAGCATCCTCAAAAGCATTGAGTGTGAAGCTGTATTTCTACTCATCTAGATAGGCCTTTCATAATAGCACCACAGGTACAAGGAATGCAGAAGAGAGGATGATCTCCAAATGATATCCAAGTGACCCTCAACTCCTGCCTCCCAAAAGAAAACCACCTGGTGCTTCATGATTCATTCATGGGGAGTGCAGGAGCAATCTGTGCTTTAGGTACTGAAAGGAACAAATGAAAAAAAAAGAAAAACAGAAACAAAAACAAAACCCCCCAAACTCATGTTTTTTCAGTAAGGAGATATTTACTCACCAGCACCAATTAAACCATTGACCGCTTATGCCAAGAAGGGATAAAGCATAAAAAGAGGCCTTCATCCAGCGTTCCAACAGTCCTGGTGCTCCTGGGTTGTGCCACCCTAAAGAGCAGCAATTTCAACTACAGGGAGGAACAACATCTTCTTACATTACCTCTCAAAGTTGGAGGGTTATTATTCTGACTTTTATAGCTACAGAAAAAAAAAGCATATCTTTTTATTCCACTCTTCAGAAGAACAGCACAAGTAAGACACTTAAATGAGAGTCATGTAAAAGAAGTTGCAAACAAATCCTTTGAAATAATTTCCAAATGTGTATGTCTGTTATTCGGTTTAAAATGATGAGAAACTTTAAAAAAAAAAAAAGTGTCAGAAGAGTATGCAAGTGGATTTGAGCTTGATTTTTGGAAGACAGTAATATGTACATTGATGATAAAGAATTCAGAGAGTGTTGCAGGCAAAAAACAGATCATAAATAGAATTCAAGTGCTGAGGATGTGTACGAGCGGAATGTGTGTGATCTATCTACTAGTGAGCCCAGTGTGCTCTTTAGAGAGGACGAGAAGTGATGCTGAATGATGGATGAGTGTGGAATATGGCTGTGGAAGACCAGGAAGGTTCCATCAAGGTCTCTGAATCTCATATCATAGGCCATAGGGATGAGATGGCAGTTTCTCAGCTAAGTGAAGCAGGAATGAGTTTCTGCTTAAAAGAAAATCAACCTGGAATCCAAATGCCTGTGGGGAGGGAGTGAGAAGAGACATGAAGAACGAGAGCAGAAATGCTGCTTTGGAGATTCAGACCTGGAGTGACTGAATCCTGAACAAGAGCAGCAAAAATGAGGGTGGAGAGTGGAATCCTGGGACAAACTCAAGAGTACTTAGGTGATGCTCCTTGTGTCTGGGCGCTTAACTCCAACAGGTTGACTCGGACATAGTTTTAGGTGATTATCCACAGGTTTTAAGGGTTAGGAGAATTAAAATATCACTATTGGAAGAGGTCATAAATTTGGCTTTGGACACACCAAACAAGATGATAAAGAATTTCCCAGATGAAATGCCTCGAAATCTCAATGAGATTAGAGTTAGGTCAGAAATATCCTGAGCTACTTGTTGTCCATGAATTGCAACTTTCCCCAAAGTGCAGCACTGGGATTGGTAGTGTTGATCAGTATTTTGCAGATCCCTGGGAGAAAGTTCTCTTAGCTGCAGTGTGGATTAATTGGATTGGAAAATGATGATGGGTTGAGGGGTAATGTGGCAGAATACAGGGTGGAAGCTTCCACCCGAAGCATACACTGTCTAACCCAGAAATACAGCAACAGTTCCTTATTTCTTAAAAAAACTAAAATAAATAGTCTATATCACTTAATAGTGAAAAACTGAACCTAGTTTAATTCAAGACAAGAGAAACAGAAGACCTCTTTTCACCACTATTATTTAATATTGCATTTAACATTTGAGTCAATGTTGTGAGCACTTCTCACCTCCAACAACAACAAAAAAAAAAAAAAAGAAGAAGAAGAAGAAAAGAAAGGAAGGGAGGACAAAAGGAAAGTGAACAAAAGGAGGAAAGCAGGGTAGAAAATTAAAGATATGTAAGCACTCAATTTTTTTGTGTTAGAGATAATATGAAAGCTTCCCGTTGGCCTAAATTGGGTTAATTTGAGCATCAAAAAGACTATTGATTGTAATTGATTGTATCACACTGAGTTAATCAATATCTGTAAGAACACAGACACAGTGATTCCCCTCTCCCCATAAGGGTAGGGGGAGAGAGGGAGAGAAAGAGAGAGAGAGAGAGAGAGAAAGAGAGAGCGCTCCTTTCTCATGGAATGACAGCTAATAAGCGTGAAAGGAATTATATGATTGGAAAGTCCCATTTGGCAACCCCCAGTATAATAACATATTTGGGGAGAAGCCACTAGATGAGAAAACAATAAAGTGAAAGTCTGGTAGGGAATAGGCAAATTGTCTATTTCACAAACTGTCCCTGGTGAAAGTGACATCTGAAGAGCACCTCAATCAATAGGGCACCATAAATAAAGTCAAAAGACACATCTTCGACCACACTAAAGATGAACAAGAGCTAATATCTATGACCTAGGATATACAAACTATATCCAAATTTGTAAGAGAAACACCAGGACCTTGCTAGAGTGGGTGGGGGATGGAGATACCACTACAGAGAATTTGCAGAAGCCAAGAAGCAAAGGTTCTTTCACCGGTAGGTGGAGAAAACAGCTGCGGTGAGGGCTGCATCTGCCCTTCTATGGGAACACTGACAACTGAGATGTCACTAAATCGGGTATTTTCCCCACTCAACGCCCCCAGGCCACCTTCTCTCTACTTTCCACCTTGGGCGTGAAGCATTCAGTCCTGGGTCAGAGGACAGCAGGAAGAAATAGAGGACAAAGGGCAGAAGCTTGGATAGTAGGCCTATCCTTTCTTATGAGGAAAACAACGATTTTGCCAAAAGCCATCTTAGAGGAGCCTCCTGGGCACACCTACCCAAGGTCCCTCCTCCCTTGACAAAGGAGAGAAAAACATTGGCTTTAAACCTAGTTCTCAGTCATGGCAAGGTGGAGCCAGGCACCCTCATACATATTTGGAATCTGACAGATGTTGCTAAGACTTTCCTGAAAATGGACTTTTCAGTGTATCTGAGAAAACCTCAAAACCTTCTGATCCGTTAGTTCTGCTTTTGAGAATCATTTCTGTGGAAATATTAAAATGGGTTGTCAATGATTTACATACAGTAGATTCATAAATTCAATTTTTCTATGACCTACCCAAAAACAAAAAGAAATTTAAACTCAGTATCCACTAATAAGTCAACAGCTGAAAATATAGAGCTGTTGGTCAGAGAGCCTAGCTGGGTGAGCTGGTCAAGCCACAGAAATACTTCAGGCCTCAGTGTTCCCATCTGTTAAATGGAATTGATAATATTGCCAACATGAGGTTAGAAGAATTAAATAAAATTTTATATATGAAACATAGCAAAATGCTACAATAAATAGTCAATGTATAGCTAGGTGCAGTGGCTCACGCCTATAATCCCAGTGGCTTAGGAGGCTGAGGCAGGAGGATTGCAAGTTTGAGGCCTCAGCCTCAGCAACTTAGCCAGGACCTAAGCAATTTAGTGAGACTCTGTCTCAAAAATTAAAAAAAAAAAAAAAAGGGTTTGGGATGTGGCTCCTTGGTAAAGTGCCCTGGGTTCAATCCCTGGTACCAATAAAAGAAAAAATCAATGCATAATTATATAAATTAATATAGAGCTAATTAAAATAATGTATAAAATGTCAAAAATTGTTTGAGAAGAAAACACATCAGATAAACTGCTAAATGAACACAATTTGTATTTATGCAGTGATTTCAATATTATATATGTGGTTAGTGAAAATATATCTTCTATCTGGCCATTGCACTACAGGTGGTTATTTTCTCTTTCATACGTTATTTTATTTTTAAATTATGTATTTAATATAATTATTTTCATACAAACTAGGGGCCGGTCAGTCAACTTTTTCCCTAAAGGACCAGGTAATCAACATTCCTGGTTTTGAGGTCTATGATTTCCATCTTTATAACTCAGCTCTGTCAGAGAGTAACTTAAAGCAGCCACAGACACTATGGAAATGACTGGTGTAATTGTGTTCTATTTACGAAAAAGACCAGCAAACTCTAGTTTGATACAAACATGCTATTTTTAAAAATAAAATCTAAAGTGGCATAATGAAAACTCAAAAAAGAGAGGAATTTTGCTAGTGATGGGTTGGAAATACAGATGAAGAAGGCTTGATTAGTGCTTTATGGACAAGGAAAATTAGAACAGTTTCAGGGTAGAAGACCAGGAGACAAAGCCTCAAGGTGTAAGAAAGAGACTCCGTAAGAACGTTGATGCAAAGTCAGGTTAAAAAGAAGGTGTCCTGGAGCTGAGACCATGGCGGGCATAGGTTCACCTCTTCAGGCTTGGAGAGAATCAGCACCCCCAGCTTCCCACAGCATCCCTGATGAAAGGCCAACTGTCCTCTGTTCAGTGGCACACGAGCGTGCCCAATGCATCACACTTCTTGAATAACTCCAAGGAATAGAAAATAGTTCATATTACTGAGTCAAAATCTTCTACCCACTAGTCCAGAACAAATTAAGTGGTACTGAGCCCCTCTGCCACATTGCAGATTTTAGTTATTTGAAGCCACAATCATGGCCCCTGTTTCTCCATAGAAATTCTCTATTGTGGACTGAATGATTGTGCCCCGGCCCCGATTCCCACCAAATTCATATGTTGAATTCATCATGCCCGAGAGTGATGGTATTTGGTGGGGGGGTCTTTAAGAGGTAACTAGGTCATTAGGGCTGAGCCCTCATGAGTAGCAGTTGTACCCCTATAAAAGAGTCTCCTGAGCTGGATCTGTAGCTCAGTGGCAGAGTGCTTGCCTAGCACGTGTGGGCACTGGGTTCGATTCTCAGCACTGAATAAAAATAAAATAAAGGCATGCTGTCCATCTACAACTCCAAAAATTAAGAGAGAGAGAGAGAGAGAGAGAGAGAGAGAGAGAGAGAGAGAACGAACCCAGAGAGCTCTCTAGCCCTCTTCCTACCATATGAGGATATCAGGAGGAGCCTGAGGTCTGCAACCTGGAGGAAAGCCCTCACCAGAACCTGACCTCCTAACCCTGGATTCCAGCCTCCAGAACTGTAAGAAATAAATTTCTGTTGTCTATAACCCACCTAGCCAATGCACTGTATTATAGCAGCCTCTAAGACATCCTGAAAGCACAGTTTTTCTAGAGCAGAAGTTACAAATTGGAGGCTTCCAATTATGTCTAGTTTGTTTTGATAAGTATTAGAAAACCATCAAATTGAAAAAAAGAAATCTTAAAATTATAACTTTTCTTCTAAAAATCCAGTCTTTTAGTTTCCTTAAGGGAAAAAAAATATGAAACACTGGTGACACTGGGTCACATTCTCAAATGCCAACAATTGGCTTTAGGCTAAGTAGCAGCCAACATGAGCTCAGGCTTCCCATTCTCCCACTGCCAGCACTGAGATTCTTCACGCCTTGCTCAGTTACACCTCTCTTCCAGGGACCCTGAGGGCATCTCAGTTTCTAGCCTTACCCTAAGATAGCAAAGGGTGCTATAGAGACTTCAGCCACAGTCCAGAGACAGGTTCTTATCCTAGGTTTAACATAAGCAAGTTCTGTGACCCTGGGAGACAGTTGCTTTTTATGTGTTCCATCATTTGGAAAATGAGGGGGATTAAATGGGACGAGGCATAGGTTCCTTATGTAGCCAACATTCTATGAATCTATAAATGGTTTAGCTAATTTTCAAATCTCACTGAGCTCATTGCCTGAAAAATGCCTGAAGTCATGAGTTCCACCTGCTAATAGCACTTTGGAAAAAAAAAATAGGTTTGAAAAATAAAATATCTGGATCCTTCAAAAACCATTTGCAAATAAATTCATACCAAGATGTGCTAAATGTAAAAACAAAATCATTCATTCTCTTATGCCTCCAAAATGGAATTTCCAAGCCAAGAGTTCTAACAATTAAGAGCAAATTCCTACTACCGAGTTTAATGTTCCTATAAAAATAGCGCATCAATTACACTGTTCAGTAGAGACAAATGAACACTTGATAAAGGGAGGGGTCAGGACCACAGAATGAAAGTTCTTAGTTTAATGATTTCTCTCAATTCCTACTCACCCCCATCACTCCTACACCTACAGACACAATTCGGGTTTTAATTTGTTTTTATTTCTCTTGCTAGAACCCCTTACTTTCTCTATTAAGTTGAAATGCCTCATTCAATGCTTTCTCCAATAAACTAAAAATATGCTAGATTAAGGTGACAAGTGGTATTTAGCCTAGAGTAGGACATGTGGCTCCGGAGAGGAGGGCCTGCCCTTCTTGTCTACCGGCCCAGTGCAAAGCCCACCACATTTGAAGGGCTGCTGTACCCCTAGTGCATAGCATCAGGCAGGCAAGCAGGCTGGAGCTCAGCGTCCCTTGTGTGGAAACTTCAGCCACCGCTGGTCTTGTCTATCTGCTAATGTTGTGCAGCCAAACTGATCTTTCACTTGGCCTGTGGGTCCTAAGCAGGCCAAAACCACAGAAACGTGAAATTTTCAGGCAAGTTTGAATTTCAGAATGTCCTGCACACAGCTGTTCAAGTCCCTAGGGAATATTTAGGTTAAAAAGCTCTCCCTGCTCCAGAAGATCCTTGAGATCACTGAGAAAAAGGAAATCTGTGGTAGGGCTTCAAGTCATGAGGGAATCATGTTCTCACAGTTGTGGGCTCTCAGGCAATGGACCTGGTGCCTTGGCCCAAGGTTTCTAAGGTCAATAACAGTAAAGTTCAGTCTTGAACTACATTAAATCTGAGAATATCACAATGATTTCTCAGCCCTAGACAAGGCAATGTTCTGTTTAATGACCAAACTGTAAGTAGCTCTCCAGGAAGCAATACTGAAGTTTGAGGATCTCATTTAGCTCTGTGGAGAGGAGAAATCATGGCAGTGGTTCTCAGTCCAAGATAGATGCTCCATAAACAGCGTGGAAAGCAAAATAATCTCCCTTAAAGGCCACATGTTTTCAATTTGCCCTCTCAAATTTGAAGTTTCTCTTTGGCAGAGATTTAATTTTGCTTTATCTTTGGACATTTTCAATTTTACTACAAGCAGATTTTTATCTAGGTGGAAGAAATCCCCTCCCACAAAATATTAAATGCTTATCACATATTAGATGCTCAGGAAATGTTTTCAGAATGAATAAGTAGTGGGAAATCACTTGAAAATAGTTAACCAGAATTTAAAAAAATATATGCATGTATTTATATATCATAGATAATATGATAAATTGTATTTGTGAATAGATGCACGTGTGTGTACATACATATAATGCATTCTTATTTTGATTTGTAAGCCCTTGGTCAGATTTCTCTTTAGAAGCTTAAATCCTCATATATGATATTTTTATATATATCTAATACATAAACACACACAATATTAGCATTAATATTATACATATACCTTAACATTATATATAAAACATATATACACATATATACATTATATATGTATACACACACACACACACACACACACACACACATATATAAAGTGACATTTTTTTCCTCTCTCCCGGGAAAAAATGAACATAATTTGAATTTTACTATTTTCCCAAGAATATCACACCATGATCAGAATATATGTTTCTAAGAAAGATAAATTTCACTTTATTGCAATAAAACAATGAAAAATACTTGTGAAGTTCCTATGAGAAATACCTCATCAAAAATTGTGTTATCTTGCTATTGAAAGTTATTAAATAAGAAGACAATGTTGCCAATAAAATCCCCTGCTGAAGTTGCAACCAGATGACTTCAATACCAATTGATTCTGCCCTTGGAAGTTCTAAGAGGCGCTGACAACCTCACCCTTCCACACAGACACAGATTTGAGCAAGCCTCCTAAGCATCAGTCCGCTGAAGCCAAGGGGCTCAGATCTGCTCAGGCATAGACAAAATGAATAAGCCACATGAGCAGAAGGAGCCACCAGGGTGGGTGCATGACGCTACTTAAAGATTCTGAAATTTCTGGGCTGGGGTTGTGGCTCAGTAGTAGTGTGCTTGCCTAACATGCGTGAGGCACTGGGTTTGATTCTCAGCACCACATAAAAATAAATAAAATAAAGGTCCATCAACACTAAAAAATAAAATAAATAAATAAAAAATAAAAGATTCTGAAATTTCTACTCTATTGTTTCTTTTCAGAAAGTGTAAAAGTCAGGCCTGGCCTAAAGAGGGAAGTTCTTCAGCTACTGCAAAATCGGATAGTATTACCTTGGAGAAGTTCCCAGGTAATCCTAGCTCAGGTCTGATGCTGCTCATGGCAGGGCTGGAAAGCAGGGAGAAGACAGAACTCGTTCTACAGAAAAATGCAGTTCCATCTCTTCACTGAGTGGGCTTGGGAAATCGTCTCCAGTCCCTAGGTTTGCTCATTTATTTAACAAGTGTTTTGGACATTTACAATACCAGCCATTTACTTCATATAGCCTTTAAGTAGTTATTGAGTGCGGAGCAGTGTTCTTGATATTTAGAAGACCTCAAAGAAAATGCCCTGTTCTTGTGGATCTCACCTCTTCTGACCTTCTTGTTAACATTATGGTATGCATTTTCTGGATGCATACACTGCAGACAACATTCTGGAAGCAACACAATGCAGACCTTCTCAACTCTTGAGTTGTTCCCTGGGTCACTCATTCATTTAACACTCAGAGGAGGTCCTGCTGTGGCAGATGCTGGGACAAGTATTTTCAGGAATACTAAGGTAAATGCCACATGGGCCTTAACCTTGAGGTGCTCAGCATTCAGTAGGGAGACTGCAAGTCAGGGGAGTTAATGGCGAGTGTTTCATGATATCTGTCATTGGGGAGTTGAGTGGAGGGGGCAGAAATCATATTCTATTGGGAAACTGAATGATGGTTCCTCCTAGGAAGTGAGATTTAAGGTACATTTTAAAAATGGGTACATTTATAGAGAGATGCAGAGCCTAAGGATAGAAAACAGTAAAAGGAAAAATTATATAATTATGTAAAAATGCAAAGATGTTTAGAGAAATGTGGGGGACCCATGCTATTAAAAAATAAATAAATAAAAGATCCACATGGCCATTGTTGGGGACAGAAGGGACTAGTGGGATGTGGACTGGCCACATGCTGCAGGCCTCCAATGCCGCCTAGGGAGTTGGCTTTTAATTGTGTAGGCTGGCCACTCCTCAGGACTGTAAACACAGGAATGACATGCTTACATTCAAGATGACAAAGTCATTGGGCCCAGAGAAAGCAGAAACCTGAGGGCAAAGAGCAGTTTTTATTAAGTCCTAGCAGCAAGAATAACAAGTAAGAGATTCGATTCAACAATAATTGAGACTGACTACAGCTTGCCAGCTGCTGAGAAGGCAAAGGCAAGATAGTAGAGTCACTCCCTCTCCTCACCTGGTAGAGAAGGCCAAAAACAAAGAGTCAGGACCTACAAATTGTCTAGGAAATAAGGAAGACCCTGAACCATCACCTTGTGGTAGCTTATAGAAAAGGAAAACATAGTATCCGAGTATCCAGAGAGCTGAAAATATCATCCAGACCCTATTCCAGAAGGTGTTAATGTCTTTTATTTTCTATAAGACAAACATAAAGTACATTACAAGGTTGAATTTTGGTTTAAGGAGAGCATGTTACACCTGTCAGTCATTCAGCAAATAACTAGGGAGGCATCTGCGGTGTTCCATGCACTGTTCAGTCATGGGATGGATCAACAGGTTCCTGCTCTACTGGAGTTCACAAGTTAGGAGAGATGGGCATTAAAAACACAAGTAAGAAAATATATACCGAACATGTGGTGCTAAGTGGCATGGAGGAAAAGAAAGCAGGTAGATAGATGAAAGAGTGTTGTAATTAACAGGTCAGGGAAAGTCTATCTGAAGGGGTTTTACTTGCATATAGAGGAAGCCAGGAGGATGAAAGCTGGGGAACAATTCTTCTGGGTCAAGAGAAGAGTCCAAGTCAGAGTGTACCTGCATATTCTAAGAAGACCCAGGACACTGGGGACTGGACTCCAGAAAGCAGGGGAGAGTGGTGAGGCAGGAGCTGGGGCCCAGTTACACAGAGTCCTATAGACCAAGTAAGCAATCTGGGCTTCATTCAGAAGGGAAAGGAACCATAGCATGGTTGTGAATGAAGGAGTGATACAATGCAGGCTCCAGGAAGACAGGGATTTGTGACCATTTTGTGTTGTGTTCCTACCACCCCTAGCACCTAAACCCATGCCTGGCCCACAACAGATGTTTAGTCAGTATTTGTTGAATGAATGAATGAATGATATGACTTATATTTGGGGGTTTCTGTATAGAGACTGCAGATGGGTAAAGAAGGCAGGCAATCAGGAGAATTTACGATGCCGTACACAGGTAAAGTCATGCTGGAAGGAGCAGGTGAAAGGCAGTTGACAGATTTGCTTTGTGAGAAGGTTCTCAGGAACTTGGCCTGAGCATCTAGAAGGGCAGAGTGAAAATTGGGGGCTGTATTTGCACATGCTGGTTGTTTTAAGTTTACGTGGTATTCAGGGGAAGATGCTGAGTTGTTGCTTATGGAAGCTCTGGGAATGAGTCAGGACTGAGGAAGAAAACTTGGGATCATCAGTGAGAAGAAGACCGTGTTCAGACCAAGGGAAGGAACACAGAAGAGAAGAGGCCTAAGAGCCAAGCCCTGCAGGAATCCCATCATTTACAGGTCAAAGTCCAGTAGTGGTCAGTGGGGATAAAAATTGAGGGGCTTTCCAAAGAAGCTGAGGAAGAGGATCCAGGAAGGTGAAACCAGGGGAATCTGTGTCCTAGAATTAGCCAGAGGCTCCAGAAAGAGAGAATGGGGGAGAATGGCCCACACAGTGAAAGGCCACTGACATCAGCAAGGTTGGGATAGAGAATTATCCCTTGTACTCACAAGGAGAACAGTTGGGGAAGGGAAGAATGTCAGGGAGTCTGAGAGCCTGATCCTGCTCTCAAGGAAGGAGCATAGAGGCAGAAGCGCAAAGGTAGCTTTGAATGAGCTGGTGTTGTTCTCATCTCAGGCGACAGTGAGGGTACTTGTTTTATTTTATTTCACAATTTGCGTATATGTTAAATGCATGATTTGTATAAACCAAATATTGCACCATAAAAATGTGTCTTTAGAGGCGGAAATGGAGGGAGCAAAGAAAGCCAGTGAGACAACTTTTTTTGAGGCGTATTCTACAAAAGGGAACCGAAAATCCACATCGGATATGTGGAGCTAGGGAGCAATTTTGTAAAATGTAATACATTTAAGTTCATTTGTATGCCAATAATTTTCTTAACATCATCCCTTTTATATGCAGGTCCTGTGCCCCATTGACACGTACAGAGGGGACGGATGATAAGGACAATCATGCTGAGGAGGTGGCGGAAGGGAGAAAATGCTGGTAAAACCCTCAAAACAATTTTTTTTTTCTCTTTCAATTTCAAAAAGCTCATTTCTTAAAAAATAACTTGTGCTCAAAATAAAGGAAATAAATTTAATTAACTAGTTTTAAGTTTTGAGGGCTAAAAGGAATTATGGACAAAGGTAAAGAAAGAAAGAAGTCCTTTAAAGCATAAACATCTACTGATTGTGTCCCGTAGTCTTTTAGGTTGGTCTGTGTGTTACAGGAAGGAAGATGCTGATGGGGTTTCTGATGGGGTCCATCGGCTCTGGGGTCCATCAGCCAAAGCAAGGTACTATGGCTTTAATTCTGGTCTCTCCATTCTTTTTCCTCCCCTTAATCTGAATCTTTGACTTTTAGTAATGTGTTAGACTGGGATTTCTGTTTCTCAAATAGAAACTCCCTTTCTTAAAAAAAAAAAAAAAAAAAAAAAAAAAAGGGTTAAATATGCAGGTTAAATAGGTGTCGATTTAAGGACAAAGTGATTGAATTACAATCCCTGGCCATGGATGTGAATTTTGATCTTTTCCCCCACCCTTTCTTTCACACACATGATATTTCCCTGACATCTGTGCATACAAATATATCTAGAAAGTGTGAAATGAAAAATCTGCTTCACTAAATATATAAAAGGGACTCCGAATGAAGTCTCTTTGATAGCATCCGTCATCATGGGCACAGATGGCGAACTTTTCCAGCTCTCCCCAACACCCCCAATAATGGCTTAAGTTTCATTCTCTGACTACTCCCAAAAATATCACATGCACTAGATGCCTGGTAAAAGAAGAGCTCGTCTGTATACATCCTTATTTTTCAATCTTCCATGGGCACCAAGCTTCAGGCCAATAAATCAGGGAAAGTACAGTTTCTAAACAAATAATGCAAATAATATTTTTTATAAAACCACTTGTGTCTATGGAAATCCTGATGATCTGGGAGTCTAGTGGTCTTTGTGAAATTTTGCCAGTAAGTAGTGGCATTGTTGCCATCCTACACGGGCTACTTGTCACGTTTCCTACAGTGTTCACATCTCAGAACACAACAGCTACTTACCGATACCCACACACCCACACTTACTGGTACTGAATATATAAGATAAACAAATAAGTTATTTTGTTTAAGAAAGCATTTAAAAGGCTTTAAGACACAAATGCATAGTATGTAGGTTTCAAATGGTGGTCAGAAAGTGTGTGAGAATACATGTATATTCTCCACAGTCCTCAGAAAACAAGGTCTGTCTCTCTATCTCATTCTTAATTTGGAAAAGTAATGCTAACAAATAAACCTCAGAAAGTAGACATGGTTGAGAAAAATAGGAATTTTGTAACTCTCAGGGCTCTGATTCCTGCCCTGGGTAGGGCAGGTGGGGGTGGGTGGCAGTGTAATCCTGGAGTGTTTTATGAATGTGGGGGATGTTACAGAAGGTTGGAGGGAGCTAAAGAAGTTGGGGAGGGCAAAGAGAAACAGAAAAGGATAATAATTGGATGAATCACAGGGAACACTTGCTGTAAGGGTTATGCAGCAGGGAAATACTCAATGGTGAGAACAAAAGTGCTTTACTATAGGTCTTGAAATCTTGATTATCAAAACCTAAAATTCTAAGCATTTTGCACATTTTGGAAATTGTACACTTTTTCACCAGTGCACTATTCAATGAAAACATGAAATATCGAAAACCTCTTTTCTTTTATATAGTAAATTTAGTGTTACAAATAAGAATTACTATAGTTGTCTATACAGAATAATGTTAATAGAAGGCTTCTTTAAGTGGTCATTAGATAGCTCACAGATGGACACACATGGCCTTAAGAATTTCCAGGTATATTACAGAGTACATATATTGCAAACTTAAATTATCACTAATATTTTCACTCTCTAATTGTCTCAATGGACTAAAGCAGCAAATATAATCACAGAATCATGATGTTAGAAGTAACTCTTGGAATTGTCTGGTTCAACTTTCTACTTTTAAGGAAGAAACTAAATCTCATAGAGGAATAGTGAGTTGAAGGAAAAAGGCCACATAAAATAGTACATGTTCGGATTAAAAAAAATTTTTTAATTTCTGAAAGTCCATGAATATCAGATGTCGTATGATTACTTTACAGCAATACGTATCTATTGAACTTCTTGGTTCCCTAACAGTAACCTGTCCTATTTTTTAGAGAAAAAGGAAGCAGGTAAGAGGGCAAGAAGCACAGGTGTCACTGTCTATAAATCATACGTGTTTAAGAAATCTGCCTGTCTGGATTCACCGTAAAGCTGGGCTAACCCAGGAGTGATGGTTGTCTCTGTTCTAACTGCTGGAACATTTCAGAAGCACAATGTATGGTGGGTAAATGTGATTTGAATAAATATGGGTCAGCTAGTGGCCTCCCCTAGACTTGTCCCTCATCTGAGCAACTTCTGGGTGGTAGAATCAAGACTTGGAGAGAAGGTGGAAATCAGGGTGCTCAGTCCTTCTGTTTCAGTGCAGGTTTGAAGAGAGAATACTTGGCTCAAACAAGTTTCTTTTAAAAGCAAGACAGAACAGAGCATTGATCAGATAAATTTTGTCAAAATGGACAAACCAGATCATTCAAGTGGAAATAAATGACCCAAACATACATTTGAATTTACTCTCTATATGGTTTTGATTGTTTATTTGCTTGCTTATTTTAATTACTGAGGGGGTGGAGCCTCTCTCAAAGACAGTCTGATAGAAGAACTGGATTTGAGTCCTGGCTCACCATTTCCCTTAAGCATCTTACATAACCTCTCTGATTCCCCCAGCTGACTCACGAAGCAGAGGATTCCCACCTACCTTCTGCCTATACAATTAGGGAGCATTTTTATGAACTGGAATCCATGGAATAAACATTTCTGAGAATATACCACGTACCAGGCAAAGTGCTAGGTGCTGGAAAGAGAGATGAATATAATAACATCCTTGTCCTGAAGAAGCCCAGACCATGTTTAAACAAGAAGGCTGTGGCACATTTACAACTCTGGTAACTGCAATGTAATCAGTGTTACCTTAGCTGTATGAATGAATAGGCTATGTAAAAACAGGAAAGGAAGTGGTTAATTGTACCTGGCAGGGGCTGTTACTCCAAGATGTTATTTCAATTGTAACTTTTTAAAAAATGAGTGCACAACTGTGGAAAATTGTGTGCTAAGCATGAATCAATGACCAAATACCTCAACCATTCCTAAACTGTAATAATTACTATAAACACATGAAGACACTTTCCTTGACTATTTAGAACAATAATTGCTTCACTCATTTTTACAACAAGCAACAGTGCTAGAAAGTTTTATGAGCAACACCAAATTATATCAGGAAAAGTGTATCTGATGCTATTGCTAATTACTGCCTAGGATGAAATGGCTATTTAAAGTCTTTCATTAGAAACAAACACACAAAAATCAATCATTGGAAATAAGCTAATTCTTGATTATCCAAGACAAGGTCGTAGTAAATAACTAAATCCACAAATGAGAAAAGCCTGTTATCCATTTAATTCAACATTCTTTGCTCCCCAGCCCCCCACCAAATCATTGTGATAGTGGACAAAGAAATGACCTGTTTGAGTTGTTGGCTAATTTTATTTATAGGAAAAATGCAGATACAGGGATTTTTAAAATTCTGAGGTGTAAAAATAAACCACACATTCTACAATAAATTCTTGATTTGCTTATATTGTTTGGGCTATAATTATTTGCTTTTCCTGATCTGGGTAACTTTTCTTATCCCTCTATCAGTTATCACAGAATGCTACAACTAGAAAGAACCTGAGAATCAGATAGTCCAAGTTACATTACAGAGAACAAATGAGACAGAGGTTTGTCTCCTCATGATCACATCTGACTTTTTAATATTTGCCTTATTAATAGTCATCTCTGATGCACAGATGGTAAAGCTTAATCTTTTAACATACCTATCTTTAAAAGCCAGAAGTTTAAAAGGAATCAAGTCCAATGACACTATGTCAACAAATAATAACAGCTGCAGTCGCTTTATGCTGATGCGTTGATAGGCTGTTCCAGCCCAGGATGTGGCCTCCCTACCAAGTCAATAATGTCACATTCTGAACAAACTTAAGCAATTTGTCTTCATGAAAAACTACCCCACACAAAAAGAAAACTGTCATCCTACAAAGCAGCCAACTGCATTAGACTGAGATGGTAGTGTGAATTTAGTCGGAATATAGTTTAGAAAATGATATACTACAAAGCTCAACTTGACTCTTATGTATAGGAATTAAAATAGTGCTTCATTTTTCCTATGCTACATTCCAGAGGAGGTAGCAAACAGAGAAAACAGGCAACAGGGAATCTAGCCACAACGTATTCCTCTACCAAACAGGCACACACATTCACACTAGGGTAGACATGTGGACTCTAATCCCTTCTTAGTGGAAAACACACATTTTCAAAATGAATCCCCGATCTAGAATGAATTACCGTAATAGCCACAGCCGGAGCGAGTCCGCTGATGAGAAACGCCGATCTGGCCACCTGCTTTGAGACGCCTTGGACCACAACTCTGCTGGGGGTCTTTAAAGGCTGGCCTTTTCAGGTAGGGCATCTACCCTCCTATATCGCGTTTAAATCCCAGGAAAAGAAAGAAGATGCCTCCCTTAATCTTTGAACTATGCTGCTCTTCCTGTATCCATTTCTGCTGAACACAGCACTGTTTTCTTTTCAAAGAAAGAAGAAAAACAACAAGGGGAGAATTGCACCACTGCAGATCCCAAGAGAAGTAAGCACAAAACTACACAACATCAAATAATATCCGGCAACTGGGAAAATCCCCACATGCTAGCTTGTGTCAACCCAATGCAGACTGAGGCGCACTGTGCCCGGAATCACAGGAAGTCAGGCATCTCTGCAGCCTGTGTCCCTGCCAGCTACCCCCACGCGCTGAAATTCGGCAGGGAAGAAGTTATGGTGCCCAGCCTCTGTGCAAGACAGAACACGCATCCGCACTCCAAAAATCAGCCCAGTGGCCGGGACATCAAAACAGCAGAGCAATCAGAAAGCCCTGGAGCGGGAAATGGAGGGGCCACTTTGTTGAAGCCTTCGAATTTTGCTGCATTGTCACGGCCGGGTAATGTATGGGTAGGAAGCGCACCTCCAGCCAAAAAGGACCGGACGCGCCCGCCCCCCGTACCTCCCTCCCCGCTTGTGTGCAGGTCGCAATACGGTAGGCGACATGACGGGCATCTCCCGCTCAAACTCAGGTGGCAGGCCCAGCTGAGAGGCACAGCCGGCTGGGGACGAGGAGGCGCTGGAGAAGCACCCACAACGCGCATCCTCCCCGCCTGCCACCACCCAGGGGAGCAAGGGCTGGACCTGGCCACGCTTCTCCTGAGGAAAGCACAAGCTTGTGCCGAGACTGTGGGCGCTCGCTGGGCTAACCACGGACATTGCATGGGACACAATTGTCCAAAAGCGAATCCAAAGCGAAGTGCAAATCCAGGGCTTTGGTTCACAAGGGGTGGGTGTGGGCTGGGAAGGGGGATTACGTAGGTCTCTCCGCCCCCTCCCCTGACACCTCCTCGCCACTGGGAGGGCGCCGAGGGGCGGGGGAGGCGCTGCGAACCCGCTTGGGGGCTTCTTTGTTTCTTTCCGTGCCCCTCAGGAGGGCCGGGTGCGCCTGCTATTCCCAAGCCGGGGTCGACACCCGGGCATCCCAGCCGTGCCCGGGCAGCTGCGCGCCCCAGGCTGACAATTGAACCTCGCGGGAGAAGCGAGAGGGTGGGAAGGAGGGTGGATCCCGGCCCCAGGGAGGGAGGGCACTGCTGGGGCCTCGCGAGCTGCTAGGAAGACGCCCAGAGAAGGGCGGGGGGGGGGGGGGGCAGGGGCGGCAGGCAGAGTCCCCGCAAGGCACTCTCTTACCTTGGCAGTCCCGGACTGGGCACAGATCATGCTCCCGTCAGGGTGCAGGTTAGAGCCGGGGGGCGCACGTGCCCTGCATAGGCGCCAAACACCAGGGACCTGCTTTGGGGGACCCGGGCGACCGCCAGCTCTCGCCGCGCTCTGGCTGCGGGCTGCCGGGAGCGAGCGGCTGTCACAGCCACCGCCACCGCGGAGCTACGCGAGCGGCTTGGTGAGTGTGTGCGAAAGGAGAGGGCCGTCTCGGTCAGAGGCGCACGGTGTTGCAGTTCCAACAACAGCGCCTGATGCGCGGCAACGCAGCACACTTCATCGCTTTATCCTCCCGCCTGCATCCCCTCCCTCCCTGCCTGTTCCTCTGTGGGTACCAGACTCCCGAACCAACCACAAGCCAGGCTTGCTCTCATTAGCGCTGCCCCGCCCTGCAGCCTCCGCGAACCCCCCCTCCCCGCCCCCGCCGTAAACATATATTGATTCTTGTTATAGCCAGCCCCATCCTTCCAATATCCAGTTCGAGTACTGGGCATATCCAGGACCAAGCACGGCTCATCAGCCCTTTTGTGTATGTGCAGTGTGTTCAGAAAAGATGCGGTACAGACACCCTAGGCAGGTACCCCTGTGACAGGTGTTCTTGGCCTCTGTTTTACACACTTTCTTCACCCACCTTTTACAGTTACGAACACTCATAGACACATTTCAGGACAGCCTCTTGTATTTACACAGCAAGTACACAAAATAAACATTGTTGTTACAAATGCGAATGATGAAAATTACCCCCAGAATATCTATTGTTGGCAAATCTAGCTTTCAAAACAGGTTTTATATTCAACTGCACAATGTCCCAATGCGAACTGGAAGAAAACAAAAGTCTAAGCCCCTCCTTATACAGCCAATCAAGATGCAAAGATAAATGAAATGCTGGTTACAGTTGGTTGCTGGCTGCTTCATGTATGTAAATCTTCTTGAATTTGGTTACTATTTGGTTTGTAGGTGCTGAAATAAAATTCAGAGGTTTTGAGCATATAATCTCCATAGTCTGTGATTCTAATTGCATTCTTTACAGTACTTACTTATTTTTTCCCATTCTCCTGCCCAGCATCACCTAGGTAAGCCATTTTTCACATCCTGAGAAGTTATCTTCTTTCCCATACCCCAAGCCCAGACTCTCTCTAGAGTAAACAAAGGGTGAAGCCTGACTCCAAGACTCCTTACTGAAGACCTGAACACAGACCTCTCCAAAGCAAGTCTCCTGCCAGCTCCTGCCTACCTGATAGGTGGCTTCTCAATCTATCTCCTTTCATCACCTACCTTTTGGCCTTGATGTCATGGCGCTCTCACAACTGGAACTTTCTAGTCTCAGAAACCTTGGAATTGGTGAAGGCAACCTCACTAGCTGTGTGTGCCCCTTCATGCAGTGAGGGAGTCCATTCCCTTTCCAGAATTTTACTGGAGGGGCTCAGTCCTTTGCTGACAGATCCTTCCCTTTGTCTGACAAAAGTCAGATCTTCTGGTCAGATGAGTTCAAAGCTGATCACTTTTCAAACTTGAGTTAAGGGTCCACACAGAATGCTGGGCACACATTTCTTCAGGAGATTTTACACTTGAATTAATATCCATTTCTATATGAAGAGACCCCTCTGAGAATAGACTTGGTTAGGTTGCAGCATCAACCAACTGTGTAATGTTTTCAACCAGACATTTAAAAGAAAAAAAAATCTTGCATAAACTAGCATCTATAGTTTTCAAATTAGCATAATGGCACCAAAACACAATAAAGGAACATTCCTCACTTAAATTAATTGCCAAGATGTTGTTCACTGCATTGTTTTCAGTAATGCAGCATCAATTTGGCTCAGAGAGATTCTCTCTGTGTTCTATCTATCATGGAGATGACTTGACAAGTCAACAACTCTTATAAAAGTTATTGATGTAACAATCCTGAGGTGTGCTTTATTTTCCCCTGGGGAGTTTTCTTTTTCTTTCCTTTTTCCTACTGAAGAAAAAATATATTAAACTAGAAGTACACAAAGATTTACCTTTTAACATTTTGCATAGATAACTCCTTGTAAAGCACTTTCTACATGTTGGGTTCATTGACAATATATATATATTTTTCTAACAGTCCCAGTTCAGTCTGGGAAAAATCATTGTATTTCACAGAGGAAAATAACAAAAGGTTCTGTAAGTTTGTTAAGGTCTCATTTGTGAGAAGACCTCAGATGTGAAGGTAATTGATGTCAGCTGCTCTAATCTTAAAGCGAAGACTTTTAGTGAAAAAAAAAAAAAAAAGGAAAAGACTTTGCTTGAATTTTAAAGCCATCCATTTAGTAGTCATATGTATAAAAGCTTCTAGTATACTCAAAACACTGTTATGAACACAATGAGTCACAATTTCAATGGCCCCAATACTAATAATCTTAAATAATGCCATAGGTGGTGAAGGCATTACAAGAAGCATATTATCATGATGCTGATGTAACCTGTGTGTCTACCTTTTGTAATTCAGGACTCATGCAGGGGCTTGCCTGCCTGTTGTGCCCAGACCACATGCAGTGAAAAATGAGCAGAGTCCCATCTGCAAGTGATCCCTACATTGCTGAGAAAACTATGACTTGAACTGATTGGAAACATCATCTTCAGGAGCAGAACTTTACCACAACGTCAGAAGTGAAAGTCTTTTAACTGAGGGAGGAAAAGGATGGAGCTGTTGAAGTTGTGCTCATGGTATAATGTCTGCCATTGTCTTTTCCTGCAGAGCTGATTACAGATGGTTCTATAAGACCATTCTTTAGATTAATCTCAGGTCCAGAGGCTTAGAATAACACAGCTCAGAGGCCAGGATGTCCAACTTTGGTCAGCTGAGCAGGTGACATAGAGAAGAAAGTCTTTCCTGTAATGACAGAGAGGATTTTTAATTTGAGTGTGAGTAAACCAGCACATGCTACTGACTGGCAGTGGCTGTCTTGGTAGCTATTAAAACCTTAGGGTAATTTTGTGTTGGGGCCTAGCAGAGGCTAAAGGTATATGAAAGATCATAGGGCTTTTCTTATATAAATTGATTCATTTCTTCAACAAATTTTAAATGTACTAATTTCTGGGGGAAATAACCTTGAAAAACAGAGTCTCTGACTTTGTGGAGATTAGAGTTGAGTGTACATAAACCTCCAATTAAATAAACATGCCCTATATATTAATGGAAGCAGTGACAGGTAAAATGGAAAACCTGATATCACACAATACCAAGGCTATAACCTAGACCCAAGTTGGGAGCACGAGGGTGGGAGTCCAAGAGTAGATCTCCTGGTGCCTGAATTGAGACTTAAGGGTCAGTAGGAGTTGGCAGATGAAGAGAGCACAGGAAGAGTACTCAGATTAATGTGGCAAAATGAGAAGAGAGGCAGAGAAGTCTGTAGTACAGACAAAATTTCAAGAAAATTTCAGTATGATTCAAGTATAAACAGTTGCATAGGTATATGGTGGCAGCTTGGTATGATTTTAATTTGCACTTTCCTAATGACTAATGATAGCGAGCATTTACTGTTGTGCTTATTTTCCATCTGTATTATTTTTAGTGAAGGTTATGTTCAAAACTTTTGTGCATTTTAAGTATTTTTACTTTCATATTGTTATTTTGAGGGAGTTCTTTGTATGTTCTAGATATAAAATCTTTGTCACATATGTGATTTCTAAATATTTCCTCCCTGTCTGTGGCTTTGCCTACATTCTTTCAGTTGTTTCTTTCACCAAGCAAATGTTACTAAGTTTGATGTAATTCAAATTTCAAGTTTTTCTTTTAGGGATCCCACTTTTGATATCTAAGAACCATTTTGAATAACAAAGTTACAAAGAGTTTTGCATTATGTTTTGTTTTATAGTTTCACATTTTGCACTTAAGTCTTTGATACATTTTGAATTATTATCGTTTTTTAGGTCTGATATATGGGCCATGCCTCTTTCTGTTTTATTTTATTATTTATCTTTTTGCATATGAGTGTCCAATTATTCTAGCATCATTATTAAAAAGTAACCTTTCATGAATAAATTGCCTTCTCAACTTTTCAAAAATCAATTGGCCATATTTGTGGGGTTTTATTTCTGGATTCTTTAATTTGAACCACTAAATTATGTGTCTTTTTTTTTTTTCCTAATACTACAGTGTATTGATAGTGTAGATTTATACCATCCTGAAATCAGGTCTTGTGAGTCCTCCAATTCTGTTTTTTCTCAAAATGATTTTGGCTATTTTCATCTCTTCACCTTTCTATATAAATTTTAGAATGTTTATAAATATCTACAAATGTTTCTTCTAGAATTTTGTTTGAGATATATTAAATTTATAGATCAATTTTGGAAAAATTGACATTTTAACAATCTCCCAATTTCTTAAAAATTTTCCAATCAATAAACTTAGCATATCTCTGCATTTATTTAAATTTTCTTTTATATTTTAAGTAGTTGAAGTTTTCAGCACATAGATTCTATGTACACTTTGTTAGGTGTATACTTAAGAATTTCATTTTGAGCCGGGCGCGGTGGCGCATGCCTGTAATCCCAGCACTTTGGGAGGCTGAGGCAGGAGGATCGCGAGTTCAAAGCCAGCCTCAGCAATGGCGAGGCACTTAGCAACTCAGTGAGACCCTGTCTCTAAATAAAATACAAAAAAGGGGCTGGGGATGTGGCCCAGTGGTCGAGTGCCGCTGAGTTCAATCCCCGGTACCAAAAAAAAAAAAAAAAAAAGAATTTATTTTGAAGGGACTACTATAAAATACATTGATATAATTTTTGAAGTTTATTTCAAATTAAAATGTACTGGATTCCCCAACCTCCCAGTACTGGGGATTAAACCCAGTGGTGCTCTATCACTGAGCTTCATCCCCAGCTCTTTTTATTTTTTATTTTAAGACAGCGTCTTGCTAAGTTGCCCAGACTGACCTCAAATTTGTGTTCCTCCTGCTTCAGTCTCCTGACAGTTGGCACTATAGGTGTGGGCCACAGTGTCCCATTTGGAATTTGTTTTAATCTGGTATAGTCATACAGGCACATAGACACAGAAATGATTTTCATCAAAGAAGAATTTCATACTCAAAGATTCCTAGAAACAGGGGCCATGGCATGCCACAAGGGGCCACACTGAGAAGCAGCCAGATCCATCGGGATACAGAAGGGGTCAGGGGAGAGCATGGCCCAGAGTCTTTGTTTTGTTTTCTGTGGGAACAAATGGGTGAGTTAGGATAAGCACATTTAAGCAAGTCTAGGATTTGATAGTTTGAATAATTTCAGTGGCTCTGGGCCATAGGATGTTCTCCAGTTGTTCTATACTTGGCCCTAGTTTGGCTTAGGCAGGAGAAACATTGGTTTAGTACGTGAGCCTTAGATAAAGGAGGTTTCGGCAGGTCTGACTAGGGACTGGTTTGATTTGCATGTAAAGGAAGGACTTATAGACAATTTGTTTGTTATTTTTAGTAATTACCTAAGTCTAGGATGGGCAGTATCTCCCCACAGCTAGCAAAGACCCCAACATGTCAAAGCATCATAAAATATAGGAAAGAAGAAATGAGATTAATGACTTGTTCATTGCTAGGCTAGAAAAAAAATTGGTATATGTGTGTGTTTTTATATCTTGTATCCTGTGCTTTGCTTAAATCATTTCAATATACAAAATTATATTGCCTGTGAATGGAGAATCTTTACTTCTTGCTTTCTAATCTGTATGCCTTTTATTTATCTAACTTCATCTCAATGGCTATCCTTTCATTTCTAGCATATATTTTTATTTTGTTTATTAGTTAAATAATTTATTATTGTGCTTCTAATTATGATAGGCAGTGTCACTGTGATTAATACTTATTCTTAAAGAGCATGTAATCTTGTGGTCAAGTTAAATGTAATTATAATACCATGTAGGTGCTGAGAGTTAGAGGTGTGTTGTCCATGTGACAGGAACAACCATGTTAATTAACTGAGGGGAAACTAGAGAAGCTGCCACTAATGGGGCTTTGAAAAAAGAACAGAAAAAAAAAATTTTTTTTGAACCAGGGGTTGAACTCAGAGATACTCAGCTACTGAGCCACATCCTCAGCCCTATTTTGTATTGTATTTAGAGACAGGGTCTCATTGAATTGCTTAGCACCTCGCTTTTGCTGAGGCTATCTTTGAACTCACAATTCTCCTGCCTCAGCCTCCTGAGCTACTGGGATCACAGGCATGTGCCACTGCACCTGGCAGGAACAGAAATTTTTTGAATGGCCAAAGACATGCTAAGAAGATAAAGAATACCATCCATGAAAAACAGAAGACTGAAGGATTAGAATGTACTTGGGAAATGGTGAAGCGTTCAATTTAAATGGAGCAAAGAGAGTGAGATCAGAGATATGCCTGGATGGAGAGGTTTGAAACACATGGTGATGAGCTAGATATGCCCTGCTCCAGCTTTTAAAGTTACATCTAAATTATGGGGAACCATAAAGAGTTTTAAAGCCAGTTAGTGAAACAAGATTTGTTATTTAAATATAGAGCAAAGCAAACTATGTGGTATGACCATAAATTTGTAATAACTTTAGATTATTTAGATATTTTGGTTAAAAAGAGAGTCAGATTAGGATGGTATCCAGCTAATCTGCCCTCACTCACCTTCCCATCAAAATACTGATGAAAGAACACAAGACAAAGAAAAGTGGCAATTATGAACTATTAATGTTTATCAACAATCTATCACACACCAGAAGGATTCTGCACAAATCTAATCAAAGTATAATTTAGGCATGGAAACATAGCCAAACAAAATTTGTAACTATTTTGAGAAAAGTTAGGTTTTGAAAATATATGGAGATTTCACCAAGAAAATTTTTAAAAACCAGTTTGCACAAAAGTAAAGTGGGCAAAGGATACTAAAAATTTTGATGGATGTTTTAAAATTCACAATGATTGTTTGAAAAACTCTTAAATATCCTTGTGAATTAATTAAGCACAAATTAAATTGAGACCATTTTCACTTTACTTGCCCTCTGTTATGGTTCAAGTCTGGTTTGCATGCATCCCTCAAAGTTTATCTGAAATGCAGTTTGTCACATATTTCAAGAATCTTTAAACAGTTCTTATGATTAAATGTTATGTATCAGTTAGTTGTTGCTGTATAACAAACCACCCCAAACTTAAATAACAGCCATGTATTTTTTTTCCTCCTGAGTTTATAAAATTGACTATAAATTGCAGATCTAGGACAAACTTAGCTGTATTCATTTGTGTAAACAGTTGGCAGTTTTCCTGGGAGCTGGCTGATCTAGGACAACTTCATCTGGGACAATTTGGCTCTGTTCCATGTGGTCACTCATCCTTTAGCAAGCTAGTTTAAACTTGTTTTCATGGCAGTATGTTGGGCTCAAAAGAAAGAGAAAGAGCAAAAAATATACAAGACTTTGGAGATCTGGTCTCACACAGTCACACCACCACTTTCACTTTATTGGCCAAAGCTCATGATGAACTAGCCTCTATTCAAGGGATGGGGAAAGAAATCCCACTCCTCTATGGATGGAACTGCAAGTTCACAGTGTAAAGGGTATGGATAAAGAGAGGGTTGGAGAATTGGGGCTAAAAATTGACAGTAATGTCAAAAATAAAAAGACAAGAAGACTACACTGGCCAAAATCCGGGCAGGTTTATAACACACTTTTGATATGAATGTCTGAGAAGTGCATTCTTTGACTACATATTACATGCTCCAAACTCTAGAATCTAGCATAGATCATATGAACTCAAATAAGTAGGACAAAACTTTGAGCCCTTCCCTTGCCCCAGATCTGTGACTTGACTCAGAGGCATTTACCTAAACATACCAGAGGTCATCCTTTGCCTATATGCTGTCTGTCTTCTGAGCTAAAGAAAAGTCCTACAAATGTTCCTCTGTTCGTTTTTTGTTTGTTTGTTTTAGTTTTTTTGTTTTTTCTGTGCATCCACAGTCAGATCAATATCTTTAGAGAGGAGACATGACAGAGAATGGAAGGACCAGGCAGAGATGAGCTGCTCTCTGGAGTGCTTAGTCATCGAGCTGAAAGCTTAATGAACTAAAGTGGGGCCAGGATGAGTAGCGAATACTGGAGTAGGAGTGCAGACTGAAATGACAGACGCTGTTCAAAAACTCTGCAAACTGAGTCTCTAACATAGTTAAATAACCTAAACAGTCCAAGCATGTATGCACCCAATCGCAATCTTGAGACTCACCTTGCCTATAAGGCACTGAGAAGTAAGAGTTTGCACATGCGCCTGACTTTCAGGTTTGTATCTAAGAGTGGGAGTTCACACAAGTCTACACCGAGGAGGCTAGCAGTGCTTCATTCACCTGATTGCCCCTGAAACCTGAATAACTTTGATTATCTGAGATTTCACAAAACAAACAAACCAAAAATGAAAACAGGAGCTCTGAATGCACACTTCAATGAAAGAGAGAACTTTGTTCTGAGAAATTAAAGAATATATCATATCTATGAAATAAATTTCTACTGAAAAAACTATTTTTAAAACTTAGAAGGTATTTTCTGGGTAAGTTAATGAAATTGACAAAGTAAAGGGAAAATTAGTAAGGCAGAAATGCAAAAAGAAGATAGAAACAACAAAAAAGCAGGAAAATGTCGAATGCAAATACAAATTGAAAATCAATCCAATAGGAAACTGAAAGGTGGAGAAGAAAATAAAAGATTGGCATAAAGGACAACCCTGAGAAACTATCAAACTCTAAAAGAAAACAATGATGAGTTGGATAAGATGGTAAATGCATACTTTATAGTGCAGATAAAGGATTCCCAACCTTAAAACTGTACATTTTCCTTAGAAGGCAGGGTGGAGCCGGGCGCGCGTGGCGCATGCCTGTAATCCCAGCACTTTGGGAGGCTGAGTCAGGAGGATCGCGAGTTCAAAGCCAGCCTCAGCAATGGCGAGGCACTTAGCAACTCAGTGAGACCCTGTCTCTAATAAAAAATACAAAAAAGGGCTGGGGATGTGACCCAGTGGTCTAGTGCCGCTGAGTTCAATCCCCAGTACCAAAAAAAAAAAAAAAAAAAAAAAAAAAAAAGAAGAAGGCGGGGTGGGATGGGGGTACTTAATAAACCAAAAAGGGAACAAAACAAAACATAAAAACTTTGTAAAAGCAAACTTATCCAAGGTGATGGAATCTTTAAATATACAAATCTAGAAGATTCTTGGTGCTCAAAAAAAAAACGGTACTGGGAATTTTAAATTATTACCAATACTGAAAAAAATTATCTAAGCAACAGGCTAAAATACAGGTAAAAAAACAAAGGAACAAAAAAAGACTGACTGCATTGAGATTCTATTCTGAAACATCAAATACTAAAACAGCATTTGTGATGGCAAGGTATTTTGCAAATAAAAATCTTCTGTCCTATCAAGTTATTCATGTGTAAAGGCACTAGAGCATATCTCAAGATAATTGGGAATTCAAAAGCATACCACTCGTGTACCTTTCTAAGTCACTCTTCTGAAATATATTCAAGACAGCAAGCTAGAAATAAAAATGAAGAACTATAAAACTACAACTGGACCTAGAAACCAATTAAATATGTAGAGTTCATGGTGACTTAAGTAAGTACGGTGTTATGGTTTAGATATTAAACATCCTCCAAAGGCGCTTGTGTTAAAGGCTTGGTCCTCAGCCTGTGGTGGTATTGGAAGGTGATGGAACCTTTAAGAGAGAGGGTCTAGTGGAAGGAAGTCAGGTCATTGGGGTGTGCCCTTGAAAGGGATATTGGGACCCCAGCCTCTTTCTGTCTCTCTTTGCCTCCTGGATGTAATGAGGTGAGCAGTGTCCTCTGTCACACCGCGACGTACTGCCACACTACAGGTCCAAAGGCAACAGGGCTGAATAACTATGGACTGAACGCTCTGAAACCATGACCAAAAACAAATCTTTCCTTCTTACAAATTGATTTTCTCAGGTATTTTGTTATAGCACTAAAAAGATTACTAACATATCAAATCAAATGCAAAAAAAAATTAATTCTTATTGAAATAGAATAGATGCATGGAAAATCATGATAAATGAACAATTGTGTATGGATAAATTGGGCAAGAAAATTTATGGTTGGATAGGAGACAACAGTACACAATATTTCCTTTTTGATTTTGGTAATTAAAAGAAGTAAGTACATAGTTGATTAATATTTTTTGATAAATTTTAGTAGAATTTGAGAGTTTCACTTAATAGAATTTTAAACTTCTGGTCCTCAATCCAGCAGATAGAAGCAAACAAATCACAGGCCATATTCTTTTTTTTAATTAATTAACTAGTTAATTAATTAAATTTGTTATGCATGCTTTTAGAGTGCAATTCCTTTCCTATTACATATGAAGAGCACAGTTTTCCAAGTCATTGGTTTTACACAAAGTATTTTCATTCCATTTGAGTTTTTATACATGCACTTAGGCAGGTCATATTAAAGACAGGGAAGCATAAAGCAATGACAGTATTGAGATCAAACAGACCATTTGACCCAGATAAGTTACCCCATTTAAAATAGATGAGTTTAATTTCCTTAAAAAATCTCTTCAGTAGGTTTAAAAACAAATACAACAAATTAAGTCACACATATACATTATATAAGTATATATTAAAAGACCAAAAGTAATACAAAGTGATTAAAAGTGAAAAGCAGACAGAATGTACAAAGAATATTTTAAAATAGTATTTATAACCTTGTTGTTAGAATCCAAACCTTAAATATACCAACAAAATGCATACTGAATACTTTAATATTGATATTAATTTTTTATAAAGAATTTTTAAAAGTCCAAATATACAGAATAACCTTGTAGTAAAATGTTAATGAATGTTAAGTACAGAGAGATTTTTTCTTTCATTTTTAATTGACTTCAATATATCCCAACCAGTCAATATCAGAGATACTTAAAGTGCATATTAGAACAATATCACTGAAAAACTCAATCAGTAGACATATAATATTTTAAAAATAGAACAGATGTGTTTTATTGAATTAGTCATGAAATATTATCAATATGGACTATAAACAAAATTACAAATTCAACCTCCAGAGCACTAAAGTAAAACATTTTATACTTCACATAAAATGCTATGTTAGTAGATCAAAACATATTTGCATTCCTTTACATTTTTCTCCATACGATGAATATTCACTTGTTCTTTCTTCCTAGATATTACCTGCAAAATCTTAGGTCTTAATGGTACACATTAGCCAAATCCTACAGTTCTTACAGTATGAAACCTATTGTCTGGAAGGCAGACAACCACCAACAGCCCTTTTACTAAGACCTGACCCTAATTTGTCAGAATGGAGATGATGACAGAACATGGGGGCAAATTTTACAGAAGACAGGCTTCATCTTGTAAGACTCTTGCCTCTCTTAAACCTCTGCAAAGCCTCCAAGCAAGAAAAATTCCTGTTCAGCAAGGGAGAGCAATACCTATTTATGTTGCCCTGAGGCTTTCAGGGTACTCAACCAACTCTCTCTTTCCTAGATCTTATTTATTAACTGGGCACCATTTATTTTTTACCAGGGACCACACTTTGGTAGTAGTGACCAAAGTGTCACTACTGAATGCTGGGCATTCAGTCTCCTTTATAGCTCTGCCACTCTGTTACAGTAGGATCCTTGTCCTGATTTTCAGCAGAGTCTACCTGAAGCTCAAAGATGTAAGAATTTCCCAAAACTCTGCCATAGAACATGTTTGGCTTTCATAGCATACTGTAAGTAAATAGTTAGCTGACCAAAGCCTGCTATTCTCTTTGTTAAAGGATTACAAAGCAATTAAGAAAACCTAGCCAGGATGTCAGTTTTGTGCATCTATAAAGGTAGGGTTATAAATTTGTTTTGCATTACTGCCAATAGCATACATTCAAAAAGGCATCCTTTTCTAGTTTCAGTTCTTCACCTAAAGGTTCATTGCTTTTCACAATCTAGATGTCAGTTGGGACCTTTCCCCACTGTCATTCTTGATATCTTCATGACTGGTCTAAACTCTTGAAGGACACACCCCATGGAAGTTCTGGGCCTGCCTGAGTGCTCTTCAGGCTCCTCGTGTGCTCATGTTCACAGTCACTTCCACTCATGGACAGCTTCTGCATATTTTCGTACTGCACTGTGTTAACCCAGATGTGATGTTGTTGAGTCCCCCAGTTATCCCTGCATTTCTTCTTTGTCCTGAGAGAGAAACACAGAGCACCTTGATTATTGCATGTGTTCCCAGCAGGTTTGAACCCAAGCCAGGGCCATGGACATTCCCAGGAAAGGAAAAAGTCATTTAGGTTGTTGCTTAAAACATTGAAAGATCAATCATGTTGCTAACGGTGTAGAAATTGGCTCTGGCTCTAAGCCAAATTCTTTAATTCCTCATGTAAGGTCTGTCACCTCTCCCTCCCCAGTAACGGACATACTTGGGTATGACCATACCAGGACACTACAGTCCTTTGTTAATTAGTTCCTTTAATGAATTATTTGGACTGATCACCTTGGAGTTAAGTGCTTCTTCTGTGAAATCCCAACCAGCCCCATCTTGGGATGGTTTGGGGCAGTCCTTTGGAAAACTCACCTATCACTGCTTTGGGGGTGAACAGATACTGTCCTTCAGCTACCCCAAAAGAAAAAGAAGACAAAAACTACTCACTGAGGTATCCAGGGATAGGTTTGTAGGGAGGGAACCTAACATTGCAAAGGTGCTCTGACCTAACATCTGACAATCCATTGTTAGAATTCTTTTGATTATTCTGTCCCTGGTCCTTCTCTTCCTCTGTTCCTTACTTCCACCCACCAAGATTGCCTTGGAAACCAAAAGAGCTTTTCCTTCTCACTTTTATGGAGAGCAATTAAACTTTCCCCTAACTCCTACTCCCAAACTTTTTCACAGAAACCCTTTAGCCCAGCAACTCATTGTTTTCAAACTCTTTGTTTTTTCTTACACTTTTTAAATTTCACAACTCACTATTATATCCTTGTAGTTCCAGAGATGCCAGCCACATAGTATGTACTGCCAACCCTTTTAGAAAGATGCAGGAACACTCTTCTGAAGTCAAAGTTTATTTATCCCAAGGTGAAAATTTTTACTCAAGTTCTGCCATACTTTATTGCCTTATTGAGTCCTACAGCCCAGTTCCTTCTATTTCTAGTTATTCCCAGCAGGAGTGACTCACATATAGTTGGATGTGCTTCATTTTTTTTTTCTCAGTTTCCCTCATTTGAAAATGAGAAGAGTAATAATGTCATCTTCTTAAGTTTATTATGAGGATTTACTAAATACATGAAAACAGTGTCTACCTAGCACAAATTGGGTTTTGATCATTCTTTTTTCATTATGATCATCATAGACTAGACCAAGAGTCTCCTAGTTGCCAGAAAGCATGAAGTAAGGTATATAATGTTACTGAACTTTAACAAAGGACTGAAGAGGGGCTAATTGAAAACCCCACCACAGGCAGCAAGATTGAAATAGCACTTGCCATAGCACTTCCCTCCCAAGTCCTATTTTTTTTTGGTAATATATTGGACTCTATTGTATACTTAATTTATTAACTTTGCAGTTGGAGGCTAGCACAGAAGACTCTGATCAATGGAAAAAAAAAATACTTAGTTTTGGTGATGGTGCTTGTAAACTTCCAGGCTAGAATAGGATGAGTTGGTTCAAATTAAAGCAAATTAACAATGCTTTTAAAAATCTCATCCTAACACTCAAAAATTGCTCTTATAGGAATTCATCCCAGAAAAGTACCTAAGTTATATATTTTAGATATTTATCTGTGGTGATGATAATGGACTAGTTTTTATAATTAAAAAAAGTTGTTAACAATCCTCAAATCCAAATTAGTGAATTCATCAAATGCAATATAGTACATACTTTAAATGGAACATTATGTAAAAAGGGAAAATAAAAAGGTAGAAAGTTTGTGTATGATATGGACAAATATTTATGGCACATTAAGGGGAAAATGAAGATTAGAAAACTCCCTGGATTTATTTTCTCTCTTCCTTAACACAACTTAAACATTCACCTCTCCTCAAACTTCATAACCAACATGCTTGCTACACACACAGATAAAGCTTCCATCTTGGCTTCTCCTAATTTCCTGACTCACTCTCTCTGTGACAGTGGAAAAGGCACCCATTCTTCTGGTCCAAGCTCACTCTGCTACCTGGGCTTTCAGTAGCAATCTTCTCCCTGCAATATATAAAGGGAGGGGCAGGGTTCAAATAGGGACCCCAAAATTCTGTAAGTAAACACTTCAAAGTTATAAATCAGGATAATTTTCATGTGACTTATGGTTATTCCTCCTTCTAAACAAGTAGCTTTTCCTAAGGACTTGGAGTTCAAATTCTTGGGATGATCTGAGCCAGGATAGGATGGGTATCTGGAGGGCTGACCCTGGCTCCACCCTCAGGCTGCTCCTTTGCCACCTCTGGCTCCCTCCCATACTCAAGTGGGATGTAGATCCAAGCTCTATGCAGGCCTCCAATCAGTACCTTTGACCTCTCTTCCTGCTGAAGGATGGCTCACACCTGCCAGTGCCCACCTGCAGGAGGAAGAATTCTGGGAAGAGGTCCCCAGGGCTTCACAGGGTCTTATAGGCAGGGAATGAACTTTGAATGGGAACCAGATAGGCACTAAGTAGATACATCTCTTTGGTCCTCAGAATTGTCCCCACCCTACAGGGAGGAGCATCCTCAGAAGAGGGCCAGAGCAGCCTGGGAATTCTTCTCCAATCACCATGACAGTCTGTGGGACAGGGAATTTCTCTACACAGCAGAGTTTACTTTTTACCTTGAATAAGATGTAGATAAGATTTTTGACAATGTTAAAAAACAAAAATGTGATGGCTTTACTATTTAATGTGTCTTATTTCATGTATTTTGAGCAGTTTTTATATTATTTATCACAAAGACCATCAACAGCCTCAGGAAATTCACCCTATATAAAATTCTCCTCCCAACGGATTCACTGAATTGTCATATACCTGCATAAGTCTAAGTCTCTTATCTTTAAAAAGAAATCCTTCTTCAAACCTATCATTCTCTTGAAGATAATTTGTTATTTGGCATATTAATTCTTAAACTGTCTTAGGTGATATAAAAATTTTCCCAGTTTCCTATTTGTATTTTATGTGTTATTTAAAATTTTTGTATATGTGTCTAGAAATCTTGTTTATCAGTGTGTGTAAGAATCATATGTCAAATCATCTTCAATTTCATGCCCTCTTCTTTCCACTCTGTACCAAGATTTATGTGTTCTCCTATATTTTTTTCGCAGACTAAATTTTGCCATTTTTTACATATAATTTATTTTATTACATGGCATTAAACCTAACCTTTTAACCATATTTTATAAATTAATTTTATAAATTAAAATCTGGAATTTAACCAGATTTTATAAATTAATTTGCTAATAAATCATTTTCCTCCTTCTCCTTCTCCTCTTCTTTCTTCTTCCTTCCTTCCCTTCCTTCCTTCCTTCCTTCCCTCCCTCCCTCCTTTCTTTCTTTCTTTCTCTTTCTTTCTTTTGTTTTTGTTGTATTTTAAGATGGAGTATTTCTATACTGCCCAGGCTGGCCCCATATATCTGGACCCAAGGGATCCTCCTGCTTCAGTCTCCCAAGTAGCTGGGACAAAAGACATGAGTCATGGCACCCAGTACTTCCTTATTGTTTTTAATCAACATTTTCTGTTAAAGCATGACACACAGTGAGACTGTGCATACATCATAAAGATTCATTCCAGTGAATTATCATGAAGTGGACATATTCATCAAAACACTATCCAGTTCAAGGAAGAGATGTCACCAGAACCTGGAAGCCCTGCACCAGGCCCTTCCTCAGTGAGGCTTTTTATTGCTCCCTAAAGATGACTGCTGTGTGCAAATGGACCTACGCAACATGCATTCTTTTGTGATGTGCCGTCTTTCACCTAAAATCATGCTTATGAGATTCATTTACATGGTTGTGTTAACATTTTTTGTTGTTATGTAACATCCCATTGTATGAACATACCACAATTTATTTGTCCAGCATACCATTGGTAGACCCTTGTTTTTCCAACTTTGAGCTAAGTTGCTGTCAAAAAGGTGGTTGAATGAAACGGATATTATTTTCCTAAATGCATGATTGAAGACCTGAATTGTACAATATACTTTGTATACAAACTGAAGGAGCCTATAATCTTTGCGGTATAGTTTCCACCGGAAACTAGTTTTTATGTATGTCTTTAAAATTTCCCCCTTTTAGTTTTAAAAGATGCTAAATAACCGATGCACCCGTATGAGTTAGGCTGTCCTGACATAGGTTAAAAAGACTGTCCCCGTAAAATCTTATAAAACCAGCCATCCAATAGAGCCCTAATTATGTTAGCAATTTTTAGGAGATGCTGCGGCTTTTAAGCTATTTTAACTTTAAGCATAATTTGCAAATAATTTCCCGTAAAAAATAGAAAGCATTTCATAAAGCAGCAGGGAACCGCAGTCCCTGCACATTTTTTATGTCCAGACATTTCCACCGGCAAATCTTCAGGGCCCGCTAAAAAACTCAAGCATCCATTATTAAGTGCTAATTCAAAAGGTATTGTTGATCTATCTGCTAAAAAAAAGCATTCACATTATAATCAAAGAGAAACTGAGGGTGTTTACTGCATTAAAGATAAAGAAAAGCTAAAGGCATGTTTTTTAGTCAATAACAAATAAATGATCATATGATTATCTAATTAAAATATTCTGAACTTATAAATTCTGTTCAGTGTGTGTGTGTTGTATGTAAAAAGATGTGTTGTACATGTGTGTGTGTAAAAAAATTCCTATACATGTTTTTTAGTACATATGGATAAATTCTGTTCAGTGTGTGTGTGTGTGTGTGTGTGTGTGTGTGTAGCATGTATGAAAGGAATTGCTACATCCTGGAGTAGATATTGACAAACAGTTTTCAGAGGGATTGTGCCAATTTTCATTCCTACAAACATGAGAATTCCAAGTGTTCAATATCCTCATCAATATCTGGTATTGTCAGTTCTTTTAATCTTAGTTCCTCTACTTACCTAACTCCTGTAGTTTTATAAATGTGCAGAATATTTTATGGTTTTAATTTTCAATCATATTATGATTAATAAAGTTGAGGATATTTTCATAGGTTTGTTGGCCATTGGATATCATCTTTTGTGAAGAATGTTTAATTGTCTTGGCCACTTCTTTTGTTGAATTCATGTCTTTTCCACATTGGTTTATAAGATATTTTATGTATTTTGGAAAACAAACTATGTATATACATATTACAAATGTCTTAGTGTAGTTTGTGATGGCTTTTTGACCTTTATATTAGCTTCCTTTGACTGCTGTAACAAATTTTCACAAACCTGCTGACTTAAAACAACAGATATTTGTTCTTTCACAGTTCTGGAGGCCAGAAGTGCAAAATCAAAGTGCTGGCAGGGTAAGTTCCTTATGAAGCTTCTAATAGGGCGTCTGTTCCATGTCTCTCACCTAGCTTCTGGTGGCTCTAGATGTTCCTTAGTGTTCCACGGCCTGTAGACCCATCACTCCAACCTCTGACTGCATCTGCACAAGGCCTGTGTAACCCCATCTCGGTCTTCACATGGTGGTCTCCTCTATGCATCTATCACTGATTCTTTCCTTTTCTGTATTACATAGAGACATTCTATCATTGGATCTGGGACCATCCCCAGGATTCCATCCAAAGAACTCAATTCAATCATATCTTTGATCATGAGGTTTCTAGGTGAGACAAAATTAGAGGAACACTACTCAACATGCTACAATCTTCTATTCTCATAGTGAAAAATTCTCTATCTTCTACAGAAGTCACATATTTAAATATATTATCCATCTGAAGTGGATAGTTATGCATGAGACAGGTGAAGATCAAATTTTACTTCCTTCTGAATGGATGTCCAGCTGACCAAGGAACATTTATTAAACACATGTCATTTTTTCACTTCTCAGCAGTGTCCTGTGTGATATAAACTACATACTCATAGAGGTATGGGTCTGTTTTTGTACCCTCTATTCTGTAAAATCTGTTCAGTGGTTAATCCTTCAATCATTTTTATATTATCTTAATTACTGTCAGTTTATAAGTCTTTATATATGCAAATGTAGGTCTGTATTACTAGGAGTAGTGGTAGGTCTCTTTGTTTATTTCACATTGTCATGACTATTAATGGTACTTACAATTTCCACATAAATTATGGAATTCGTTTATGGAATAGTGTCTCACCCCAAAGAGTTTGAATTTTGATTGAGGTTGCATTGAATCATACAATTTTAGCATACTTCTTAAACATACTGTTCACTGGTAGGAGCTTTAAAATAACTTTGACAGATTCTCAAAAAATACTCATTCCCTCATAAGAACTATGAATATAGATTAGTTTAGAAGGAAGTGGCATATTTATACTACTAAGTTTTATATCCAGGAACATGGTATATCTCTTCATTTGTTCAATAATTCATCAATAAGTAAATATCAATAATTATTTACATTATTTCTCATTCTATGTTAATATATTTATAGATTTAATATGGACCTTAATATTTTTAAACATTATTTCTAGGAATTATGTCCTAGAAATGTTTTCTAGGTATTATTTTTCCACTTCAGCACCAACTGGTTACTGCTGATGTATAGGAAAATATATTGATTTTTAATGTTTTCCTCTTAATGGGCTACCATATTTAACCATCTATTTGATATAATAAGTTGTTAAATATCTTGGTCTTTCCAGATAAAATGATATTACCTGCATATAATGATAATTTTCTCACTCGTCCCTCCCACCATCCCTCCACTATTCCTTCTCCATTTTCTTATTATACTGGTCTCCTCAAACCCATTGAAAACTATAGCAACAACAGCCATGGTCTTTGTCTATATATATATATATATATATATATATATATATTTTTTTTTTTTTTTTTTTTTTTTTTTTGTGGTACCGGGGATTGAACTCAGGGGCACTCGACCACTGGGCCACATCCCCAGCCCTTTTTTTTTTTTTTTTTGTATTTTATTTAGAGACAGGGTCTCACTGAGTTGCTAAGTGCCTCACCATTGCTGAGGCTGGCTTTGAACTCGCGATCCTCCTGCCTCAGCCTCCCAAAGTGCTGGGATTACAGGCGTGCGCCACCGCGCCCGGCTGTCTATATTTTAATAGAAATATTTTCAGTATTTCAATACTAAGTTACAATCTAGGTGGTACATATTTATTGAATTAAGCAAAGCACTTTTTCTTTTTGGTTTTCTAAAAGTTTGCTTTCATTTGTTTACTCTTAAAATAGGAAACGAATGTTTAATTTTATAAATTACTTCTACAGCTTCTCTGACTTCAGTAAAAGACCAGACTTCAGCCGATTAATCAGAAAGAGGCTATTCCCAGATCATTCCCAGAGAAGATGGAGAACCCCACTTGAAAATTCCTCAGGAAGGTGAGACATCAGCCTTGATGTCATCCAAATCATTCTATGAAACTTGCATAATGAGATCTCTCCTGAACACCAGATGACCCTGGATTCTTTCCTGGCACAGCTGCCCTGCCACCCCAGAGCCTGCATCCATTTCCCACCTATTTCTACTTCATATCCACACTTCTTTATTTTCATACTTGATTTTGATTCATTTCTGGTGCCAGTGTGTTTGAATGAGCTCACACCCTGGGTGTAGGAGAAGCTGGAAAAATAGGTACTATTTTGTTTTCTATCTCATCTTAATACTTATAAGGTACAAAATTTTCTAGATATAAGAAGAGGGTTCTGATGCTGGACAATTACTCATACACAGTCAAAAAGAGGACTTATCACCAGGTGCAGTGGTGCACACTTGTAATCCCAGCAGCTTGGGAGGCCGAGACAGGAGGATCATGAGTTCAAAGCCAGCCTCAGCAAAAGTGAGGCACTAAGCAAAGCAACTCAGTGAGACCCTGTCTCTAAATAAAATACAAAGTAGGGCTGAGGATATGGCTCAGTGGTCAAGTGCCACTGAGTTCAATTCCAGATCCAAAAAAAAAAAAAAAAAAAAAAAAAAAAAAAAGTTTTTCCACTTTAATGGAAAACATTGAGTGGGTTTTGTCCTCTAATCTATTAATGTGAAACACGTATACTGTTTGAGTACCTAAGGAAAGACAATTCTACATTGGTCATAATACAATATTCTTTTCCTTTAGTCCTATTTCAATTTGTTCATACTTACCTATATTTATGATCAAGAATGGCCAGTGTTTTCTTCTCTTTGTTAACTATGTTGGGGTTTTTAGAGTTATCCAAGATATGTTGGGAAGATTTCCAATTTTATCTAAGCCCTTGAGCAGTTCACATAAACAGAAACATCAGCTGTTCTCAAAGGAATAGTTCCAAATGGTCAATGACACAGCCTGGTCCAGTACATTTTGAGACAATAGTTCTTTTGACAATATTCCCATTTTTTCCATGTTTATTGATCTATTCATGTTCATATCTCTTTGGAAGTCTTAGAAAATGTCAAAAGACTGAAGTAAGTATGTTAAAAAATCTACGTGATGCCAGAGGGGATAAAAAAAATGGTTTCTGGGTCCTGAATGTGCACAGAAGGAATCACAAATGGTTTATTTGTAGAGGTGCACAAGGGAAGCCCCTTCAGCTCAGTCTGGTTGTTTTACTAAGTTAGCTGCAAATGGTATATCAAGAATGCATCAGTCCAGGGACTGAAAACTGGAGGTGTTTGGTTTGACAGAGTGGATTTTTTTATAATCCAGTTCTTTTGTTTATTCTTAAAATCAGAAAGGAATGTTTAATTTTATCAGCTTCTAAGACTCAAGTAAAAGAACTGACTGACTAATGAGAACTGGTTTCTTATTTGCTACAGTGCTCCAAACTCCCAGACCTGGCCACACATCTATATCTTCTCCCTAAGTCCTGAAGGCATTTAAATTCATTTCACTTTATGTCATCATTTTAAAAATTCTTTTTTTATGCTTTGGAAATTATAAAAGTAATTCATGCATGTTATAGAGTAAGTCAAATAGTACGTTATAAATGTAAGTGTAATGGCAAAGCTAATCTTCTTCTCGCTACTTCACCAACCCCCTTGAGATAACCAATGTTAACAGTGTGATGTGGGCTGGGCCTCCTGGCCCTTATTCACACATACACATTCAAATAGATATTTGAATTTGTATCTTTCTTTGTATCTTTGTTTTTACTGAAATGGAATCACATTATACTCAGTCTACAATAGTTTCTCTTCTAAGATTTTATTGTGAAAATTTTCTAGCATTTCTAGAAGAGGAAAATGTAATGAACTCCTATGTCCCCACCACAGAGCTTCAACAAGTAACTGATTAAAGGTAAATCTCATTTCAACCCTTCCCTCACCTGTTCACGACCACCAGATCTTGGATCAATATTGTTTATTAAATATACAGTTTTCCTCCCTCTAACTTTTTTTTTTGGAAATTTCAAACCTATTTTTTTGAAATTTCAAACCTATTACCAATGCTAGAAGGCTAACACAATCTGTGTACCTAGAGCTTGGATTTACCAGTTGGTTTTCATCATTGAGAATATTTTCCAGACCTCCCATATGGACTAAGATGGCTGAGATGTGGTGGCCAAATTCATCCAAACAGAAGGTTTGAAACACACACACACACACACACACACACACACACACACACACACACAGCAATACTGCCAAAGAAAAAACAACCAAAAATAACCAAAAAGAGGTTTATATGGAACAATGGTTGAGGCAGCCAATTTCTCGTGATGCTTAGCTGGGGGAACTTCAAAAACCTCTTTGGCCCAGACATGAAGCTCTGGGCTGAGGAAGCTATCTCTGTGAAGTAGCCTCATTCCTTAGGGAGGAGAAGCCTTTGGGAACCCTGGGTCCTGGCCTTGGACTTTGCAGACCTCTTTAGTGGCCAATTCTCTAGGCGATGTTTCCTTTAATAAACTGTTGGAACAGTGAGTAATTTCAAGTTCTGATATTTTTAGATCCTTCCAATTGTTTTTTGAGTTGGGAAAAGTTTATCATTAATATTGCATTTTTTCTCATTTCTCCTTGTGATTCTAATAGCTTGTGCTTTATATGCTTTTTCGAAGTATTACTTGACACATCAAAGTTCATGCCAGTGAACCCTTCATTTTGTATGTTAGTTTTCATTAAAAAAATGATTCAATTGAAACTTTATTAATAATAAGTAGTACACATTGGCCTGGCCTTCTCCATACATGCTTTTTCTTATCTTGTCAGCAAAATTTCTAGGTCTGAGAAAATTTGAAAAGCAACATTCTTTCTCCATATGAATATTTCTAGCTTGGATTATGATGAGTTATATCATGAATAAAACATCTACTCACTTAGTGGTGGTTAAATCTTTACAGATTCAGATACAAAAGGAAGTTTAGGGTACACAGGTAAAGACTTGAAGTCTATGACCACTAATATTAACATCATGTTCCCAAGGATACTTTTGTTTGCATCTCCTTGATGTTAGCCATTCCGATAAGGCTCAACATATCATTTTGTTTGAGAATTTAACTATTTGTTATCATTGTTGCATAATGAATTACTCAAAAATGTAGGGACCTAAATAATTAACACTTATTATTTTATAGTTTTAGTATGTCAGGAATTTAAGTGACTTAGTTAGGTGATTCTGGCTCGAGGTCTCTCATGAGGTTACAGTTAAGGTCTCCTTCAGCTGTAGAATCTTGTGAAGACAGGACTGGGGTTGGAAGATCCAAGATGGTGCCTCTACATGCTTGACAAGGCAGTGCTGGTTGCTGGCAGGATGCCTCAGTTGGTTCCTGGTATGTCCTCACAACATTGCCTCTGTCTTTTACTGAGAAAGCAAAGAGTAAGCCACAATGCCTTTTATGATCTTGTTTCAGAGGTTACTCATTATCACTTCTGCCATATTCTATTCATTAGAAGAGTCAAGTATTCTCTTAAAAAAGGGGAATAGGGACACTTTGCTGAGGAGTAGTAGGAATAATCTTCTGACAACTTTTAAATGATGATGAACTTTCATAAACAACAGTTGGAATTTGTTTGGAGACACAATCCAAAACTCACTCCCATCTAAATGTAGAGTTTTAACCATTCCCATGAATTGTTAACCAATGATCCCTTAGATCTTCCATCTCTTGTTCTATTTCTTCTGATTTTATATCTGCTAGCTGTTTCCTTTATTTCTTGTAGTATTGGTTTACTGGTGATGAGTTCTTTCAGATTTTGTATGTCTGAAAAGATATTTCCCTGAGTTTTTGAAAGATTTTTTTTTTTTTGGTAGGTATAAAATTTTAGGTTCACAAGGTTTTTTTTTTTGTTGTTGTTGTTTGTTTGTTTTTCTGTTGGTACCTTAAAGATATCATTCCATTAACTTCTGGCTTGTAATGATCTGAATTGCTTCCGACAAGAACTCTGTTTCCCTCTCAATGTTTTTTCTTCATACATCCTTTTTTCTTCTGGGTGCTTTCAAGATTTTTCTTTTTATTGCTGGTTTTGAGCAATTTGATTATATGATGATCCTTGGTGACGTTTTCTTCACATTTCTTGTGCTTGAGTCATGGAGCTGTTTGAATCTGTGAGTTTATAGTTTCATTGAATTTGGAAAAAAACTAAGCCAACATTTCTTTTAAATTTAATCCTCAGTCCTTTGTGGGGCATATATATATATAATGCAGCTTGAAGTTGTAGCATAGGTCACTGATAATTTTTTATAATCTTATTTCTCTTATATGGTTTAAATAATCTTTTCTTCTGTAGTGTCCAATTTGCTGTCAATACCATTGTATGGATTTTTCAATTCAGACATTGATTTCTCCTTCAGAAGCATCAGTGTCTTTTTAATACCGCCCCCATCTCTCCTTAACATGCTCATTGACCCCTCTGCCTACTTGTACATATGAAGCATAGTTGTTTCACTCTGGATGATAAAATACAAACTATTTTTGGCTCTGTGTGAGGTTCCAGGATTGTTCCTGCCAATGCTTCTGGTAGTGTCAGGGACTTTGCTTATACATGTGGCTAAAGATTTGAGGGGAACCTGCTGCAGGTGTCCACAGCTCTCACTGGGCGACTTTCTCTCTCTCAGCAGTTCCCTCCTCTGCTAATGCATGCTGTGCACCTAGCCTTTGTGACTACCAAATTCTCAGCCTCTCTCCTCAACTCAGGGAGAATTCCAGGTTTGGGGGATTTCCCTTCCCTGCACCGCCGCCTGGGAACTCTTCCTTGGCAATAAGCTGGGACAATTGTTGGGCTCATCTTACTTATTTTTCTTCTCTCCAGAATTGCTGTCCTGTGCTGCCTATTGTCCAGTATTTGAAAAAATCTTTGCCCCATGTATTTTGTCAGACTTCATACATATGTAGGGCAGGAAAGTAAATCTGATCCCTGTTATTCCACTGTACTTGACAACAGAAGATCCTTTAAAAACTGGCTTTGAACTCAAAATTTTACATAACTATTTGAATCAATTATCTATTGCTGAGCAATAAACCTCCTCCTAAATTGTGGTTTAATACAATAACCATTTATTTGTTCACAATTCTATGTGTTGGCAATTTGGGGTGGGCTCCCAATGGCACCAGCTGTGCTAATTCATGCATCTGAAACCTGTTGGCAATATGGCTGCCTGCTGGTCCAGGAAGACCTCATTCATCTGTCTGGCTGTTGGTTCTGCTTTCTGCAAGGATGTTCCCTTTTGATACTTAATACCCTCCAGGAGGATAAATTGGGCTTTTTTTTTTTTTTTCCACATAATTACAGAACATACCATTTTCTTTATATTCCATCTTTGACTATATGGACCATACTTTCTGCAACTTTATCTTCCCTAATATTTTGGAATGTAAATATGTATTGATAATTGTAACACAGACAATCACTCTTTACCAATGTCCAGTTCTACTTTCCTTCCTGGGCTCAAAGTTAAACTATATTTCCCAGCAACTGTCTCTTCTCCACCTTGCATCCAAGTAGCCTTGTGATTGCCCAATAAAATGTACAGTACAGGTCAGGAAATAGCCAGCACAATCTTCCTCACACACATTCTCTCTTCCTCTGTAAGCATGGAAGTCAGGGTCTTTAACATGGTGGAACCATATGTTGGAAAGTGTCTAAAATTCCTGAGGAAAACCATCCAACCAGAAGCTCTACATCGCACTTAAATTTTGCTGTTTAGTACAGCCACACAGATTTTGCTAAAGCAACTAGTTGATTACTCATACTGATATAGTTCTCTTCAAATCTCAAGTTTTTTTATAATCAAAGTTTTTCTAATGTCATAGTAAGGAACAAAATTATATTCTTTTATTTGTCCTACTTAAAATGAAACTTTTAAATTTCCTTCCTTCCCTTTTCATATGGTGCTTGTATTTTATTTGTTAACATAATTATTTGTCAACACAATTTTATTATTATATAATTCTTAAAATATGAGATTATAAATAATATGTATGTTTAGATTTAGACCTTATTATTGACAATACACCAATATTTTTATGCATTCTTTTTTAAACATAATTTTTGGTTTGGGCATTCAAGTTTAGTATGGCCACAGTTATGCAGGGCTATGTTGGCATTTTCTTTATCTCTAGGCCTTTTTTTTTTTTTTGGTACTGGGCATTGAACCCAGGGGTTAACCACTGAGCCATGTCCCCAGCCCTTTTTATGTTTTATTTTGAGACATGGTCTGTCTAAGTTGCTTAGGACCTTGCTAAGTTGCTGAGGCTGGCTTTGAACCCAAGATCCTCCTGCCTCAGTGTCCTGAGTTGCTGGGATTACAGGTGTGCACCACCATATCTGGACTTTCTAGGTTTTTTATAACAAAACTTTCTCTTTATGAATTCCTAATTCTGCTTCCTTTTTCCAGTTCACTGTATATATCTAAACATAAGATTTCCCAAATTGAACACTTTGTTCTTCTGTTTCCTATGAGTTTTTTTCTTTGTGATTGAGGTTTTTTGTTAGGATAGGTCTAATATAAATCTTTTTTTGTTGGTTTTTGCTTGACACACTGTGCAGCTTTTCAATCTGTATAATCTGATGTTTTGTCAGCTAAGGGAAGTTTTCTTAAATGATGTTTTTAATTTTTGTTGCTTGTTTCATTTGTCTTCATTTCCTGCTTACGAGAATCTATAATTCTTTGGTTGAATCTCTCCTCTCTTTGTAGCATTTACAGATTCTGCAGACTTTTGTAACTTTTATATTTTTGCCTTTTGTCCTAGGAGACTTCTGTATTTTGGAGATTAAATCATGTTTGTTTTTCATATCATTTACTCTGTGGTAGCAAGTTTTATCTTTCATTTTCTGTCATTTAACACAACATTCTGTTGTATTTTGGATTCTTTTGTATGGCTTTCTTAAGTTAGCAAACTCATTGTCACTGTTTAAAAATGTTCTCAGACTGTTTTCTCCTATGGGTTTATTTCAAAGACCAGTTTTCAACTTGATTTGGGGATAGAGTTTAACGAAAAATGTTCCTGGTCTTGATAAGTGAAAGTTTCGATTACCTGTTCCCCAAGACTCTCTGATCTTATCCTACCTCCCTGATTTGTGCCTTTCTTCTCAGCAGCCCATCTCTTGCCTGTGCTGGTTTTAACTCATCCTCAAGTAGAGGGTGATTTTAGACTTGGTATGTGTTAATTTGCTTTCAGGTCCTTTTCACTGCCCATAGGTGGTGTGGGCAGATTTCCAAATAAAAATAACAGATGAAATACTTAAATGATAATGCAGTCCATTTCTGTGATTCACAATAGTTTTATAATTATTGAAGTGTCCATGAACACTGAATTAAAACAATTTTCTATGGTTTGAATTCTGACTGTTCTGCAAAAGCCCATATGCTATAGGCTTGGCCCTCAGTCCATGGCATTGTTGGGAAGTGATGGAACCTTTAAGAGGTAGGGCCTAGAGAAACAAAGCTAAGTCATTGGGGGGGTGCCCTTAAGAGGATATTTGGAACCTGGTCCCTTACTCTCTGTCTCTTTGCTTTCCTGCTGCTATGAGGTGAGTTGTTTCCTCTATCATGCACTGTTACTGGATGTATTGCCTCCCCACAAGTTCAAAAGCAATGGGACCAAGCAACCATGGTCTGAAACTATGAACCAAAATAAACCTTTTATCTTTCTTTTTTTTTTAAAATAATTTTTAATGTGTACAACTCACATACAACTGTTTATATACAAAGTATATTCGTACAATTCAGGTCTTCAATCATGCATTTAGGAAAATGATATCCGTCTCATTTAACCACCTTTTCTTTTTTTTTTTTTCCTTTTCTCCCCCTCCCTCCCCCCTTGCTCCTCCCCTTGCCCTCCCTTCCCTTTGACCATTCTAGTGTTCCTCTAGTCCTCCTATGTACCCCCCCCCCCCATCCAACAATACTATAGACTTTAAGTTGGTTATCTCAGGTACTTTGTTATAATTACAGAAACCCAGCACAATTTTTTTTCTGAATCATTGCTCCTAGGGAAACTGTGAATCTCTGATCACAGCATTTGTTTTGTGAATGGATCAATTCATAGCCTGTGTTTTGTGTGTTTTTTGTTTAAAGACAACTTATTTAATGTATTTTGTTGATTCATTTGGATTGAACTCACAGCTGATAGCAATGTATGAAACTTATATACGTAATTTCTCTTTTTAAAAATTTGTTCTAAATAGTTATACATGACAGTAGAACGCATTTTGACACATCATACATATATGGAGTATAACTTCTCATTCTTCTGGTTGTACATGATGTAGAATCACACTGGTTATGTAACCATATATGTACATAGGGTAATAATGTCCAATTTTTTCTACTATCCTTCCTACCCTCATAAACTCTCCTCTCCCTTCATTCCCCTCTGCCTAATCTAAAGTACATCTATTCTTCCCTAGCTCCCCCCTTATTGTGAATTAGCATCTGCGTATCAGGGAGAACATTTGGCCTTTGGATTTTGGGGACTGGCTTATTTCGCTAAGCATATTCTTCAGCTCCATCTATTTACTCACAAATGTCATAATTTCTTTTTTCTTTATGGCTGAGTAATATTCCATTGTGTATTTGTGTATATATACCACATTTTCTTTATCATTCATCTGTTGAAGGGCATCTAGATTGGTTGCATAGTTTAGCTATTGTGAATTAAGCTGCTATAAACACACATAATTTCTCTTTAAAGCATATCTCAACCCTCTTGGACTTAGGACCAGCAGACAGCACTTAAGCACTGCTTTCAGGGCCCAGCATAAACAATAAAATCACCAGGAAAAAGCATAAACACATAAAAAAATGTGGCATCAAATAGACTTCACAAAGGATAGTTATTTACAGTATGAGAATTTTTTTTTTTTTTTTTTTTTTTTTGGTACCGGGGATTGAACTCAGGGGCACTCGACCACTGGGCCACATCCCCAGCCCTTTTTTGTATTTTTATTTAGAGACAGGGTCTCACTGAGTTACTAAGTGCCTCGCCATTGCTGAGGCTGGCTTTGAACTCGCGATCCTCCTGCCTCAGCCTCCCAAAGTGCTGGGATTACAGGCGTGCGCCACCGCGCCCGGCTCAGTATGAGAATTTAAACAAGGCAGAGGGTTGCCTTGCTTGACCTTATGGGAAATGTGTTGCTTTGGTGACTCAAATTGTCACTGTTCTGCAATGTCCATGAATGACCTTGGAAGTGGTGCAAGTGTTGCCACCTGAAGCGATTGCCGCTTGGAGCAACAAAGCCGAGGGAAGAAGTTCAGAGGCAAACTGGAAACCAACAGGCTTTTTATTCTGATAACTTCTCTCTCCGGCTCTAACAACAACTCTCACACACACCACCAAAAAACCCACAAAACAAAATGGCGCCGACCCGATCCAATCTCGGCTCAAGTCTCGCGAGATCCTGGGCCAAGTCCTGTGAGACCATGGAAGGCGGCAATGTCTGAATATCTCTATGGCCCGCAGCCAACCACAATCTCAGCCACCTCCCCAATCAGGGCTCCTGCATTTGCCCCCTTTTGTTTTAAAAGAAGGGATGCTCTAGGACATCTATGTGCAACCAACATTCTTACCCGTCATCAGATAATCAAGGCTGTGCCCTTGACTCCTGTCTTAGGTTGATATGTCAGCCACATGAGACTGTCCCGTGTGACTGTGCCTGTCTTAGGTTGTCCCCCTCTGGGGATCTTACTCGTCATTGGCTAACCAGCCATCCAATGGAGCCCTTTAGGATAAACTGTGTATGATGACTAACAGCCGTCCAATTGTGAGGAGATGGTGCGGCTTTAAGGCGACAAGCCTTCTTCTGGCGAGCCAAGTTGCATAGCATATCAAATTTTTTAAACAAATCAGCTGTCCTAAGTTCTATCAAGTAACACACTGAGTTCTCTAGACAAATAACCGCAAGACATTGTCCCATAAAGTCCCAAACAATGAAAGATCAAAATGTCCACTCGTTATAACACATTGATGTAGGAGGCTCCATGCATGTAGAGCAGAGGCCACACTGTTGTTGAGGTTGTTTGATGCTTGAGCAGCAGGGATGTTTGAGGCAACCGCGATCCCTGCAGCTGTAGCAGCAGCAGCTTTTTTATGTCTAGACAAAGCCACTGGCAAATCTTCAGGGCCCACTACCTAGAAACTCAAGCATCAATTATTAAAGGAAAGGCAGTGCTATTCCAGCACTGAGTCAAGAGGTGAGTTGTCAAACTAAAAAATAGAATTATTAGATTAGAAAATTAAAGTTGATTTCTGCTCACACGCATTGCTGCTTGAGCTCCCACAAACATAAGCTGGCAAAATATCATATTCAGAACAAAACAAAGAAAGACTGAGGGTATTTACTGCATTAAAGATAGATTAAAGAAAAGCTAAAGGCACTTAGGAAAATTAATTTGTTAGCTGGAACCCTCGAGTCTCTGTAACCTTCCATGAGATTATCTGTTGAAATAACTCAAATTAATCAGCTATAAAACAAATAAAGTTAATTACAAATAAACATTATTATGTCAAAACACCAAAATATCAGGTCATATAGCACTAGTCATATTCTTCGCTAAAGAGAAATCCCTGGGACACCTATAAAACAAAATTGAAGGTACCTTCACTTATTAAATTATTTATCCAAATTGAATACTCTTAAACATAAATGAATTAAAGTTATTTGGATCCATATATATATGTATATTCATATCCATATATATATATATGTATATTCATATATATATATATATATATATATTCATAAGCGCTTTGTTATTTGTGATGTCACACTGGACAGACGCACAAACATACAAACATATATTTGTGACGTCACATTAACATGAAATGTAGACAAATGCACAGACATAAAGACATGTATAAAAAGAAAAAAAAATACAATTGTGTGCACACTAAAGAGATATCTCGTCGTCCCGGCTGGGAGGAATGACACTTAAGTTGTGAAATATTTTGAAGGACTCTTTTGAGGGAATCATTCCATACCTTCATCTTGGTCCTCTTGATTTTGTACTGTTTTTTATTAATCTTGATTTGTCAACAACTTCATCTTGATCATTTTGATGTGGTACCTGCTTTATTAATCTGGATGGTATCCATATTGGAGAGGATTCGTGCTTTGGAAAAACACAAACAGATCCTCTCCCCCAAATTAATACTGGATCTGGACCCTTCCATGTACCTGAAAGAACATCCTTCCAGTAAACCAAAGGTTTATGTTGTTGGTGTGGGGTTCCAATGTCTGTCCAGAAGAATAACCATTAGAGTCTAAAGTTAAAAAATTTAAGATAAACAGGGCAACTGCCAATCTGTCCCTAGGACTTTTCCAATTTCCTTCTTTTTGTTTTAATAACATAACTTTCAGTGTGCAGTTCGCTCTTTCAATAATGCCCTGACCCTGAGGATTGTATGGGATGCCTGCTTTATGGGATATATTGAATTTTGTGCAAAACTGTTTGAAAGATGAGGACGTATATGCAGGGCCATTATCTGTTTTAAGCATTTTGGGGATGCCCAATGCAGCAAAAGCTTGCAAACAATGAGATGTAACATCTTTAACTTTTTCTCCAGAATGTAAGGAAGCAAAAATCATGCCTAAGCATGTATCTACGGTCACATGAATAAATCGCAATTTTCCAAAACTTGGCTCATGAGTAACATCCATCTGCCACAAATGATTGGGCATTAATCCTCTAGGGTTAACACCATAATGAGGATTGGGCAAATGTGTCATACAAGATTTACAATCTTTTACAGTTGTTCTGGCTTGCTCCTTTGTGATTTTAAACCTACGCTGCAAGGTGGTGCTATTGACGTGAAACTGGGAGTGAAATAAAGTAGCTTGCTGGAGGGCTGAAAGTATAAAGATTGTTTGGGTAAGAGCATCAGCCTTTTGATTACCTTCATGGAGGGGACCAGGCAAGTTGGTATATGCTCTAATATGCCCTACGAATAGAGGTTCTTTTCTTGCCCACAAAAGTTTTGTATTTGATAAAACAACTTAAAGGCTGGAGTATGAGGTGCTATTGGTCCTGCTAGCTCTAATTTTGGGACGGCATGTACAATATAGTGGCTATCTGAAAAAATGTTCATGGGCTGGTCTCTAAAATTTTCCAGAGCTCTTACCACAGCTTCCAGTTCCACTAATTGAGCTGATTTGTGTGCAGTTATGTAAGTCATATTTTCTTTTTTAGTGACTACTGCAGCAGTACCATTTGAGGACCCATCTGTAAATACATTTAATGCCTTAGGAATAGGTTGATTTTTTATTACCTGCGGAAATATAATAAGATGATTAATACAAAAAGATAATATAGGAGACTTAGGAAGATGATTATCAAAATTTGCAGAAGTAGAGCATCTAGCTATAGCCCAATCATTATCATTGAAGCATAAATATTCAATCTGTGACAATGAATAGGGAGTAATAATAGTAGCAGGGTGAATGCCAAATATTTTAGTAGAAGTCTTAAGTCCTTGAAGAATAAGTTTAGCCACCATGGAAGTATAAGACTCAATTATACTTTTAGGAGAGATGGGCAAATGTATCCATAATAAAGGCCTTTGTTGCCAAAATACTCCTGTGGGTGTATATTGTGAAGAAACAATAATCAATATCAGCAGTTGAGTTAAATCAAATCTATCACAATGAGCTCCTTCAATGGCTTTTTCTACTAACTTTGAAGCTTTCCTAGCATTAGGAGTCAATGTTCATGGTGAAGATGGATCAGGGTCCCGCGAAGGATGTCAAATAAAGGTTTTAGTTGGCCAGTAGTGAGGTTTAGTGTAGGGCGAAACCAATTAATGTCTCCCAGTAGTTTTTGGAAATCATTAAGGGTGGTCAAATGTTCTTTATTTATTAAAATTTTTGAGGGTCTAACAAAGGTATCCATGAATTTTAAATCCTAAAAATAATATGGGTGATCTGGTTTGAATTTTTTCTTCTGCTATATATAATCCATATTTTTTAAAATTTTCTGCCATGTCACTGAATATATTAAATAAGATTTTTTGATTAAGATGGGCCAGTAAAACATCATCCATGTAATGTAGACACATGAGGTTTGGATATTTATTTTTAATGATTTGGATTGCTTTGTCCACATATATTTGGCATATGGTAGGGCTATTAGTCATTCCCTGTGGTAGCACTTTCCATTGATATCTTTTATCAGGGCCATTATTATTGATAGAAGGAACTGAAAAAGCAACCTGGGGGCATCCAGAGGATGTAGGGGGAATGGAAAAGAAACAATCCTTTAATATCAAGAGTAATAAGATGGAAATATTTTGGAATAGCTACAGGATTAGGAAGTTCAGGTTGAGTAGGGCCCATGATTTGCATGGTTTTTATTAATTTTTCTAAGATCATGTAACAATCGCCATTTTCCTGATTTTTTTCTTGATCACAAATATGGGGGAATTCCAGGGAGAGGTGGAAGGTTCTATATGTCCTACTTCTAGTTGTTCCTGAACTAGTAGGTGGGCCGCTTGTAATTTCTCTTTAGATAGGGGCCACTGAGGGACCCACACTGGCTTATCAGAAAGCCATGGTATTTTCAAAATTATTTTCTCAGTGGCCCCGAAAAAAAATATCTTTTTCCTTTATGATAATGATTACTTTTAGGGTTAAGATCACTCTGTACTTTTTGATAATAATTTCTTTTAGGGTTAAGATTACCCTGTACTTTTTGATAATGATTTCTTTTAGGGTTAAGATTACCCTGTAGATTTTCACATTTAACACCTGCAGGCTTGGTTGCAAGGTGTACTCCAATTTGTTGTAAAATATCTCTTCCCCATAAAGTAACTGGTAGGTTAGGTAAAACATAAGGCTGAAATGTTCCTTTATGGCCTTCATCATCCTCCCATTTTAAAATTACTGCACTTTTCTTTGGGAGGTTATTATATCCCAAGCCTCTTAAAACTGGTTGAAGCTTTTTGCAGAGGCCAGTGCTTGGGCCATTGCCGTAGATTAATGATGGAAGAGTCAGCTCCAGTATCTATCAGTCCTTCCATCTCTATTCCTTGGATTTTTATTTTACACATAGGCCTCCTTGAACAATCCCAAACCCAGCAAGCCATAGATCCCTGAGTCAGTGGAACAAAATCCTCTATTGTTCCTTTTTTGAGGCATACTCATTTTAAATGAATTATGTAAATTGGGAAGGAGAAGCAACTGAGCAATTCTATCTCCTTGATTAACAGAACTTAGACTTTGGGGTGAACTAAGCATTATTTTTATTTCCCCTTTGTAGTCTGAGTTTATTACACCTGGGGTCACTTGCAAACCTAATAAGCTTTTAGGACTTCACCCAAGAATAAGTCCTACAGTCCCTGAGGGAAGAGGTCCCCTGACTCCTGTGGGAATCAATTGAACCCCCATTTCAGGTGTTAACACTATTCGGGTGGTGGAACAGAGGACTAATCCTGCATTTCCTCCTGTTCCTCTGGCGAGGGAGTGGATGGGTAGTAGGGATTGTGTCGGGGAAGCATCTGAGTGGATGCTTGAGGATACTCCTCCTCCAATGCCTCGTACATTTGTGGGCCCCAGGGCATTGGGCCCTGTGCCCTGTTTTTTGAATTCCTGAACAAATGATTTCCATAGATGTCAAATTTTGAATGGCATTTATTGGCCCAATGATTTCCCTTTTTACACCTGGGGCAGCAGCCTGGGGCACGGTATGAGCTTGGTCTTATTTCTCTTTTGGGATTTTGCCTAGAATAGCCTGATTGATTATGATAATTTTGCCTGGAATATCCTGATTGATTATAATGTCTAGGTTGAGCCCTTGTGAAATTTTGAGGGGAAGCACCTCTCATTGCGGCTGCAATCACATTTCCTGTGACAAAGGCATCATTTATATCTTTACATAGTTGTATATATACGGAAAGACCTTTTTAGTTCTCCATGGCCTGATGGCTTCCTGGCAGTATTTATTAGCATTTTCGTATGCTAATTGAACAACTAATGGCATAGCTTGATCAACATCTGCAAACACTCTACCTGCAGTTCTCAAAAGTCGATCAATAAAGTCAGCATATGGCTCATTAGGTCCTTGAATCACTTTTGACAAGCTACCTTGTAGCTCCCCAGGTCCTTGTACAGTTTTCCATGCCTCTAAGGCAGCTGCATTTATCTGAGCATATACACCTGGGTCATAATATTATTGAGTCTGTAAGTCTGCGAATTGCCCTTCTCCTGTGAGCATTTCTATATTATGGCCTCCAAATCCTGCAGCTGCATTTCTTTTAGCCATTTCTATACAAAGTTCTTGAAATTGTGATTGCCAAACCAAGTATTGCCCCCCGCTTAATGCTGCTTTACATAGACTTTTCCAGTCTGAGGGGGTTAAGCTAAAGGTGTTAAGGGACTCCAGCATACTCAACATGAAAGGAGCTTGGGGTCCATACGTCATTACTGCCTCTTTGAGATTTTTTATTGTTTTGAAATCTACTGACTGGTGGACCCTCTGTCCATTTTTTCTTTTCAAATACTGGCAGTTCCCAATGTATCTGTGAGTTACCCTCGAGAGCGCATAAGCGCTCATAAAGACTTTTTATTTCTGTTTCTAGGGTATGCAAATGCCTAGTAATACCCTTCATATTTTCTGTAATGGATTCCACCCATGGGGGAGTAGAGGACACAAGCGGTTCCTCTACTTGACGGTCCTTTTTCTTGGTCTTTTTTAGTTTCTTTTTCCTCATTTTCTCAGGATCACTTTTACTAGATTCCTCACTACTGCTAATTTCATTGACAGCAATATCCTGAGTCCCAGTTTCCATGATGAGCAAGTATTCTTCAGCTATCTCCAATAACTCCCCAAATAGCTCTAACAGCTTGGATTTTTGTTATTTTTGGGACTCTTCTAATACTCTCTTTACTGGTCTTAGTTGACCCAGTGGAAGCTACGCTTTCTTGATCACTTTCACTTTTTTCTAAATCTTCCTCACTGACAACAGAGTCAGGTATATCAAGGATTCTTTCCATAACCTCTATCATTTGGGATTTAGTTATATTCGAACCCATCTTTAGAGACCTTTCAGTTCTTACCTGTCTGCTCCGAAGTCCCCGTACGGGCCGCCACCTGTCGTCGCCTGAAGCGATTGCCGCTTGGAGCAACGAAGCCGAAGGGAAGAAGTTCAGAGGCAAACTGGAAACCAACAGGCTTTTTATTCTGATAACTTCTCTCTCCGGCTCTAACAACGACTCTCACACACACCACCAAAAAACCCACAAAACAAAATGGCGCCGACCCGATCCAATCTCGGCTCAAGTCTCGCGAGATCCTGGGCCAAGTCCCATGTGAGACCACGGGAAGGCGGCAATGTCCGAATATCTCTATGGCCCGCAGCCAACCACAATCTCAGCCATCTCCCCAATCAGGGCTCCTGCATTTGCCCCCTTTTGTTTTAAAAGAAGGGTAATGCTCTAGGACATCTATGTGCAACCAACATTCTTACCCGTCATCAGATAATCAAGGCTGTGCCCTTGACTCCTGTCTTAGGTTGATATGTCAGCCACATGAGACTGTCCCGTGTGACTGTGCCTGTCTTAGGTTGTCCCCCTCTGGGGATCTTACTCGTCATTGGCTAACCAGCCATCCAATGGAGCCCTTTAGGATAAACTGTGTATGATGACTAACAGCCGTCCAATTGTGAGGAGATGGTGCGGCTTTAAGGCGACAAGCCTTCTGCTGGCGAGCCAAGTTGCATAGCATATCAAATTTTTTAAACAAATCAGCTGTCCTAAGTTCTATCAAGTAACACACTGAGTTCTCTAGACAAATAACCGCAAGACATTGTCCCATAAAGTCCCAAACAATGAAAGATCAAAAATGTCCACTCGTTATAACACATTGATGTAGGAGGCTCCATGCATGTAGAGCAGAGGCCACACTGTTGTTGAGGTTGTTTGATGCTTGAGCAGCAGGGATGTTTGAGGCAACCGCGATCCCTGCAGCTGTAGCAGCAGCTTTTTTATGTCTAGACAAAGCCACTGGCAAATCTTCAGGGCCCACTACCTAGAAACTCAAGCATCAATTATTAAAGGAAAGGCAGTGCTATTCCAGCACTGAGTCAAGAGGTGAGTTGTCAAACTAAAAAATAGAATTATTAGATTAGAAAATTAAAGTTGATTTCTGCTCACACGCATTGCTGCTTGAGCTCCCACAAACATAAGCTGGCAAAATATCATATTCAGAACAAAACAAAGAAAGACTGAGGGTATTTACTGCATTAAAGATAGATTAAAGAAAAGCTAAAGGCACTTAGGAAAATTAATTTGTTAGCTGGAACCCTCGAGTCTCTGTAACCTTCCATGAGATTATCTGTTGAAATAACTCAAATTAATCAGCTATAAAACAAATAAAGTTAATTACAAATAAACATTATTATGTCAAAACACCAAAATATCAGGTCATATAGCACTAGTCATATTCTTCGCTAAAGAGAAATCCCTGGGACACCTATAAAACAAAATTGAAGGTACCTTCACTTATTAAATTATTTATCCAAATTGAATACTCTTAAACATAAATGAATTAAAGTTATTTGGATCCATATATATATGTATATTCATATCCATATATATATATTATATTCATATTCATATATATATATATATATTCATAAGCGCTTTGTTATTTGTGATGTCACACTGGACAGACGCACAAACATACAAACATATATTTGTGACGTCACATTAACATGAAATGTAGACAAATGCACAGACATAAAGACATGTATAAAAAAGAAAAAAAAATACAATTGTGTGCACACTAAAGAGATATCTCGTCGTCCCGGCTGGGAGGAATGACACTTAAGTTGTGAAATATTTTGAAGGACTCTTTTGAGGGAATCATTCCATACCTTCATCTTGGTCCTCTTGATTTTGTACTGTTTTTTATTAATCTTGATTTGTCAACAACTTCATCTTGATCATTTTGATGTGGTACCTGCTTTATTAATCTGGATGGTATCCATATTGGAGAGGATTCGTGCTTTGGAAAAACACAAACAGATCCTCTCCCCCAAATTTAATACTGGATCTGGACCCTTCCATGTACCTGAAAGAACATCCTTCCAGTAAACCAAAGGTTTATGTTGTTGGTGTGGGTTCCAATGTCTGTCCAGAAGAATAACCATTAGAGTCTAAAGTTAAAAAATTTAAGATAAACAGGGCAACTGCCAATCTGTCCCTTAGGACTTTTCCAATTTCCTTCTTTTTGTTTTAATAACATAACTTTCAGTGTGCAGTTCGCTCTTTCAATAATGCCCTGACCCTGAGGATTGTATGGGATGCCTGCTTTATGGGATATATTGAATTTTGTGCAAAACTGTTTGAAAGATGAGGACGTATATGCAGGGCCATTATCTGTTTTAAAGCATTTTGGGGATGCCCAATGCAGCAAAAGCTTGCAAACAATGAGATGTAACATCTTTAACTTTTTCTCCAGAATGTAAGGAAGCAAAAATCATGCCTAAGCATGTATCTACGGTCACATGAATAAATCGCAATTTTCCAAAACTTGGCTCATGAGTAACATCCATCTGCCACAAATGATTGGGCATTAATCCTCTAGGGTTAACACCATAATGAGGATTGGGCAAATGTGTCATACAAGATTTACAATCTTTTACAGTTGTTCTGGCTTGCTCCTTTGTGATTTTAAACCTACGCTGCAAGGTGGTGCTATTGACGTGAAACTGGGAGTGAAATAAAGTAGCTTGCTGGAGGGCTGAAAGTATAAAGATTGTTTGGGTAAGAGCATCAGCCTTTTGATTACCTTCATGGAGGGGACCAGGCAAGTTGGTATATGCTCTAATATGCCCTACGAATAGAGGTTCTTTTCTTGCCCACAAAAGTTTTGTATTTGATAAAACAACTTAAAGGCTGGAGTATGAGGTGCTATTGGTCCTGCTAGCTCTAATTTTGGGACGGCATGTACAATATAGTGGCTATCTGAAAAAATGTTCATGGGCTGGTCTCTAAAATTTTCCAGAGCTCTTACCACAGCTTCCAGTTCCACTAATTGAGCTGATTTGTGTGCAGTTATGTAAGTCATATTTTCTTTTTAGTGACTACTGCAGCAGTACCATTTTGAGGACCCATCTGTAAATACATTTAATGCCTTAGGAATAGGTTGATTTTTTATTACCTGCGGAAATATAATAAGATGATTAATACAAAAAGATAATATAGGAGACTTAGGAAGATGATTATCAAAATTTGCAGAAGTAGAGCATCTAGCTATAGCCCAATCATTATCATTGAAGCATAAATATTCAATCTGTGACAATGAATAGGGAGTAATAATAGTAGCAGGGTGAATGCCAAATATTTTAGTAGAAGTCTTAAGTCCTTGAAGAATAAGTTTAGCCACCATGGAAGTATAAGACTCAATTATACTTTTAGGAGAGATGGGCAAATGTATCCATAATAAAGGCCTTTGTTGCCAAAATACTCCTGTGGGTGTATATTGTGAAGAAACAATAATCAATATCAGCAGTTGAGTTAAATCAAATCTATCACAATGAGCTCCTTCAATGGCTTTTTCTACTAACTTTGAAGCTTTCCTAGCATTAGGAGTCAATGTTCATGGTGAAGATGGATCAGGGTCCCCGCAAAGGATGTCAAATAAAGGTTTTAGTTGGCCAGTAGTGAGGTTTAGTGTAGGGCGAAACCAATTAATGTCTCCCAGTAGTTTTTGGAAATCATTAAGGGTGGTCAAATGTTCTTTATTTATTAAAATTTTTGAGGGTCTAACAAAGGTATCCATGAATTTTAAATCCTAAAAATAATATGGGTGATCTGGTTTGAATTTTTTCTTCTGCTATATATAATCCATATTTTTTTAAAATTTTCTGCCATGTCACTGAATATATTAAATAAGATTTTTTGATTAAGATGGGCCAGTAAAACATCATCCATGTAATGTAGACACATGAGGTTTGGATATTTATTTTTAATGATTTGGATTGCTTTGTCCACATATATTTGGCATATGGTAGGGCTATTAGTCATTCCCTGTGGTAGCACTTTCCATTGATATCTTTTATCAGGGCCATTATTATTGATAGAAGGAACTGAAAAAGCAACCTGGGGGCATCCAGAGGATGTAGGGGAATGGAAAAGAAACAATCCTTTAATATCAAGAGTAATAAGATGGAAATATTTTGGAATAGCTACAGGATTAGGAAGTTCAGGTTGAGTAGGGCCCATGATTTGCATGGTTTTTATTAATTTTTCTAAGATCATGTAACAATCGCCATTTTCCTGATTTTTTCTTGATCACAAATATGGGGGAATTCCAGGGAGAGGTGGAAGGTTCTATATGTCCTACTTCTAGTTGTTCCTGAACTAGTAGGTGGGCCGCTTGTAATTTCTCTTTAGATAGGGGCCACTGAGGGACCCACACTGGCTTATCAGAAAGCCATGGTATTTTCAAAATTATTTTCTCAGTGGCCCCGAAAAAAAATATCTTTTTCCTTTATGATAATGATTACTTTTAGGGTTAAGATCACTCTGTACTTTTTGATAATAATTTCTTTTAGGGTTAAGATTACCCTGTACTTTTTGATAATGATTTCTTTTAGGGTTAAGATTACCCTGTAGATTTTCACATTTAACACCTGCAGGCTTGGTTGCAAGGTGTACTCCAATTTGTTGTAAAATATCTCTTCCCCATAAAGTAACCGGTAGGTTAGGTAAAACATAAGGCTGAAATGTTCCTTTATGGCCTTCATCATCCTCCCATTTTAAAATTACTGCACTTTTCTTTGGGAGGTTATTATATCCCAAGCCTCTTAAACTGGTTGAAGCTTTTTGCAGAGGCCAGTGCTTGGGCCATTGCCGTAGATTAATGATGGAAGAGTCAGCTCCAGTATCTATCAGTCCTTCCATCTCTATTCCTTGGATTTTTATTTTACACATAGGCCTCCTTGAACAATCCCAAACCCAGCAAGCCATAGATCCTGAGTCAGTGGAACAAAATCCTCTATTGTTCCTTTTTTGAGGCATACTCATTTTAAATGAATTATGTAAATTGGGAAGGAGAAGCAACTGAGCAATTCTATCTCCTTGATTAACAGAACTTAGACTTTGGGGTGAACTAAGCATTATTTTTATTTCCCCTTTGTAGTCTGAGTTTATTACACCTGGGGTCACTTGCAAACCTAATAAGCTTTTAGGACTTCACCCAAGAATAAGTCCTACAGTCCCTGAGGGAAGAGGTCCCCTGACTCCTGTGGGAATCAATTGAACCCCCATTTCAGGTGTTAACACTATTCGGGTGGTGGAACAGAGGACTAATCCTGCATTTCCTCCTGTTCCTCTGGCGAGGGAGTGGATGGGTAGTAGGGATTGTGTCGGGGAAGCATCTGAGTGGATGCTTGAGGATACTCCTCCTCCAATGCCTCGTACATTTGTGGGCCCCAGGGCATTGGGCCCTGTGCCCTGTTTTTTGAATTCCTGAACAAATGATTTCCATAGATGTCAAATTTTGAATGGCATTTATTGGCCCAATGATTTCCCTTTTTACACCTGGGGCAGCAGCCTGGGGCACGGTATGAGCTTGGTCTTATTTCTCTTTTGGGATTTTGCCTAGAATAGCCTGATTGATTATGATAATTTTGCCTGGAATATCCTGATTGATTATAATGTCTAGGTTGAGCCCTTGTGAAATTTTGAGGGGAAGCACCTCTCATTGCGGCTGCAATCACATTTCCTGTGACAAAGGCATCATTTATATCTTTACATAGTTGTATATATACGGAAAGACCCTTTTTAGTTCTCCATGGCCTGATGGCTTCCTGGCAGTATTTATTAGCATTTTCGTATGCTAATTGAACAACTAATGGCATAGCTTGATCAACATCTGCAAACACTCTACCTGCAGTTCTCAAAAGTCGATCAATAAAGTCAGCATATGGCTCATTAGGTCCTTGAATCACTTTTGACAAGCTACCTTGTAGCTCCCCAGGTCCTTGTACAGTTTTCCATGCCTCTAAGGCAGCTGCATTTATCTGAGCATATACACCTGGGTCATAATATTATTGAGTCTGTAAGTCTGCGAATTGCCCTTCTCCTGTGAGCATTTCTATATTATGGCCTCCAAATCCTGCAGCTGCATTTCTTTTAGCCATTTCTATACAAAGTTCTTGAAATTGTGATTGCCAAACCCAGTATTGCCCCCCGCTTAATGCTGCTTTACATAGACTTTTCCAGTCTGAGGGGGTTAAGCTAAAGGTGTTTAAGGGACTCCAGCATACTCAACATGAAAGGAGCTTGGGGTCCATACGTCATTACTGCCTCTTTGAGATTTTTTATTGTTTTGAAATCTACTGACTGGTGGACCCTCTGTCCATTTTTCTTTTCAAATACTGGCAGTTCCCAATGTATCTGTGAGTTACCCTCGAGAGAGCGCATAAGCGCTCATAAAGACTTTTTATTTCTGTTTCTAGGGTATGCAAACGCCTAGTAATACCCTTCATATTTTCTGTAATGGATTCCACCCATGGGGGAGTAGAGGACACAAGCGGTTCCTCTACTTGACGGTCCTTTTTCTTGGTCTTTTTTAGTTTCTTTTTCCTCATTTTCTCAGGATCACTTTTACTAGATTCCTCACTACTGCTAATTTCATTGACAGCAATATCCTGAGTCCCAGTTTCCATGATGAGCAAGTATTCTTCAGCTATCTCCAATAACTCCCAAATAGCTCTAACAGCTTGGATTTTTGTTATTTTTGGGACTCTTCTAATACTCTCTTTACTGGTCTTAGTTGACCCAGTGGAAGCTACGCTTTCTTGATCACTTTCACTTTTTTCTAAATCTTCCTCACTGACAACAGAGTCAGGTATATCAAGGATTCTTTCCATAACCTCTATCATTTGGGATTTAGTTATATTCGAACCCATCTTTAGAGACCTTTCAGTTCTTACCTGTCTGCTCCGAAGTCCCCGTACGGGCCGCCACCTGTCGTCGCCTGAAGCGATTGCCGCTTAGAGCAACGAAGCCAAGGGAAGAAGTTCAGAGGCAAACTGGAAACCAACAGGCTTTTTATTCTGATAACTTCTCTCTCCGGCTCTAACAACGACTCTCACATGCACCACCAAAAAACCCACAAATGAAAATGGCGTCGACCCGATCCAATCTCAGCTCAAGACTTGCGAGATCCAAGGCAAGTCCCATGAGACCACGGGAGGCGGCAATGTCCGAATATCTCTATGGTCCGCAGCCAACTGCAATCTCAGCCATCTCCCCAATCAGGGCTCCTGCATGCAAGTATTGACTTGAGGTTTACAAACGTTAGCAAGTAGTCAAATTGATAAAATTTGGAATCCCTAAATGTTGAAACACATTCTGGAAATGTATTCCATTTCCATTATCTACTACATCAATTCTATCCAACCAATGAGTGATTCTAATGAAACAGATATAATCACTTCATGTTCCTATGTATTTACCAAAAATTAAACTTTATTTCCTATAGAATGTATTTAGCAAGTATATATCTAGTTCTAATCAGGAGCCAAACATGATGTCACACCATGGGGAAATACCAGATCCCTAAAACTGTGCTTTTGGAAGTCTTGATGTACATTGATATATGTTGATTCCCCTCTCCCCAAGAGGTCCAACCAGAGCCTGAGTAATGGGCAACACCAGTGAGGGGTTGAATTAAGGTATAATCCCACCCCCCTCAACTCTCTTCCTTTTAAGCTTTAAACCCATAGACAAAGATCTGATAGAATAACTTTTTTTTTACATAAAACTATATGCATCTAGCATGAAATACTGCCTAAACACATTCTCCAGTTGTGGGGACCTACATATACCTGCATACAACCTGCACCTTTGCCTTACTGTTTGCCATGTTGTGGTTTTGCTGATGGCTGTGATTTTTGAATGCATGGAGGGTCTGAGGAATCATCTTCAGGTTGAAAGTGCTGAGCATTGGAAGAGCATCATTGAGGAGAAGGAAGGCAATGGAATTGAGGGATCTCTTGCAATATCTGGGAGCTGGTGAGGGGAGGTGGCTTAGGTCCCAGATGGGACTGGCATATGGAGACCTGGGGAGACTACTCAGTGGACACCAAGGTGCCAGGCTACCATCAAGACATCATGAAGTTTTGAGTATTAGCTCATCTCTGGATACTGGTGTGAATCAAAGAGCACAGGAACTATTTTTGGAACTATTTTAGATAACATAGTTCTCTTTGGATTTTTGTATGTGACTGGGCCAGTTAGAGAGTCCAAGTGATGCAAGAACCTGAATCTTTTGCCAACACTGCAATTACCTTTGATTTGGAAAATAAGAGATTATATTTCTTGCATCCTGTATGATGGCACAACATTTATAAGACTAAACTTGCTTTCAAACTTTAGGCAGATTACTTTGCCTTTTTAAATTTCAATTTCCTTATCCGTTACAGAGTGACAATAACTTATAGGGTTGTTTGGAAATCAGTGATAGTATGTGTAATGTACCCAGGGGCTAACTGATATGTCCCAGCACATCGTGATCACACAATTGTGCACGGCTTCTCTTCTTCCGATGTGCTCTGAGTTCTCTGTTATTTTAAGGTCATCAGTGGCTGCAAATCCCAAAAATCCAAAGGCTGCATGTTTTCTCTGATAAGCAGATGCATATCCATAGTGTGGGGTTAGGGAAGAACAAAGGACCTTTGGATTGTGCAGAGGGGAGTCAGGGGAGGAGTGGGGCTGTGAGGTTGGGAAGGATAGGCAGTATAGTAGAATGAGACAGACATTATTACCCTATATACGTGTTTGATTACACTATTGGTGTGACTCTGCACCATGTACAGCCAGAGGAAGGAGAAGTTGTGCTCCATGTGTACAATGTGTCAAAATGCATTCTACTCTTCTGTATAACTAATTAGAACAAATTTTTAAAAAATAGGCTGGGCGTGGTGGCGCACGCCTGTAATCCCAGTACTTGGGAGGCTGAGGTAGGAGGATCATGAGTTCAAAACCAGCCTCAGCAATGGTGAGGCACTTAGCAACTCAGTGAGACCCTGTCTCTAATAAAATACAAAAAAGGTCCGGGGATGTGGCCCAGTGGTCGAGTGCCCCTGAATTCAATCCCCAGTACCAAAAAAAAAAAAAAAAAAAAAATAGAAGGGAGACCAGTAGAATAGGAGAAGAGGATCAGGGGGAGGGAGGGAAGGGAAAGGGGAGGTACTGGGAGTGAAATTGATCAAATTATACTGTTTTATTGTGTGCACTCATGAATACATTACAACAAATCCTACTGTTGTGTATAATTATAATGCTCCAGTAAAAAAAAAAAAATTTAAAAAAAAGAAAGGACATAAGACAGACTCAATGTTTTTTATAATCCTAGGTCCTAGAGCAGGAGCTACAGTGTGCCATGCACAGTTAAGGGCAAGTGTTAGCTTTCGGTTAAAGTGATAAAGACAGGAGCAAAAAGATGAGTCCAGGACCTTTATTTTGGTTTACACAGGAAAGACAAGGTAGGACAGGGTCAGTTGTGTAGGTTTGGCTAGTTTGAATAATTTCAACAGATTCTAAGCTCTAGGAATGGTCCTTAGTTGCTTGGTATTCAGCCCTAGAATGATTAGGGTAGATAATATTGCCCTTGCGTTTGTGAGTTGACAGAGGAGGGTCTTATTATGGTTTGGATCTAGAATATCCCCCAAAAGTACATGTGTTGGAGTCTTAGTCCCCAGTGCAGCAATGTCCAGTGGTGGCACTTTGGGGAAGTAATTGGATCCATGAGGGTTCTGACCTTATCAGTGGATTAAGCCATTGATAACTGAATGGACTATTTGAAGTTGGTAAAAACAGTAGACCCGTGGGACATAATTAGAGAAAGCAGGTCACAAGGATGTACCCTTGGAGACCGTAGCTTGTTCCTGGCCCTTTCTCCACCCCTTCTGCTTCCCAGCTGCCACAGCTGAGCAGCTTTCCTCCATCACATCCTTCTACCATGATCCTCTGTCTCACCTCAGGCCCAAAGCAATGGAGCCAGTCAGCCACGGACTGAAACTTCTAAAATTATCAGCCCAAATAAACTTTTCTGCCTCTAAGTTGTCTTTCTCAGGTATTTGTCACAGCAGTGAAAAGCTGGACTATCACAGTTCTGGTCTGGTTCATTTGCATATTCAAAGTAGAGGGGGAAAGAAACCTATCTGTCCTCTGAAGATTCCATAATCGCATCTTTGAAATAAACTGACAATGGACACATTAACAGGAGAAAAAAAAAAAAAAAAACATTTTAATTACATACATACAAAAGGGAGTCCCACAAAATATGAGGCTCAGAAAAAGGCCAGATGATTGAAGCTTTTATAACATCCTGAGCTACAGTAAGGAGTAGGGGCTGGGGTTTAAGGCTTCTGGGGGGATGTGGCCACAAATTATGGGAGGGTGAAAGGAGGAAACACAAAGTGCACAAAGGCTATCTTTTTATGCAGACAAAAAGTCTCTTGGGAAGGAAAGGTTATCTCATCTAAGAGCAGCCCTCAGAAGAATGAGCCTGTGACAAAGTCTGTCTGGGTGTCATGGCCACTTCCAGTCCCTTCTGTGAACCACTCTTGCCTAGTTGATGAGAATCCTAGGAAGGGGGCACATGACAAGTTCCTTTTGGGAGGATCTATTTTTAGGCAAAAAGGGAACTTAAGGGAAAACCTTTCTTGGTTCTCCTTTAGTTCAAAGCACTCAACATGTTGAAGAGTGACACTTTGGGGTAGTGTTTTATAAACTTTCAACAAAGGCATGCTTCTGGCCAAGCCCTCTGTTACTTCTAGGAGTTCACCAGCCCTGGGAGAGGCAGTCCCTTTCCAGTCAGAAATATATTTTTTTAAATTATCAATCATAACATACAGAAAAGTAAAATATACAACATACATTTATTATCTCCCATATTTACTTTTGGAGATTCATGTATGCAGATACACCAGCATTTTCATTATTTTACACACTAAATCAGCCTTGAGCCCCATGAGTTGGTTGTGTGCTCTGTCATCCTGTTCTCCTCAACCCCACCTGGAATTCTCTCTCCATCTGTCCTTAGTTAAAAACGACTTTGTACTTTGATTGCTTTTAGTTTCTGATTTTAAAAGTATGTATTGGGGGCTGAGGCTGTGGCTCAGTGATAGTGCACTTGCCTGGCATGTGTGAGGCACTGGGTTCAATTTTCAGCACCACATATAAACAAATTAAAAATAAAGTTCTATCAACAACTTAAAATTTTTTTAAAAAAGGTATGTATATAGGTATATATATATATGTATATATACATATACATATATATATATGCAGTATATATTGGTATATACATATATACTGGTATACATATACTATACATATATACCGGTATATGTGTATATACCAGTATATATATATATATATATATATATATATATATATATACATATATATGTATGTAATGTAGTTTCTCATTTTATTTATTTGTTCCTAATGTCTTCTTAAAAAGGGTTTAAAGATACTCACAAATATCAATGAACAAGATAAAATTACATTAAAAGTAACCAGGAAAGGAAATGTGGGCAAAAGAAAAATAAGGCAGAGAACTGGGATGCCAGATGACTTCAATAAAAATACTGAAAAAAATGTGCTGAACATGTCTAAATAAAGTATATTAATAACAGTGTTAATCACATTCTATGTTTCATTTTATGCTAATTGATGGTATTGTTTTTTCTTTTGCTGCCCAACAAGTAGAAATATGCTTTAAAAAAAATCCTCAAAGATAATGCAGTTTTCACTTTCACACTTAATCTGTTCTATTCATTGATCCATAGAGTAATCATGACACTAAAATGAATGTGTATGCTGGCATTTATCAGAGGAACTTAAAAAGAATATTTAACTAGGTTTTGACAGATTTGGGCCAACAGGTAAATCTCCATTGAAAAAAAAATCTTATTTTAAAAAATGGAAAGTCTAGGGAAAATGGTAATTATGTTCACAAAGCATCAATATTTTTAAAAAATAGAATGTAGAGGAAGATTGTTTTTCATAGTTTTAACACAGAAAATTTAATACTCTATCAAAAAGAAGGTGCCTTCTTCCTGTAGTCCTCTGAAGGCTCAGAGCACACTGCAATACAATTTCAAAAAGAAACCACTTCTACACACTCTTACCCACTGACAGTTTCAGATGTGACTATTGACTATTTAAACAAGAAATTAGATTTTGTGCAATGCAAATTTAAATTTCCAAGTGTTTAACCTTTCTTTCAAGATATCTTAGAAACAAGACATAGTAAATACTTTTTCAAGTCTAGTATTTTTTTTTTTGATACCGGGGATTGAACTCAGGGGCACTCGACCACTGGGCCACATCCCCAGCCCTTTTTTGTATTTTATTAGAGACAGGGTCTCACTGAGTTACTAAGTACCTCGCCATTGCTGAGGCTGGCTTTGAACTCGCAATCCTCCTGCCTCAGCCTCCCAAAGTGCTGGGATTACAGGCGTGCGCCACCACGCCCGGCTAAGTCTAGTATTTTTAAAAATAAAGCTTTTCATTTACTGGCTTGGTTTATTCATGTAGTAGTTATAGTGTCTATGCATTTACTTGAGTACTAAGCATTATAATAAAACGAACACCTGTGAATCGATTAGTCAAATTTCTAAGACCTCAGTGTCATTGGAGTAACTTACACAAGCTTCCATTAACTTCTCCTGCCTCCTTTTCCAGACATAGCCCTGGCCTGAAAATTCTTAAATTTTTCCACATATGCCTAGATTTACAAATGTTTTATTGTTCTCCTTTACTTGTTAGAAGCAATGCCAAGTTGACACTCAAATCAATGGTACACATTTTCCATTCTTTTACATCCTAACACTTGCAATGGTTAGAGAGCTGATGAATTTATCCATTTAACAAATTGTCTTCTTGCTTTGCATTTCCTTAACTACTACTTTGCACCTTTCTTCCCCCACTTCCTGTCATCTTATCTATTTGCCATTTATCTCTCTCAGCCACTTTTGTTTTCTTTTGGGTGGAATACCTGTGTTTGCTTTATCCATTTCACACCACATTATCTTTTTATAATCAAATCATATTTTTATATTTACAGAGGTTAATGTTTTATCAAGAGTATGTGTTATAAATATCTTTGCTCAGACTGTTCCTTATTTTTTTTAATTTTCATTATGATGGCTTTTGAAGAACAGTAAATCTTAACTCTAATTTCTTTAATTATTAGTCTTTCATGTTAATGTTTTGTTGTTGTTGTTTTATTTAAGAAATATTTTCTTAAGTTAGGATGATAGTGCCATATTTTCTTCTGGAAGTTTAAAAACTATGCCTTTTATGTTCCCTTTCTATTTGTCACTAATCCATTAAATTTTGTGTATGGCATAAGAGAGAAATCCAATTGTATTTTTTCCACGTGGATAAGCCAATTATTTCTGCATCATTTATTTAGAAATCTACTCTCCTCCCATTGATGGGCAATTCCATCTCTGTCATATACCAAGTTTTCCTATATGCACTGGTCTGTTTGTGGGCTCTTATTTTATTGCTTTGTTCAATATGTTTAATTCTGTCTTGAAAAGTTGTTTTTAAAAGTACCATTTTGGAAAAGTAAAAAGTATAGAGACAGAAGTCAGATCAGAGACTGCAGGGATTCTGAGGTGGGAAGGGATTAGCTGCAAGTGGACACAGATGGGGGTGGGGGGGTAACAGAGTATTCTGTATCCTGATTGTGATGGTGATTCTTTAGCTATCTACATTCATCCAAACTCAGAACAACTCAAAAGGCTGAATTTCACTGTTGAAATCTGACAACTCAAATACTTAGAAACATTACCAAAATAATAATTTGACATATTATTTTCTTTCATGAATAGCTTCACTCTTCTTGGGCTTTGACCCCTCCCTCTATGTGAATTTCAAAATCTTATTTTGACAGGTTCCATCAGAACTAAATTTACTGGGATTTGATTGGACTTATGTAGAACATAGAGGTGGATTTTTGAAATGTGACATCTTATACAAGAATACAGAAAATGTCTCCATTTGGTTAAGTCTTCTTAAGGTCATTTAATAATTAAATATTTAAAATATTATGAATATAAAATAATCTGTCTTCATAAGAGCTGGATTATTAAGTTCTTGTGTCTCATTTGGAGCCCACCCGTCTGTGCTCAGCCATGAGATACTGGGCTAAGTCTCTGCAAGCTGTATGTCTCCTTTGCCAGATGGCTTCATTCTAGCTTCTGCAGTGAGGCAGACTAGAGGAAGAATGGAAGACAAGAGGGGGGATAAGAGCATCAATCTCAGCTCCTACTGTCCTTGTTACTAGCACTCCAACAATGGATCTTAACTGTGGTAGAAGCATTTGGTTCCAGGGAAATGAGTCCAGTTTCCAGCTTGGTTTTTCACTTTCAGAATCAACTTAATTGTAATCCTTTAGATTTATAATCATCACCTGGGTAGTGCCCCTTTCTCAGAGGCCTAAGCCCTAGTCTATGGTCCCCTCTTCAAAGCTTCTAAGGTTCCAACACCAGCCAAGCAGTGCTCCCTCCAGCTGGCATACAGAAATGCCACTGACTTAGGTCGATTAAGTCTTACATCCAGGTACCTTGCCACACAGTTGGCCCTCTCTATCCATGAATTCCACATCTATGCATTCAACCAAATAAGAATTGAAAACATTAGGGGAAAATTACATATGGGCTGGACATGTACAGACTTTTCTTTTCATTATTCTCTAAATAATGTAAGAATTATTTTCATAGCATTTGCATTTTATTAGGTATCATAAGTAATGTAGAGACAATTTAAAGAATAAGGAAGATTTTGTGTGGGTCATATGCCAATGCTCTGCCATTTTATAGAAGGGACTTGAGGATCTTTGGAATTTGGTATTGAGGTCCTGGAGTCAATCCTTTGCAGATACAAAGAGATAAAAAAAAAAAAAAAAAAAAAAAAAAAAAAAAAAATAAAAAAAAAAAAAAAAAAAAAAAAAAAAAAAATAATAAAAAAAAAAATAACTACACTTCCATATTATAATTTGTGTGTAGATTATTTTGGATCTTCTATCTTCACATGCAAATAATGGCGGTCTTATTTCTTCTTTTCTATTCTTTATGCCTTTATTTTTGTTGTTGTTTGTGGTGCTGGGGATCAAACTCAGGGATAGGACCCAGGGCCTTGCAAATGCTTCCCACTGAGCCAAACTTCCAAACCTCTCTCTCTCTCTCTCTCTCTCTCTCTCTCTCTCTCTCTCTCTCTCCTCTCTTACTCTGATGCATAACCTCCAAACTAATGAAATGAAGAATAGAAGTGGCCATAGTAGATTGCATTGTTTTATTCCTGGGTTTTAAAGAAAGGTTTCTACATAGAAAGGTTTCTACTATTTCACCATTAATAGTGGTAGCTCTTGAAAGATTTTTATGGAAATCATTTAACATTCTATGGAAGTACATTTATATGCACAAATGACTAATTGTTTTTATCAAAACAAGTGCTGGGTTTATAAAATGTTTTTTAAAAATATATTGACATGATCACATTTTCTTATTAAAAGTTTCTTGAAATAAATTACATGTCTAAATTGTTTTAATGTTAATACATCTTTGCATATTTGGGCTTATTTATCTTTATGTTGCATCATCTATTTTTGCACATTATTAGATTGTGATTACTATTTTTGTTTAAGAGATTTATATTTATGTTTATGTATGATATCAGATTATGCACTTTGCTTTCTTCAAACGCCATTTTTTATACTAGCGGAGTTCAGAGGAATTCCCTCTTTTTGATTTATTGGAAAAGTTTGTGTAATATTAGAAAGATCTGTTCTTTGAAAGTTTTGTAGATCTTGACTGTGAAACCATCTGAGATAGATGTTGTTGTAGGAAAACTTTGAGTTTCTTTAATGCTTATAGAAATACTCAAACCTTCTAGTTCACCTTAAATTGGTTTTTTAGTAAGTAAAAACTTCTTGCTTCAGCTTCCCTAATGTGAGTTTTTTTTTTTTTTTTAATATTTATTTGCTTTAGTTGTACACAACGTGTTTATTTTTACGTGGTGCTGAGGATTGAACCCGGGCCGCGCACGTGCTGGGCGAGCGCTCTACCCGCTGAGCCACATCCCCAGCCCCCTAATGTGAGTTTTAATTTGCTTTTGGTTTGTTTTGTTTTGGGAAATATTGGCCAGATTTTTCCTTGCCCTAACCAGCATGTTGGATGCTTATTTTCAGAAAACTTTTATTTTTGCAATACTAGTACTACTACCACCACCACCATCACTACTATTAATGATAATAATAACAATAATAATAATAAATGGGCTCTTATGTCATGAGCTCTGTTCATTTAGATTAACTAAATTATTTAATACAAAAATATGGGAAATAGATAACATTATTATTTTCAGTCTTCAGATGAGCATACAGAAAAAGAGAAAGATAAAATAACTTACTCACAGGGCACCCTGTGAATGAGTGGTACAGGTAGTATCTGAGCCCAGATAGACTTCTTTTGGAGTTTCTATCCTTGATCATGTCCCCTGATTATTCCTACCTGCTACCTCTGGTACCTGTGGCCAATATGCATAAGAAAGGCTAAGAAATTACTTTGTTGATAGGCATAGGAACAAGATCTAAATGTTTATAAGCCATGTTCTTGGGCAAACATGTATATGTTCTCAGTTAGAAATGAATTTCCACTCTTTCCAGGAGTCTGTATTAGAAAAAGAGAAGATGGTGGGGATTACTTTTCTGCACGATAAATGCATCTATAAATGGCCCATCCGTAGATGAATGGGGGTTTCAGATGACAAACTGTACCCAAGAATGGAAGAAAGAAATGAAACCCTGCTTAGGACTCACAGTATTGAACTCTCCCTGCAGAATAGACTAAGTATGCTGTTTACTAAGTCCCAAGAGAACCATAAGTGTCAATGAAATGCTGGCCATTCCAACAAAGCCAATATCCTTCCAGGATTCTTCAGAGCAAAACAGTCTGTGTGGGGAGCTTAAAGGTCAACATGGGTATGACTGTTGCATATCTTTCCCACAAAAACCTACAAAGTAGGCAGATTAACCATGAGTCAGGCATATGACTTAATGAGGAGCTGGAAGTCCACTTTACTGGAGGGACTTGATGCTCTGAGAATTTTATTTCAGCTTTAACAGGGGCAGTGGGTGAAGAAAGAAGGATGAGAGTGTTGGGGGTATAATATAACACCCAACTATCAAAGTTCTGATTTGTAGGAATTAAGGGACCATCAATATATAGACCTTCTTAAGAGACAGTGACTCCTGAGCTGGGCGCGGTGGCACACACCTGTAATCCCAGCACTTGGGAGGCTGAGGCAGGGGATTGCAAGTTCAAATCCAGCTTCAGCAATGGCGAGGCACTTAGCAACTCAGTGAGACCCTGTCTCTAATAACATACAAAAAAGGGCTGGGGATATGGCCTAGTGGTCGAGTGCCCCTGAGTTCAATCCCCAGTACCAGAGAGAGAGAGAGAGAGAGAGAGAGAGAGAGAGAGACTCCTTTCCAGTCTCGCTGATTTCCTCACTTTAGAAATGGACAGAATTAGGATAGTGAGTCCGGCGTTAATAGGCTCCTACTCACATGGTAGGAGCGCATGCGTGCGCGCCCCACACAAATTGCATTCTTTACTTTTAGACATGAAAGAGTGGCTGAGGATCCTCCATTTAGATTCATTTTTTCCTTCTATTAAAAACCCGAGTCTTGGGGTTGGGTTCTTATATAAAAATATATCACAAAGACAAGAGAGGAAGTAGGGGAATGTGGTGTTGCAGAAGCCAAGGGAATACAGAATTTTATAATTTATAAGAAGCTGTCCAAAACTCCAATGTAACCAAGTTCCTGCTGGATGTGACCTGAATATAGGGTGCTGGATTTGGTGGTGAGAAAATGATCGGTAACTTCTGATATAGGAATACTAAGGGCAAAGCCAAGTGGTAATAAATTGAACAGTGAAATAAATGGATCCACTGAGTGTAGATTTCATTGAGTCCAAAACTGAGAGTAAAATTGACAAGACGGAAGGGAGTTCAACACATGGACAAAGGCATGGAAGCACAAGAGGGGCTTTTTCATCTTTTTGTTTTTTAAAGCGGAGGTTTTATATCATTTGCTGAAATGCATTTAATATTCTCCCTCTCTTGGGAACAATTGCTTTAAAAAAAAAAAAAAAAAAGGATGTCATTTATGTATTTATTTTTAATGTTAAATGCTTTTAGTGATATTAAAAATACAATTTATTTTCCTGGATTTCCCCCAAATTTTAAATTGGTGCATTATAGTTGTACGTATTGGTGGGATTCATTGTTATATATTCATACATGCATACAATGTAGCAATGTACTTTGGTCAATAATGTTCCCCAGTGTTTCCCTGTTCCTCCATTCGTCCATTCCCCTGGTCTGTTTCTTTTTAAACCTTGTGTTTAAGTGCGGAATGAAGGGTAATAGGACAGGGAAAAAATTCTAGAGCCCCTAAAATTATCCTTTGTTGCTGGTCACTTATTTGCTTAACCCTGACTTCAGAGACCTTGTTACAAATTATTATAGCAGGGCAGAGAGAAAACAATATTTCAGTGGAGGAATGATTGGATCATTAGCCTATTCTACATAGTTCCTTTTCTTTCAAGGGTGTTGGAGTGAGGCTTTACTTGTGAGCTATGGATTAACTTTATCCAATCAGCAATTCAGAGGGTAGAGAAGAAATAAAATGAAGTATTAACTTCTTCCCCTGGTTACCTACTCTTAACCTTCTGGGGGTAGCAAAGAACAAGAAGAGATATCAAAGTAGCAGTCTCCCAAAATTGCTGTCAATGACAGTTTGCTAATGCCACCTCTCCAGGAGAGGAGACCAGGTTTCCTCCATGCAACAGCAAAGCCACCAAGAGAAGCCTGTGAACATGGTTGTGGGATACCCAGCAATGATGGCTGCCTTATCCAAGCCTCTCTACATTGCTTTATTTAAAACTCTAAGACCATGCCTCAAATCCTTCCCAAACTGTCCCCACACTATTTAGGGTCTCCCCATCTACGTGTGTCTTTTCTAATGAGGCCAGAATCTATAACATAAAGACAATTGTCGAGGAGGCAGGCAGAACTTACACTGTGGAGACTTGCTACCGTTGGATGCATTTTGGCCACATCCTTAATTACTTGCATTCTAATTGGGACTTATTTTTTCCCATTTCTGTCAGTCACTCATAACATTTTTCTATTTGTCTTCCTGACAAGAATACTTGAAACTTTCCCAAGTATGTACATGTGAGACTTCTCTACTGTTTGTAAAGCTTCTTACTAAATACAAGTGTAGCTTTTATAAGGACACATTGTAGTACAAATTATTATTGTTATTTTTATCTTTACACAATAGATTTTCTTTAAAAAGATGCACAACCTCTTCATTTTCTTAAAATCTTTTCTCATTTTTTAGATCCTGTACATCCTCAGAATGCTTTTTAAAAATATTTGGCAAGAAAGTAGTAATGTTTAAGCCATACAAAACATCTCTGGGTCAGATTTTAGTCCCTGTGATACCAAAGTAGGGAGCTAAGGTGGTTAGACAATTAGTGATGTAATTCCGTAGAGACCATGGGTTTCCTTTGTCTCAAGGCTCAGCATCCTAATTAACATGCTGAAAACACCTTCTTACCTCAAACTGGGATAGAGTCATTATCAGAAGATGACTTTCAGCTGCTTGCAGGGGCGGCCAAAGGTGCCTGGGCCTTACTTTCTGCAAATCTGGACATACTCTGTAGGTTTCCAGAGGAGCATTCTGTTTTATCACATTCTTTGACATCTTTCTTAAAGAGCTCCACTTCAGGGAAAAACAAAACAAAACAAAACAAAATGTGCTGTTCTCTTTTATCTTCTTAGCCTCATGAAGGGTTGGGATGAAAGCCTGAAGGCTTTGTATCTGAAAGAGTTAAAACAATTTACACAGCAGACTCTCAAATCTCACTGCTTTGCTCTGCCAAACAGGAAAAAAAGAAAAGGGTTTAAAAAAATATAAAACAAGTGATAAGAATGAAGGAAAGGGGGGCACATGAACACATCACTGTAAATTAATCAGTTGCTGGACAATAATCCTCTTCAATCTATCCCTAAAGGTGGGAATAGCCTCTTATCAGGGTTTTCAGAGAAATCTATAGCAAACTCCAGCATCTCTCTCATGGTAGTCTACAGTTAGTCCTATTTATCTGGATTTCAGGATCATCCTATGGAAATGATCCACTAGTACAATTATAGGAGTGCTTAGTAATTTTATCCCTTTACTCATTAATATTAATTAGTGCTTGGAGGGGAAAGAAGACAGGGAACAGCTTCTCATATCCCAGCTAATTAACTTTGTCTAGCTTGTATGAGAATGAGAAAGCATTTTATTAAAAGCCATAAGGTAAGCACTCAAGGGACTTTTATTTTCTGCTTAGGCTAAACTACAATAAGATTGGCTCTTGGTGAGCATCCTAGGATCACTAGAAAGGATAAAACGATTGTTATCAAGAAGGTGAAAGCTCCATCACAGTTTTTAAGAGCCACTGAATTCATGGCAACATAGATGTGATGTTTTGATGCTGTTCTGGAAAATGAAGGCTTGGTTGCAGGCCACATATTTAGGGCCTGATAGTACTACAAATGACAGGAGGAGTAAGGTTATGAACGTACTTGCTACTTCTTTTTTAGTAATATATGCCATTTGTCTACACTGAAGTGGCGAGAGGAGGTTGAATCTAATGCCTAAGATGTATTTGGCTTCCAGTGAGTACTAGAAATACATTACTTTTTCTGCCAAATATTCCATTAGACACATTGCTTAGCCTCTATGAACAAAACACTACAAGATCAGAAATATGTAAAATTTAGTAGCAATTAAAAGTTCTACATTTTACACATTTTTACTATAATATTCATTGATTCATTTGTTCTTTTGACAAATTTGGTCGCGAACATACTGTGTACAAGGAATTGCATTGAGCTCTAAAACTTCAGAAATAAACACAAAACCTAAGAAAATAAGTTATCATAGTTTCTCCTCATGTTTAAGTTCTATGTTAGTCCACGTCCTTTGAGAGGCAGACATTAAGATATGACTAAACATGTGAGGTTTTTATTGAATGGGAGAGAAATGGAGAAAGAGCTGGGGACAGCTGGGACAAGTTGGGAGAGCTGTCAGAAAGCACAGGAGCCCTGGCCCTGAGTGAAGGAGAGAGGGGAGAAAAACTGGCTGGAAAACATCCCAGATCCTCATTCAGAAATAAAAAAGGTTCCGCGAGACTCCAGGGCATCCCTGAGACACTGCTGTCAGAGCAGTCCCATGCCTCCCTAAAACTGGTCTAACCCAGCATCCCTGCGGCTATAAACAGCCATGGGAAACATTGCTTTGACTCAAACATGGCAGTGAATTTCAGAACAAGTCAACTGGACCCTTGCTCAATCATACTGGGAGATGTATTTTCATGGCCACCTACCACTGTGTTCACTTCTGTAGTGAAACATTACAGGCTTGGATCCATCCATCTTCCTGGTTGATAGTAAAAATGGAATCTTATTTATGCCCAAATCATAAGTAAAATGTTGATTTTTTATTTTGTAGAATTCGATTTTAGAAAACAATCCTTGAGAAACCCAACTCTTCAGTTCAAAATTTAAGCATACTTATAGTTTATATATTTGGTCTTAGATTCCAACATAAATGCAATGAAATGTGTTTGCAAAACAATAGCAGAGAGCTGGGCGCGGTGGCGCACGCCTGTAATCCCAGCACTTTGGGAGGCTGAGGCAGGAGGATCGCGAGTTCAAAGCCAGCCTCAGCAATGGCGAGGCACTTAGCAACTCAGTGAGACCCTGCCTCTAATAAAAACACAAAAAAGGGCTGGGGATGTGGCCAGTGGTCAAGTGCCCCTGAGTTCAATCCCCGGTACCACAAAAAAAAAAAAAAAAAAAAAAAAAAAAAAAAAAAAATAGCAGAGCTTTAGAATCTTTCATGACAAAATAGCATGCAAAATACAGACTACATGGGCTGGGGTTGTGGCTCAGCGGTAGAGTGCTCGCCTAGCATGTGTGAGGCCCTGGGTTCAATTCTCAGCACCACATAAAAATAAATAAATAAAAAATACAGACTACAGGGAAATGCTTCAGTGATGTTCTAAACTTCTTCTAAGCAATTCGAGTTGGTATCTTTGAATGGATATCAAATTGTTTGTTTCCATTGTTGAAATCAGGCTCATTGTGAATTCAAAGCATCTTTAAACTTCTTTGGTATCTTTTACTTCATGATATCAGTCTAATTCAGGCCACTGAGTTTTATTGGTCTTTTGACAGTTTGGTTCTTGATTTTTTGTTGTTGCTCTTTGCTTACAAGAATTGTCTATTCCCAAATGGCCTTACAGGCTTAAATATTTGTTTATGTTCTAAGTACTTTTGAAATTGAAGTTCTGAAGGCTGTATCATATGATGGAAAGACCATGGGTCTTTGAGATTGAATAGATTGCATTGGGGCCTCACCTCTGACACTTATTTATTACATGATTGTATACAAGCTGACAAAGCTTTCTGGACTTGCTCACTCTCCTGTGGTTTTGGTCTGACAGTTCCTTCCTTGTAGGTTGCAGTGGGAAGGAGATGCAGCAGCACACTCGAGTTGACCTTGAATCTGCTCACCCAGCTTGTTAAGTTACCCAGTACTTTTGCCTTCCTCTCACTGGTCACATGTGGACCCCAAGCTTGGCCATGAGAATTGCATCCCAGTCCTGGCTTTCAGAGATGGTTAAGAGTCAAGTCGAGGAAATAAAATTTGTAAATAATATCTTAATGCAATATTTTGAAGACTCAAAATGAATACAAAAAATTCCATGATAAACAAGATATCAAAATTTTAAGTAAAGAAAAGATAGCAGCAGTGCTGTATTCAGCCATATTGAGGCTAGAGGCAAAAGGAAAAATCAATAATACTGATCTTGACTTCATTTTTTTATTTGATTCATTATGGATTTTTACATTCATTTGATTTTTCAAAAGATTGCATTAGAAACAATTTCTCATCAGTATTGGGTCTTTTAGCACCTCCTCAAACTTTCCATCCACAGCTAGTATCTCAACTCACTGGTCCATAGTTCTGACTTTGTTGGGAGGCACTGGATTTAAAAACATTCATTTTGCTTCCTTTAATCTTTTTTTTTTTTTTTTTAATCTTCTGCCTACTGGTAGAAGGTGGTTATAACCCAAGGGCCACAAAGTTACCATATGTCAGAAACTTTATTGATAGTAGTTTATGTTAATTTACATGATATTTATTTTTGGTTTTGCAAATCAATCTTTTTTTTCCCTACTAGAAATCCTTCAGGAGAAAATCAAATAGTACCTTAGTAAATTAATAATAAAAAAGTGATTTTATAAAATAGAATTTCAAGCACTATAAGTCTTAGGGTATTTTTAAATAATGGCCTTATTTTTCATTCCAACATATTTTTGGAGTAGAATGGGACTTATCTTGGTTATGACATTATTGCATAGAGGTATATCTGAGAGCATATTTCAAACTCTCACCATTGGGAGCTGCTGTTCAGCTTTATATTACTATAACAAAATGCCCGAGATAATCAACTAAATAAGGGAAAAGCCTTCTTTTGGCTCATGGTTTCAGAGGCTCCAGTCCATATTTGCTTGGTCCTGTTGCTTCAGGCCTGTGCTGGCACTGTATATCATGGTGGGGGCTTTTGGTGAAAGAGGTCTGTTCACCTCATGGTGACTAGGAAGCAAAGAAAGATAGAAAAGGATTACCAAGGTCCCAAATATCCCTTTCAAGAGCATATCCCCACGATCCAACTTCCTTCTACCAGGCCCCACCTCCTAAAGTTTCTACTGTTTGTTATGAACAGGTGGGTAGAGGGAAAGGACAAGGAAGGACAGACATCAGGCCCATGCACCAAGAAGAATCCAGGAGCCATACAAATGAAAGTGTGGGGAACCTTATCTGAACAGACAATTATTGGGAAATGAGATCTGGAATGCTTAACCTTCCCCCAGCTGCAGAGAGTTATAATCCCTTGATGGAATTGTTACTTAAGATCCTGGGGCCCTAACTAAAATAGATAAGTATAAGAAAAGTGGGGTTTGGTGCATCAAGACCAGCAGCTACAACTAACTATAACCCCTCAAGGGACACTATTGTATTCAGATAAGTGCCATCATTATCTTTTGCAACCAACTATGTCACAGCCACCCTGTCAATCAGATTATCCAGGCCCTCACAAAGGAAGTTGCTGGGGGCTATACAAAGAGTAATAAAACAATTTGGGGGAGATAGGGAAATCAAGGCAAGAATAAAAGACTTAGTTTCCTTAAAAATTTCAGTTCTGTGAGCACCACACTGTGCTCTCTTCAAGGTGGTCCATGCAATTCCTATACGGTATGTAACCTTCTCCTTTCATTCTTGCTATTAAACTTTTGCTTACTACTTTGTGTTTTGCTGGAATTCTTTGTGGCCAAGTCATAAGGACTGGCACCCGAGGACTGTGGTAGCTGCCCAGGCTCAACCCGGCAGGCCCTCAGCCCCATAATACCACTACCTCCCAATTGTGCCACAGGCTGGTGACCAAGGCTTCAAAACATGGGCCTTTGGGGGACATTTGAGATTCAAACTTTAACAGGAGCCATCATCAATCTGTGGCCTGTGGGTGTGGAGAAGCTGTTAGGAAACGTGTGCTTCACCCTCCATCTCATGCTTGGATCAGAAGGTAGAATGACACAGTAGGCGTGGCACAGGATTCATGATTAGAAGACATCGATGACTCTTTCATTTTATAACATTTCCTGGGTAAGCTTCAACTTTTCTAAGTCTTCATTAACCACATCCTTCCAATAGAAAGAACAATAGATTCTTCCCAGGGTTATTGGAAGAAAAAAGCCAAATCATAGGGGATAATGCTTCATAAACTAACAAAGGGCTTTACAAATTAAGCAAGTTCTAACCTTGATCGATGCTCATTTACAGGGCTGATGTGGGTCTGCTAGATTGACTTCTTTGCTAAAAACTAGAGAGTATCTGCCAGCTAGCTTGCACTGTTACTTGAAGTCTGTTTTTCTAAACCACACTTAATGTAAAGATATTGTGAAAAGAAATCCTTAGAGATATTCATGAAAAAGCCTCTGCTTACAAAGTACAAAGTAATCATAAAATACAGCCTCCAACAAAGCTTCCTGAGAAAGGTATATTGACTTCAAATGAATTCTAGCTAGTTGCATGAGATTTTCATTGATGTGGCAGTGTCAAAATAATGAACAAAGAAGTGAAGTATACTCCATGGAGAAGATAATTGTTTCCTCGGGAAATGTAATAGTTGCACCAATTCTTGGAACGTGAGGGCTGAGGCATCTTCAACTAATGGGACTTGCAATTCGTCCCCTCAACTTTAAAAATGTCCTGGCTTTTGGGGACTGAATTAGTCTCCTAATATGTTGAACTAGAGCACCAAATACATAAAATTATCCTTTTTATCTAGATTTTTATCTACCACATATATAGACATAATTTTTAAAAAGTAATTATTTTTAAAAAATAAAGGTCAATTCACAGAACACCAGCTTCATTGATTTCACAGTCCTTATCTGGTCAGTGAGCAGGTGGCATATTAAAGTCTGATCTTTAGTTAAGTTCATGTCAATGACACGTGACAAGGGAAAAATATTGATTCTCTACTGTTTGCACCACATAGGATATGTTATATTTGAATTTGAAGCTGGAGGTGGATCAACTCCTATCTGACAAGGTCTTGGATTGGTATTTGTTTGATCTTTGGAAAACCCCGAAGTCCCAAAAGATCTATGACCATAAAGGTAAAAAGTAGCTTACTTCTCTGATGTACTTATCCCAGATCCCCCAAATGCATTCCCCACAGTGATAGGTTTACTTGGTGTTACTTAGTGGTCATGTCTCATAAAGTATTTGCCAATAGTAAACTAAAATATCCTGTAGGGATGAGATTATTTTTAGAGGCCATCACACATCTGGCAGTACTTTAAAAACTTGAATATTGTATAGAACCCATTAAAAGACATCCATTATTGATATAAATAATTTTTGTTAGATTGTTACTTAAAATATGAGAAACACTGTGATGCACTGAGCAGAGTTGTCATTCATGCATACTGGGCAGCCTAGGTGATGAGCAAGCAGGGACCACAGGATTGCCCTTCTCTGAACCAGCAACTCTCTTCTGATAGTAGGGCCTGGGCTGCCCCTTTTAGACCACTCTGAAAATACCTGGCACCTACACCCTGGCTTCTGACATCTTGCCATTGAATTATCACCCCATTAACAAGACTGCATTTCCATACACACCCTGTAAAGAGGAAGACCTGCAGGCCCCACCATGTGTCTATCCATTAAATTACCCTGGCTCTGTCTTTCCTCTCATAGGGTAATGGGACCATAGGGGATCCCATGCCCTCTCTTGTATTAATCTAACCCTGTTGTTGTTAGTTTTTTTCCTTTGGTAAATCCTATTCCTATGTTTTCCCTTGTGGAATTTGTCCCAAACCCTGGTAGATACCAAATGGAGATCTTGTTAAAACTCAGATTTTATGAAAAACATGAAACTAAGTATAAATGCCTTGTGGATGTGGCTTTAAACTAAAATACATTTCAAAATTAAGTAATAGTATAAAAAATCATATTAATGACAGTAATGTAATATGATAATTGATGATGTTTTGGTAAAACCATATTATCTAAGTTGGACTTAATAAATGAAAAGGGAAGACTTGATTACAGTTCTATATTTAATACATTCCTGTACTTTAATTTGACTAAAATTTAAAAGAATGCCTGTTTGGGTAAGTTTGAAGTTCAAAGTGATATTAATAACTTCAAGGCTTTTTTAGTTCAGGATAAACAGAACTCATATTTAACCAAAATTCCACAAGCAAGCAATCCTTGAATGCCTGTTTTAGAGAAATGTCATGTAACAATTTGTAAAGCTGAAAATAGAGTCTGCATTGTGATGAATTTACAATAAATGGGCATCTAATCCCATTATATGTCAAAACAAAAAAAAAATCCCCATCGTAATTCTGTTAGTTGCTGCTAATGAATTGTTGCAAGTTAGTACAGAGCAGAAGGGGATGTCCGTTATTCCCCTGGCCTACTTGAAGTGGGAATGGCTGACTTGTGTAGGCCCTTGGAGTTCTATGAACCTCAGCTCCCACACACTGCGTGAGGACTCACATCTCCCACCACTGCTCTCTATTTAAAGCATGGTGACATTTTCATTGAAACAGCGAGCTCTGCATAATTTGGCCTGCATTCTGTTCACTCACTCACTCACTTACTCATTCATCAAATATTTAGTAAGCACATCCCCTGTGCCAAGCCCCGTTCAGGCAATTGTATGCATCAATGAACAAAACAGATGAGGTCCGTGTCTTCATAATGCTTATATTCTAATAGAGGGAGGCGGATAACAAGTAAAATTTATTGTGTTTAAAAATGATATGCACTTAAAAAAAAAAAGTAGAACAGTGTTCAGGGAGTGCCAGGACAGGAGTTGGGCAGGTTGCACTATGAAATAGAGGGTCAGAATAGGCCTTCCTGAAAAGCTGAGAAGAGGAGAAACATTTGGGAGCAGTGAGGTATGAACCAAGTAGCTACTGAGGGGAAGAACAGTGTAGGCCAAAGATCTGGCTAGCAAATGTCCTTGGAATGCTCAAGATACCACTAGGAAGTCAGTGTGGCTACGCACGAGTGAGTTGGAAAGTAATGAGAGTCAGTGGTAAGTTTTTGCCTTCCCCAGTTCCCTTTGTAGAGTTTCTATGGGCAAGGAAGATGGAGGAAAAGGTAAAGAGGTGCCCATCACCTGCAGATATTCCAGACTGATCCCAGGCACAGGGCATACGACTTGTGCTCCCATCTCTACTTCTCTCCCCGTTGGCCCTGGTCATAGACATTCATCTCCAGCACATGTAACTAATGAAGGAGGGAGGGGGAAAGGTAACGTAGTTAATAGAATAAGCAGCTCTGGACAGAGTGAAGCCACTACACACAGGATGTGGCCTCCCAGGTACTGCCCCTTCTCAGTAGCTGCCCAGGAGATAATCAACTGTAACTATCTTCCACTCTTCTCAGCACCTCTCTTCTCTTACTCCTTTTTGATCTTTATTTTACTGTGGCAAAATATACATAAGATAAAATCCACCATTTTAACAATCAGTGGAGTTAATTATAATTATATTCACATTGTTGTACACAATCCATCGCTAGAATTTTACCATCTTAAACTGAAACCCTCTACCCATTAAATACCAAGTGTCTTTTCTCTCTCACCCCAACCCTTAGCAACCATCATTCTACTTTCTTTCTCTATAAATTTGACAACTGTAGGTACCTCATATATGTAGAATGATACAGCATTAGTCCTTTCATGATGGTCTTTTTTTTTTTTTTTTTTTTTTTGATACTAAGGATTGAACCCATGGGTGCTTAACCACTGAGCCACATCCCCAGCCCTTTTTAACTTTTATTTTGAGACAGGTCTCATTAGGTTGCTTATAGTCTTGCTAAATTGCTGAGGCTGGCTTTGAACCTGCAATCCTCTTGCCTCAACCTCCTGAGCTGCTGGGATTATAAGTGCATGCCATCACACTTGGCATGACTGGATTATTGTACTTAGGCCAATGTCCTCCAGAGTCACCCATTTTACAACATGTGAGAATTTCCTTCCTTTTCAAGGTTGAATGATATTTTACCAAACATATATACTATGTTTTGTTTACCCATTCATTCCTGGATGGACCCACGGGTTGCTTTTACCTTTGGGCTCTTTTGAATAATACTGTTATTAATATGGTCTACAGATATATTTTTAGATCATTTTTTTTCCAGTTTTTTTGTGCATATACTCCAAGATGGAATTGCTGGATCATATAGTACTTCTATTTTTATTTTTATTTTTTGAAGAACCACTATATTCTTTACCACAAGGGCTGCACAATTTTATATTCCTACCAGCAATTCCTACCAGAACTCTTCTGCAAGAGTTCCAATTTCTCCACATTCTCACCAACACTTGCTATTAATTAATTAATTTCTTCATTTATTTATTCACATTAGCCATGCTAATGGCAGACTGGCTGGGAAACTATATCTCATTGTGGTTTTGATCTGCATTTCCCTAATGACAAGTGATGTTGAACTTTTTTTTTATGTGCTTATTGGCCTTCATGTATCTTCTTTGGAGGAATGCCTATTTAAGTAATTTTTACATTTTAAATAGGATTGTTAATTTTTTGTTGTTAAGTTTATGCCAAAAAAATTGTTAAATACATTTTCTCTTAACAAAGACAGTAATGCTCATTTTAGAAAATTTAGAACACAGAGATAAATAAGAATGGCATATATTACAAATGACTTTTTTCAATTTACATTAAATGTTTATAAAACTTATTTAGGTTACATTCTTTGAGTATGAAGAGACTAAGTTTAATTTTAAAAATCAAATTACTGGAGAATTAAAAGTAGATACTCCTAAATAAAATCTTGTGTAAAAGAGAAAATTAAAATCAAAGCACATATTAGATAAGACACTACTCTACTAACTAGTGGGATATGATAAAAACCATACTTAGAAGAAAATCCTTGACTTTATACATTCTTATTACTAAGGAAGGAAGAATATTTGATTAAGCATTAAATAAAATAATTTGCAAAACATAAATGCATAAAAGTAGTTATGCAGAAATATTTTCCATTTTGAATTAAACATTGTGATGGTTAATTTTACATGTCAATTTGACTGGGCTGAAGGATACCCAGTTAACTGGTAAAACATTTTTTTTTTTTTTTTTTTTTTCTGGATGTGTTTGTGAGGGTGTTTCCAAAAGAGATTAGCATTTGGATAGGTAGACTGAGCAGGGAAGATTGCCCTCACCATCATCCAATCTATTGAGGGCCTGAATACACCAAAAGGTAAATGTGAATTTCCTCTTTCTGTTTGAGCTGACATATCCATCTTCTGCCACCAAACATTGACGTTCCTGGTTCTCAGGACCTTGAACTTGTACTGAGCTCCACCACCAGCTTTCCTGGCTCTCTAGCTTGCAGATGGCAGATGGTGGGACTTCTCAGCCTCCATAATCACATAAGCTAATTTCTGCAATAAATCAATTTTCTTAATGTGTAAAAATATCTATATTTCATAGATATTAATACATTGATATGCATATAAATATAAATATAATGTATAAATATTATATACATATTTATTTGTGCAATTATGTGTGTTTTTCTGGAGAACCTTAATGCAAACATGTTTTAAAATTTTAAAACCCCAAATAATAAAATTGTTTCATTTAAAAGCAGGTAATCCCCCACTGTTTTTTCAGTTTTGCTCATCCTAGGAACATTTTTAAGAGAATTGATTTCATGTCTTTTGATAGTGTGCTTTTCTTGTTCCTTAATTATTCCTATCTATTATATCTTCATTTTGGTGGCTGCCTGTGATGTATAAAATACACCTCCCCATTGTTCTAGTGATTGTTCCTATTATTCTAACTGGTTTTGTATTACTTATATTGTTCTGCTTTCTATTTGTACTTGTCCACTGTGTCATTTTCCATATATTTTTAAAAAATATATTTTGGCTTCAATTTGTTTTACATGTGTTTTGAAAAACATTAGACTTTGCTTTTCTGACCCAATTCGAAAACTTACCTTTTCAAGATAGAATTCGACCAATTTGCATATATCTTAGTTGATTGATGTTTCATGTTTTGTTCTTTCTTTTTCCATTATTTTATTTTAGTGTATTGTATTTTTCATATTTACTGTTTTAGAAAATATATATTTGCTCATATTCTATCACAGAACAGCTTTTATTAAAAACAGGTAAACTTTCATTTCCCTGTCAATACTAGCAAGTCCTCAAGGCTTCAAATAACATGAGGAATTCAGCTGGCTTTAAGTTTTTCTTTGTTTTCTTTACCTCCAAGATTGTGCTAAGATTCTCTCAGATTTCAAAACCTGGGTATTATAAGTAAGATTTTCACTGTAATTTCTCCTTCAAAACCATTTTGACACTTTAATTATGTGTCATAACCACATAAATAGTAATTATTTGCTGGAAAACTTTATCGCAATTGTTGTCATCTCTACTATTTAACCTCTTTTACCTTCTTCCTGGATGTTTTTAATGTGACATGGGTAATTCAGTTCGAATACTTGCATGTCTCAGAATATGTTTCTCATTTCCAATATCATGATGATAAATATTGTCTTGGTTTAGAATTCCTAAGGCCCAGCATTTCACCTCCAATTTCTGTGGATCTTGCTTGCTCCACTGTCTTTTGGCATGATTGCATTGTTGAGAAGACTAGAGACAAATCCTAAAGTTGAAATGCTTTTTTTTTTTTTTTTTTGTCTGTATACTTTGGGATTTTTCTTTTATCTTTGAAACTGAAATTCACTGAGATAAATTCATGTGTGAGTCTCTTTTCATTTCCAAGGTAAATAAAACAGAACCCTTGATACATTGAGAGCCTCTTCACTCTGAAATTCCAAGAATTTCTTCTATTATTTCTTCAATTATATGTTTGTACCTCTATTTGCTCTCTTTCTTTACTCTTAATTTTCTTATTCCATAGCCTCAAACCCACTATGGTTTTCATTGATATTGTAGTTTCCATCTGAATCTCTTTTACCAGGACATTCAAGAAAGCAGGGAGGTTATGAAGGAAGCAGGGAGCAAGCTATGTGAGTTTAAGTGCCTCACGAATTTGTATCACCCCTAAGACTGGCATCATCTCAGCCCACCAGGATGTAAGATGGTACTCAGGAGCTCTCTGGATTCTGGATTCTCAGTACCTCCATCACTGGCACTCTGGGGCCATCTGTGAATTTCACAGGCTCACTTCTCTGTGGCATCTGAACCTCTGTTTCATGGATAAAATTTCTTCCTTTGGAACTGAGATTAAGCTGCTGAAATGGCCTTCTGCAAACAGATCACTCAGTCATCATCTTGGGTGATGTCGTTTTGTTTCTTCCCTTAAGCTGCACCCCACAGAGAAGCCTATTTCAGCTTTCTTTCCAGAGTTCGGACCTGCAAAGGGGATCCTGGGCTTTTCCCAAATGCATGTTCCTTCTCTGAAAATATCTTCTGTGAAAATATCTTCTGTAAATCTGCCTTTCATTTTCTCTTGGTGGTCTCAGGCTAGGATGACTTCACTTTGAAGCTTTGATTATGAACATTCCTTCCCCTCGTCTAACGAAACATCACTGTAAAATATTTGTGACTTTTGGAGCCACAATTCCTACTGTAGGTGATTTGAAAATTTGTCTGATTCATTTGTTGATTTTTAGTTTTGTTTGTTTTAAACTTTTACTAGAAAATCCAAAAATGACCCTTGAGTATCACCTCTTAAATATTATATAAATTCCTCCTCTCTCTCTCTCTCTCTCTCTCTCTCTCTCTCTCTCTTTCCCTTTCCCAGTGCTGGGGGTGGTTGGAATTCAGGGACTTGCTAATACTAGACATTTGCTTTACAACTGAGCTACATTCCCAACCCCAAAAGATTCTAAATAGCTTCAAGAAGCAAAAATGGTACCCCTATTCATTGTATCCTGTGTTCTAAAATTGTCCCAGCAGCAAAGAAAATTGATTACACAATGAGTTTCCATTTTTGTTGGCTGGGAATCTTGGTACTATCCCTGAGCCCATTCATGAAACAAGAGCCTTTCCCAGGCCCAGAAATCTTGATTCTTGAGCACTTTATTCTTTTAGACATCTTTTAAGGTCACATTATGAACAGAAAAATGTTAAAAGACCATTGTATATTCATTTATTCACATGGGGATGAAAGGGCTGGCTGCAAGCACCATCTCTGAAATCCTCCTTTTGATTCTTCCTCCTCAGTGTACACCTCAGCCACTCCCTTTTATGAGGGATTTGAAGTAATTGGTCCCAAATGCACTTTGAGAAGTGCCTTTCTTCTGCTTACCAGTCCAGCTTTCTCCCATTTTCTGATTATTTCTCTGGAACATCTTAATTGTGCCCCTTCCTTCTTGCCTGCATTTTGTACGTGGGTTTGCAATCACTCCACCAAGAGACATTCAACCTGGAATTCCCAGATTCCATGACAGAATCTAGAAACCTCACAGCTCCTGGCCTTTTAGTTTTGTGACAGTTTGCACCTGTGTCCCACCTCATAGGCCTACAAAACTGGTTTCTGATTCGTATTCACCAAAGGACTTGCTAGAATAACAGATGTCAGCATAGGAGCCTGGGTGAGAGCCACCACAGCCGGGAACACCTGCTCACAATCTATTCTCCAATAATATAAGAGGATTGTGGCTCTGTCTTCCCTTCTGTTCTCAGAATATTCCTCTGCTCCCTTCTTTTTCCCAGGGACCCCAGTTTGAAACTGAAATTCTGAAGTCAGATAATTGAAGAGTTTTGCAATAATAGAATAATTCTTTGCCAATTCTCTAAGTAACTCAGTTATTCCCATTTTTGTGAGGCTCGTACACAATGCTAAGTTTTGAATCTACATTTGTTCATTGACAATGTTTCTAAAAAAAAAAAAAAACAAAAAAACAAAAAAACAACAAAAAACTAGGTATCAACAAATGAAGCAAAATGAATCCAATGCGACAGTCAGTTGCCATGGAGTAATCCTAGTTCTTCAACTCTAAAAGCCAAATGCTCTTGGGAAAAGAAAATGATAGTAAGAATTTCTCTTCCCAGGAGATTTCATTTAGCTGCCTCTGTCTTATTTTCTTCCAAGATTTCCCACTAACAGGCATAGTATTTTTTTTTTTCCTCTTACCATTCTCAGTAGCCTGAGGTAGTCTAATTAAAGCAATGGATCATTCACGCTGCTTTTCAGAAATCCTTCGGTGACTTAATGAATAGGGTACAGCAATTTTAAAATGGGTGCTTATGTATTGCATCCCAATTGTATGCAAGGACTGCACAATTATATTGAGACACTCACAGACATTCCTTTCTTTTCCTCGTCAAAGAAAAAACAAACATTAATTGAACCATCGCATGATTTGGGAGGTAAATATTTCACACAAATTGGAAAAGAATTCTGTAGTTATAACATGCACGCTTCTTATCTGAATTTTCTACAATGAGCATGCACTAGTTTTAAGAGAAAAAAAATGAAAATTAATTGACATAAAAAAATCTTTGCAGCCATCTTTAAGTCATGAAGCTGCATATTGAAAGCAGCATTGTGGTTCTTTACTTATTGATAGGAAAGCTTACAAGTCTTTCAGTGAAAGCAATACTGCGTTACGATTTTGAACGTTAGAGGCGTGAAGACAACCTGGAGTGCTGAAGAAGGGAATCTAAATTTTGAGATGCATATCACAAAGGGGGAGAGTTTAAGTCTTGGAAGGAGATTCCAATGTATAATCAGTTATTAATATCAGAAATGCCTTTAGATAGGCCATTTCTTTACATTCAGTTTTGAATTATTAGCTTGGTTTTTTTTTCAGCTAATTTGCTTTTTTTTTTTTTTTTAACCATAAATCACCACACATGTATGATAAAACTAATTCAGATGACAAAAAAGAAAGATGTAGAGTGGGAAATATTAAAAGAAAAAAACCCCAAACCTCCTGACACATCCCCAACAGTCCCCAGTCCCCAGAGATAATTATAGTTTCTCATGTATCTTTTCAGAAATTCTCTGTGGATATATACTCCCTCTATAACACCATAGATCTATTCCATTATCTCCATTTCCACATATTGATATGCACATATTAATGTAGCTGTAAATGTATATTGTGAAAATAGGCATCAGTCTGGAAAGCAGAACTCCAATGATAGTCATGCTTGAGCCACATTAGTGACTTAGGAGTGCAGGGAGAGTCTAGGCAACCTGGCGTCCTCTCGCATTCATGGTGTTGTCTGGGTGGAGAATAGATCTTAGGAAATTCCCCTCCCTTCTCCAGGCTCCATGGCATCATTGGTGGAATAAAAGAGCTGGGGATATGTGAGATCTGTTCTAATGCTCTAATGCCTCTAATTTGTAATTCTTTAACTGTTACTCTCAGAACAGTACACCAGATGACCAAGATTCTGCAAGGGCTGGAAGCATAAATCTTCTTGTGGGCATGCATGTTCTCTATTCCACCGCCCGGGCTACTCTGTTTCCTACTAGCTCTCTGATGAGAGTTTAACTGGCCAAGGGTGAGAGAGGGGAATTGAGGAATGAGGGAGAGGGTTCTTAAAATGGGTGATGCTTCATTTTCCTTTCCTATGTGCCATCCTTCCCCCAATGCCACATGTTCACTTACACGCAGGGAACTGATATCACCACAAACTATGGCTGGCTCCCTGAACTTTTTTAATCAAGTGAATGTAACCAGTACTGTCTACACCCCTACAATTTTCCATACAGACACAGGATCGAAATCTGAGGACACCAGACAGACTTTGTGTTCTAAGAGATTTAAATTCAGATGGGGAAAGAGAATGTACACAGGTAAACTTGAGCATAATATGGACAGTGCCGAGATCAAGATGCAAAAGCTCTGCAGAGAAATGGCCTTGAGTTGAGAAATGAAGAACAATGTGGGGTCTTCTGGGCTTATAAGGTAGAAGGACACTCACTCCCAGCAGTGGGCAGGGTGAATGTGAAGCCCTGGAGGCATCCACAGGGTAGCATGTTAGGGGGAGGAAAGCTATTCTGTGTACCTGCTGGGTAGGGTGCATGTAGAGAGTGATCAGATAGATGCACCTGAAAATAAAGGACTTTAATGAATTACGAAGTTTAGAATTTGTTCTGAGCAACAGTGATTCACAACCCTACCAGAACAGGTCCTTCATAACAAATATTTTGCCACTCCTTTTATATAATATACCCTGAAATGAATTAATATTGCTCTAGACCATCTACACACATAATGAAAAATTTTAAAATGAAATGCCCTGACAAGAAGCAAAATGTCAAAGGAAAAAATGTACTTAACTCTAAATGCTTGCACCTAACAAAAGAAAAAGACATAATGAAGTAGTTGGATTGTACATAGAATCACCAAGAATGGGACAGCCACAAACAAAAATGACATGGGGGTGTGGCACTAGTGAGTCAAGGACCTTATTGTCATTGGTGTTGGCCTCTGGAATGTTAAACAACTGCGGGGAGGTACCGAACACAACAAAGTGCAATCTTATGTGGAATTATAATTCAGAGCATATTAAAACCATGCAAAAATCCTTTGTGTGCCTATGTGAATTGGTTTACATAGTTATAAACAATATTTTTGATTATAGGCACGTATAATAAAGCATTCGAGGTGAGACTGTTTCTTCTTTAAAGGGCTGTGCTGCGTGTGACTGGATGGCCTAGATGTGAACCTCTGAATGCAGAGATGAGGGGGATGTGAAAGTGGCCTGCGACACAGGGGCACTGGCATACAACCAAGGGGGCTGCAGCTACAAGTGCCCAGCAAGTGAATTTCGGAGATGACCATAAAAGTGACCTAGAAAAGGAGTCAGTTTGAAACCACTGCTGTGTCCAGAGGAAACCCAAAACAATTTCTCTAGATTGTATCTTGTATTGAAATCAACCAAGTCAGGATCCTCTTGCTATCTGCAACTATGGAGGGCTCAGCAATGCCTGCTGTGTAGAGAAAGAGATACTGAAATTCTATTTGAAGAACACATAGTCCACTTATAAGAAAAAGACAAAAGAGACTTCACACCATATATAAAATTAATCCCAAGAAGTTTTAAAATTTGAAACTAAAAAATAAAATTGTAAAAGAACCATAGAAAATAGTGTCAAACATTTGTCTGACATATGATTAGCATGGGTTAGATAAGATCTCAGAAAAGGAAAATCAATTCCTTAGAAAATTCTAGATAAAGTGAATAGACAGTTCCTCCGAGAAGAAATATTAATAGTCTAAAATCACAAAAGATGGTCGCCTTCACAGGGAACTGGGGGAAATGTATCTGTCACAAGAGTGGAAGATATATTCAGTGTTGTCAAGGAATAGGGTAGTATCTGTCAACATTTTAAAAATGCATACTGTGAATCTGGTAATTCTACTCATAGATCTCTTCCCTTAAAAATAATTGTACACACAAGAATAGGAGTTTATACTCCATGTATGTATAATATGTCAAAATACATTCTACTGTCATGTATATTTTAAAAGAACAAATTTAAAAGTTTAAAAAAAGAATAAGTATACAGAAAAATCAATGCAAAGATTTTCACTGCCACATTGTTGGTGCTTGTGGAAACATGAACCATATAGGCTTATCAACATGAATGTATTTGAATGGATTATGGTAACTCCATACTGTAGGATAATCTGCATAAGTTAAAGAAAAGTGATGGGAATTTCTACACACTGACCTCAGGAAAGTACAGCTCCATGTCACATTCTTAAGTACAAAAGCAAATTTTATATCAGTACGAACAAATGATCCTATTTATATAAAAGTACACACAGACACACACACACACACAAACTTGACTAAAATAGATATACAATGAATTGTTAACAGAGATCACCTTTATGCTACAGATTAAGATTGAGGCATAATAAATACTTTTACTTTTTCTCTTGATGTTTTAAAAATGTTATATGTTTTAAAATATATTGATGTGTTTATTGTGTAAAATATTTTTTTGTGTGGTACTGGGGATTAAACCCGGGGGGTACTCTACTATTGAACTATATCCCCAGACTTAAAAAAAAAAAAAAAAATTCTTTTGAAAATGGGTCTCAAATTGCCCAGGCTGACCTCAAACTCACCAAAGCTTATACAGATTCAATGTGATTTCAATTAAAATCCCAATGTCATTCCTTATAGATATAGAAAAAGTAATCATGAAATTCATTTGGAAAAATAAGAGACCCAGAATAGCCAAAGCAATCCTTACCAAGAAAAGTGAAGCAGGAGGCATCACAATATCAGACCTTAAAGTATACTACAAAGCTATAGTAACAAAAATGGCATAGTATTGGCACCAAAATGGACATGTAGACCAATGGTACAGAATAGAAGACACAGAGACAAACCCACATAAATACAGTTATCTCATACTAGACAAAGGTGCCAAAAACACACATTGGAGAAAAGATAGCCTCTTCAACAAATGGTACTGGGAAAACTGGAAATCCATATGCAGCAAAATGAAACTAAAGCCCTGTCTCTCACCATGCACAAAAATCAACTCCAAGTGGATCAAGGACCTAGGAATTAGACCAGAGACCCTATGCCTAATAGAAGAAAAAGTGGTTCCAAATCTTCATCATGTCAGATTAGGCCCTGAATTCCTTGACAAGACTCCTAAACACAATAAAATCAGGAATCAATAAATGGGATGGATTCAAACTAAATAGCTTTTTTCTCAGCAAAAGAAACAAGCAATGAGGTGAACAGAGAGCCTACATTTTGGGAGCAAATTTTTGCCACATGCACATGAGACAGAGCACTAATCTCCAGGATGTATAAAGAACTCAAAAAACTTAACACCAAAAAAAAAAAAAACCCAAATAACACAATCAGTAAATGGGCTAAGAAAATGGACACTTCACAGAAGAAGAAATGCAGTCGATCAACAAATATATGAAAAAATGTTCAACATCTCCAGCAATTAGAGAAATGCAAATCAAAACTACTCTAAGATTTTATCTCACTCCAGTCAGAATGGCAGCTATTAAGAATACAAACAACAATAAGTGTTGGCAAGGATGTGGGGGGAAAAGGCACACTCATACATTGCTGGTAGGACTGCAAATTGGTGCAGCCAATATGGAAAGCAGTATGGAGATTCCTTGGAAAGCTGGGAATGGAACCACCATTTGACCCAGCTATCCCACTCCTCAGTTTATCCCCAAAGGACTTAAAAACAGCATACTACAGGGACACAGCCACATCAATGTTTACAGCAGCACAATTCACAATAGCTAAATTGTGGATCCAACCTAGATACCCTTCAGTAGATGAATGGATAAAGAAAATGTGGTACATATACACAATGGAATATTACTCAGCATTAAAAGAGTATAAAATGATGGCATTTGCAGGTAAATGGATGGAGTTGGAGAATATAACACTAAGTGAAGTAAGCCAATCCCCATAAAACAATTTCTTCTCTGATATAAGGATGAGGATTCATAATTGGGATGGGGCAGGCAGCATGGGAGAATTAGATGAACTTTAGGTAGGGCAAAGGGGAGGGATGGGAAAAGGGGGGATGGGGGTAGGAAAGAGAGTGGAATGAGATGGACACCATTACCCTTAGTACATATATGAAAACACAAATGGTGTGACTCTACTTTGTGTTCAACCAGAGACATGAAAAATTGTGCTCTATTTGTGTACTACGAATTGAATTGCAATCTGCTATCATATATAGCTAATAAGAATTTTTTTTAAAAGAATACAAACAACAATAAGTGTTGGCAAGGATGTGGGGGAAAGGCACACTCATACATTGCTGGTAGGACTGCAAATTGGTGCAGCCAATCTGAAAAGCAGTGAAGGGCAAAGGAACACACGCTGGGACCACCGTGTAGAAAAGGGGTTTATTAACCAGCCCCTAATGGCTGGTGGGGACCGAGGGACACTTGGAGGAGGAAGGGAATGAGAAAAAACCGGCGGAAGGGGAGGAAAGGAGATGGGACAACGCAAAAGAAGGGAAGGGGTGAAAAGGGGGAAAGGGATGGAAACGGTGAAATGGGACAGAAAGGTGAAAAAGGGACGAGTTTCAGCCTGGCGGGGATTTAAATAGCAACTCCGGTTGTCCCAGGGACCCCTGACTCCATAGGCTGCCTGGGGTCGGAAGGGGAACCCGTGTGCCATGATTGGCTCAGTAAGGAACCTGAGGTGTGGCCAGTTGAAGGCATCTGGGAGGTGTGGCCATCCAAGGTACCTGGGACTTGTGGCCTGCTGGCCTGGAATTATCTAACAAGCAATATGGAGATTCCTTAGAAAACTTTGAATAGAACCATCATTTGACCCAGCTATCCCACTCCTTGGTCTATACTCTAATAGACTTAAAAACAGCATACTACAGTGACGCAGCCACATCAATGTTCATAGCAGCACAATTCACAATAGCCAAACTGTGGAACCAACCTAGATGCCATTACCCTAGGTACATGTATGACTGTATGAGGGGTGTGACCCTACTTTGGGTACAACCACAGAAGTCAAAAATTGTGCTCCATTTGTGTACAATGAATCAAAGAGCATTCTGCTGTCATGTATAACTGATTAGAACAAATTAAAAAAAAAAAAAAAAAAACAACTCAGGATTCTCCAGCTTCAGCCTCCTAAATCATGGGATTATAGGTATGAGCCAATGTGCCTGTCTTGTGAAAACTTATAAAAAACATTTAAAATTTGGCAATCACTTTTTAAAAAAAATATGGATATCATAATGGCTTCAGGAACATCACACTCTTAGTTTTCCTCTGTCCTCACTGACTACTCTTTCCCTGAACTGTACAGGATCCATCTTATCTTGCTGACCTTTAAATTTTGAAGTATACCAGGGCTGTGATACAATCTATTCTTTCTTAGTCAACAATGATTCCCTACATGGTCTCAATCAATTCCATGGCTTTTTTTTTTTTTTTTTTTTTTGACAGATCTTAACTTTTAGCTCCAACCTCCAACTTTGATCTGATTTGTCGAGTCTTATAAATGATCGTGTATGCAATACTTTCAACTGGATATCTGTGATTGATAACATTACTTTGTCAAAAACAAAATTGTTTGATTTTTTTTTTTTTTTTTTTTTTTTTTTGGTCTTGAAACCTGCTATTCTCAGTCTTTTCCAAAGCAGGAAATGGCACCTCCATTCATCAAATTGCCAACCTAAATAGAACTGCCACTCACTGCTTCAGGCACTATGACTCTAGTCCAAACCACATCATCTCCCACCTGGACTATCACAGAAGTTTCCCAGAATCGGTCTTTATGCTTCCACTCCTGACTACTCTGAAGTCCATTTTGTACTCAGTAGCCAAGAGATCCTTCTAAAATCTGAATCAAATCATGTACCATGTCACTTTCCAACTCCAACTCAGATGACTTCACATTACACTGAAATTTTCAAACCCTTTGTCACAGCTGATCAAATCTACACAATAACTAATCTCAGATTGACCTCAGCGCCCACCACTGTGCTCCTGTTTACTACCTGTGACTAACTACACCAGCAAGCTAGCTGTTGCTCACCAATGTGACAGTGTTCTGTCTTAGAAGCTCTGTTCTATCTTTGGCCTGAAGTTCTTTGCCCAGAAGTTTGTATGTGTTCTTTTCTCACTTCATTCAAGAGTTTGCTCTCAAATTACCTCCTTAGAGTACCTTCTTATACCACCCTTACTAGGAAATCTCTTCCATCCTTCTCTGTCCCCCATGTTAGGGACTTTTCTCTTGTACATGGCATTGAGAGAGGGAGAAAAGCAAAGCCAAGCCGGGATTCAAAGCTTGTGCTCATTGGTAGAGTTTTATGGTCTTTGAGCTTCACTTTAAGGTGCTTTGGGTGGGCTGTTGGTTGAGATACTCTTACTTCTGTTCTTTAGATCTGAGCATATTCCCTAGAGAGGTTTCTTCTCTGGAAAGTACAGGTCTTATTGCCAACATTCTTAAAGCAAAGAGAAGGTGTGAGGCTAGGAGGAGGAGGAGGCATCTTCTATATTCTGCAGTCATTTAGTTCCCTTAGTTTTGGTAGGGTCCACACACTCCCACCTGATCTCCTAATCCAGAGAACCTGTTTTATAGTCTCCAGGGGAAAAATTTCCAGACACCTTGGAGAAGGGGTGAAGGGGTGGCAAGGGCAGTTGACCAGTGAATGGGAAGAAGTTCAAGAAGTTCAGTACTTCCCAAACAACTATGTAATCCTCCTTGAGCAGCTTTCTTTGCTCCAAGAGCCAGAGAGATTCAGTGCAGTTCATGCTTAAGCCTTTCGAGGGTTCTGGGATCTCAGGAAAGCCCCCTCTAAGCTATGAGTATTCAGAAGAGAGTGCCTTTCTAGACAACAGTTGATGAGCACATGGCGGCTTTGTGTGAAATAGCAAAGGCACCCCTTCTGGGCAGGTAAAGCCCCATGTCAGGGTACACTGCTTGGCTATAGGAACGTGGTCAGGATTCCAGCTTCAGCTCAGTCCCTAGCCTGGGACCTCTTCTCAGTGAACAAACCACATCCAGCTGCCCTTGCATCCATTTTCCAGGAAAAAAAAAAAAAAAAAAGTTGTATCGTCTTTTCCTGTGTTCTCAATGTTTTTGTAGTTCTTTGTGTTCTTTATAAATGTTCTTTTTATGTGATTTTAGCAGGATTTTGCAAAAGGGTAAAATGAATGTATTCAATCTATTACATACTCAGTACCTTGCTCCCTCTTTTGAACTATAGCATTTTCCCAAGTCATTCCACTTCCTGTTTGTTCTTAATTAAGTGTAAGGTGTTTGTTTCTCCTGGCTCTGTAAAAGAAACAGTCTCAAAAAGATTTGAATATTTATCTCAAACCAAGGTGAAGGAAGAGGGTAGAAATTTATTCTTTTTGATATTATGATGACCATCTTTAAAGCTAATTTATTTAATTTTAGTCTTCATCTTTTCTTTTATTAATACCATATAGTTAGGCTTTTTAGTATAAATTGCACATACCACTTAGTGTTGTAACTTTAGTTTTGTTTTCTTTTTAATTATCCTACATTTATTTTGTTTTCCATATTTTATTTTATATTCTCTACACATTATTTTCTCTAGAGCTGTTTTATCTATAAGAATGATTTGGGGTACATGCACTAGTATTAAATTCTAGTGATATTGCTGGCCTAAAATTCATTTATATCATAATTTTCTTATCTTTTGATTAGTTTCTTAATTAATGGGAAATGCTTTTAATAAATTTTATAGAAGAAACATATGAAACATTTCAAAATCACTTCAAACGTGAAATGATTGCCTTTTGTTGCCTTCTGTGGCTTTATTGTTATATACCATTTAATATTGTAAAAGTTAAGTCTGAAAACTGAGTTTTTTTCCCCCTTTATAAATAACTTAGGGGAAATTTTTCCTATTACAAAGCTGAAGTTATTTTCTGTTTATATATGATATGATATGTCTATGTGTATTGTAATGGTTAATTTGAATTGTCAACTTGATTGAATTAAGAGATGCCCATAATTATGGTGTGTTATGAGGGTGTGTCTAGGAATTATTGACATGTGGGACAGCCAACTAAAATGGTGACCCTTCCTAAGCATGGGCAGCACTGACCAATAGGATGATGGCTTAGATGGAAAAACAGTTGGGAGAACAAGGAAGCAGCAGCAGACGCAAGCTTGATTCTTCTTGAATGGGTTCTTGATTGCTGCTGCAATTCTCTGAGCGTATAGGACTCTCGCTTCTTCACTCTTCTAAAGTGTACTCTGTTAGTGATTTCCCAGAGGCCTTCGGTCTGAGACTGGGGTAACACCGTTGATATCTCTTGTTCTGGGGCTCCAGCCTCTTGGACTGTGCGGTTACTGGCTCTTCCAGTTCTCCAGCCTGCAGGCAGCCATTGTGGACTATCCAGCTTCTGGTCGTGTGAGCCAACCTTAATAAGTCCCCTTTTTATAATAATACTTCCTGTTGATTCTGCTCCTCTAGAGAACCCTGAATAATATATGTATGTTTTGCTAATTTTTTTCTTTAGCTGTGAAAATCATAGTTTGATTATGATGGACTGAGGTTTTATTTGTTTTTGGTACTGGCAATTGAATACAGGGGAATTTAATCACTGAGCCACATCCCCAGCATATATATATATATATATATATATATATATATATATATATATATATATAGACACAGGGCTTTGCTAACTTGTTATCATCCTGCCTCAGCCTCTCATGCTGCTGGGATTACAGGTGTGTGCCAACCCGGCCTGAGGTCTTTTAAAATCAATGCATGGAACATCAATGTAGTTGACCAATAAAATAAAAAAGATGCTCAACGTTTTAGTTAGCTTTCTGTCATTATGACAGATAAGATGATGACTGGCTTAGAAAGGGGGAAAGCTTATTTTGGCCCATAGTTTCAGTCCATGGTTGTTTGACCCCATTGCCTTTGGCTTGACCGTTAACACACATGGGATTTTGGATGGCTTGGTCAAGAATGACAGCAGGAGAAAAGCAAAGCCAGTTGGGAGCTTGAAGCTTGTGTTTGTGAGCTGATGCTTATGGACTATGAACTTCACCTGAGTAGGGAGGGCTTCACCTGAGTGGAGCAGGCTGCTAATGGTGGCCAGAAAGCAAGGAGTGAGGAAAAAGAATGGCTGTGGTCCCAATATTCCTTCAGGGCACAACCCCAACAACCTAACTTTCTTTTGCTAGGCTTCCTTGGGCTGGGACCAAGTCTTTAACACATGGGCCTTTGAGAGACATTGAGATCCAAACTATATCACTCAGGCTCAGAGAAATCAGGAGAACTCAAATTAAAAGTATAATAAGATTATTTATATTTCAAAACGTTTTTTAACTTTTTGTTTGGAATATAACACATATACAGAGAAGTGTGCATATCATAGCTGTACAGTATGATGAATTTCCATAAACTGAGCACCCATGTGTAACCAGCAGTCAGATCAGGAGCAGAACTTTGCCAGCTCCCTAGAATTCCAGTTTCTCTTGGGCTCCTGTCCAATCACTCTCCAACCCCAAAGCAACCACTGTCCTAACTTCTAAGAGCCTACATTAATTCTGAGTTTGGCAAATAATTTTAAGTTTGATGATATGCAACCAATGGCAAGATTGGAGGAAGGTACTCTCTTTCTCAACTGAGGGTGGAGTCAGTGGGTAAATATAAGTGGACATTTGGAGAGCAGCCGGCCATGCCCATATTCTTAATTTCTCCATGTTCCATTTACATCATTCATTTTTTACTCTCCTTTTTCCTCTTTAATACAGGTTTAATTGTGTTTCCCCTGACTTAATTATAATTCAGCCAACCAACATTTGCTATTGTGCTTCCTTATAAAACAGCCTTGCTCTGAGAGATGACTGTTAATGTTTTGACCTATGGTGCCTCTCAAACTTTTCAATTCTATGCTGCCTGCCAAATGCACCTTGGCTCAAACTTTCTCTTTCAATGCCACCCTGTCCTTCCGTTTATCCTCAATTCCTTTTATTATTTCCCTGATGAAAATATAAATTTCTGCCAACTGCAAATATAATTAAAGCTTCCCCAAAATGGAATAAAATAAAAATTATATCCATGAAGCATCAACTATAGTATCTAGTACACAATATGTAGTTTTCTTTTTTCTTTCTTTCTTTCTTTTCCTCTACTGTGGTTTGGATAAGGGTCCCCTAAATGTCTATTTGTTGAATACTTGGTCACCAGCCTACAGTGCTATTGGGAGATGTTAGAATCTTTAAGAGGCAGGACCTACTGAAAGAAGCTAGGTCATTGAGCTCTGGAAGAGAATATTTTGGGCCCCTGGTCCCTTCCTCTCTCTCTTTTTACTTTCCGGCCTTCATGAGATGAGCAGCTTTCTCTAACACATAATCCCACCATGATGTTCTGCCTTGTGACAGGCTCAAAAACAATAGGCTAACTGACCAGGAACTGAAACCTCCCAAACTATGAGACGAAATAAACCTTTCCTCTTTTTAAATTATTTCAGGTATTTTATTACAATGCCAAAAAGCTGAAAAACACATCTTTTTTATTGAAAAATCTTCACTTGCCCTTGAAACGGTTGTATAGCTCATGGAAAAACCACTCTAGAGCACTTGCACATTGTATAAAGAATACTCTCTCAGAGGTTGTTAATTTGCGGGTTGCATTTTTAAAGATAATATCTTTGCTTGTTATTTTGACAGTGATGAATACTATTGTTAACTTGTAGTTTACCACAGACTGATTATATTAAGGTCTTTTCTAATTATTAAACTCCTACTGGTGTTTCATACTTTAGGGCAAGAAAAGTGAAATAAATGTGTGAGGACTAAGAGCAAGCAATTGAAGCACTTAGGTGTGATACACAGCATATGGAACTTACAAATGTAAAGCACAGAACTGTATCAAGTAGAAATCAGAAGAGGCTTGCCGTGCAGGGCCTGCCAGACTACATCAAGCATTTAAATGTGAAGGCATTTAGCCACATTCCTCCCATTTCTGTGAGCCTCTGATATGGTTTCCTGCAGGTCATTGTGATTTAATTTATCTGATGTAACCAAAATTCTACCACAGTGCCCCAGAAAGTATTTACTCTGATACTGACCTAATTTTCTTGGATCTAGAGAAGTAGGCAAGAAGACTGAAAAACCGACACATTCCTTCAAAAATGAGCTATGAAAGGACTTAAAGAAATAATTGTTGATTCCACAAAGAGTATTAATAGCTTATAGACACCATAATGAAGTGTTGCCCTATATTCAGAAAAGGTATATTTCTATAGTTCAAAGAAATATGCTAGATTTCTATAGTTCAAAGAAATATGCTAGATAGCCATGCAAAGATAAGATTCTTTGATGTATCTTATATTTTTCAGTTGAAATGGATTTGTACTAAACTCTTCTATGTCCTGTAATGTCCCACATAACTAGTGGCTCAGGGATTTTTAATTAATTAATTGTTGCCAAAAGCTTAGCAAATAAATATCCCTTTTGGTGAGGAATCCCTGATCATTAGTTCCACAAGTCCCTCTGCTCCATGGAGACAGCCATTGTCTGGGAAGGAATGCAGACCTTTCTACGACAAGGTTAGCAACCACAGTGCTTGTCCTTCAGTTTCATGAGCCTTCATGGGTTTCACCATTCATCATTAACGTTAATTGGATACCTTCCTGGCCCTTGATCTTCTGAACCCTCAAACACTGTTTGTGCAAATTGAGAGACAGTGGTCCAACTCTGTGATTATTTACAGCTCAAGGGAAATTGGGAGCTCAACTCGGAAAACAACTGTTCTTTTTTCTAACCTCACCCACGTGTTTTCCCTTCTTTACTGTCTCCTCACCAGAGCCCTACCCTGCGGCTGTATTCTAGGGCATTTGTCTGTTTCTGGACTTGGCTAATCAGGAAACATGTCCGTTTGCTTGTTTTCTATGATCACTCGGTCCTGATGAGTCCATGTGCAGCACAGACATGCTAGTGGATCCCAATCTCTGTCTTTAGCTGCTTCTGAAATACAACCATTGCTCTGTTCCCACTCTCTCACTTCAAAATAGACATCTTGAGAACTGAACGTTCATCTCCTCCAGTCTCTATCTTTCCCATTTCCCGCATTATTCTGGTTAAATTTTTCGGAAGACCAGTGCGCTGACATGGAGTCAGAAGGGGACTGAATATTTATTTTTTTATTGGTTAGAACAGGAGACTATGAGTTTCCAAAGATAGGAATTATTTTTTTATGATTTAGATCCCCTACAGTATCTATTAAGGAATTTCAGCGAGTATCTATTGAGTGTGATTAATTAAAATGCTGTCCTAAAGGAGGCAAAAATATTTATGCTCTCATGTAATCGTCCATTAGCTAAAAATTGATAAGATAATGTGAATATATCAGGGCCTATTAATTTCTGTACTACCAGAACAATTCCATATACCTGGTCACCAAAGGTGATTGAGTAGAAGAATTTCTATATTTTAACTATTAACTTTGGTCTTGTTTTAACCAAACTTGTGTGGTGGACAAGATGGAAATGAATCCTGCTTTACTAACCTAATTTTAACTGACCCTTTGGAAGTAAAAAAATGACAAATTGACCCTAAGAGTATTTTTAATTCTAGCATGATAATAATAGTGCCTGCAGCAACAAAACCAAAATAAAAACAAAATGAAAAAAAAAAGAGTAAAATGAAAACCTACCATCCTCATTCCAAAAATATTCAAACTTCATTATAAACTTAATGATTCTGTGTGCATAATTACTTTGTGCAATACACCATTAATGGGACTGTGTTTAGCCTAAATTCTTCAAAGACATTTTTTTTGAGAAAAAAATAGGTCTTCAGAGACTCTTACCCCATAGTGAAACATGAACTCTTTACTTTGATGCAAGAAAAATATCAGCAGAGGCTTTCTGAGGGGTGTATGGGAATTAACACCCTCTTAAAGAATTATCCTGGAGTCCTAGATAATTAGTCAATGATGAAGGGTCCCCCCCCCCCCCCCCAGTTCTGCAATCTAACTATATTGCCATATAAGATTAGAAGGTAGGCTAGTAGGATTACAGGCTCTGCTACTAGATGACAATGGCTTGAATGCCTTTGTGAGAGGATGACACAGCTCCCTTGTGTCAAGTCCCTGTTGGAAATGATAAAATGTGAAAGTGACTACTTTTTCAAGGGATGGTGGTAAAACCATTAGCTCTATTCCTTATCTATTCCTTATTTAATGTCTTTCTGTTTATTGCATTTTCTTTTTCTATGCTTGGAATGAACAATTAAATGTGTTTTGTTTGCTATCACTAACAATTTTTTCATGAAAATAGGTTCCATCTTTAACAATAGTAAAAACTCTATGAGTAAATCTACTTTATGAAATCAATTTGGTCTTAAGGCTATTTCTACTTTGACAGTTCTGTGTGTCATCCACCGTTTAATTAAACCACTTGTGGCTGCTATTATTTTTATTATTCAGCAATTTTATTGAGCATCTGAAGTATAAGGAACAATGTTGATGCTAAGGAGGCTAAAGAGATGACTAGGAAAGTATGCAAGGAGCTAATACTCTTAATAGCAGGTAAATAACCAAAGTCAAATAGTAACAGCAAGGTTATCCTCCCATCTGATCTCCTTGCTGCATTCCACTCCTTTCATTTCTAGTCCCAGCCACTGTGCATGTGGGGAAGTTTTCCACCTCCCTGGACTATCTTTCACCTGAATCTCAACCTACTTTCTAGTCCTGAAGAACATTGTTCAAAGTTTGTCTTAAAGTACACATACCCTCATTCTTCTGTCTTTTATACTTTGTACCCATAGGTGGATCTTAGAGGTGGGTCATTCTGAAAAAGCCCCTTTATTGTTGCACATCTGCCAGGCTCAATAATGGGTCTGCCTACACTTTCACTGCTTTTAGCATTCCTGATCATCAACATGACACCTGCTGAGACACCAGTGTACACCAAAATGTAATTGCAAACAAGTAAAGAATACGAATACGGGGAGGCAATTTGAATTGAAGACCTGACTGGTTTTTCTCTTGGCAATTTTGCTTAACTTGATCTTTCTGAAATCAGAGACAGTACTGCTGGAGAAAATAAATACCAAAAAAGTATTTATGATACTTTATATTAAGATAGTCATTTTCCCACTATCTTACCTTCATTCTGTTCTTGTATCTTCAGCTTCCTCTAGGCCAACTTCCCCACACAAAGAGCCCCAAATGAAATCCCCATACCCTCTCCCAACACTCCACACTAACAATATGAAAGAGAAATACTACAGTGGGTAGGGGGAAAAATATGGAACCGTGGTCATATTTGTAATGGCCAGTGGTGATTGAAAGAATATGGAATGGAAAACTTCCTGCACTTCAAGAATGACCTTAAATGCAGCCCAGCACTTGGAGGGAATATGTGGAGACAAGGACAGAGGTAGGTGGTGCACCACAGAGAACCTTTATTGTGGGCTTAGAAAATGATTCAGGACTCACTTTCCCCTTGCTATTCTTTCCCTTGATCTGCCAGTTTGATTCTCCTATCCTCAGCAGTTTCAACTCCTTGCTCCACGTATGATCTAAGTGATTTCACTCTTGTACTTTCCGCCTCTCCTCCAGCTTTTTAAACCATCTTTTCTACTGATTCTGGGTTTTCCAACACTGGAGTCTTTGAACTCATGCTGTTCTCAGGGGAGGACCCTCAGTTTTCATTTCTATTTCCAAGGAACTTCTTGCCCCCTGTTCCTCTTGGAGTAAGGGGATTCAGACAAGCAGGTAGTAGTAACAAGGAACTTGCCACTGGAAAGTTTAAAAGTTGAGCTATTGAATCAAAGCAATACCAAGCTAGAATGAACTAAGAAGGTGCAGTTTTTACAACAATGACAATTCCAAGAAATCTAAGCAGTAGATTTCAGTAAAAACAGTATTTCTTTACAAGTTACATGTGTTGTAAATCTGTCTGGCACCAGGTTGAAGGAGATGGTTCTAGATGAGACAAGTTTTTTCACGGAAAAGGGCAAGAATGTAAGAGGTTCTGCGCTAATGCCACCTGTGATGTAAAACTTCGGGTTAAATAAAGCTAATGTCATGGACATTCACGACCCTTTGAGCAAAGCACAGCTGGACCAAGTCCAGATGAACACATGCTCCTCACCTAGGATGTGGGTGATCACAGCACAGGGTGGCGATGTATAACTGTATTACAAAAAAAGAGGAAATATTTGGAAGATATTATAGGGAATATGGGTTAAGGGAGGGAAAGAGGGGGAAAGAGCCTAGAACAGGATCCAAGACAGGGTTTTGTCCACACGGAATGGGTAGTAACTAAATTACTGATTTTTGCATTATCCCCAGGAACCACTTTCTGATTCAGTTAACCTCTTTGGAATCTCCAGATTTATAATTTGTTGACTTAGCATCTCCAATAGAAATAAAAATGTCTATTTACCAATAATGCTAGAGCACTCCTGAGGATGACACTCATTGGTTCTGTCTGGCATGATTTGCATGTCCAAAACTACTTCACTGTCAAGAGGGATGCAATAGTTACCTAGGCCCAGGTCATATATTCACCCCTAGAGTTGGAAATAAAGTCAGTAATACATAAAAACACTGGGGATAAGATTATGGAGGAATTTTCCCAAGGGAATATGAGGTGCTTTGGTCAGATGGGAATGCTAGGGATTCCATGGTTTTTTTGTTTTGTTTTAGGGAGAACTTAGTTAAGTTAAATTTATTCTTGATAGACACGGAAAAACAAAATCTCATCAATAAGGAGATTTATGGTAGGATCATAATAGAACTAGGGCTAAGTTGGGTTTGGAAGTGAGGAATGAATAGGGTAGGTAGAAGGTTTTTTAATAGGTTGGAAGACATGAAGTGGGCTTTTCCAGTGAATTGTTTAGTGGAGCATCCGAGTCCTCCCTTGAGGGAGGACTTTGATTTCCCTCCAAGCAGCCATAACCACAAGTTTGGTCTTACCTATTGCAGATAATAGCCTTGTTAATTCTTCATAGTGGGAATGGATGCCTGGCTGATAGAAATAGCAGATATGCACTACGCTGGGTCTCAGTACCAGCCCATCACCAATCATCAGGCTGATGATGTGAAGCACTTGTTTGACTGATCCAATGACCCTTAAGTTGCACCTCTATATGGGGTTAGATCAAAACCTCCTAGGCAAGAATCAAGTTTTTCTTTTTTAAAAATTTTTTATTTGTTATCTTTAGTTATGTGTGATAGTAGATTGTATTTTGACATATTATACATACATGGAGTAAAACTTCCCACTCTTTTGGTTGTACACGATGTGGAGTTATACTGGTTGTGTATTCATATATGAATATAGGAAAGTTGTGTCTGATTCATTCTACTGTCTTTCCTATTCCCATACCCCCTTCCTTCCTTACATTCCCCTTTGTCTAATCCAATATACTTCTATTCTTCCTCTCCCTGAAATGAGTGTTAGCATCCATATATCAGAGAGAACATTTGGCCTTTGGTTTTTTGGAATTGGCTTATTTCACTTAATATGATAGTCTCCAGTTCCATTTACCAGGAAATGCCATAATTTCATTCTTTATGGCTGAATAATATTCCATTGTGTGTGTGTGTGTGTGTGTGTGTGTGTGTATACACCACATTTTCTTAATCCATTAATCAGTCGAAGGGCACCTATGTTGGTTCCATAGCTTAGCTATTTTGAGTTGAGCTGCTAGAAACATTGATGTGGCTGTATCACTATAGTGATTTTAAATCCTTTGGGTATATGCTGAGGAGTGGGATAACTGGATCAAATGGTGGTTCTATTCCAAGTTTTCTGAGGAATCTCCATACTGCTTTCCAGAGTGGTGGCACCAATTTGCAGTCCCACCAACAATGTGTGAATCTACCTTTTTCCCCACATCCTCACCAACATTTATTGTAGTAGTCTTGATAATTGCCATTCTGACTTCAGTGAGATAAAATCTCAGTCTAGTTTTAATTGGCATTTCTCTTATTGCTAGAGATGTTGAATATTTTTTTCACATATTTATTGACTTGATCATACTTCTGTGTAGTGTCTATTCAGTTCCTTTGCCCATTTATTGATTGGGGCTTTTTTTTTTTTAGTTCTTTATATATCCTGGAGATTAATGTTCTATCTAAGGTGCAGGTGGCAAAGATTTTCTCCCATTCTGTAGGCTCTCTCTTCAGGTTCTTGATTGTTTCCTTTGCTATGAAGAAGCTTTTTAGTTTGATACCATCCCATTTATTGATTCTCTATTTTACTTCTTAAGCTTTTGGAGTCTTATTGAGGAATTCAGTTCCTAAGTTGACACGATGGAGAGTTGGGCCTACTTTTTCTTCTAGTAGGTGCAGGGTCTCTGGTCTAATGCCTAGGTCCTCGATCCCCTTTGAGTTGAGTTTTGTACAGGGTGAGAGCATCAAGTTTTTCAAGGTGTTGTCACTAGAGTAGTTAAAAGGCGGTGACTGAGCAAATTGTTTCTCAGAATTGTTTCATTGGTCATTGGAACCTCCTCACACACTATCTTTTTTATTCCTGAAAGCTATAGATAGAATTGCACTGCAGGGAAACCAGAGAAAGTGTTTAGAATATTAGAGAATAAGGCAGGGAGTGCATGGTGGGAGAATGAAAAGGCAAGAAGAAAATGAGGTAAAGGAAGGAGTCCAACCTTTCCTTTTAAAATGATCTGGGGTGGGGGGGGGTTGCTACATTAGGAAACTAAAAGTCAATATATTTGAGTGATAAAATAATGAAACACACATTCACTTGCTCTCAACAGCACCAACTGATAGTTTCTTCCTCTTTCTCTCACATGGTAATAACTCTTTTCCCTTATGAAAACTCACAAAAGGAACTTGGGAAATTTGAATAGTTCCCATTAATTACCACAAACTCATAAAAATTCTCAATTTCGATGTTCAGTTTTTCATCTCCTAATAATTTTTGCCTGATTAAAAAAAAAGATAGTTTTTCTTTCTTCTCTAACTTCGAGAGAATTTTAACACATGGTGGGAAGAAACAGAAGGCAGGCCACCCCTGTGAGGTAGAAAAGACCCAACTTGACAACTACCACATTTCATGCAGTCTCTAAAAGGGACCCTTTCCTGTCTGCGGGGTCTTGGACTTCACTTCCAAACCATTTTATTTCTTAATCGTTCTTTTCTTTCCATGCTTTTGGACAACAATCAACACAATCAAATTAAGGGGCTAATGGCAGAAGCAATGAAATTCCTTTCTTCGTTTTTCCAATGTCTCTCTGGAAGGGGTCCCCATGTAGGGCAGTCAGAGGTCTTGATTGTTGACAGTAATGATTTGGTGAATTCCACCAGAAAGATCAATCTAGATTGAAAGTATTCTTCTAAAGAGAGATGAATTTTTAAAAAGGTGTTTCCCTGGTGTTTAATGATAGGGCTGTCTGTGAGTAAATTAAATTCAAATTTGCAAAGCTAAAAAGACAAAATGTAGCAAATACAGCTTGGTAGTTCTCATGTTTGAGTATAGAAGCCGTCTTAATGGTCTTCACTTTGCTACAATCAGCACAAAAGGTTGAACCAGCAACTTGCTTTATTGTGTTCTGCTAACGTGGGCACAGTTTGGCACCTGTTCACTTTCTAATAAGGGCACAATGAGAAGCTTAATTCTTCCCCTGTGCACTGTGCACAGCATATCTTGCTTAGAGAGGGGGAATTGGGGACCACTTTTCCCTTCTGCATCCACGAGTGACCAAAGAAATCAAACTCCCTTTTGCTGTGGTCATCGGTGAGGCTGAATGACTGTTTTTCAAATCTGTACATTGAATGGACATCTGTTGAAAGAATTAAGATAGATTGTTGATTTTTATTTTTCAACTGAAAATAGAGGCATAGATGTTGGAAAGCAAGAAATGATTGTTGTGGAGTGCATCTCAACAGATATCTACAACACATTAAAACTTCAGATCATGGGCAAGTTTCTTTTGTAATCTCAAGGATGCTGTGGAACCCCAGTTGCCTAGGCTCTGCTGGGCAGGGGAAATATAAGAGAGGGAAAAATCAATAAAAATAATAACACTATGATAGATCAGGTGCATTTTATATATAATAAACATTTTAATAATAAATCCACTTGTTATCAGAAACTACCTTGATTAGCTATAGATGGGATCAAAGAAGGTCTGTCTGCAAGAATGAATTGGAAGATTGATGTTAATGAGGTGTCTGTGACTCCAGAGGGGACCAAGCTACTTTTTTTCTGCCACTGCAGGCAGAGAGGGAAGGATGGATGCATGAAGGTAGTGGTTGTGTAAAAAAGTCACAAGAAAGCTGTACCTTTTGCTCTCGGCCCTTTCTTCTGCCTTCCAGAAGGAAGGACACTGCCTTAACCCAAGCCTCCTTTGCAGGGAAACCAACCACCCTCCCAGTAACTCGCTGTCAGAACACAACTATTTCTTCCCAAGCCTGGGTCTCCTCCTCTATCAAATAAGCAGGTTCTCCCAGGGGATCTTTAAAGGCTCTTCCAGGTCTACAATTTGATTATTCTGTTTATCCAAGGACTTGCCCTCTGAAATAACTCATAACATTATTATTTTTAATACCCCATGAGAAATGAAGAACAATTATTGCTAACTCTCCTGAAGGATGATTAAAGAAAGGAGGAAGAATTGATTCCGTGCCTTATACACAATAACATAACATTAATGAACTAACCAGAAATAGAAGTCCACAGACGACCTGACTTCCAGTAATCTCAGCACCTGGCTTTGGCAGTGTGCACATGTGAAGGGTAAAAATTGACTTTGGAGCAGACAAAACTCGAATTCTGGAATCTATCTCCACATGACTCCTTGTGTGGAAAGTGGGGCCCTCTACATGGCTCTAAAGATGTTGTAGGGTAAAAATGATTCTGCCATGTAAGTGGGTGATGCTTGATGTCCAGTAGGCCTTCAGTAAATTTTTGTCTCATAACCACTCTCTGATCTCTGCTTATTTCCATTTCATTAACCTTTCTAAGGGGTTTTGCTAGTGAAACTTGGAAACAATTATGTGGTGATAGCCCTTGCCATTATGACATTCTGATTATGTGCTAAATCCTTTACCTGCATTTCCACTTCTAATATTTGTAAAAACTCCATGCAGTAGACGCTGTTCTGATTGCCCTCATTTTCTAAATAAAGAACTGTGCTTAGAGATCTATAATTTTCTTTTTAAAAAAATTTTTTTAGTTGTAGGTGGACACAATATTCTTATTTATGTGGTGCTGAGGATTGAACCCAGGGCTTCATACATGCCAGACGCGTGCTCTACCGCTGAGCCATAGCCCCAGCCCCAAGATCTATAATTTTCAAGATCATGTAACTAGTAGGTCCCTAGATTTGAAAAAAATTCAGGTAAGTACTAAAGTCCATGCAATCAGCCATCACTCTACATATTCTTTCCTTTCTTGAAAGGCATAGAATAAGAGGCTGTTTTTCTTTTTCCTATTATAAAAAATATCAAATTAATACTTTAACAACTACATGGCCAGCCCATGTAATCTAAGACCAAGAAGGTAGAGTTTTGACAGTGAGTTTATATGGATGGCAAACGTTCACACAATCCTCTGGTTCTTTGATTTCAGATAATATTTTTACAGGGGCTTCTCCCAAATCACATGCATTCCAAGGAATGCTTGTCACTATTTTGCCTTATGATATCCCATATACTAGAAGAAATGTACATTAAAGAGAGGGGCAGAGATTGCAAGATAGTTGTTAAGTAAGATAGAGGCTATCTGAAAATTGAATGCAATTGAGTTTAGTAAGTAGATATGGGGGCTTTCCATTATTGATATTTAGAACACTAAATTTTTACATGCTGCAAAGAAGATGTGCAATATGTGAGTTGAAAGACTACTTTTCAAGATGTATATTATTACTTAAGAACTTTGGAATAAATTTCCTTCTTTATCAGAAAAAAAAAAAAACTTTTTTTTTTTTTTTTTTTTTTGCCTAAGAGTTTCCTGCATTAAACTATTGGATTTTCTTTAACTATGACCATTGTTTAATTAGAGAAGGTAGAACATAAAGGTAAACATATTATGATATGCCATGATAGCATGTGTTTTTTGCCTTAGACCGATCTCACTACCCACTGAGTGACCATGAAATTATATATATATATAACTAGCACTATTATTCTTTGTATTGTTCATAGAATTAAATGGACTTGAGGTTACACCTGGGGGCTTAAACACATATTATAACCACCACTTCCTCATGCAATCCTATCAAAGTGGCAGCACTGATATAAAAGCATATAAACTCTTGAAGGAAAATTAGAATAGGAAAGAGTTTTTAAAAATGTATGATACAACCAGGCATGGGTGGTGCATGCCTGCAATCCCAGTAGCTCAGAAGGCTGAGGCAGGAGGATCAAGAGTTCAAAGCAATCCTCAGTAACTTAGCAAGGCCCTAAGGAACTTACTTAGCAAGACCCTGTCTCTAAGTAAAATATTAAAAAGAGCTGGAGATGTGGCTCAGTGATTAAACTCCCCTGGGTTCAATCCCCTTTGCCAAAAAAAATAAAAAAGCATGACACAATAAGCAGGCAGATTGTGTTACAGAAGAGCATAAAGGCCCAGGGACTGGAGGCACAGGTGGGACATGGGATAAGTACAGCAAGATCTGTTCAGAGCTTTTAAAACAATCACCTGGATCCATAAATCCTTCCATAGCACACAGCCAGGTGACTGCTCCCTCCTACCTCAGTATGAGAAGGGAAATGCATTCTCTAAAGAAATTAAGCACAATTAGCACAAGACTTAGAGGGAACAGGCATAGTAACAGCTAAGTGTAAGGGGGCATACCAAAGCAGAAAGATTATGTGAAAATTTTCCTACTGAATGGTGATGTCCATGTGATATAAAGACAAAATTGGAGAAGATACTTGCCAATTACAGTTCTAATAAGAAATTAATAATGCAGAATATATAAGGACCTCCTAAAACTCAACAACAACAACAAAACCAACATGAAAGAACCTGAATAGACTTTTTGCCAAAGATATACAAACGGCCAATAAACACATGAAAAGATGTTCAACATTACTAACAACCAGGGGAAGGCAAATGAAAACCACAATGAGATAACACTTCACATTCATTATGATGGCTAGAGAAAGAGAGAAAACAAATGTTGGCAGATCTTTTAAGGAAAAAAAAATTACTAGATAGGAAACAGTGGCAAAAGATTCCCTCAGAAGATTTAACAATTATAAACATGTATACCTCTAGTAACATAGTCTTACATAAAAGAAAAATTGGATAAATATAAGGATAAATAGATAGTTATAAATGATACACAGGTAAAATGTCAATAAGGATTTATATTTATTTTTTTGTTGTTTTTTGGGGGTTTTTTTGGTACTGGGAATTGAACTCTGGGGCACTTGACCACTGAGCCACATTCACAGCCCAATTTTATTTTATTTTTTAGAGAAAGGGTATCACTGAGTTGCTTAGCACCTTGCTTTTTTTTGCTTTGAATTTGCAATCCTCCTGCCTCAACTTCCTGAGCTGCTGGGATTACAGGCAAGGATTTATATTTGAATAACAATCAGCAAATTAGAGCTGAAGGAGAGATACAGAATATGGCATCCAATAATTTCAGAATGAGCATTATTTTCAGTATTTACAAATATTGATCATATATAGAGTCAAATAGCAAATATCTACAAATTACAAGATTAAAATTATGTAGTATCTTATCTGACCATAAGGAATTGAAAGAAATAAATTTAAAATGTAGTTCATAAAATACGATGTCTTCAATTTAAGAAAAACATCTGTAAATCATCTAGCATGAAAAGGGAAAAATGATAAGAAATTAAAATTAAGTTGAAATGAAAAGGAAGTATGTTCACTTTACATACTAAAAAGTAATAAGTATCTATCTCAATTAGGGGAAAAAACAGCAAAATATGCCAAAATGGCAGAAACTGAATAATAAAGACAAGAGCAAAATTTAATGAAAGTAAATATAAACGGAATCAATAAACCAAAAGCTTTCCAGCGGATTTGTATTGAAGTGCATCATGCATGCTGAAAAGGTGGCTGACTTTGGCCAATATGGTATTAGTAGATGTGATACAAGGAAAGGCTTGAAGTGTGCTAAAATGGTTGGATTTGCCATCCTGCTCTTGCAACTCATCCTGCTAAGGACACACCTCCAACCAGCCTGCTATTCCCAAAAGAATGAGAAATAAGAGAAGCAGGTTTGAACCCAATGCTTGCTGTGGTGCTACATTAGCCAAACCCAGCAGACCTCAGAGTGGATCTGCCATTCAATTGTTACATGACACTGAGCTTTATGGTGGCTCTTCAAACAGTACTATTTTGATAATGGCTGGCTGATACAACATTGGAAAAAGGTCTTGCAAAATACAAGGCAGTTCACAAAGATACATAAAATATATAGGAGTGCATTAGATTAAAAGTTGGAACAAAATCCCAAATCTGGATTTTCCATATTGTCAAAAAATGTTGGGGTTTTTAGCCCCCGACTCCTTTTCGACCCGCAAGAGAAGGGGGAGCACGCCCCAACAAGGACAGATCGGGAAAGGTAAGAGCCGACTGACCGCTCGCACCCAGCCCTCCTTTTGGAGGACAATCGCACGAGTCAGGGAGACCGGTCAAGGCACGAGCTCAGTTTATTGAGGAAGTTGGACGGCCTTTATAGAAGACTTGGGCCAATCAGCAGAAAGGTTATAGGGGAGCATAGGGAACACGAGCAGATCACATTGGAGGAACAGCCACTAGCCTATCCTAGTGGTGGTTTGATTTTTCGTCATATGTCAGGGCAACACCCCTGGGCTAGGCCAGGTCCACGTATCAGGAAGTGAGAGACAGCCAGAGAGTTAGGTTTTCATTTCCTTGACTTAAATTTCTATTCTTTCGGCTGACGTGTTCTTAATGTCCCCAACAAAAAAAACTTCCATTAATGTTTTTCTTTCTTTGGAGGCATGATTTTTATTTGCAATTTTACATTTCTGATTTGATACATGGGCACAAGAGGAAGTAAACCCAAGAGGAAAAGTGCATGTTCAAAGCCCTCAAGATGGGTATGTGGAGAAACAGAGCCGGTGAGCGCAGAACATAAATGTGCACTTAGTGAAATGGGAGTGAGGAGGGAGCATCTGTTAGGTGACTTCATGAATAGATTGAAAGCCACTGTGAAGATTCCTTCTGGGGGTAATGGGGAGAAAGTGAGGGCTTTGAAAAGAGGACCTTGTATTTTCTAGTGATGCTTCAAAACATTACTCCTGATAGATAGGTTACCCTCCCCCGCCCTCAGAGTTTTCCACACCCTAAGAGAAGCAACCTTGTTTCATTCTCCAGACAAGATGTTCCAGACAGGATGTTCCTTCCCCCGAGCAGAATGTTTCTTTTCCCCAGGCAAGAGCCAATAGGCTTTAAGGTCGCTCTGTTCTATGGGCAAAGAGCCAATGGTGTTGGGGTTGCTCTAGTGCACCCCCCACCAGAAATCCCTATATAAGGCCCTGTTTGAGAGACTCAGATCAGACAGAGAGAGACACACGGACACAACATTGGCTCGTCGCTGCTGAGAGGAGGAAGACAGATACATCGGCTCGTTGCTCCAGACCCATCGCCTCCAGCCCAACGGCCGCTCCCAGCTGACAGCTCCAGCCTCCAGCCAGACAGCAGCTGCTTTAGCCGACAGCTCCAGAGATCCCAGCCGGTGCAACCAAGCACCCACCTTCTGTCCAGAGCTTGCACACTCCCTTCTCCCTGACTCCCTTCTCCCACCAGAGCTTGCACACTCCCTTCTCCCTGACCCCCCTCTCCCACCTCTTCGACCTTCGACCAGAGCACCTCTTCTCGGGTTTTCGCTACCAGCTATGAAGGCTGTTAAATAAATCTTTTGGCTGTACGGCTGTCCCCGGTGTGATGCTTTGCCCTTCAACTCCGACTTTGGTCCTTATTAATTTCCTAATCATGTGTTAAGAGTCCTCATGACAAGATCTAAGAATATTATTTTAGCATAGGAAAATAGATAAAGCAAAATAAAAGTAAGGAAATAGAGATATCTCGGTAGGATGAACTATTCATGGCAAACTATCATTCATATTTGGAAATGCAGATCTAAAATAAATATGTCCTTTGGGTAACTTAGGCTGAGAATCAAAGGGAAATATTTTAGGGTCCCAAAGCTCCAGACTTTCTTTAGTTTTTCAAATCATTTCCCATGCATGGTACAAATAAATTTAATTTAAAAAATAGCCAGTGTTCCTGAAAAATTACTTTTTCATCTTTCTTTGCAATCAAGGTTGAAGTAACAAATTTAACCTGCAGGTTCAGTTGGCCTGAATTCTCTCTCTAGCCCACATATTCCTGGGTAGTTAGTTTTGTTCACAACTTTGCCTAAATATTATGAGACCAGGGCAAAAGGATAATCCATGTAGATGATGAATGAGTAAGTCAGGAAGATGGGGGCTGATTCAAAAGGAAATAAAATGCTAATTCCTCCAGAGCACTCCCCCCTCCTCCAACTTGTTACCAAGGTCAACTGCCTCCAGAGAATTCTTCCTCCCAAGAAGGAGTTGTTAATGAATACCCCCTGGGCAGCTCTCTTCTTTCCTTTCTGGGCAGATATGGAAAATAGGGAGAAGTGCCCTTCCTTTCCTGCTTTTGGCCATATAAGCTAGATAAGAGGAGATAAAACATGAGAAGAAAGGAAACCTGAAATCTATAAAAAGGGTAAGACACCCCCATTCCCTTGGGCACCAGCTCCCTGCAGGAGAGTCTCCCTCTCTCTCTCTCTCTCTCTCTCTCTCTCTCTCTCTCTCTCTCTCTCTCTCTTTCTCTCTTTCTGTTCTATCATTTAAATAAAACTTTTGCTCTTGCTTTGGCTTCTTGGGTGTTCAGTGTTCAACACTGAAATGGGACCAACCTGATCCTGATTTTCAAAACTGGTTTCAGATGGGGGCTCTGCCAGGACTGTCACTGACGAGGTAAGCTCCTCTACACTCCACATCTTTCTCTTTCTTTCTGGAGGACGATAATGGACACTGGTCAGGTAATTAAAAGCAGTCAGGGCAAGCCACCATTTTACAAGACTTGGGTGACAGGATTCATGGCCTAGGTGGCTCCTAATCACCTGTCCTGTGGGTCAGGCATGTTGGGTTCTGCCAAAGCTGTTTTCACTGTCCTGTCCAGACTCAGAGCGTATCTGGCATGAGTACACAGTGTCTCTAATCCTGGTCTGGCTTTGGATGCATGGAGATGACACAGAGTTGGAACAACTGTGAGATTCTGGCCAGGGCCACTCCATGGTGAATCTTAAAGGTTTCTTTCCCGACTACCCTTATGGGGTATCTTGTAGCAACTGGTTAATCAAAAGGTGCTGAGTGAAAGCCTAAGTGACACATACCTCCAGATGAGCCACACTCCACTCTCCCACGGTTGCTCTTCCCAAGCTCTCCCTACCCCCATGGATCAGACTCTAGGCATTGAGAGAGGAGCATTTCACGTGGAGCAGTTCCTACGGAAATGCACAGGTTCCCTTTATTCAGATATTAAGCCTTTACAAACCTGTAGGGATTCCCACTATTTCTGTGCTCCTGTGTGCTCCGTGAGCTTCTGTGACTCAAAAAGCGAGATTTATACTCACAGCCTTTTAATTCACCTATGGCTTAGATTCCTCTTAGAAAAGGACATTAAATGCTCAACAATGACTAGATGTCCTCCTGCCTTCTGGAGATTCCTTTAGCCCACAGTGAGCGTAAACTCTTTTATTCCAGCCTTTACACCTAGAGTTCTTCTGCTGCCAAGCATGATCTCAATACAAACTCTCTGATAGAGAATCATGGCCATCAGAGGGAAATGTAAATTTTAATAATATTCTACAGCTTAGCCGGTTCTGTAAAAAGGGAGGAAATAGTCTGAGGTTCCTAAGTGCAGGCCTAAGGACTTCTCGGACCTTGTTTAAAAACCCAAATGGTGGCCAAAATGTAAATTACATTTAACTATGCTCCTCCAATCCAAGTGAGACCCAATTTCCCTACCCGCAAAATAGGTCCATTAACTATGGGAGGCTCAACACAGACAGAAAAAGATTCATTACAAAAGGAAGTCCCATGTTCTCTCAGGGATTACAAATCACATGGTAAGGGTGGATATTCCAGAGTTTGCATCTTTTTCATCACCACCCATGAAAAAACACATGAGTTATGATCACACTGGTGGGGCACCAGTTAAATCTAGAAGTCATGCATGGAAGGAGTGGTGGAAACTGCTGGCCTCTAGAGGCTCCAGCATCAGAGAGTCATTCCCCAGCCAAAGAGACAGTTCCTCATGGCAGGCACCTGTGGGTTCTGTTCTCTTTCATCTGGTTCTTATTGTTGTTCAGAGTGGAGCCTCATCCTCAAAAGGATTGATGGGAGATTATGTCTCAATTTTCTGCATCCAAACCTGGCCTGATTACCAACTGGGGAAAAAAAAACAAAAAAAAAACTGTTAAAATGCCCTATGCTTGAGGTTTTGCTCAAAACAGCAGCTTCCCTTACTTAGCATCTTCCAGATCTCTCTCTCTCCAAAGGCTTGCATTTGAAAAGTAAACTGTAGGGGCTTACAAAGCTTGCAAGACTTACAAGGCTTGCAGAGGACACGTTTGTACCAAAGGGGGAAAAAAAGTGACACTTTTAAATTCAAGCTGGTTATCTTATTTTGTGTTCTACCCTGCTTTCTTAACAAGTTCCTTCCTAAACACTACAACACAGGGAGGACAAATGGAATGATCCTATACAAATCTTCTTTACTTTGAGAATTTTAACCTGAGGATTTCAGGACTCTCACATTCTTTGAATATCTGAACTGACTCTAATTTAAACCAAAAAGTGAACTCTGATCTGATAAAGATGTTCTGGCCAGAGGACAGAGGTGGGGGGGGGGGGGGGGGGAGTGGCCGGTGGCGCACGCCTGTAATCCCAGCACTTTGGGAGGCTGAGGCAGGAGGATGGCGAGTTCAAAGCCAACCTCAGCAATGGCGAGGCACTTAGAAACTCAGTGAGACCCTGTCTCTAAATAAAATACAAAAAAAAAAAAAAAAAAGGGCTAGGGATGTGACCCAGTGGTCGAGTGCCCCTGAGTTTCCCCAATACCACACACACACAAAAATGTTCTTCAACCTCCTTTACTAGAGTAATTACAACAATGTCATTGTTTCAGAACTCCTTTTTTAAAAAATTTCTGTATTTTTGAGCTCATGATTTCATGAGGAATTCACATTTGATCCTGCCTGCCTAAATTAATGTATATTTCTGAACAGTCTTATTTTATCTGACTCTAGAGGTTTTTACAGTCTTTCTTCAGAGGCCAATTTTCAAGGGTTAGCTCTTAAATACATTGGGAAAATCTCCTTCACAAAATCCTGAGGACATAGACATGATGACGTTGGGAATAAATCTGATAGCCATTGAGGACAAGTGACCACCTGAACCTTTAATTTCAGTGTATACCATGGCTGTCAGACTTTACATCTAGCATTTACAACTATATAGGCCTGCCCTATGTTTTAGTCATAATGTAAATCTAGGGTCTGGGGATACAGCTCAGTTGGTAGAGTGCTTGCCTTGCGTGCACAAGGCCCTGGGTTCAATCCCTAGCACCAAAAAAGAAAAAAAAGAAAAAGTCTAATGGGCTTGATTTTAATTCCTAAAAAGTTAAATCTAATAGAGGCTTTACTACATCTGTCGTGTTTTCTCCTACCTGTGGAGATCTACCTACAAAAAGCTACAAGATCTTTGTTTCCTGTCTGTTTTATGCAGACCTGTGTATTGTATTGTTTTGTCTACATATATGCTTATATCCATATCATGTACAAGCTATCAAAATTAGTATAAATAAGCATGCATAAATTAAAATTTCAGTGAGAAATGGATCCAAATATATTTTGGTTCAAGTGACTTAAAACAAAGTTTCAATTTAAATTAGGTAAACAGATAGAGTAAAGATATCTTTAAAATTACTAACTCACAAGTTTGTCTAGGTGGTCAGACAAATAACCAAGGGTTGGTTTCTATAAAATGTCTAGAAGGTAATATCCATTGCCTCTAGGATTTTTCTTCTACAGGGAAGAGATGGCTCATACTGTTGACTATACTTGTCTGATATCTTGGACTTTACAGTTAAAAATGAATGAATTAGATATAACAACAATGGATTAATCATAAATGTGTTTGTTAGAGGAGACATCTGAATAATTAGCAAACTTAAAGTGCTAAAACATCAACTGCTAAATATAAAATCAAGTACTATTGACTTCTTAAATTCCATAAGGTAATATATTTAAACATTAAATGTGTTTTCATAAATTGGTAAATGGAGAAAGGTTTAAGAATGCTTTTTTCTGTGTCCTCACTAAAACAAAGTTATTAAGAGTTAAGATGCTATCAGGTATAATTCTTCACACAAAGAGTACAAAAGTTTTCAGTTGAGTTTCAATTAAAGTACTATAAAAATCATAAAGTATTTCATCTTATTGAAGTGGAATAATTTTTCTAAATTCAGAAATTTTATAAACTTGTTTGAAAATGTGAATTTAAAAAAGAGAACAACAGCTAGGAAAGGGATATAAGAAGGTTCTAGGTATGTGTCTTATTCAGGATTCTCTAGAGGAACAGAATCAACAGGAAGTATAATTACAAAAGGGGGATTTATCAGGTTGGCTTACGTAACCAGAAGCTGGGTAGTCTACAATGGCCATCTGCAGGCTGGAGAACTGGAAGAACCAGTAGCTGTGTAGTCTAAGAGACTGAAGCCTCAGAATAAAAGGAATCAATGGTTTAAGAGTCTGAGACCAAAGGCTTCTGGAGAATCACTGGCAGAGTCCTCTTTGAAAGACTGAAGAAGCAGAGTCTGATATCCTCAGATGATCACAGCAGCAACCATTCAAGAAGAATCAAGCTTGCATCTGCTTCTGCTTTCTTGTTCTTCCAACTTTTATTCCATCCAAGCCATCTTTCTGTTGAATGATGCTGTCCACACATAGGGAGGGTTTTCCATTTTAGTTGGCTATCCCATATGCCAATCATTCCTAGACACACTCTCATTGGCACACCCATAAACCTCCATAAATCATCAGCATCTCTTACTCCAATCAAGTTGAAAATTCAAATTAACCATTATAGTATGGAAATATATTTTAGTATGAAAGTAGGAGAAAAAAGTTTATGGACGAGAAAGTATTTTGTATGATAAAGTAAATAGTTGTAGAATGTCTAAGTAAGTTGCAGAAAGTTTGTGGAGTGTCAATCTCAAAAAGTTTGGTATATCTAATTTGACTATAATTGGTACAATCAGTTAAAGCTATTCAAAGATTCGAACTTCAAATATTAATATACTGATACAAACCAAAGTTTAATGCTCTATGTGTTAAAGTAACAAAAATTTCTTAAAACATTAATCTGCTCTTATCCAGAAAGATAAGTTGTGTCTGGTAAGTTTAATTCTTTAGAAATACTAGTCTTAAAGGAATTAGGGTTTGTACAGCTGGGTTAAAAATTAGGGTTAAACAACAACTGTTAGAGTATTATGCTACACTACAGATTCTGAATTTTTCCTTAAAAGCTCAACTTGGTTAATATAAGAACATCAGTGTAACTGGCTATTACTGGCTTCCTTGTGTACTGTATGTATTCGTATCTTCCAAGTATACAAAGTCTTCAAAAAGTAAGTTTTAGAAGAGCATTGTACCAAGCTGGTGTTCTTCAAACTAAAGTTTGAAGTAAAGATTTGGGATTATAAAAATTATGTCCCTTGGTTCACAGTTATTATACAAACTCAATATGTTTTTACTCTTGTTAAAATTTTATTTTATATTTTCTTATAAACTTTATAACTATGGTCCTTTAGTGCCTTACAAAAAGTATAACTTCTAATATAACAACCAAAGATAATTTAAGAAAACAGCATGGTATTGGCACCAAAGTAGACCAGTTGACCAATGGTACAGAATAGAATACATAGAGACTAACCCACACACCCACAGTTATCTTATATTAGACAGAAGTGCCAAAAATGTTCAATGGAGAAAAGACAGCCTCTTCAACAAATGGTGTTGGGAAAACTGGAAATCCTCATGTAATAAAATGAAATTAAATCTCTTTCTCTCACCATGCACAAAACTTAACTCAAAGTGGATCAAGAACCTAGGAATTAAACCAGAGACCTTGCACCTAATAGAAGAAAAAGTAGGCCCAAATCTCCACCATGGTGGATTAGGTTCCAGCTTCCTCAATAAGACCCCTATAGCGCAAGAATTAAAACCAAGAATCAACAAATGGGATGGATTCAAACTTAAAAGATTCTTTTCAGCAAAAGAAACAATTAGTGAGGTGAATAGAGAATCTACAGAATGGGAGCAAATCTTTACCACAGGCACATCAGATAGAACACTAACCTCAAGGATTTATAAAGCTCTCAAAAGCCTTAACACCTAAAAAACAAATAACCCAATCAATAAATGGGCCAAGGAATTAAACAGACACTTCTCAGAAGATGGTATACAATCAATCAACAAATATATGAAAAAAATTTCAACATCTCTAGAAATGCAAATCAAAACAACTCTAAGATTTCATCTTACTCCAGTAAGAATGGTAGCTATCAAAAAAACAAACAACAATAAATGCTGGCGAGGATTTGGGGGAAAAGGCACACTCTTACATTGCTGGTGGAACTGCAAATTGGTGAAGCCAATCTGGAAAGTAGTATGAAGATTCCTAGGAAAACTTGGAATGGAACCACCATTGACCCAACTATCCCACTCCTTGGCCTATTCCCAAATGACTTAAAAACAGCTTACTACAGGGACACAGCCACATCAATGTTTATAGCAGCACAATTCACAATAGCTAGATTGTGGAACCAACCCCGATGCCCATCAGCAGATGAATGGATAGGGAAAATTTGGTATATATACACAATGGAACACTACTCAGCACTAAAAGATAATACAATCATGGAATTTTCAGGTAAATGGATGGAGTTGGAGAAAATAATGCTAAGTGAAAGTAGCCAATCCCCAAAAACCAAAGGTGGAATGATCTCTCTGTTATGAAGATACTGACTTATAAAGGCAAGGGAGGGGGGATGAGAAGAATGAAAGAACTTTAAATAGAACAAAGAGGGGGGAGGAAGGGGAGGGAATAGGAATAATGATAGAAGGAGTTAGCCATCATTACCCTAAATACATGTATGAAGACACAATTGTTGTAAAAATACTTTATATAAAACCAGCAACTTGAAAAATTGTGCTCTTTATATGTAATATGAAATGAATTGCACTCTGCAAACATGTATAATAAATTAGAATAAAAATAAATAAATAAAATGGGAAAAAAGATAATAGGTCATCATCTATAGGACAGACAGGATATAAGGCTGACTTCTAGTACTAATACTGACCCCAAATAAAAGGAAGGTTTATATAACCATAAAGTTATAGACATTAATGTTAAAACCCAGTACTCACACTTTAAGACTGGTGAAACTGGCTTGCTGGATGTTTAAACCTAAAACTTAGAGATTAAAGGGAGTAAAAGCATCAAGAAGAAAATAGCAAATATTTGGCTTGTGCCCCCTGATTTCAGCTCAAACCCAGGGAACAAGGGAACTTCTTTAAGGCTTTGCAATTCTGGGCCATATGACCTCTTGATCGAAGGGATAAATGAGATTCTAGAGAACAGAAAGTCAACAATGCATGTACTGTAAAGAGAAGGATCATCAGAGAGGGAAATGTCCCTGATGCTTTCAAGGGAAGCCAGGTGGTCAACAGGACACTGACTTAATTCTGGAAGATGGCAGCAGAGGAGCTAAGAGGCTTCTCCCAAATTCCCAACAGTGACCTCCTGAGGAAACTCAGCTGACTCTTAACACTAGATAGGAGCAAGGTCAATTTGACCAGCTTGGCCTTAAACTCCAGACAAGAGAAGTATAACCAAAACACTGCCGTACCCGGGCATTTAAAAGGAAAGACAAGAGTTCTTTTAATGTAACTTGAGATGTACACTTGTGTCAGTACCCCCAAGAGTAGGACTGGAGGCTATGAAAGAAAGATTCGTAGACAGGAGTGCCTAATAACTATCAAAAGAGACTATGAAAGTCAGAAGGTATTTTTAGTTAATTTAAGACATATAGATCTTCCTAACTAACTACATAGGCAAACTTGATCTGTATTTGCTAGTATGATTATGTAGCCCTAAGTGATGAAATAAAGGGATCTCTACTAAACACAGAGGTTATGCCAATAAAAAGGTCTTTTAAAAAAATCAGATGACATTACATATTTTAAACTATATCTTATGGGGACATCTGTGACATCATAAAAACTAAGTGTTGTATTTACATTCCTGATAGCACTGACAATGCAATTAATACACTTAAACATTTATGTTCCCAAACAGAGGCCATGTCCTCACCAGCCTTGTCATGGGAACACGTTCTCAGCTCTTGCAAATCCTGGTGAAAATTACTGATTTCTAACATCATCATGATATTCATGGACATGTTCCAGATGCCATGGTATTTATTTTGTACTAATGTCATTGCAGTACTCATGTCTTCTTTTTCTCACATAGAAGCACTCACCTCCAAGATGACTTAACAGCCTTTTCTTTCTGAACTAGACTTTTTAACACAAACCCCTCGATAGAACCAAAACATTCCTAAAAGGGAAGCCTAAAATGCTTGCCCCATGTTGTTCCCTCTCAGCCTGGCATAGCCAGAGTGGTCATTGCCCATATTCTTAATTAAAGTGGGGAATAATACCAAGGCAAAGGACAGATAGCTGATTATTGGGGGGAAAAAAAGGAAATAAGTAGATAGCACTTCCCCATCAACTAGCTGTTAACACCTCTGGGGGAGGGGAAAGATGGCACTTTCCAACACAAGCAATCACCCCCTGGATCACTCTTTTCTTTATGTAGGCATGGGAATAAAGGAAACCCTAAATCTATAAAGGGGCAAGATACCCCCACTCCCATTGGCACCAGCTCTGAGTCCCCTAATCTCCATAGAAGTCTCTCTCCAATACATTTTACATTTTACTCTTGCCTTGGCATTTCTCATGTATTTAACCTCCAACACCCAGGGCAACAAGGACCCCATCCTGATTTTCAAGACCAGTATCACAATCATACATCTAACTATTCATACTTCCTTTCCTCCATCCATTCACCCATCGATGTCTCCACCTACCAATTTATCTGTCCATCTGTCTATTTATCCACCCACCCATCCACTGAATTGACAAAACAAAAACCCAGTGAAAAACAAATGCCAATGAACCAACAAAAACAAAAACCCAGTGAAAAACTCCAAGGGGTTAAGTTCTATACTAGGCTCTGAACATCTAAAATTAAATAAGATCCATCCCAAGCTGGTTCTTTAATAGATAACTGGAGCTGACTCTTCCATTATTAATTTACGCCAATGGCCCAATCGCACTGGCCTCTCTGCAAAAAGCTTCAACCAGTTTAAGAGGCTTGGGATATAATAACCTCCCAGATAAAAGTGCAGTAATTTTAAAATGGGAGGATGATGAAGGCCATAAAGGAACCATTTCAGCCTTATGTTTTAACCTAATCTACACGGTTACTTTATGGGGAAGAGATATTTTGCAACAAATGGGAGTACACCTTGCAACCCAGCCTGCAGATGTTAAATGTGAAAACCTACAGGTGTAATCTAACCATAAAAGAACTCGATTATCAAAAAGTACAGAGTTAATCTTAACCCTAAAAGTAATCATTGTCATAAAGAAAAAGATATTTTTTTTCGGGGCCACTGAGAAAATTAATTTGAAAATACCAATGGCTTTCTGATAAGCCAGTTGGGTTCCCTCAGTGGCCCCCTATCTAAAAGAGAAATTACAAGCGGCCCACCAATTAGTTCAGGAACAATTAGAAGCAGGTCATATAGAACCTTCCACCCGCTCCCTGGAATTCCCCCATATTTGTGATCAAGAAAAAGTCAGGAAAGTGGCGATTGTTTACATGATCTTAGACAAATCAATAAAACCATGCAAGTTATGGGCCTACTCAACCTGACCTTCCTAGTCCCGTAGCTATATCCAAAAAATTTCCATCTTATTACTCTTGATATAAAGGATTGCTTCTTTTCTATTCCCCTAACATCCTCTGGATGCCCCCAGGTTTGCTTTTCTTAATATAGGCTAGGAGAAGTTCTTAGAGCAGAGGAATTTTGACATGGGCATCCCCCAGATAATGGCCCCCGCATAGTCCTCATCTTTCAAGGTTTTGCGCAAAATTCAATATATCCCATAAAACAAGGCTGGTGAAGGACAAAAAGCTCACACGATCCCTCAAAAGGAACGGGTCCAGTGTGACTGCTGTGCAGCCAAGGGATTTATTAACTGGCCTTTATGGCTGGTTAAGGTAGAAAAGGAACGGGGAGATGAATTAGGGAGAGGGAAGTGTGCAAGCTCTGGTGGAGAGAAAGGAGTCAGGGAGAGGGGCTGTGCAAGCTCAGGAAGTCTGCAAACTCAGGAAGTGTGCAAGCTCTGGTGAAGAGTACAAATTCTGACGGAAGGTGGGAGTCTGATCGCGCCAGTTGTGCAAGCTCTCTGGAGCAGTCAGCTGGGGCTGCTGCCGTCTGGCTAGAGGGTGGGTCTGGACTGCCTCCTCTCAGCAGGGATGAGCTGTTGTGTATGCCTCTCTCTCCCCCTCCTCTTCTGTCTGTCGCCTCCCTCTTCTCCTCGCCTGGCTCTTCGTCTGGCTCTCTTCATTGTCTGGCTCTCAAACTTCCAATGGAATGGAGTTTATATAGGGATTACTGGTGGGGGGTGTACCAGAGCAAACTTTTATGTTATTGGCTCTTTGCCCTTGGAGGGAGGGTGAACTTTAAACCTATTTGCTCCCGCCCATGGAGTGAGGGCAGCCTTCAAGCCTATTGGCTCCTGCTTGGGGATGATGAAACATCCTGCCCAGATAACAGAGCAACCTTTTTGCCCTCTGCCTGTGGAACAGGGAGAACTTTTGGCGACCTTTAACCCTGCCCATCTAACAGTGGGACTTTGATGTTTCTCATGGCCCTTGGTTCAGCTTGGCTGTGCCCTTATAAGGAGATAGGGCAAAGCCCTTGGTCAAGGGTGGTGTTTTGTCCTTATAAGGAGATGAGGGCAGGCTCTGGTTCAGCTTGACTTTTTTTTTTTTTTTTTTTTTTTGTACCGGGGATTGAACTCAGGGGCACTTGACCACTGGGCCACATCCCCAGCCCTTTTTTGTATTTTTATTAGAAGCAGGGTCTCACTGAGTTACTAAGTGCCTCGCCATTGCTGAGGCTGGCTTTGAACTCGCGATCCTCCTGCCTCAGCCTCCCAAAGTGCTGGGATTACAGGCGTGCGCCACCGCGCCCGGCTCAGCTTGACTTTTGTCCTTATGAGGTAAAAAGGATGGGCTTGGTTCAGCATGGCCATTGTGAGGGAATTTCAAAGAAAATCATAAAATTATAAAACCATTGAACAGCCAAAAGATCCTGAGGTGTGACAACAGCTTTCCAGACAGGAGCGCATCTGGATGCACCAGGAGTCTCCTCTGCCCCCACCTGTGAAGACTTGTCCTGCTGTTTCTCCCATGCTTTGGGAGAAATTTATCCTTAATTTATTTTTTTCATAAATTGTTCAATAAAAATGATGTTTCTCAGATTGAAAAAAGGCAGTTTTGTTTAAGAAGGAGGCCTTAGGGCAAGGCTGGAGCCCAGCAACCATCCTCTTCAAAGCATGGACCACTGTGCCTCCCCCTCCCAATCAGGGTGTATACTAGCTCACCTTGAGCCAGTGTTGATGGAGACTCACTTGTATTGAGCCAGTGTAGACAAGGACTTGATCTTATGTAGACCTGATTCACTTTGAGATGGTCACTTTGGTCAGAAGGATTCCTTGTCCTGGTCTTTGGACTCCTCCCTGGAGTGTGTGGGCAGGGTGGGTGTTGCAGCTGTTGAAGAAGATACCTGGGACAAGGCATTGGAAACTGTAGAGTGTTTTGTGGCTTCATCTCCATAATCCCATGTTCAGGGATTCTGGAGCTTGGCCAGTGGGCAGGTACGAGCCTGCCTGCAGCAGTGACTGGGTGTCTCACCACATGCTCCTCCTGGTTTCACACTGAAGGTTCTGGAGAATGAACATGTGGGATTTGGAGAGAAGAATTGAGAAATCTCAGGGATGCTACTTACATGAAAGCATTGCACCCATGTTGAATTACTCTTATCTTTGGGTTCTGTTGACTGATTTTTGTAAAATGAAGTGCACACAAAAAGTAATAAAAGTTCAGGTTAGGACAGGAGGTTTTGTGCACCTTCCAGTCCTGGCATCTCTGCCACTATGGGACTGTTACCACAGACTCCTAAACTGACCCAGAACATTTGTAAAAGAGAAATCCAACTGCTTGCTCTGTTGTACCCAATTTTCAGGAAAAAAGTCTCACAAGCCACTCACGTAATAGTCAATGAAGCCTTTATTCTGGCCAGGGCCACCAACTACGTCCAGCACAAAGCAGGATAGTAGGAAATGGCACCAGCTCATAGCAAGGGCAGGGTTTATAAAGCACAGGGTTAATATGCCCTCAGGCCCTCAGGTGGAGATGGTTTAAGGGTGGGTTAATGGGCCATCAGGGGTGGGTCAATGGGCCATCAGGTGGAGATAGTCCAAGTCCAGTTTAAGTCTCCTTTGCTTATAACAGCCCCAACTCTCCTCCTCTCATCCTGAAGCACCCAGAGCCATCATCACCTATATCCCCTTATGGCAGCAAGGACACCCTTAATCAGAAGGGGATTGACAATAGCACAAAGGGACAGTCAATGTAGACGGCGAAAAATTGGGTCAGGAAGATGGGGGATGATTCAAAAGGAAATAAAATGCTAATTCCTCCAGAGCACTTCCCCCTCCTCCAACTTGTTGCCAAGGTCACCCACCTCCAGGGAATTCTTCCTCCCAGCAAGGAGTTGTTAATGAATGCCCCCTGGGAAGCTCCCTTCTTGCTTTTGTAGGCAGATGAAAAATAGGGAGAAGTACCCCTGGAAAGCTCCTTTCTCACCTTTGGTCATGAAAGCAAGATAGGGTAAGAGGGGACATGAAAAGAAAGGAAACCTGAAATCTATAAAGGGGGCAAGACAGCCCCAGTCCTTGGGCACCAGTTCTGTACCCACTCCTGTCCTCAGGACTCTCCCCTATCCTCCCCTTCTCCCCTTCTATCTTTTAAATAAACGTTTTTTTTTTTCTTTGTTCTTGTCTGGGTGTTTCTCCGTTATTCAATATTCAGCACTGGGAGAGTGGGACTTGATCTTGATTTTCAAGACTAGTTTCAATTATACCCTATGTTTTAGTCAACTTTTTCACTGCTGTGACTAAAGGACTTGACAAAAACAATTAGAGGAAGAAAATTTATTTGGGGGCTCACAGTTTTAGAGGTCTCCATCCATAGAGAACTGGCTCCCTTTCCCAGGTCTTAAGGTGAGGCAGAACATCATGGTGGATGAGTGTGGCTGAGGGAATTGGCTCACACGATGATCAGAAGCAGAGAGAGAGCTCTGGTCAACAAAGACAAAATATAAATCCCAAAGGCATGCCCCTAGGTACCCACTTCCTCCAGCCTCACCCTACCTTGCCCACAGTTACCAAGTTGATCCCTCTCAGGGGGACTACTCCACTACTTGGAATGAGGTTCTCATAACTCAATTTTTTTCACCTCCAAACTTTTTTGCATTTTGTCACACACGAGCTTTTGGGAGACACCTCATATCTAAACCATAACACCACGGATTGAAACAAAAACCCCTAGAAACTGCAGAGGATTTATCAAGCTTGAAGATTGATCCTTAGTTTTGTAGGAGTAAATAAAGAGGTGATAGTGGGTTAATACTCAGCCTAGAGATACACTCTCCTGGCTGGATATTGTATCCCCTAGGAAACTAAGTAGTGCTGAGGCCTGAGCTGCATTTCCTCTCCTGAGTCAGAATCTTTGAGGGTGGAGTGAAAGCATCCAGAAGTTTTCATTCTGCATCTGATTCTCATAAGCAGCTACCCCTAGTAAGTGTGAGCATCAAGTGGCCTGGCATCTGAAGATTCTCTGGGGAGAGTTCTACAGTGTCCTCCCTGCTCTGCCTTGGACAACTCCCCTCTACCATCCATGGTACTCAGCTGCAGATAAAATGGGGCTGGGTTAGCAGGTGGCCAGAGGGTTGCTGGGTGGTGAGCCTTCCTCTCTCTACCCAAGAGATGATAGAGTGTATAGCTAAATGGTTTTGCATTAAGGGGTCCTTTTTTGTAGCTGATCCCAGGAACAGCTGAGAACAACCTGATAACCATATTCGATTTTCAGGCTCTAAAAAGCCTGCTTTGCTTTGAGTCAATTATTCCCCACCCCTCTAAATTATAAAAGGAATCAGATTTCCTCTCTCAAATTTCATTTGAATGTTTTTCAAAAGCAAAAAATTCTGAGGTACCAGAGGAAGCTAGTCATAAAGAGATTCAGGAAATGTGTTTTATAAGTTTTGTTGCTACTCAAGTAAATTCAGAGTCAGATTTGGAGGGAGAATAGAAATGTTTCCTTTATATTAAAGCACTGCAAGTACAAGTTTCAACCCAGATCATTATAAATTAATGTTGTATTTTTGGATTATATATATATATATATATATATATTTTTTTTTTTTTAAATAAAGAAATAAAGGAAAGGGAAGCCAGGCTAGTCACATCTCTGGATTCAGCCTGCTGTACCAAAAAAGGTTGAACACTGAGGGAAAGAGGCTCAAGTGGCAAATGCACTGAGGTTGGAAACCTATTACTAATTCAGGAGCAAGTGCATTAGGAGAGCTTCGGAGCAGCAGCCCTGTCAGATGCAATTAAAGAGCTGTACATGGAGACAGCCTCTTCATAATTCATGGGGCAATTTCACTTTCTTTTGGGGGAGAAGTTTTCTTATGGATAGAAATTTGTCCTTGTGAGTGAATCGTTAGGAATACCAATTATGTGTTTTACTATTTAATTTTGCAGATATTCCTAGTTAAGTTGTGAAAGTGTGTAGCTGATCAAAATCTGATTTCACCATCTTCTCGTAGTGTTGCTTTTCAATACCTCCAGTCTTGTGAAATGTGGGTTAATAAAAAGCAAAGTTTATGAGGAATTTCTTCTTTCATGTTCAAAATAGCTCTAAGGGCAACCCGTCTCCAAAGAAACAAATAAACCAAACTTCTAATTTTGATACAAGGAAAGCAACATTTACTTTTTAATTAGTGTTTAATGTTTTCTTTTTTTAAACATTTTTAAAATATTTATTTATTTACTTTAGTTGTACACAATGCAATGCATTTATGTTTACGTGGTGCTGAGAATTGAACCCGGGCTGCACTTGTGCGAGGCGAGTGCTCTGCCGCTGAGCCACAACCCCAGCCCCCGAATGTTTTCTTCTATTAACTTAAAAAAGGAAAATTTCCAGTTAACACTCTGTGAGAAAACAAATGACTTTCCTTACAAGGGAAAGGAGTCAAGTATGGTACACACCTGTAATATCAGTGGCTCTGGAGGCTGAGGCAGGAGGATCCCAAGTTCAAAGCCAGCCTCAGCAACTTAGAGAGGTCCTAAGCAACTTAGCAAAATCCTGTGTCAAAAACAAAACCAAAACCAAAACCAAAACCAAACAAACAAAATGGCTCAGTGATAAAGTGCCTCTGGGTTCAATCCCTGATACCAAAAAAAAAAAAAAAAAAAAAAAGAGAGAGAGAGAAAAGGAGTAAGGATTTGGATAGGGATCTCTTGTCCCTAAGTATATCTTAATGACTGTAAAAAAAAAAAAAACACACACATTATTTCTCACTTATTAGTAAGATTTACTGATTTTTAAGTATGTTTTACTGGTATCCAGCACATAGCTTTTAGCATGTAAGTATGTAATCCTATATTACATTACATTAGTTCAGTTCTCAGGTAGGACAAAACAAAGTAAAAATTATAAATGGAAAACAATGAAAAGTATAGATGATATCTGAGATCAGAAAAATTCTAAATAGTTGCTCTTCTCCTAATGACTAATTATTACATAAAAGGATGGAGTCAGTCTCTCGATGAAGAAATAATCCTAGGAAACCAAAAGTAACCCCCAAAAGAAGACACTCAGGAAAAATCACTTGGCCTTCCAAAAATTTGTATTTGGGACTATCTCATTGAAAGATGCTCAAATGCCCTTATCTTTTTGTATCCAAGGACATATATTTGTGAATTCTGCTTCTAAAACAGACATGAAAATCAATGCATATAATATAAAACCACTGGAAAGCTGAAATCTCTAAGATTTATATATACATTTATAAGATATTATATATACATGGAGAACTGAAAATCAGGCATTAAATAGTCACAGAGTTAGGACCTTAACTTTTCCCTGAGGCCATCATTAGTGTGACCTGGAAATGGTCATAGCAAGAGATGTGTGGATTTGTGAAAGAATCTCCTAAGTAGATTAAAACCAGCTTTCTTGCCAAAACTGTTAGGAGTCAAGATTCTGGTGTTCTGCAACAAGGCAGATGTCAGCATCCAGGAAGAAGCAGAGTGCTTTCAGGAGGAGATTCTCAGTAGTAAATATTGAATTTTGTGTGCCATCCCAATCCAAAGAGCAATTAAAAAAAAAAAATTGAACTGAAGTTCAGGAGAGTGATTGTTTTAAAAGATTGGAATCAGCAAAAACTGGGTTTCTGAAAACACAATAGTGAAATAGATCCCTAGGTCAGGACACTGTGGTGAAAGAACTGGAGATTCAAAACTGGATTTAGGATCAATTCAAATTTAGGGATAGGTAGGAAAGAAAAGAACCAGTATCAAGACTGGTCTGTCCACAGCTCTTAATTCAGTCATTCCAAACACAGTTGATGCTCAGATACAGATTCGCTAATAAAGTTGAATCATTTTTTATATTGGATGGGGAGAATTTCCTTAAAGACTTAATGCTAATCACTACTTATTTTTCTCTCTCTCTTTTTCTCCCTCTCTCCTTATCCAACAGTTCACATGTTCTTGCTCTTTGTTACAATATAATTAATAATTTAACTGCTATCTCAGCCGAGAAGTTTTTTTTCTCCCTTTACCCTATCACATTCAATATTAATCCACAATTTCTTAATAAGGCAGGATTATTTGCTATTTCTCTATCTTCTCCCCAAAGATCTTGAGAATAGTATCTCCTCCTCCTCTTCCTTCTTCTTTCTTCAAAACTTACACAGTTGGAAAAAAGAAAGAATTTTAATTGTGGTAAAACAAACATAATACAGAATTTTCCATTTAAAAAAAAATTCTTGGGCTGGGGTTGTGGCTCAGCGGCAGAGCGCTCGCCTTGCACGTGCGCGGCCGGGGTTCGATCCTCAGCACCATGTAAACATAAATGCATTGCATTGTGTACAAATAAAGTAAATAAATAAATATTAAAAAAAAATTCTTTTAAACAGTTGGAAGGTTGCTGACCTAATGTTGTTTTCTAAGTTTGAGTGATGATGAGATTTCTTCCTCCAAAAGACATTTTCTGCACCTGATCAAAGGAAGAACCCATTACCTCAGCTAACACTATCAGAAACTAATTAGAATGGCCTTTTTTTTTTTTTTTTTTTTTTTAATCTGGAGGGCTCAATGGGCATTTCAAATCACATCTTTAAGTGTTAGTTTGGGGAATGGAAATCATTCATATCCCTGACATAATGACTATACTTTAGGACTTATGCCCCCATCCACCACAGCAGCCCACACAAAGACAAATCATAATTTGAACACTGAAGACAAGCATTTGCCAATGGTATCTACTATTTCTCATCTCCTCTATTTAACCATTGAAGCAGATTCCTCTCTCTAAAGGGGGTGCAGTAGCTGAGCCAAGTGGACAAAGTGAGGTTGGCTTTTTTATGATGGGGCTTGGAGTGGGAAACTACTACCTGATAGAGAGGGAAAACTCAGAGCAGTGCGATAATCCATAGTCCACAAAGGAAACTAGAGATCAAATGCTTGGAGGAGTAAAGATGAAGTGATATCAAAGATGGAAACTGGAGTTTGAGTTTTAGGTCTGAGTTTGGGTGGCAAGAGAATTTGAAAGGAAAAATCAGGCAGTGGACCCTGCACTGCTTTCTGGAAGCTTAATGTGCTTGAGGCTCCCTTTTATGGATCCATATATTTATTATACAATTTAATCTACTTATTTTAAAGGACTAGGAATGGAGTGGACTGAATCATCAGGCAGAAAAATTCTCCAGTAAGACTTATTGACATTTGCTCTAAGCCCCGTCTTGGGTGTTCTCAGGTGGGAGTAAGAGATGGAAAAAGGGAATTTTACTCCTTCCCTCCTTCCAGCTTCAGGATTTAGTGCTAACCATGATGCTGACAGGAATCCTATGGCTTCCTTACATACTGCTTGTCAAACCAATGAAGGGGGCAGCTTTCAGGTGGGCTGTCTCTAGCAGAGTGGTAGAACATGGGGTGCACGAAAACAAAGAATTCATTATTTCTATGACTTTAAATGATGTTAATGAAAATCTTCCAGTGTTCCAGAAGAAACCATGGGTCCAAAATTGATTTTCCACCTTTTGCTTGATGTTTCTTTAATGTTCATGTACTTATTGGTACACTGAAAGGCATCCTTCTCAACTCTACATCCATGTGTAATACAGAGAAGAGCTAATGACCCTTCAGACCACTCGAAGATGGGTATCAAAATGATGGATCTAATCAGATGAGAGACGGGCTTCTGGTAGAGTCATGACACCCTCATTTATCCCACATTCATTAAAAAGCAAAATCAAGTCCCTCTTTCTTTTTTCTCTTCCTCCTACCCACCTTCTCTTCTTCCTTCTTCTCTACTTAGTCCTGATTCTTGGATTTCAGATGCAGAGAATTAGACAAACCATTTTCCTCCTTCATGACACATTGGCGTCTGTGGTCCATGCAAGGCCCTCCTTTGTTTAAGTTGTTTTGTTTAAGTTGTTTATTTTTAGTCCCCCTTTTTTTTTTTTTTTTTTTTTTTTTGTGGTACCGGGGATTGAGCTCAGGGGCACTCGACCACTGGGTCACATCCCCAGCCCTTTTTTGTATTTTTTATTTAGAGACAGGGTCTCACTGAGTTGCTAAGTGCCTCGCCATTGCTGAGGCTGGCTTTGAACTCGCCATCCTCCTCAGCCTCCCAAAGTGCTGGGATTACAGGCGTGCGCCACCGCGCCCGGCTTATTTTTAGTCCCTTTTTATACTTCTTCTGTAGTCCTATTTATCTCCCTAATTATATATATGTATATATGTATGTATGTACATATACATACACACACATATACATACAAACATATATACACATACGTACACGCACAATTGGAGAAGTAGGATATGTACATATATATCCTACTTCTATAACATTTCTTGTACCTTTCCTTTCTTTTTCCTTCCACAAGCTTCTACTTTAATTCAAACCTTTGTCATCTATCAGACCATTCAAATAGTCATTTAACTGGTCTTTCACTATAACCTAAATCTCTCAAATTATTCTCCACACTTCTGATACTGGACATATGATTATAATCATCCAATGCCTCATCTTTGATCTTACAAGATACAGTTCAAACACCTTCACACAAGGTGAAACACTCACCAACAGCATATTTTTTGTGCTCACCAGTCATACTTCCCCATAGACACACCTCTCCTGGAATCCTACTTTCTCTTATCTTCCACCTCAAGATCTGTCTGATACACTTGTATTTGTCAACTAAGACTCTGATGTAGGTTCTCCTATGAAGGTTTCCTGATTGCCTGTCCATCATGTAGAACTAATTGTACTACATTTTTTTTTTTTGCCACCATGTCCTATCCTTATCTCTAAATAATAATAATAATAATAATAATAATAATAACTTTAGCACTTTATTGCATTTATAGTTGTTCACATCTGAGTCCTCTGAAGACAGTAACCATATCTATTAGTCCATTTCCAAGTGCCATTTATAAAGTGCTTGGCAGATATGAGGTCTTCATTAGGTGTTTGTAATTGAATGAATAATCAAGTCACAACCAATCAAAAATTGTCCTAATGAAGGCCTCAAACGTGGGTTGGTGTCTATGACTGACTTTATTTAAGAGGGGAGTATAATGTGCATAGAGAAGAGGTGGGGTAGGGAGTGTCAGCCTGACCCAAAGCAATTTTCTGATCACATCACTTTTTCTTTTCAAATATGGGAAACAAGCCCAATTCTTATGTATGATGTTCCAGTCCTTTCATGGTCTGATTTTTTAACCTACCTTGGCAGGCTTATTTCTCATGACTCCCTTTTATATATTTTAGGAACTTGCCTGTGCCAGCCCCCTCATCATTTTCCCTTAACAGTCCTTTCTTTCTATTAAGTTCAACCCCACCTTTTTTGACTTGGGCTCTTGACATTCCATCAGTCCTTCAAGGAACCATTTGACTGCCACCCATCCCAGGGGTTCCTTGATTCCTCTAGCTAATGTCTCTTCCTTTAAGCTTCCATTTTAATGTCTTTTTTATGGTACAAATAGTATTGTTCTTTACGATTTAATGGTGGTATATTCATCTCACCAACTCTTCAGATAAGAGTTATTATTTTGGAGTGTCTTTGTGCATTTCAGCAAAGGTCATAGGGAGATAAGAAACTGGGCATTTACTGAGTGCCCGTTTTACAGTAGGCATTGGCTGAAGTACATTCGTACATTATTTCATTTTCCACATTTGACAGATAAGGAATAGATCCATGTGCTCATGATTACTAAATTAATGAAACAGTGAGGGGCCTGGACATGATTCAGCTGTCCCTTCTACCATCAGCATACTGCTTCTCAATGCCTGCTGGTGATGCATCAGAGTGATTCTTGTTTATGGATTTCTCTCTGCTGTTGGATTTTAAACAGACAGGAGACTGGTGATCTCCAGCTGATACCCAGTCACTCAGTAGTGAACAATCTGGCTTTTGTATTATTCAGGCCTTGATTTCTTCCTTGGCCTGTTTCTGGAGTTGGAATCAACCTATTTGATCTTTAGTATAACATTTACCCAAGGAAGCAGGGAAAACTCTGGTGTGGATTTTACTCTTCACTGGAAGCTCTGGAGAACAGTCATAGATAGAAATTATTTGGTTAAGCTGCTTTCATAGAGTAACTTTCTGACTTCATAGAAATTTAAAATTTCCCATTTCGAAGGGGTTTAAGAAGTCATCTATGCTACACATTTACCTCTTATTTCTCATTGGAGATAAAAGGTAACTATACATTCTGGTGGTCTCTGGAGTTAAGGTCTGCTGTTATATATCATAGAGCATACCCTGTGAATTTGTTTTACAACTATATCATTTTAATAAAAGAAAAGACCAAGTATCTATAATATTTTCCCTTAGGGAAGAAGTACCTCAGGAGGCAGGCATTAGCAAGGAATCTGCTAAACTGGAAATTATTTCCCTCCAACTTTGGTTAAAAAATGTTTATCCCTCCATCAAAAGCCACAAATACAAAGTGATTAGCAACATCCATTGCTTCCTCTAAAAGCCAGGAATATGTCCAGATATTTGTGTTGTGAGTACAAGATTTCCAGCATTGTTTAGAGCTCTTCCAAACCCCCTACTCTCAAAGATACTCTAGGTGGCCTCTCCTAGGCTTCCATTGTTATTATCTGACGCCAGGCTACATCTTCCTCTGCAATCTCTTAGACAAGTAATAACTGCACTAAAGTCGCTGGATGCCAGAAATTGAAATGAAAAGTAGTAAGTTTCTTCCAGAGGGTTCTTTTGAAACTTTATCTCAGTATCAAAGATTAAGGCAATTCATTTATCATCTTTTATTATCTTGAATTCTAACCTAAGGTCACAATTAGGAGGTAAAATATAAAGGCATAGATTTAAATTGCACCACTAGTGCCATTTCCATTCTTCTTCTTTATTCTCTCTCTCTCTCTCTCTCTCTCTCTCTCTCTCTCTCACACACACACACACACACACACACACACACACACACACACACCTTTTGATTTCATTTCCCTCATTCTTTGTAACATTGTGTACATCTACTAGTATAGAGAATGCATCCCTGACTCCCCTGTCTTTAGTTAGTACTGTGCTTTTCTGTACTAAGATCTACAAAAGGAACAGTAGCTTCCCTTATCCAAGGCTTTACTTTTGATGGTTTTAGTTATCCATGTTCAACTGTAGTCTGAAAAATTAAATGAAAAACTCTAGAAAAAAAGCAAGTCATAAGTTTTAAATTGCACATCATTCTGAATAGCATGATGATAGCTCATCCTGTTGTACCCTGTACTGGGTGAATCACACATTTGTGCAGTGTATCCACACTGTATACACTACTTGCTGTTAGACTCAGACTGTTGCAGTATGCAGTGCTGTGTTCAAGTAACCCTGATTTTATTCATAAATGGCCTAAAGCCACAGAGTAGGAATTCTGGCAATTTGCATATGACAAAAAGAAACCATAAATTGCTTTTTTTCTTTCCGTGATGCAGGGCCTTGAGCATGCTAGGCAAGCACTGTACAACTGAGCTCCAAAACTAGCCTATAAAGTGCTTTCTTTAAGAGAAAAGATGAAACTTCTAGATTTAATAAGGAAAGAAAAGAATCTATGATGAAGTTGCTAATATCTAGGAAAAGATATTATTGTTAATCTCTTACCATGTCTAATTTACAAATTAAATTTTATCATAGGTGCCTATGTATAGGAAAATTGTAGTGTGTACAGAATTTAATCTATTTGGGTTTTGGGCATCCACTGGGGATCTTGAAACATATTTCCTGAGTATAAAGGGGAAGTACTGTATATTTGTATCATTACATGCCTTGTTTTAAATTAGATGTATAATGTGCATCTTGTATTTATTGATTTGATTATGACAAGAATTGTGATGAATGGCCTTTGGTAGCTTTAATTTATTATCCAGAAAGCTTCATTTTCCAACATCAATCAGGCAATTAGAAGAATAGCTATTAAGTTGACCTATTGTGCAACTTCATTCTCTTGCTTCATTTCACATTCATTATGGTTCACAGTACAGAATGATGGCATGCCTTCATTCAAGAAGTCATTTAGTCATTCAAACCAGTTTCATTGAGAGCTTTCTAGGTGCTATCCACCAGTAAAGGCACAGAGAACAACACTGAATAGACACAATCCTTCCATTGTGGCTCACAGAGGGGAAGGATAGTGCACCAATGAACAGTCTATTTGTAGTATATAAGGGATGAGTAGTAGGCTGGGGAAAGGGCTAGTGAGGACAGGAAAGGGAGTTGAGGTCATAGTCACCAGGGAAGGCCTCTCTAAGAAGGTGAGCTGAGCAGAGACCTGGATGAAGGAGAGGAACAAGGTACATAGCTACATGCCACAGCCTTCCAAGCAGAGGGAGAAACACCTGTCAAGGGACCGAGGATAGAGCAGGTTAGCTTGTTTGAGGAATGAAAAGGGTGTGAAATCTGAGCCCATGGAGCAACGGATCAAGTAGGTAGAGAGTAAGTAGCAAATAGATGAATGGGTGCAAGTCCTTATGAGCCAAAACTAAATAAAAGCTTAATTTCATTCTGAGAAAGTTGTTATTCCATTGGAGGATTTTGAGCAGAGGAGACATAGCCTGATATTTGTTTTTAAAAAGTCACTCCAGCTGTAATGAAAAGAATGGATGATTGGGGTATTAGTAGAATCCAGGAATCCACTCATGAGTTACTATGATAATCTGGGGGTTGGGGGAATAATGGTGGCAAATGCATTTATCATTGGACCAGGATGACAGTGGAGGGGAGAGAGACAAGGTTAGATTTGTGCTATACTTTGAAGGTGTAGCCAACATGCTTCTGTGGCGCATTAGATGTGGAGAATGAGAGGAGGAGGAGGAGGAAGGAGAAGGAGAGGAGAAGGAAGAAGAAGGAGGCGGGGAGGAAGAAGTAGAGGATCAGGGAGGAGGAGAAGGAAGAAGAGGAAGAAGAGCAGGAGGAGGAGACGAGGTAACTCTAAGAAATGGGGAGGCATAGTTAGTTGGATGAAATTGGTGTTTCCTGGAGGGGGTGGGGGAGTAGAGGGAAGAGACATCAGAGAGAGGCAGGAAAAAGCCAAGAGTTTTCATTTTGGCATGGTGTACTAATGTGGAGTTCCTACCTCCCAATAATCACTAATTAGTCCATTATCACACTTCTCTTAGACTAGTCTTGACAGAGCTTTTGTTGAGTGTGGTGTTTGGACTTGGAACCTACCCCTACTAGCTCTGTGATCTGGAAAAATGACTTAAATATTCTCAGTTTCACCACTTGGGAAACCTACTTCAAAGGCCCATAGTGAAGATGAGATGACTTTAGGATGTGCTTAGAACAGTTCTGGGCATGTAGTAAGTAATAGCTGTTGTCATCTTCTATATTATCTATATTCTACAATGGCTAAAAACCTGCTTCTCTTTGGGTTCTGAAGAATATGCAGTCGAAGGAACTGAGAGGTTGCAGAGGAAACCCTGATTCCGACATTAAAAAAGCCAGCCATAGTAGTGCTCTTAATAGCTTCTACCAGTGAAATGCTGCCTCCTCATCAGTGCAGACCTATTCTTTTTCTTTGTTTATGTTGTCTCCTGGAAAATATATTTTTTTTGTACTTGGGATTGAACTCAGAGTACAACCACTGAGCCATGTCCCTAGCCCTTCTTACTTATTTATTTTTTTATTTACTTACTTAATTTCATTTTGAGACGGGGTCTGACAAAGTCGCTGAAGGCCTCAACTAAGTTGCTGAGGCTGGTTTTGAACTTGCAATCCTCCTGCCTCAGCCTCCTGAGTCAATAGGATTATGGGTGTGCACCTTTGCGCCTGGCTTGAAAAATACTTTTTTATTGGTGTCTTCATTATCTATTGCTGTGTTACAAATTACACCAAAGTTTAGGGGTTTAAAACGACAAACATTATTATCTCATGGTGTCAGTAGGTCATGAATCTGGGAACAATTACCTGTGAGGTTCTGGTTCCATGGCTTTTCTGAGTGGGGTCGAGATGGTGGCCAGAAGTCTGTAGGTTTGGCTAGGCCTGGAACGCCTGTCTCAAAAATGGTGCACCTACATGGCTGTTGGCAGGAGGCATCAGTTCCTCACCACGCAGACTCTGAATGGTCTACTTGAGTGTCTTCATGATATGACATCTGGTTCCCTTTTGGGAGAGGAAGGAGAGAGCTAGAATGTGTTTAGTGGCTAGTTTCCTAGGTCTCTTGCTGCTACATCTGCCACATTCCACTTGTTAGAAGTAGAATTCTAAGTCCCACCCACACCTAAAAAGGGAGGAATTGGGTTCCACCTCTTGAGAGGGAGAACATCAAAGAATTCTGGGCATATTATAAAACAACCACAGTTGATGATTAAGAATCAGAATAAATGTTTTAATTTTTAGGACAGTACAAAATCTACCTCCTCATCTTTAAACCTCTTAATGGCTTAGAGAACCTTGGACCATCTGCTGAAGGTATGCCCTAAAAACTCTAGAGAACCACGAGGCAATGTTTTGTGTTTGATTGAAACCAGGCCCATGTGAAGAAACCTAACTGCAAAAGATGATAAAGAGGGCAGTTGGAACCCTGTGAGCCCCTGATGACTGATGATGACTGTTCTGCCAGTAATGTGTGTTAGTGCCCAGCTCCTGTAACTATCAGCATTTAAAGGTTTTTCTTTTTAGCCATGAGACTTAACTCTGCAAGATAGGTTTTAGCATCAGTCCAGAGCTGCACTCAGGGCTTGGAATTCCAACATCTCTAGCTGATATCAAAACGTACAAGGTAAGTAAATGGAGAGTCAATGATGGAGCACATCTATCATAGAATCGTCTGCAGAAGTTGTGAAAGGATCTTCACTGACATGAATAGATGTTTATGTTATGACATAGATGTATGTAATATACGCTGCTACATCCCTTGTTAATTGAAAATTTTACTCTGGATTTATGTTTACATGTAAACCTTTATCAACAAATCTATACTTAGAAGTATATACACCAAAATATTAACCATGGTTATTTCTGGGCAGTAGAATTATGATGGGTTTATGTTTTACATTTTTGCTTATTGTTTTTCTCTATTCTCCAAAGATAATTTTTTAAAAATTGTATAAAATAGTTTATTTTCAAGAAAAGTGTCTGGCCAGAGCAGAAAGAATATGCATTTGAAAATATGGGTGTTTAAGTTTTTATGTTAGGAATTTCAAAGCTGTTTAAAGACAGGATTCAAAATCTTGTTTGGATCCCAATTTGAGCTACAAAGAAACAACCATAAAAAAGAAATTTTTGAGGCTATCTGGGAAATTTCATCATGGACTGGATCAGCAAACTATGGCCTGGTGTCTATTTTAGTAAATAAAGTTTTAGTGGAACACAGCCATACTTATTTGTTTATGCATTGTCTAAGGCTGCTTTCTGTCTATTACAGCAGAGGTTGAATAATTTTGGCAAAGAACACAGAGCATGCAGAGTCAAAAGCAGTTACTACCTGGCCCTTTTAAGAAAGCTTCCCAATGCATTGAGGCTCTGTGGAAAACATCCATAAACAGCCATCCACTTTGAAGGTACAAACTGAATAATCCTTACATACTTCATGACACATGTTAAGGATTTGCTTTTAACTACTTCAGCAAGGAAACTCAAAAGGGGTTAGATGAGACAAAAATCTTGGTAACTGCTGAAACTGAGTGAAGACTCTATGAGGAGTCATTGTATTTTTCTCTTTATATTTGTTTAGGTTTTTTTTGTACAAAGAAAGGATGCAAAACTGTTTATATTAAAGCAATTTGTTAACATGTGATAGATTATTTACCAAAATGACTGCAGTGCCCCTTAACTAGAGAGTGTGTAAACAACTGTAGTATATCCATACAAAGGAATATTATTCAGTAATAAAAAGGAGGAACTACTGATATATTCAACAGTGCGGATGAATCTTAAATGCACACTTAAAATGAGAGAAGCCTAGACTCCAAAGGCTACATACTTTATTTATTTATTTATTTATATTAATTTATTTATTTTTTATTTAATTTTTCATAAAGATATCAATGTAATTCAATGATGAAAGGACCATCTTTTCAGGTGCTTGGAATGACTGGATATACATATAAAATAAATAAACCTTGATTCTTTTTTTTTTTTTTTGTACCGGGGATTGAACTCAGGGACACTTGACCACTGGGCCACATCCCCAGCCCTTTTTTGAATTTTATTAGAGACAGGGTCTCACTGAGTTGCTAAGTGCCTCAGCATTGCTGAGGCTGGCTTTGAACTCGCAAACCTCCTGCCTCAGCTTCCCAAGTGCTGGGATTATAGGCGTGCACCACCACGCCCGGCTTCATACTTCATTTATATGGCACTCTAGACAAGGCAAAACTGTAAGGATGGGAAGTGAGCAGTAGTTGTCAGGGGTTTAGGGTTGGGAAAAGGGTTTACTACAATAAATAAATAGCTAGCTAGCTAGATAGATAGATAGATAGATAGACAGATAAGTACATAAATAAATAGATACATAAATAAATAAGATAATTTTGAAGATATATGGGAAATTTCCAGTACCCTGACTAAAGAGATGCATGATTTTACCCCTGGTCCTGGGTGGTTTTAGTGATTGTCCATTCATCAGCAGTGATCTAAGCATCTCTGCATTAGAAAGAATATCCCATTTTGGAGAGGCTAACATGTAACCTGAGCAGCAACCTGAGACTCTGCAATCTCCTGGCCAGGCCCTGCGGGACTTGAGTCTAGTTATTAAGCAAAAGGTGATTGAAATAAGCATAGTGAGTCCAGTGAACAGAAAATTATAGAAAAATCTATTCTGCTTTGTAGCCTAATAACAGCAACAAAAAGTGTGCTGACCCCAGAGGTAATGGTTATGCAAGAAAGACTAGTTCCACACCAAAAGGAATTATGACAAATGGATAACCAGGATCATGTGGCCAGGGACCAAAGTAAAGCCACTAAGGACCCTTACAGGTATAGCAGTTGTGATCAGTAGAATCAGGTAGGTCTGCGGGGCACAGAGTACCAAAAGAGCATCAAAAGGTGACTTTGTTGGTTTCGCACAAGACATGTAAGCTGCCCTAGATTCATGCTGCAAGAAAGAAAGAGAGCTGGGGCACACTCAATGAAATAGTTCTGTAACTATGAAAACCACCTTAATTGTGCCCTGCACTACAGACGTGGTAAATGTGGCCTCATGACTATAGAAGTGAGTGATTTGGCAGACTCACTCCTGGACAGTATCACACTCTGTTTTACAATGAGTCTCTAAGTTTGAGACATTCTTATGCTTACTACATAAGGAGGTAAGGAGAGGGTCCCAAGTACCACAGACAAGCTCAAATGCCATCTGCTCTGAAGAAAAAAGATCTTTATCACATTCTGTGAAAGAAGATGTAGGGTTCCATCTGTACCTGCTCAGAATCCCTACCACCTTTGGTCCCCAATGGTCACATGTAAATCTCTCTTATGTCTAACTATGAGTTTACTATTATTTTTGTAATCCTTCCTAATTTTAACCTTTTGTGCTATACTTTCCCTATCATCTTCTAGACTCCCTCATTCATCCTCGTCTTCTTCAAGGAACATTCTCTGTATATCCACACACGGGCAGCATCACATTTGTCTAGGTCTACATTGTTTCTTCCTCAGGCTTCACCCCTCTACATTTAAGTTCTGCTCCCCTGATTCTATCTTCATGCTGCAGAGGATCTGGCCACTCCATCATTCACTGAGGACTTGGGCACCATGGTCTGGCCAAAGCCTGTTATATTACTGGAACACTTCAGTGTACATTTTTTGAGGCTCATAAACAGCTGAGATCCACAACATTTGTCTCAAGTCTTTGTCATCCTTATCACCATTCATTAACCTCCATTCCTGTGACCACACTCTGAGCTGGAGATGCAGCACTATTGCCAAATGCCCACATCTGAGGCCATTGTGAATTGGTCATGTCATGATTTTCCCTGAGCTGGATAAGACATTTGAAACTTCCTAACACTGTGCCTTAGTTCCTACACTAGATTTTCATCCAGAACTGAATGATGCCTGAACATTCCAAATCCAAGATCAAACCAATCATTTCTTTGTTCCTTTCTGATCTTACAATCATAATAGAACAGAAGAATTGTCTCCACTGTCATGTGGTCCTTCGGTACCACTTGGAAATCTTTTGATGTGGCATATTTTCTGGATAACCAGCATGTTTTAAACACCATTCCAGTTTTGGAAAATTTGAAAATTTGTATTGCCTCACTTTTTGGCCTCCTTTACAACTAAACTCGAGATTTATAACCTAGGTTTCCCCATTAAAATCACTCATGTGCTCATGTGAAACGTTGACTTGACAGTCAGTATAGCAAAGAAAGAGGTTCTTTGTGAGGCATCAGATTGACTGGTGAAGGCAGTAGCAGAAGCATACTGCAGTTGAATTTGGTAGTAGCTACCAGGTTGAGGGGATGGAAGTCCTTTTCCATTATGAGCAAATGCAGATGCATGGGGGAAATGGGACAATATTTTCCATACTGAATTGCATGTAATTTACTTATACAAACTTGAATGCATATAATTTACTTATACAACCTCCAAGCTTATGTACTTGACTCATAGTAGGTGCTTAATAAATTTTTTGTATCAACGACTTGTCTGAAGTCACTCAACAGATGGGGAAAACAGATGTCAAACTTGTGTCTTCCAACTTTAAAGCCACTTCTCTGGGTCTTGGGGTGTAGCTCAGTGATAGAGCACTTGCCTACCATGCACAAGGCCATGGGGGTCAATCCCCACTACTGCAAAAGATAAAATATTAAAAAAAATGAAATAAATGAATAAGTAAAGCTACTACTCTTTCCCAGACATAATTAGCAGGTCCCACCATCAGACTTGGGATAAAAAGTGATGGTTGCTTGCAATAAATTGCTCATACTCCTGGGCCTTCCTGCTTCTGGATCAGCAACAGATATGGTGGGACCATTTGCAGAGGTCATAGGGCATTCTATATTTGCTAACAGGGATGATTCACTGTGCCCTCTAAAGCAATAGCTGAACTTGTGTTCCTGTAAGAGGTGCAACCTTGAGGAAACTGTGAACAAGCACTGCGGGAAGCCTGGCTGGTGAAAAACGATGAGGGGCTTGGAGGTGCTCCAAATGCCAGAGAAAGTGGCAGAGGAAATGTTCAGGGTTAAAGGAAAACTGTTCTCTCTTATCCTTAAAAGACAGACTAATACAACTTGAAACAAATATGACTCTTTAACCATTTCAAAAGTCTTGTGTTGCTCAAGACTTTCCACAGGGGCTGGGATGTGGATCAGCGGTAGGGCGCTCGCTTAGCACATGCGCAACCCAGGTTCGATCCTCAGCACCACGTAAAAATAAATGCATTGTGTACAACTAAAGCAAATAAATAAATATTAAAAAAAGACTTTCCACAAATTCTGTAAAATACTCAGCAGAGACAAGCTTCTGTGTTGACCAGTGCATTTCTCTTTTTCTCCTAGTACATAAAAAATAACATTTCCCAGGCTTCATCCCTCTTGGTGAGTCATGTGACTCTTCTCACCCTAGCCAATAGAATATGGAAAGAAGCAATGTAACTACCTTCCAGGCCCCTAAATTCTCCCATGAGGTTCTCCAACGCTACCCTCTCTCAACTCACTCCTTGCTGGACATGAATATGCTAGTATTTAGACCCACATGATAGAAGGATTCAGGCACCCTGAAGCCTCTGGAGAGTGAACAGACCAAGCTCATTGGCCTGTTATATGTATGAGAATAAATCTTTTATTGTGATTCTCCAGACACATTATGGATTGTATAACAGAGACTATTGTTAATTATCCTGATCAGTATAGACCCTAACCAAGATTCTTTATTGCTTAAAATAATAAATATCTTATACCATATACAATAAAACTGACATTAGGACAGTTCAGTCTGGAAGTATTTATTAAGTATTTGCACTCTAAGCTCCTTATAGCTTTGGAAACCCATACCTGCCCTGTGCCTGAAAATTTCTTCTCCTGCTTATGGCCCACCTAACTCTCACTAATACTTCAAAACTCAGCTTTCCAAGGTTTTCAGAGAAGCTCTTTAGCTAAAGTAGATTTGTGTGTGTTAAGAGATAGATAATGTGTCTTTTTGCTTCATAAGTCTCTGGATCAAGGGAAGCATATTGAATGTGAATAGATACCAACACCTTAGAGAACTGTTTAGCAGCTAATATAAATACAAATATATTGAAAGTAAAATATATGACTACCCTGAAGCCAACCTAGCAATTTCACTCGTAGATATAAACACAAGAGAAATGAGTGTGTATAGTCATCAAAAGAAAGGAACAAAAATGTTCATAGCCACTTAATCCAAAATAACCTAAAATAAGAAACAACCCAAGTGTTCTTCAATAGCAGAATGACTAAATTATGCTGTTTATACAATAGAATAATATTCATCAACACAAGGAAATAAAATTTTACTACACAAAACCAACACGAATGAAATGCACAGACATAATGTTGAGCAAAAAGAGCCAAACATAAAAGAGAGTATACTATGTCAATTCTATTTATTTGAAGTTCAAGAACTGGTGAGTTACTGTAGTGATAGAAGTTAGAATAGTAGCTTTCTTTGTGGTGGGGATAGTGGCTGGGAAGGGGCTCAATGAAACACTGTAGTGTGCTGTGAATGCTCTGTTACACATCAACAAATATTTTTAAATAAAAATAAAATAAGGAAATCTACATCCGGACTCAGTGTAGAGATATACACCTGATGTAGAGCCTCTAATGCTACAAATGGGTCAGCATTCTTGAAAGGAGATGACTGTATTTAGGATGCAGGAAAGAACTTGAACTAAATAATTAGTGCCAAGAAAAGTGAACTGTGATTATTATTATGGCTGCTCACAAATATTCTGGCTCTCTCTCTCTTCCTAAGCATATCATAAAATCACCTTTCCCTATTCACCTGAGGTTATCCATGGTTACAATATTTTTTTAGGCAATATAATGTCAGCATTACGTTGGTCCAGTGATTAATATAATGATCCAGTGAGTCCCTTTGAAAGTCACTGTGGGCTCTGCCACTCATGGCACAAGGTATAACTGCTCCCTTGGCCTCACACCACGGGAAACAGGCAGTGGCACACCAAAGTGACACAGACTGTAAGATAAGACATGGAATTGTTTCCTTTTAAGCTACTGAGATTCTAGTATTGTTTTAAAATACTAGATGTATGTGCTTTTACATGTATGTGCATACATGTAAATCCTCATGTATGTGCTTCCTTATGTGCATATGCAGCTCCTGTGCTTCCTTATTTGGAAAAAGAAGAATATGTATATTAATTTGGAATATATGTATGTGTGTATGTGCATATATATATATTCATTTGGAAAAAGGAATGTGTGTGTGTATATATATATATGTATATATATGTTTATGTTTTCAAAAACAGTGGTAGAGTAAAGCAAAAGGTTTTTTTAAGATTATCAATAACAAAATGGATGAAATCAAGTTAAGAGGACATGGATAGAAACCAGACTAGTCTGACTATATTTCAATGTAGAGTTCTGACTTTTGAATCATGTAATTGTTTTTGATAGTTAAAAAATTAAAGTAAATCAAGGGAGAGGCCCTAATAGGTGGGACTATTCAGTATCTTGACCATGGCATTGGCATACATGATAAAATCGTTTAGAGCTAAATACACACACACACAAACACACACACACACACACACACACACACACATGCAAGTAAAATTGGGGGAATATGAATAAGATCTATGGATTTTCTGAATGTTGATATTGTGGTTGTGATATACTATAGCTTTACAAGCGTTACCATTGGGAGAACTAAGGAGCATGTCCACAGCATTTCTCTGTATTCTTTCTTACAACAGCATACAAATCCTTAATTATTTCATTGAATTTTCAATTAAATATCAAAGTAAATCAAGAAGAATAAAAAGCATTACCTACATATTGAAAGGAAATGGAACCAGATGATCCAATTTTATTCTGAGTTAGTGACATAATCAGATGAAGAACAATTATTTCAAATAACAATAGAACCCAGTATTTTGATGAGATATCTTTATTGGAATATAAGGGCAAATGGATCTATGAAAAAATCATAACTTCATGCAGTAATCTTACCATCATTAGTAAGAGTGGTTTTATTTTGAAATAATTTCTTCTAAGCTGTAAGATCAAACAAATAAGTAATTATGCTAGTATTGAAATTTTCAGCATACAACAAACCTACAAGTACAGAATCAAAGAAGTAAAAACCCTGTGACACTGCATTTGAAATTAAAATAACAGTGCAAACTCATTATTGATGTCATTTTAAAAAACACGTATTTCATAGCTTCAACAACTTGGAGGCAATGACAACCTAGAAGCACTGGAAGCAATGAACACCCCAAGCAAGGAGATCAATATTTCTAAATTGTTCAACCTTGTAGTAGACTGTTTGCAATGATGATCACAATAATTCTCCATATTCACATGTTCAATGTTTCCTTTCCCCCGAATTCTAGACTTGTCCACCTAATTTGCTCTGGGCAATAGGGCATCAGCAAATTGATGTAAGCTGAGCCTTAAAAGCATTTGCTCCTTGGGGGTTATTCTCTTGCTGCATTTGGGAACTCGGTGACCACCTCTGTGGGGAGGAGCCCAGACAAACTACTAGGTAAGAAATACGACCTGTTTGCCTCTGGAATCCAGGGAAATAGAGTGGCAAAGACTAGCTATGTGAGCAGGACCAGCTACAGAAATTGTGGGGCCAGTGCAAAGTGAAAATGCGGGGCTCTTATTTTAAAATGATAAGAATTTCAAAACAGTAACAGCAGAGTATTCAACCGAGTGTGGTGCCTTTTAGAGCATAAGGCCCTGTGTGACTTAAGCTGGCCCTTCATGTGAATAAGGCATCCCAGACCAGCCAGCTGCCATTGTGCTTTTCACAGGTTCATGAGAGAGCTCTGCTCTCTCAAACTTAGAGAGTCATCCAGCGAATGCACAGAATTAGAAGCTAAACTGTTTTAAAAGATATTAAGTTTTGGGGTATTTAGTTGCACAGCAGAAACTGACGTAATCACTCAATGAACTAATAGTTGGTTCCAGGTATGGAGAAGAAATATGTCAGATGAGACTTCTTTTGTGCTATAAAGCAAGAAAGCTCAAAGACTAATGAAGTAATGTCTAAAAGACAGAGTGAAAACTATAGATAAATACTGCAATCCAGTTAATGATAACTGTGATGAAGCATTTAAGGGGAAGTATCCTGATGTTTGCACCCTACTTACAAATTCATCAGAAAAAGAATAGGGATTAATGGATTAATATAGGGATAGATACTAATCAGACTAATACATGGTGTATTAGTAACACTAATACATGTTGTATTTGTCAGATTTCTGTCACTGTGACAAAATACCTGAGATAAACAATTTAAAAGGAGGAAAGGTTTATTTTGGCTCATGGTTTCTGAGGTTTCAGACCATAATTGTTTGGCCCCATTGTTGTGAGCCCTGTGGTGAGGCAGAGCATCATGGCATGGAGTGTGCATTGTAGCAAAGCTCCTCACATGGTGGCAGAGAAGCAAAGGGAGAGGAAGTGGCTGGGGTCTCAACATCCCTTCTAATGGCATGACCCCAATGACCTGACTTTCTTCCACCAGGCTCCACCTCATGTAGGTTCCACTACCCTCCCAATAGCACCTTGGACTGGGGACCATGCATATGGATCTTTGGGGGACATTTAATATTGAAACAATATAAGATGATACATATGACAAAGCAAGTATACTAAAATATTCAAGATAGAATCTTCCAAATTGTCCAAATTTTCTTTATATTTAAAATTTTTCATAACAAAACATTGAATGAAAAGGATAGAGAAGCCAAAAATTGATTGAAGCACACATTAAATGTATACAACCTGTGTGTTCATAATGAAACCACAAATATGATTTAAATTCAGTCACCACTAGTGATAACTAAGGCATCAACTCTATATTCTGAAAATTGGTCAATAAAAGGAAGGAATTCTCTATCCTATCTTTCCAGTATGACCTACATCTCAGGATAACTAGCATAATTGATAAGGGAAAGTGTTTTTTACAGGATACTTCCAACAAGTAAAAATAGATAGAACGATACAATTAAGAGACTCATCATTTTACAATTTCTAATGAAATAATTGATTTCAAAGATCACCAGTAGATGAAATCCTGTGATAAAGACTGACAGAAAATTTGACAATGGTAATCAGGACTAGAAGGATTCGAATGTCACTCCTGGAACCCAATGGCCAGGCGTGGTGTCTTCGTGGTCACCAAACATTATGTGTCACCTGATGTAAAGTATAAAGAAAGACACATAATCACCTATATAGTAATTGTGCCCAATACATTTGAACCTGTATCTAATTAAGCTTTTGGGCTAATTCCCTGTTTATGTGGAGGGAGATGGAGAAATAAGTTAAATGACATCATAAAGGAGAAAACTATAAATCCAAACGTGAGACAATTTACAGAGCAACTGACCCAATTTCTCTGAAAACTCAATGGTTCTAAAGAGACAGAGTGGGAGGGCACTCAGATTAAAGAAGAGAAGAGACCTAAGGATTAAACACAGTGTGTGGGTTTGCTTGCTTCTTTTTTCAAAATTTGTTTTAATTGGTTATACATGACAATAGAATGCATTTATGCACTGTGATATATCATACATAGATGGGATATAATTTCTCATTTTTCTAAGTGTATATGTTGCAGAATCATATTGGTCATGTAGTCACATACATACATACAGTAATAATGTCTGTTTCATTCCACTATCTTTCCCATCCCCACCTGCCCTCCCTCCCCTCCTTTCACTTCCCTCTACCTCTACAACAAACCAACTGGAAAAAAGATGTGCTTAAGCCCTGTGCTGTGGTGCATGCCTATAATCCCAGTGGCTTGGGAGGCTGAGACAGGGGGATCTTAAGTTCAAAGCCAGCTTCAACAAAAGCAAAGTGCTAAGCAATTTAGTGAGACCCTGTCTCTAAATAAAATACAAAATAGGGCTGGGGATATGGCTCAGTGGCTGAGGGCCCCTGAGTTCAATCCCTGATAAACCAGCTGCCGCCCAACCCTCCATCTGACCCCCCCAAATAAAAGATGTGCTCAAAATAATCAGAGAATGTTTTCCTTTGGTCTGATACTTAAGGATAACAAAGAATTCTATGTTTTATTAAGTGGGATAATATCATTATGACTATAATTAAAAATATCCATATTTGCAAGAGTGAAATGACAAAATACTTTAGGAAAAATGGAAATAAAAAAAAAGGAAAGGTGAAACAACTACAGCTAATTTTTGATTATTGGCATATGAGGGTTTGTTATAATGTTTTTTCCTTTTGTGACTTTTATTGTATGTTTGAAAATTTTTTTTCAAAAGTCCCAGAGACATTAATGTGAAATAGCATATTATCACAACAAATTATCAAATATTTAAAATACAAGGAGAGCCAGGTATAGTGGCACCCACCTGTATTCTCAGCAACTTATGTGGCTGAGGCAAGTTCAAGGCCTTCCTTAGCAATTTTGAGACCCTTTCTAAAAATCAAAAATAAAAAGGGCTGGGGATGTGGCTCAGTGATAGAGCTTTCCTGGGTCAAATCCCAGTACTACAAAAATTAAAAAATATACAAGGAGAAAACCTTAGAAACTAAATGGCTGTGGCAAGCTTTAACATTGTTCCCAGTCTGTGACAACAGATGACTAACTTCATCATGTTTTGAATTAATGGATATCTGTCAAGTACTAAAGATAAAAATCTGAAGTTAATGAATTGGAAAAAAAAGTTAAGTTTATAATTACATAATTGATTTTTTTGGAAGAAAATCACAAATGAGAAACACATGTGCACAAAGTGCTCAATGTTAGAGATGGCATAGTGAGGTGGGTTTTCATATATAACCCTAGAGAATTATAAAGTCAGTCAGTTGCTCCTTTAACCAAAATCACCTTATGTATAAAATAGAGGAAAGCGTTTCAGGATGTTATGATCTTAATGCTTTGTCATTAAGGACGTTTCTTTTTATTTGCTAAGAACATTTTAAAGACACTCGGTAGAGTAGTGTTTAGAATGAATTCTATTAAGACCACTTAGTTCCTTGATCAATTTTCTTCAGAGCAGCACTATCTAATAGGTTTTTCTGAGACAATGGGAATGTTCTATTTCTGCCTTTTTCAGTGTGGTAGCCAAAAGTCACACGTGGCTCTTGAGGACTTGATGTGTCAACTGCAATTGAGAAAGCCAATTGTTTATTTTATTTTGATTAATTGCCTATTTAAATTCAATTTGCCATATGTGTCTTGTGGCCACCACATCTGACAACACAACTCTAGAGCAGAGTCAAAGTGTTGTGAATTACTTGAATGTTTATTTTTATTTTACTAAAATAATTTTGATAATCATGAAATGTGAATTATTTTTCCATTTGTTTTGGAATAAATGTTTGATTTTGTTAGGTTTTGTTTGTTTTATCAGAATTACTCATTAAAGTTTCTGCCACTGTGTGGTTTCTTTTGAAGCCATTCTTTTTACCAATTCCATTCTCTCCCAACAAAACATTTTAAGATCTATATTTTATCAAGCAGATTCTCATTCTTCAATAACTTTTATACAAAAACAAATTTTATTTTTGTAATTTTAATCATCATTTTCTTTGATAACTTTTAAAGTAGACATAATCATTATGAGTCAAATAAAAAAGGCTACTACTTATGTTTATTTCTTAAGTACATATAAATAATGTGAAAAATTTTGTGAGCTATATATATAAAATGTAATGTATATGTATATATACATATTATATATGTATATATATAATATGAATAATGAATAAAAAGATGCACAGAAACAGAGCACAGAGGGTGAGAGATAATGGAGAGAGACAAACAATGAACAACATGGTGAGACAAGTATAGAAAGAAGAGAATGGAGCTGTAATTATTCTAGGCCTCACATCTGCAAACAATTGCAAAAGGAAAGGTGAGATCTCTCCTGGAAGTTATCCCTAAAGAGTTAGAGCCTTTTTCCAGGAGTCCCCAGGAACCCTCTCTTCACATCTCATTGAATAACATGCAGAATCTCTATATCTATATGATGGCTTGGTTTTGACCATCTCTGAGCCAATTTCTGCTTTAAGGATGAGGGCATATATTAGTCCATTTTCTATTGCTATAACAAAATATCTGAGACTGGGGATATAGTGAAACAGGGATAAAGAGGTTGATTTAGCTCATAGTCTTAGAGGCTGAGAATCCAAGATGAGATGGCCCCATTTCTGTCAGCCTCTAGTGCAAACATCATAATGGATAATATCACAATGGCGGGAGCATAGAGAGGAGATCACATGGTAAGACAGGAAGGAGGAAAAATTCAGGGGACATAACAATTTGTTCTCAAGGAGACTAACTAGATCCTGTGAGAACTATATTAATCTCTTCTAAGGGCATACTCCTATGATCTAATCACCACCCACTAGGCCTTAGCTCTCTTAGGCCACCACCTCCCAACACTGCTATGTTGGAGGCTAAATTTCCAGGACATGAGCCTCTGGGGGATGTATGGTATCCAAATCGTTAACAAAACATCATCTTAAGTTGCTTAATTAGAGAGTATCTCTGATGTAAATGTGAGCTGAACCCTGAATAGTTGGTCCATAATGGAGTCTGGTGCAGTGGGAGTTGGGAAGGCTATTAAGGAGGGCTGACCTCAGACACTGTCATTCAATGTGCTCTCTCTTAATATAATTATTAATATGTCCCTCATTATCTTCATTTCAGAGATTTTGTAAAAGGCCCTTCCTGCCTTGAAATACCACACAGTCTCTTCTTCCCAGAAATCTTTCTGCCTCCGGGGGCCTCCACAAGAAAGGTTTGACACCGGCCTTCCTCCAGGGGCAGAGTGTGACTGGGGAATAGATGGGGTGAGCAGGGTGAAAAACTTCCCCAGACTCCTGCTATCATCTTCTAACAACTCCCCTCATATTATTTCCTCCCCTCCCCTCCCCTCCCCTCTCCCCTCTCCTCTTTTTCCCTCTGACCCAGGGCACTTCTTCTTCTTCTTCTTCTTCTTCTTCTTTTTTTTTTTAAGTTGTAGTTGGACACAATACCTTTATTTTATTTATTTTTACATGGTGCTGAGGATCGAACCCAGGGCTGCGCACATGCTAGGCAAACACTCTACAACTGAGCCACAACCCCAGCCCTTTTATGTAGTTCTTGAGACAAGGAGCTTACTTACTGTATAAACCTGTGCTTATACCAAGCAGCTTTCCAAATTTTAGTTCTTTTCTTTCTCCCCCAAAGGCTAAAATTTTGAAATGCTTTTGTCCCCCTCCCTCAGTACCCCCCACCCCCCGACTCTCTTTTCTGCTTTTCCCTTCTTGAGAAAATGAATAAAACCCTTAGGATCTCTGAATCAGATGAAAGCCAAAAGACACAATTTAAAAAAAAATAATGCTAGTTAAAATTTTATAATAATATTATGTCACACAAAAATGTAATAAATCATCTATGTACAACTCTTAGCAGTGGGCCTGATATAAACACTGAATAAACAATGATCATGATTATTGCTATCCTTGAAGCAGACCAGAGATCCTCACCCATAAGACCCTTACTATAATTAAGCAGAAACCCCCATGATATTTGTAACACAAAAGTTCCTCCTCTTATCAGAAAGCTTTTTACTCATGATATGAGCAAAAATTGTCTGCAGAGGGCACTGTGGTGCGTAGCTTCCTCTTTTCTGTAAATGCCAGGTTCTCAGAAAAAAAAAAAAAAAAAATTGCAAAACCTCTGTCTAGTCTAAAAATATGGGACAAAAAGCACTTGGCATGTAAATCTCTAAGCCTGTAACCCACTCTGGTATAAAGTTCAAAGAATTTGCAGACTCGTGGTCCAGAGAATTTTAGGCTTAGCGCTTCTGGACCCTGCAGCCAATAAAGGTGTTTCCTGAAAATTCCTTGGGTGTCCAGCCTCTTCTATCTTACATCATCCCCACAATGTTAAGAATTATTTAAAACACAAAATTATGCCTGATATATGATAGATATTTGGGGAATGTTACCCATCTTATTTAAGAAAATGATTTTGACCTCAACCTAAGGAATATAATATTAATAAATGTTACATTTAAAATATTAAATGTTTATTTAGATATTAGCAAATATCTTAGTTTTTGATGAGGAAATTTACTGGAAATAGTAGTTTTTTAAAAAGCTTTGGGAATTTGTCTGATCTATTACTAGTTTTTATGGCCTATAAACCAAATCTTGTGTTAACTCAAAGTATACATTTTGATGTTCCTGGCTTTCATACTCTGGAAGATAGTATCAGCAAAAATAACCATTAAGCCTTTGGAACAACATGTGACACCATCCATTAAATCATCAGTATATTGGACTGAATGGAATTACTTGCTTCATCTAAATCTAATGGCAGGAAAAAGGAAAAGCAAAATTATAGATGGGGCTGCGGTGAGGGCAGATTCAGAGACTGGGCTTCTAGGGGTGTTCCAGGAAAGGATGAAAATGACTCAGGCTTCTCAGGTTTCTTCCGGCTTCTAAGGCATCATCCAAGGTCTTCCAGGGGGTTCAACCTTCAGGTGTTACAATCAAGGATCCCTTGCCCTTTCTAATAAAAGCAAACCTCAGGCCCCTCTTCTCACTGCTTTGAAGAAGACTGTCTCTTTCTCTGCATCATTGTCTCCTATTTTACTGGATGATTTCCATCAGCATTAATACATGTGCTCTTTCAATTTGTAACACACACACACTATCCTCTCCTATCCTCTCTAATTATTGCTTCATTTCTCTACTCCCTGGCAGAGGAAAACTTCTGGAAAGAATTTTCTAGGAACGCTGCCTCCACCAACTCAGCAAACATCTATTCTTCAGCCCACTCCAATCTGGCTTCTGCCACCAATACTGAAATGAAATTGCTTTTGTCATGTCACAAATGAATTCCATTTGCCACAATCATCAGGCACTTTTCTATCCACATCTTACTTCTCTTACCAGCAGCATTTGACAGAATGATGATTACCTCCTCCTGAAAAGCTCTCCTCTCAGCACCACGGTGTTATGTCCCCTTGATTGGCTCCCCCTCTTCAGGGATTCATGTAGTGTTTTCTTCTCTCTCTCTCTCTCTCTCTCTCTCTCTCTCTCTCTCTCTCCTACTTGCCCTGGATACTCTCATTCCTTTCCATGGCTTTAAATACACTCCATCTGCTGACTGTTTCCAAATTTATACACTCACACATCCATTACCCTCCTTGTCCGTCTTAGTTTGGATGTCCAACAAGCATTTCAAACACAGCCTGTTGAAAATAGGAATCATTTTTTTTGCCACCCTGGGGATTGAACTTAGGGCTTTGTGCTTGCTAGGTGTGAGCTCTAGCTCTGAGCCACAATCCCAGTCCCAAGATGGGAATTTTGAATTTCCCCCATAACCTAGCTCATCTTAAACAGTCTAATATTATCCCCTTTGTTGCTCAAACTAGAAACTGGGAATCATTCATGCTTTTTCCCTGTAGCATGTCTACAACCAAGTAATCACTAAGTCCTATCTATTCTACTTCTGAAATATATCTCAATTTCCTCTAGTTCTCTTTATATCCTCGGCCACTATCCTCTATATCCTGGTCTGTACTACATTATCTCTGACCTAGATAACTGTTAGAGACCTGTATTTTGTTTTTATAGATCCATTCTTGCCCCTCTTCAATACATTCTCCTTGCAGCATCCCTTCCTACCACTCCAAACTAAATGCTTCTTGGAGGTCAGGATATTTTATGGGGATAGAGTCAAAAGGAGTTGCTCGTAAATTATATGTGATGTCAGAAGAAATGGAGAAATCAAGAATGAGTTAAGCACGGTGGTGTACACCCACAGTGGCTTGGGACAATGAGGCAGGAGGATCACAAGTTCAAAACCAGTCTCAGCAACTTAGGCCCTAAGGAACTTAATGAGACCCTGTCTCAAATAAAAAAATAAAAAAAATAAAAAGGACTTGGGATGTGGCTCTGTGGTTAAAAGTACCCCTGGGTTCAATCTCTGGTACAAACAAACAAACAAAAAAAAAGAGTAGGGTTTTGCTGGAGCAACTTGACTTTTATCAAGGTGGGAAAGTTTGGGTCAAGTACAGGTTTGGCTAGTGGGGATAATGGGTAGGAGTGATTAGCAGTTCTATTTTTTAAATATTTTTTTTAGTTGTAGGTGGACACAATACTTTTATTTTATTTTATTTTTTACATAGTTCTGAAGATTGAACACAGTGCCTCACGCATGCTAGATGAGTCCTCGACCTCTGAGCCACAACCCCAGCCCCAGCAGTTCTATTTTTGATGTGTTAAAGAGAGGTGGTGCTATAGTTGAATTAAAATATTAGACACTTGTTGAATTAATAAACAAGCCAAGTTAGGTTACCAGAGAAACACATTTAGGGAGAAAGATTTGGAAAATTTGTTAAGAGTATGATGTGTTAAAGACATTCAAATGGAATCTTGTATTACTTGGATATATGGGTGTGGAGATCTATAAAAAAAAATTAGACCTGGAGGCATAGACATGAGAGTTAGCTCTGAGAGTTTAAAGTATGGAAAAGACAAGATGAGACTTTTATAACATTAAAATATTTTCGTGTCACATTTTTTATTCAAAATAGAATTCACTTTATCAAGTCTGGTAGGGGAAACCATTGAGCATCATCTCTGGTTTTTGCCCTCTAGAGTCCAATTCCATTAGACTTCCTCTCAAGTTATGACAATCAAAAATGTTTATAAACTTTGTCAGTTGTTCCCTGGGAGTGGGAAGGGAATCATTCCTGGTTGAGAACTACTGGATTAGAATCAAGGAGAAACTCAGTATTTCTTGCTAAACGCTGAAATGTTAATATTGTGGAATACTGGAGAGGTAGCTACATAGCAGTAGCATTCTGAGCTTTTATCCTGAACAATGCTTTTTTGGAGGATTTTATAATTAAACAGTCTGCATGTACCCAAGGGTATAGTGTAGGAAAAAAGGGTCAGGGAGAACACCTTGAAAGAAAGCAACACAGATCCCCTTGCAGAGGAAGAGAAGCTCAAACACAGTTATGGGTGAGGGTAGCCTTCACTCTGCGTTGCAGACTTTTCTACCCTGCAGCAATCCTGTCTGCTAACCACAGGCTGATGGCTTTGGTACAAGCAGACAATGTCCACAGCACTGCTAGACCTGACAGCATGTTATTTTATTTAAGACTCTCAGTGCAATTCACCTGCTGCCCCCTAGTGAGGCTGCATGGTAATGCTAGGCTAAATTGTGCCAGTTCCTGATGTTTTCAAAGTTCAAACTGTCAAGCTTGCAGCTTTCCTCCTGTCCTTGCTCTAAATTGCATCCCTAACCCTCACCTGCAACTTCACAAATGTGGAGAAGATGGATGTTCAAGTTAGTGGGGACAACAGAGAAACAGGCAGAAAACATGAAGGCATGATCTTTGCAAGGAGTGTTCTAAACAAGGTTAAAAGGGGTGGATCAGGGCATCCACCGAGTGAAGGGGACATGCCTTCGATTTACTTTAGGTGTTGATCTAGATGCCCTTGAAACCAGTGAGGAACAGCAGTTGGAAGAGACACCATCATTCCGTCATGGAGGCACAGATGACAATGTTATTGCATAATATTGTCTGTATTAAGACCCCAAATGGCACTGCTCCTTAAGAGTTGCAGATGAAGACAGAGTATCTATTTTTGTGTACGTGTCAAGAAAAAGAAATGCAACCATAGACAGTAGAGTTCCTTAGTACAGATTTTAAAATAATGAGGCGTAAATCCTGCTCCTTAAACATAACAATTGCATATGGGCTAGTAAGGCAGAGGTGGAAAATAGTTCTCTGAGGGCAAAAGCAATTTCCATACCACCAATATCTTAAGGATCCTATTCTTTGTACTCCTTTAAAGAAGAAATCTTAAATTTGCCACACCAAACATATGGTCAGTTTTCTGTCCACACAGACTATGAAATTATTCATATTTTTAGACGATCTATTAATTTCTTTAAATTGGGATCATTCATATATATCTAAAACATGAAGCATAATTTTTTGGGTTTTTTTGGGGGGGGGGTACCAGGAATTGAACTCAGGGGCACTCAACCACTGAGCCACATCCCCAGCCCTATTTTGTATTTTATTTAGAGACAGGATTTCACTGTTGCTTAGCACCTCAGTTTTGCTGAGGCTAGCTTTGAAATTGCAATCTTCCTGCCTCAGCCTCCTGAGACGCTGGGATTATAGGCATGCGCCACAGCACCTGTCTATAGAAGATAATTTTTGCATAAGCAAAAATCCTCATTTAAGTTTTTGAATAAGGTGTTTGAACAGAGAAGACATGTGTCCTCAAAGGATACTGACTGCTGTGTTGAGAACAGACCATGGGAGACCGAGGTGGAAGGAGGGAGATCAAGTAGCAGTCAGTTCAATATTCTAGACAAGATAATGGAAGCCCTGATTGGGATGGTAGCAGTGCAGGTGGGGTTTGTGGTCAGATTTGAAGCATATTTTAAATGTAGGACCAATGGGATTTGTAGATTGCTCACAGGTTGGATGTGAAAGGGAGAAAAGCTGGGATTATCAGGGTCAAGGATAAGTCTATTCAGAATAGTCCAGTAAAATGTCTTAATATAGGGGAGTAGGAGGAAGGATATTAATTTCTAATGTTCAAAACATGAATCAGTTATAAATGATTTAATTCAAATTTACTGTGATGGTTAATCTTGGTTATCAATTGATTGGACTGAGAAACACCTAGGAAATTGGTAAAGCACATTTTTGAGAGTCTATGAGAGTGTTTTCCAGAGATGATTTACATGAAGACCTGCCCCGAATGTAGGCAGCACTGTCCAATAGGCTGGGCCCCTGGATGGAATAAAAGTGAAAGGGAGAAGCTCACACACACCCCCACAGTCCATTCTAGTGAGTGTGGTTTTTGCTGTTTTCATTGCTATAGATATCAACTTCCAAATTCTGCAGCTTTGGAGTGTGGACTTAAATCAGTGACTCTCAAAAAGCCTTCCAGGTTGTCATCCTTAGACTAAGGCTGCATCCTTTGTTCCTTTTGTCCCGAGGCTTCCAGCTTCTTGGACTGAGCAGCTACTTGTTTCTCCAGCTCTCCAGGCTGCAGACGGCCATTGTAGGACCATTTAACCTGATTATGTAGTAGGCAATTATAAATCTCCTCATATATATTCTATTGGTTCTATTTTTCTGAAGAACTCATAATGCACTTCTTTTCTGAGAGTAAAAACTCGAGGTATGAAGCAATAAGATGCATTATAATTTTGAGGGGGCAATCCACTCCTAAAAAAAAATTTATTTTTATGACATGGTTGTCCAACATGAACTAGACACATGGTTTCGCTATTTAATTATTGCCTAATTTGGAGATATATTTTATAATTAGTTTTCTATCCATAAATAGAAAAGAGAAAGTGGTGACCCTGTCCACAGAATCTCACTAGGTCCACCGCAAATAGAGCTTTTATAGTCAGCTTGGGTTCTAAAACAAAATTATTTCTCACACTCTGGGTGAAGATTCAGTTCTGAGAAGGACTGGCTTCCTAGTTTGCTGATAGCCTTATTTTTATATCCTTATGTGGTTAATAAGACAGAAACTTAGTGCCCCTTCTAATAAGGGCATTAATCCCATTTGTGAGGGCTCCACCCATTATAACCTAGTTAACCTCCCCAAAGCCCCACACCATCATACTGGGTATTAAACATGGCATGACTTTGGGGAGAAGATAGTCCATGTCAAAGGACAATCTGTTATTTAGAGATACACTTTGCAATGTATTAGTCAACTGGCAATACTGAGTTAGCAGTGGAATATATTCAAGTCGGTATAGTCCAATCTTGCCTTTCTTGAACATAAAGATAATTTTGTACTCAAGGACATTTACCTTAAGTTTGACATGTAGCAAAGTAAAACAATAATTATCTACAGATAATTATGCGTTAGTAATATGCAGATAACTAATTCTTCTAGATTCTCAATTTTTTTTTTTTTTTTTTTTTTTTTTTGGACTTAGATCAAACCAAGTACTTTTCAATACTTTGGAAGTCTTACAGATTTCCTTTTACCGAACTGCACTTCAACACTGGTCTATAGTATAGCCTATGAAATTTATCATTTTACCTCTAGAAGTGGCAACATGGAGTACCCCATCACAATTATGAAGCTCCATAGAAGTGTTCCTTAGGCTTCAGTTCCAATATAGCAATGCACATTCTAGATTGTCTTACTTTATGGAGACTGATCCAGATAAGTCTATGTTCCCTCTTTCCAAAGAAAATAAAGTTCAAGGCCAGCCTTAGCAATTTAGTGAGGCCCTAAGTAACTTAGTGAGACCCTGTCTCAAAATAAAAAGGCTGGGGGTGTAGCTTGGTGATTATAAAATGCCTCTTGGTTTAATTCCCAGTATCAAACAAATAAAGTTCAGAGTGAATTTACTGTCTAATTCTAGTAATGTTCAGATTATTGTGGCATTCATTTTGTTTTAAATACATCCCTGGACTTTCTTTTCCTCTTTTTACTGATTTTTTCCCTTAACTATTAATTTCCTTAATTCTTATTACCAGGTGTTTCAATAAGCGGTCTCACTTTCACTTTTAAATGAAGCAGGAACAAAATGGCAAATCTGGGACACAGGAGTGGGAGACAGAGAAGAAAATTTAAAAATGAATTTCGAGAAGTTAAAGAGGAGGCAACTGTTATAGAGATGATAAATGCAAAATAAAAGGACATATTAGAGAAGTAAAATATGGTGAACATCCTTCACACATTTTTTGTGTATGAGAAATGTGCTCATCTCTCTTTACTAAAAATTTATTTCTCCAACTATGGAATTCAAATTTTGTGAGCCATCTAATGAATTTTGAATGTCTTTGATTTAATGTAAAATGTAAGGAATTATTTCTAACATCTAAGTTAAGTAGCACATGTTCCATATTAAGTGAATTCTTCCAAGGGCCAATTTGCTAAGACAAACAAAAAAATAGAATAAAACCTTTTCTGACACAACTATGATCTTAAAAAACAATACCAGACCCAGGAATGGGATGGCTGGGTCATAGGGTGGTTCCATTCCCAGTTTTCCAAGAAATCTCCATACTGCTTTCCATAATGGTTGTACCATTTTGCAGTCCCACCAGCAATGTATGTGTGTGCCTTTTTCCCCACATCCTCTCCAACATTTATTGTTGTTTGTGTTCTTGATAGCTGCCATTCTGATTGGTGTGAAATGAAATCTTAAGTTTTGATTTGCATTTCTCTAATTGCCAGTGCGTTGAACATTTTTTCATATATTTGTTGACTAATTGTATATCACCTTCTGAGAAGGGTCTGTTCAGTTCCTTGGCCCATTTATTGATTGGGTTATTTGTTTTTCTGTTTTGTTTTGGTGTTAAGATTTTTAAGTTCTTTATATATAGAGATTAGTGCTCTATCTGATGTGCATGTATTAAATATTTGTTCTCAATTAGTTGGCTCTCTATTCACCTCACTGATTGTTTCTTTTGCTGAGAAGAAGCTTTTTAGTTTAAATCTATCCCATTCATTAAATCTTGATGTTAATTCTTGCACTACAGGATTCTTATTAAGGAACTTAGGGCCTAATCCAACATGTTGGAAATTGAAGCTTACTTTTTCTTCTATTAGGCGTATTGTTTCTGGTCTAATTCCTAAGTCCTTGATCCACTTTGAATTGAATTTTGTGCATGGTGAGAGATAAGGGTTTAATTTCATTTTGTTGCATATGGATTTCCAGTTTTCCCAGGACCATTTGTTGAAGAGGCTAGCCTTTCTCCACTGTACATTTTTGGCGCCTTTGTCTAATATAAGATAGCTGAAATTATATGTATCAGTCTCTGTGTCCTCAATTCTGTACCATTGGTTGCATGTTACAGTGACATAGCCACTTCAATGTTTATAGCAGCACAATTCACAATAGCTAGGTTGTGGAACCAACCTAGATGTCCCTCAGTAGATGATTGGATAATGAAAATGTGGTATATATACACAATGGAATTTTACTCAGCAATAAAAGAGAATAAAATAATGGCATTCACAGGTAAATGGATAAAGTTGGAAAATATAATGATAAGTGAAGTTAGTCAGTCTCAAAAATCCAAATACTGAATGTTTTCTCTGATATAAGGAGGCTGGTTCACAGTATTGTTAGATCAGGGTACATAGGAGGATTACAGGAACACTAGAATGGTCAAAGGGAAGGGAGGGAAAGGGAGGGAGCAAGGGGGGATGGAGGGAAAAAAAAGAAAAGGTGGATGAATAAGATGGGTATCATTATTCTAAATGCATGATTGAAGACATGAATGGTACAAATATACTTTGTATACAAATAGCTGTATGTAAAAAGATGCTCTATATGTGCATTATGAATTGTAATACATACTACTATTATAAATTTAAAAAAAAAAAAAAGGTTCAATCCCCAATACGAAAGAAAGGGAAGAAGGAAATAGGTGAGTGGTTCTCCAAGGTTGAGAAAGGATAGAAGAAAGAGAATGAAAAGTGGCTAAATGGGATAATGTTTCTTTTGGGGGAAATGAAAAGTTCCAAAATTAGATTTCACTAATAATTGCACAATGCTGTGAATATACTAAAAACTACTGATTCATGCACTTAAAGCATCCATAAGAGCTTTCAAATCCTGATTTTTGAAAATAACTAAAATTTTACTATGCCTTTTAAACAAATTAACGTGCTTAAGAAAACCATGAATCAATTTTGTATTCTTTTCCTTGCTCAAGAATATTATTGTATGCCTATACAACATTTTGTTATCTGTTCACCAGTTGATGGATATGTGGATTGTTTCTGCTTTTTGGCGATTATAGATAATACTTCTGTTAAGGAAAAAAAAAAAAAAAAAACCAGGCTGGGCGTGGTGGCGCACGCCTATAATCCTAGCACTTGGGAGGCTGAGGCAAGAGGATCGCCAGCCTCAGCAATGGCAAGGCACTTAGCAACTCAGTGAGACCCTGTTTCTAAATAAAATACAAAAAAGGGCTGGGGATGTGGCCCAGTGGTTGAGTGCCCCTGAGTATTCCCCAGCTCCAAATACCATCCTATTTCCATGTGTTATCTTATAGTGTTTATGCTCGTCTAAGAAAAACCACTGGCAAATAAAACCAGAAACAAAACAGGTAATTCTTGCTATGAATTGTAACTTTTTTATTTTTGTGTGGAAATCTAATGTTTACTTAAAACACAAAAGTGTAATAGAAACAGATATATTAATCATTGAGCCTTTACATAAACATTTTAAGAGTTTACTCATGATATATTCTTTAACTCACATAAAGCCAACTTCTTAGAAATTATGTTTTAAACTCTATTGATTTAAAAACATGCACAACATAAAAACCAAGACTCTTCCTCTGTTTCAACACAAATGTTTTACTGTGAAGTTATCTCTGGTGTCAATTCTGGGTGAACCAGGATGGCCGTTTCCTATCTCGTTCAATGATCCTCTTGCCCTGGTCATGTTCAGATGGTGTCTCTCCTGTGTACAGCACAACAGTCTCCACTGTAGGAGCCTTAAAAGGACCCCCTTCTTGTTTCCTTATCTGTCGTCTGATTTCTCTAGTCTCCTTGCACACCTTCTCATAGCAATAGCCACAAAGGACATGCTTCTGTTTCAGGTGACCACATTCAGGACAAATGTCTATATTGTTCTTTAAAACAAAAACATATTAATAAACAAAAACTTATAATACTTACATCTTAGAGATGCTTACATTTTAGCTTTCTGAGAATGTTTGGGCTATATGAGTCATATACCATTTAGTTCAACCTCACTTTAATAGGGAAACGGAAAACAAGCAACACTGAATTTGAATTAGTAGAAAATTTGGGAATAGATAACAGGTTCGCCAACTTTGCATCTAGTACATTTTTTCTTAAACACAGTAGTCATCTTTATATAAAAAGGTTCTCTATTCCCCATCTCCAAATACTAAATATCCCATACTGAGTCCACCAACACAGTAAGGTGAACTATGTAGACAGCATCTTAAATAAGAAACCAAGGAAAGATAAATTCACTTTCAATTTATCGTGTGGAAAACAAGATGACAAGATTACAAACTGTTTTCCTCTGCTTTATTACAATGTAATTTGAATTTCTGTATAGAAGTCATAGTTTTGGTGGATGATCTAATTTTTTTTTTTGTATGTGAGCACTAATTAGTCCTTAATGTAAAATTCTCTGAACTTATTCCCTGACTGTGCTTTTAATATTTTGACTAGAGCACAGTACATTTACATAATGAGAATATTGTATTTCACTTAGGCCGGATGGTAGACAGAAGATCCGAGTATACTTTATCAACAGGCTATATGAATAGACCATGAGGCTACTCAATGACAGACTTGAGGAAAAGCACACCCACAAAAATCAACACATTACCTTAACTTTAATAAGTTTGTGAGGGTTTCTTCTCCTACACCGGTTAACTTCAATGCTACGTCTGTTTTTGGGAGCTGCCATCCAAAAGATATTATCCAAAAGGCTGGAATTCTCCTTACTTCCACTGGTATCATTTGCTGGTACTGTAAATATGGCTGGACCTTGGACTGCTAATACGGGTCCTATAAAATAAAACATGGAGATACAAAATCAGTTTCTACCTCCTAAGAGACTATTTACAGATATCACTATCCTTGCTAATCAACTGTGATATGTTAAAAACACAAACACGTATAGCTATATTGATAGTTTAGAATGTTAAGTTCAATAGACATTTAACATGAAACCTTAGCTAGTAAAATATATAGTATTAAAGCTAATACAAAAGGAAAAAAAATTTTTTTTTTTTTTTTGGGTACTGGGGATTGAACTCAGGGGCGCTCGACCACTGGGCCACATCCCCCAGCCCTTTTTTTGTATTTTATTAAGAGACAGGGTTTCACTGAGTTGCTAAGTGCCTCGCCATTGCTGAGGCTGGCTTTGAACTTGTGATCCTCCTGCCTCAGCCTCCCAAAGTGCTGGGATTACAGGCGTGCGCCACCGCGCCTGGCACTACAAAAGGAAAATTTAAAGAACACAAATAAAAATATTTCTATATGGAAACTGCTTAAGTGAGTTAAGTGAAATTACATTAAGAATTTCTCACCTCATGTATATAGGACTCATGAATTTTGTAGTAAATATGAATAAAAGAATGGCAGGTGCCTAACTTCAAAAATAAAAGAGAAAGAAACAAAATTACTCAATTGTCCATATTCTACTTGGTGGGCAGCTAAGTAACTAATTGATGTACATGTAGATCTGTGATTAAAATTGACTAATTGCACTTTTAACCTGCACTGGGATAACTGTGTACTGACCTCTTAAAATTAGTTCCTTTATCAAATTACATGGTAGGTCCCTCGAGTCTCTAAGTTCTTAGTCTTGACTCCTGTCTGAACACTATGGGAAAGACAGCTAACCATTTCTTTGTATATTTTTATTTATGTGACTATCAATGTCTCATTTTTGTTTTTCTAAATTGCTTATAAAAATCAAAGAGATTCCTTTACTCTTTCTTGGCTATTCTTCAGACTTACAATACTTTTTTTGTTTTTTAAGAACACTTAAAAGTACATAAAACTCTCTATATTTAACAGCTGATACTCCTTTTCTATAGATCTAAAAGTATTGCTAAGCATGGCCCAGTGGCTAATAACAAGGATCTGGACTGTCTGTGTGACCTTGGGATTTTTCTAAATCTACTTCTTCAGTTGAAAAGTGGTGAAAACTAATGGGATTGTTGAGAAGCTTATCCCAGGAAGTGCTTAGTGAAAATGCACTTAGCCTAGTGTTTGGTATATTGCAGTACATATTTTCTTGGTCTGTATCTCTGTTTAGATTGCCTAGGTATTATCACCTTTGGGATATTTAGTAAATGTCAAAGCAATGACTGTTTTAACATCCAAAATATTTTCAATTAATTAAAACTTGTTCCTCAACAAACACAAGGGATCAGAATTAATCTGCAAGGAGCTCAAACACTACAGAGAAGAACAAGTTGCATCCTGTGGACAATGGGAATGGGAACTGAAAGAAAAGACAATTGGGATCCGCAGTGGTCAGCCATCATGCCAAGTGAGAACTGTGTAAGTGTACACACTAGACAACTCTGTCTAAACTCCTGAACTAAAGAGACTTAACCGAACTCTAGCACCGCTTCTAGCAATATAAGGTCATGTCCCTGGTATGACCTCAGCTCTTCTTAAAGTTTAAGCCTGAGAAAGTTCCACGCTGCCAGCAAACTTTATTTTTGGTCTAGTCAATGCACACCTGATGATAGGCACCTGAATTCCTTATCTTACAGTATCTACTAAAAAGAAATTATGATTGTAAAGACGTATCATTTTCAGCTCCAAAGCGTCTCTTAAGAACCCGAGGTCATTCCTTTGGAATATAATCAGTCATCAAGAAGGCTAGGGCTTCTGTCTCTTGGTCTCTCTGTGCGAATAGAATTCTAAGATAACTGCGAGCTAGCAGACACAGCTGTACTAATCCCATTTACAGTGACCAGCCCCTGCCTCCGTTTCACTTCTCTTGACTCTTCCGACCCACTTGCTTCCATTCTCCTTCTAAAACCCCGAATCACCTCTGCACAAATTGGAATGAAACTCAGTTCTTTGGTCCCTCAGAAATTACTCGAAAGCATCTGTTTTCAGCATTTTAACGAAGTCCAGCTGTGCTTATCCTTAAAAAGCTAAGGCGCATGGGTAACAATCTATATACGAATGGACAAGCACAGAAACTTTATTTATTTGCCCGATGCGCAAAAATAGCTGTGTTATGGTTTCGAGGCTAAAGTAACGAACCATGTCCCACTAAGCGGCCCCGGGAACGAGAAAGGGCCAAGGACAAAAAGCGTGAACTGTGTCTACCAAGCAGCCTAGGTCCCCTCATTAATCCACTCCCTACGGAGCCTTTCTTTACCTACCCCACGGAGGAGCTGGAAACCCTTGCCAGCTCTGTTGAAGTTTTCGCTGTAGAAGCTCCCAGCAGTTTCGGAGCAGTCCCCGTGCTGCGGGCCACGGAGGTACCACAAGCAGCAGCATGCTAGACGCCATCTTCCCGGCCGGAAGACGGAACTCACTGGGTCCTGCCCCTATGAATGTGCGCAAAGACCCAGTCCGGCAAATCCAGCTTTGAGAACTACAACTCCCAGAATGCCCCTGAGGTGGCTCTGACTCTGCTCTAATCAGAGGAAGAGAAGGAAAGGAACGGGGCGGGGAAATGGAAAGAAATCGGCCGCGGTGCGCATGTGCGCGAGTGTGCTTTGACTCTCCGGGTAAAGATGGCGGAGCGCGGATACAGCTTTTCGCTGACTACGTTCAGGTATGGAAGGGACCCCAAGGTCCTGCACATAGCAAAGGTTGCAGGAGATTACCCGATTCCCCCTGTATTTGTACTGGCCTGTGGCTTAGTATTTCCGGAGGGTCCAATGGGAAGTGGAGTTGGAAATGGAGCTTTGCAAAGTCATTTGCCTGGCCGGCTGGGGACGGGGAAGCCGCGGAATTCGCGGTTCCGGCAGGCCTCAGGAACCCATTTGGGGGACTTGGGAACCACTTGAGGTTGCGGAACCCGGAAGCTGCTAAGCAGGAATTCACGTTCGCCTTGGATACTAAAAAAGTAGGAGTTAGCTTGCTGCTGGTCACCCGTTCAGAACTCAGGATTTCCTTCCTGGCCGAAGTAGGCCCCATGCAGGAGTGTCTGAAACTCGGAGTCTCCATCAAATATGTGGGGTCGCATTAAAAAACAACAACAACAACAACAAAAACTCGGCTTTACGATTAGGCCGGAGTCTTGGTCACAGTTTGGCACTAGTGTCTTGAAACTTATGCTTTCGATTTCTTCCATGTTTCTATTAGAAGCCTAAGCACTGAAAAATGAAAGCGCTGATGTTTCTATCTGGTTGTTGTGGGCCCCAAAATAACTAGGCTACAATATATGTTTTGGTCCTTTTGGTTTTGTACGGAGGAATGCTTAAAGATTTTAGGCTTTTCTGTTAGAAAACAGGAATTAAAGTAATATTCTCAAAATACAGTTGAGGTGAAACATTGTACCCAATGTAAGAAAACCATCACTGAAGAATTTTAAAAAACGAGCAGGGAAGGAGTCTAGTTTGACCATTTTCTTAAGGATCCATTTAGTTGTCCTATCTGACTACCGAAGATGCATGGGATCTAACTTGTTGAATACTTTCTGTTCAACTTAATCCTGCTCCATTGCGTTACCCTACCACCTATGGTGAATGTTATCTCACCATGTTACTGAGGAGCTATCCACACTTGGGCAAATTAACTTGTCCACGGTCATCATTGAGTAACTAATTAGACATACACTTTGTATTACATGTTGTCTTACTAAAAAAAAAAAAAAAAAAATTTCCTTCCTCTTGGCAGTTTTCAATAAGTGAGAGTGCAGTAGTGTTTTTGTAAACTTTGAATGAAATTAGGTATATAACAAAACCTTTAGTTAAAAGGTTTTGTTATATACCTTGAGAGAGACTAAAATGTGCGAGGTAACCACTGTTCACTTTTGTGAACATACAGCACACGTGGTTCTTTATCTCTACGGATAATTTTGGTGAGGCACAAAACAACCATATTTCATCAGGGACTGAAATTTTTTTTTTTTTTTTTTGTACCGGGAATTGAACCCAGGGGCATTCAACCGCAGAGCCACGTCTGCAGCCCTGTTTTGTATTTTATTTAGAGACAGGGTCTCACTTGCTTAGCACCTTGCTTTTTTTTTTTTTTGCTGAGTCTGTTTTTGAACTCTGAGATCCTCCTGCCTCAATCTCCCTGAGCCATGGGGATTTCAGGTGTGCGCCACCACGCCTGCGGAACTGAATTTTTTTTTTATAACGAACTTTTTCATTAAAATAAATTTTTGTTTAACATGATGTATTCAACTGTTTTAATTAAAAAGAAAATATTTTTAGAATGTTATGATCAGAATTAAACTTATAGTAGTGGAACTGACTAGAGATTATGGGATGAAGAAGGTGTTCTTGTACCTTACATTTAGCTGAATATATTGACAACAAATGAGCAACTTGGTGCCTATTAATGAATTCTGAAAAAAAAAAAGTTTTTCTGTGACCCAGGAATTTTATTTTAAAAGGCCAAAAGAAGGAGCATTAGTTTGAATGGTCAGGGAAGGTCCATTTTTCAAGGGGATTTTTCATTCTGGAAGATGAAAAGGAGCCAGCTATTTGAAAATTTAGGAGTAAAGAGAATAGTTGATAGAAGGTGGAATATAATGAGCAAGGAGGTAATGTAGCTGAAGGCTAACCATTCAGGGTCTGTAGGCCAGAGCAAGTCGTTTTCATTTTATTTTAAGGGAACCAATAAGTTTTTATAGGATTTAGTTGTGGATAACATGCTACAGAGGTAATGCTGTCTGGGAGTATTAGTAAAGTGAAAGAGAAGAAAAGTAATAAAAAGGTTATTTCAGTTATCCCAGGTAGAGGTGCTGGTACTTTACACTGAGGTAGGGGCATTATTGACTATAAAACATGTTCAATTGCTCAGCAAGCTTGCAGGTTATTGAGCTTTCACAGAAAGATGAAATGATAAGGTATTTACAGGTGTCTGGGGGAAAAGAAAAGATAATTAAGTTTGCATGAGTCTTGAAATATTCTCTGGAGTTATTAAAACAATACTTGAAAGCTAAATGAACCCTGAAAATCATGATTATTGAAATAGTGACCATTTAAGTGTCAAAAAGTTCACCCAGATGTTATAATTTAAATGCTTATTGATATTTTCCTCTCAAGTCAGCTGATTGTATTTAGTCTGTAAGCTGTAGTTAACTGACTCTGGATTCCTGGTACTAGATTATTTTGTAAAACATTACCAGAGCTTACACTTTGTTGAGGAAGACACATATTATAAAAATGATTCAAATATGATGAACTTTAGCCAAGGAGAAAGTATAGGACACCTTAGGCATGATTATATGGGATTCAAATTAGTCTGACAGGGTGGCATCCCTTGGGGACATAGCATATCTGCTAATGACTATAGGATGACCAGGAAGGAGTTTACTAGGCAATAGAGAAATGGGTGTCACACATAGGAATTAGCGTCTCAAGGGAGTTTTGAAGTCTAAAAGAGTAGTATGTGTGTCTGGAGCAGGGTGGGATAGTGGAAGTTGAGACTTGAGTGACAATATCTATAATTGTATGAAGTTAAAACAGATGGCCTTCTGGGGCTTAAGATCATCTTTTCCTTTTTTTTTTTTTTCAGTAGTAGATAGAAGATATGGACCTAGTAGTGACACACTGAACCAATTACTTTATTCAAGGGTTTTGTTTTTTGTTTTTCTTTTATAAAATGAGAATGTTGGTTTGTGATGCTGATTATAATTTAGCAACTAGTTTGAAATGAAGTATTACCTAAAAGGCCAGTTTGGGACTAGTTATTTGGCTACCAAACGCATGAAACTAGAGCTGTTAAATGTAACAATCTAATGGTTCTTAGAACTAGTTTTATATTATATGGAGAATACTTTGTTGTGAATGATAGGTATCTAGGTCTTACTTGCTAAACCCTGTCTATTTTCTTTAAAAATAAAAAAAGAAAGAGAAAATACATGATCTTTGTTTTTTAACAGACACATACATATTCTTGATAATGTTACCATTGAGAATTTGCTTATTGCTAATTCATGCCAGAAACTTTTACAGGCATCATTTCGTTTAATTATTACAACAACCCTTTAAAAAGATAACTGCTGTGTACTATTAATCTGCATTATACAGGTGAGAAAACAAACAAAAAACTTAAATTAACTTCCCTAAAATCACAAGGGTGGTAAGTAATGAAAAGAGGCAATACTAATGGTGTTACTCCAAGTGCAAATACCAACCAACCAAAGGAAATAGAATTTGTGATTCACCATGAATATCTTCAAATCATCTTGAAAACTTACTGAACAATTAATCAAAGGCCATCTGTTGGTTAGGTTTTGATTAATGGGATTTGAGCTGTACATCTGCACTCAAAAGATGTTTGTATAAAAAACATTTGAAAATTTGTGAACTTAGAAAATACCTATGTTTCTTTTTAAGCCCATCTGGTAAACTTGTCCAGATTGAATATGCTTTGGCTGCTGTAGCTGGAGGAGCCCCTTCAGTGGGAATTAAAGGTAATTGAGTGCTTTATTCACTTTCGGTGCTTGTTAATAGTTTTCCTGATGGAGGGGGTAGTAATTAATTTATAATAGCTGTGGCAGTATAATTGTTAAGTTCTTTTTGATAATTTAGAATACTTTGAAGTTTAAAGAAATAATAATAAAAGACTAATGAGGTGATTAAAATTTCTTTTCAAATAAATACAGAACCTTTACCGATTAATTGTGATAACCCACATATAGTCTTTCCCATTCAGAAAATGGGAAAAGTATTCCCATTCAGAAAATTGAGTATTGTTTTGTTTTTCCACTGATTGTATTGCTGTTCCCTGGCAGTTTTATTCGTATAATTTAGGAAAGTTCATTAAAAACATGATTTAAAAATAATGTAATTGTTTCATATCTTAGTACCCTTAAAGGAAACCACTTGATGTTATAAAAACAGGGACAAAGAAATACATTGTTTTTTAAAACATGTGAATTCTCAGATATCCTAGGGTACTTTAAGAGAAGTTGTATTGTGTAATGAATGCCTTTAGCTCTAGGGATTTTTTTTCCTAAGTGCATTTTAAATGACCAATGAGGGAAAAATTGATTTATTATTTCTTAGGTGGCTTTAATACAGAATTTAAAACAGAAATCCAGAAGAAGAGGTTTCATAAATTAGAGGAAATAACAAAGTAGCTTGGGTTTAATCCATCAATAATTAGAAAACTGTTGAAATAGAGATTTAAAATGATTAAATATATAGGTCTTTGTTTTATTTTATTTTTTTACAGCTGCAAATGGTGTGGTATTAGCAACTGAAAAGAAACAGAAATCCATTCTGTATGATGAGCGAAGTGTGCACAAAGTGGAACCAATTACCAAACATATAGGTTTGGTCTATAGTGGAATGGGCCCAGATTACAGGTACTTTATACCATCTCATGAATTGATTGTAAACTATACTTTGAGGAAAAAGTCAAGGGATGTTCCTTTAATCCTCTTTGTGTTTTGTTTAGCAACTTCAGCCTCATTAATAGTTTAATTTAGTTTGTCTATACACATTACTTTAAGGAGATTAACTCAGTTTCGCTCCATTTTAAAATAGGAGATAGAAATATCTATCTCTGTCTCTGTTTAGTGGACTTTTCCTTCTGATCACTATTCTTCCTCTGTCCTCCAAAGACTGGGCATAAAGGGCTTCAGTGTTCCTTAATATACTATTTATTTATTCATATGGGAATTGAAATCAGGAGCACTCAACAACTGAGCCACCTCCCCAGTCCTATTTTGTATTTTATTTAGAGACAGGGTCTCACTGAGTTGCTTAGCGCCTCACTTTTGCTGAGGCTGGGTTTGAACTCTGCGATCCTCCTGTCTCAGCCTCCTGAGCCTCTGGGATTACAGGTTTGTGCCATCGCACCTGGCCCTAATGCACTTTTTAAATTTGTATATATATCAAAACAACTAGAACCATAAGTATTGCAAGCACTTTTCACCAGCAAGGGAATTAAATTATTTTGTAGCTATTTTGTTTTGGATGCTGGGGATAAACTTGGGGCCTCACACATTCTGGCAAGTGCTCTTTACTGCTCTACCCCTCTCCCTAATGTGCTTTAAAAACGATTACAACAATATATGCTATAATAAACCATATTTTTAAAAAGTATCAGGTGGCAAAAGAAAGCATCGTCATTCATAGTTAACATTATTATCTTTATGTGTTCTTGTCAAACGGACAATATTCTTAAAGACCACTGAAAGTTGTTCAGTATGACAGCCATCCAGGATCCAGAAGTTCATTGACTCATTCCCTTTGTATTTCATGAGAAAAGAAAATATTGCCATTATCAAATTACCAGCAAATAGAAAGCTTTCTACGTTTTTTCATTTAATAAGTAAAACTAAGTTTATTTTACTACTCATGATTTTATAGAATAAGATAAATAGAGCCAAAATTTTACTTTGACGAGTCAGGAAAAACAGCAAATTACTGAAATGTGATCCAGTATAGTGGATCTTGATACCACTGTATAGAATGTGCCTAAAGAAGGATAATGAGTCTTTGGGTAGTAGAGCATCCTAATTTTAATATCTTATTTCTTCCTTCTTTTTAGAGTGCTTGTGCATAGAGCTCGAAAACTTGCTCAGCAATATTATCTTGTTTACCAAGAACCCATTCCCACAGCTCAGCTGGTACAGAGAGTAGCTTCTGTGATGCAAGAGTACACCCAGTCAGGGTAAGTTGCTTTTATTATTCAAAATGGGTTATGAATTTACAAGGAAAAATGTCATTTTAAAAGAGTAGAGATTTGCTCTCCCTATATTTGCCTAAAAAAATGGAGAAATCGCTAAGATGAATGTTTCTGAGTTTAACTGGACTTAGAATGTTTTCTTAAGGAAAAATGTGAATGCAACAGCAGAAAGTAGCTTTTAGATACCCAAAGTCCTTTGGCCAATTATTAAAAAAATTATTTATGGGTAATGATTAGTATTTCTACATTTATCATCCCAATGACAAATGGTTGTTAGAGGTAATGAAAATAATAGCTCTTTGATATATTTTATTCATTTTAATCCCAATGTTCTTAGGTTTGGGTGTGAGTGAGAGTATATAGGTAGTTGTTGATATGTAAACCCAGTGGAAAAGCTGCATTAGTTTAAAGTTATGTTTGTTAGGACACTAAATGCTACTTCATATTTAGGTAGTAAATTTATTGCCTAGCTGTGTTTTAGTCCATTTTGTATCCCTGTAACAAAATCTCAGAAGTTGGGTACTTTACAAAGAAGCACAGTTCTGGAGGTTCAGTAACATGGTGTTGGCATCAACTTCTGATGAGGTTCTTTTGGCATATAGCATTACATGGTCAGAGGGAGCCCTTGCAAGAGAGGTCTTGTGGTGAGAGGGGAAGCAAGAGAGTGAGAAGGAGCTAAACTTGCTGAGTTATAACTATCCACTCCTGTGGGAACTAGTCTACTCCTGTAATACCTAGCCTATGGGCATTAATCCTTTCCAAGATGGTGCCCCATGACCTAATTTCCTTCTTCTACATTCCACCTCTTAAAGATCCACCACCTCTCATTACATTGGGAATCAAACTTTTATAAATGGACTTGGAAATAAACCCTACCCAAACTAGAGTAAGATCTTACTCCATTCATCCAAACTTAAATAACTACTGTTCCTCACTCTTACAAAAAGAATGATTTGAATTGATTCATTTAGGAACTTCTAAATCTAATTCAGTTTATTTGATAATTTGCTTTTCTTGAGAGTATTGATAAATTCTCACTTGGGGGTGATTTTTTATTTTTTTTAATTTATTTTTTTGGGGGAGAGGTACCAGGGATTGAACTCAGGGGTACTCGACCACTGGGCCACATCCCAAGCCCTTTTTTGTATTTTATTATTAGAGACAGGGTCTCACTGAGCTGCTAAGTGCCTCACCATTGCTGAGGCTGGCCTTGAACTCGCTATCCTCCTGCCTCAGCCTCCCAAGTGCTGGGATTATAGGCGTGCGCCACCGTGCCCAGCTTGGGGGTGATTTTTAACACCATGAACATACCAAATAATTTTCATTTCTTTCTGCAGTGGTGTTCGTCCATTTGGAGTTTCTTTACTTATTTGTGGATGGAATGAGGGACGACCATATTTATTTCAGTCAGATCCATCAGTAAGTATCATTAGACGTATTTGAGGGATTTGTTAAAGTACTATTTTAATATCTAATAAAAGAAGCCATGAAAGTTTTAAAATTTAGCAATATTTTTTTCTTTCTTATTTGGAGTTTAGAAAGTATAAGGTGCACATTTGTTTGCACATTCAAAATTCTGGTAACGCTACCTTTTGCCAAGGAAGCTACCAGTTATGTAACTTTTACCCTCTTTTTATGTCCTGTTCATTAACATTGCATACTTGAGTAACTTGTTGAAATAGTTATTACCAAGTCTCATTAAATCTATAGAATTCTGTTACTTAAGAAAATGTTGCAGTTAAACATATGAATCTGGAGAACAGTGTTATAATCTTTGCTTTCAGGTTAATCTTGGAACTGACTTGAGTGTGACTTTTCCAGCAAAAATATTAATCTGACTACCTTGAATTCAGTGTTTTGCAAAATGAACATAACCAATATTTTGGGCAAGTTGTCTGCTCTAAAACTGAAGATTGGTATCTAGAATAGAAAGTGGTCCTGAAAGTACCATTCCATATCATTCATTTGTTGTGAGAAAACCTTAAGAAAAAGTTCAAGATTAGGGACTAAATTTTCATTGTTTATGGTACATAATTACAAGTTCATTCAATGTTAACCTTATTATAAACTTAAAAGGCAAAAAAAGAAAGAAACGTGGTTGGTTAGTTAAATCAGAAAAGGAAGTATTTGGGGAGTTTTTTGGTTTTTTTTCACCCTAGCCCTGGGCTTCTGAAGCTAAAAGACAATCCCTCTTACTTTTCTTTCCAGTGGGTAGCAGAAGCTCCCATCTCTGGAACTGTATGCATTTTTCTTGCTCTGTTATCTGAAAGGCAATTATTTAATGTGTTTGATATATCTTTCTTGGCATTTTTTATGTGTTTTTCAGCAGATGATGTCATGCAATTTTTGATATTGCTGCTGCTTCCGTTTCACTTCAAATTACAAAATATCAAAACCTTTGAATATTTTTTAATGAAAAGCTGCCTCTTTAATTTATTCGCTAATGAGTGGTGAATTGATCACTGATTTTCAGAGTTATGTGATAGATTTTTAAATCCCTTCAGTCCATCAAGCTAAATTAGTTTGTTAACCTCAGTTTTCCTTAACTTTTTTTTTTTTTAAACAGAATTTGTGTATAGTACATTGAATCATCAACAATTCTCATCATTAGTTTGTTGAGTTTTGATAAATATGCATTTTGGAGGAAACTATCATCACAGTCAAGATACCAACTTAACTTCCAAGTTGCTTTATGCCTCTTTGTCATCCATCCCTCTGACCTTTTTAAAAGATAACCTATTTGTGACATCTTCATTCCATTACAATAAGTATTCCATGACCTTAGAAATTGAGGCCAGTTACAGAGTTTTTTTTGAGGTCTAATATTTTTATTTTTTATTTTTTTTATTTTTAAATTTTATTTTTATAATTTTTAATATGTACAACTCATAGTGCATATATTTAGTATCTTTTTACATACAACTGTTTGTATACAAAGTATATTCGTACAATTCAGGTCTTCAATCATGCATTAAGGAAAATGATATCCGTCTCATTCAAACACCTTTTTTTTTTCTCCCCCTCCCTCCCCTCTTGCTCCCTCCCTTACCCTCCCTTCCCTTGATCATTCTAGTGTTCCTCTAATCCTTCTATGTACCCCCATCCAACTATACTTTGAAATAGCCTCCTTATATAAGAGAGAACATTTGGTACTTGGATTTTTGAGACTGACTAACTTCACTTAGCATTATGTCTTCCAACTTCATCCATTTACCTGCAAATGCCATTAATTTGTTTTCTTTTATTGCTGAGTAAAATTCCATTGTGCGTATATACCACATTTTCTTAATCCATTCATTTACTGAGGGACATCTAGGTTGGTTCCACAACCTAGCTATTGTGAATTGTGCAGCTACAAACATTGAGATAGCTGTGTCACTGTAATATGCTGTTTTTAGGTCCTTTGGGAATAGACCCAGGAGTGGGATGGCTGGGTCATAGGATGGTTCCATTCCCAGTTTTCCAAGAAATCTCCATACTGCTTTCCATAATGGTTGCACCATTTTGCAGTCCCACCAGCAATGTATGAGTGTGCCTTTTTCCCCACATCCTCTCCAACATTTATTGTTGCTTGTGTTCTTGATGGCTGCCATTCTGACTGGAGTGAAGTGAAATCTTAGAGTAGTTTTGGTTTGCATTTCTCTAATTGCCAGCGATGTTGAACATTTTTTCATGTATTTGTTGATTAATCTTGTACAGTTACAGAGTTTAAAAGCAAATGGCGCTGGGCGTGGTGGCACACGCCTGTAATCCCAGCACTTTGGGAGGCTGAGGCAGGAGGATCGCGAGTTCAAAGCCAGCCTCAGCAATGGCGAGGCACTTAGCAACTCAGTGAGACCCTGTCTCTAATAAAATACAAAAAAGGGCTGGGGATGTGGCCCAGTGGTCCAGTGCCCCTGAGTTCAGTCCCCGGTACCACCAAAAAAAAAAAAAAAAAAAAAAGCAAATGGCATAATAATACAATTGTATTAATTTTTAAAAATATTTCTCTTTTCCTTTATGATTAGGGAGCTTACTTTGCCTGGAAGGCCACAGCCATGGGAAAGAACTATGTGAATGGGAAAACATTCCTTGAGAAAAGGTAGGCTCACAATAACTAGATTCAGTAGCGAATTGACTTTATACTTTTCAGCACACTTTATTATAATTTCATGGATCTAAACAAATTTGTTGTATTACTCTATATTTGAACCTAGTTACAGATAGAAAAAAACTTCTCAACATCCTGTCTTCCTAGCCTTCAGAATAAGTGGTATATTAATTTCTTACTGACATCTTTTTTTTACATTCTTGTTTTTTTTTCCCCTAAATAATGTTTTAAATTTTTTTTTACTTTATTTTTCCTATTATTTAAAAAAAAAAAAGTTGTGCTAAGAAGAAAAATGTTTATTATGACAACAGAAACATTGTGAAATTAAAAAATTGTGAAATCAAATACCTGCTGTTGAGCAGATTGAATGTATGATTTGTGTTCTTGATGAAGAGTGGAGCAAACTAAGTCTGCTGTCATTGCAGAGCACAACAAACTGCTTTCACTTATTCCCAGTAGAATTCCAGACTCTCCATTATTATGGTCCTCAAAAATGTTTGATCTTTGGAACAGAAAGCTTTTATAATTGACTTTAACAGATGACTCTTTTTAGTACATATTTCACATATTAATATTAAGGTTATTAAAAATATTAGACTTTCACTTAAATGGTAAACTTAATCTTGGAGTCTTAAAGCACTTTGCTTAAACTTTTACTTATTAAGTCCAAGCATTTCACCTGTCATAACATGTTATAGCTTATAAGAACAAACAAAATTTTAGCAAAGGTCTGATTTTTCTGCTTTATTTATTTTTTAAATTATAATATTGCTACCAATTCCAATTATATTAAAGTATTTATACTTAAGAAATTTCCTAAAACTTTTAGGATTATGCTTTTTTTGTGATGTTTGGGAATAGAATACCAAATTAGATGATTAGAATTTGTTATTTAGTGGGTGTTAAGCAGCTGTTAGTGAAGTGATTCAGAAGAATTAGATGTGTTATTTCTAAATAAAAATATACGAAAAAGGGCTGGGGATGTGGCCCAGTTTAAGTTCAGTGTTAAAAAAAAAAAGAGTGTTTTTTTTAAAAAAATCTTGGGGCTAGGGTTGTGGCTCAGTGGTAGAGTCCTTGCCTAGGATATGTGAGGCATTGGGTTCAATCCTTAGCACCACATATCAATAAATAAAATAAAAGTCCATTGACAACTAAAAATATTTTTAAAAAATTTACGCTGTTGTCATTGTATTTGAATAGGTATAAAGAATATAAACAGTGCCATAAAATCATTTATTTTTTTAAAATTTTCTTTAGATATAATGAAGATTTGGAACTTGAAGATGCCATTCATACAGCCATCTTAACCCTAAAGGTTAGCTCACTATCTACTAACTGGATTTATAAGGATTTTATAATTAATTGGAAAATTAGAAAATGATCATTTCGCCTTCTTCTCAATAGGAAAGTTTTGAAGGGCAAATGACAGAAGATAACATCGAAGTTGGAATCTGCAATGAAGCTGGATTTAGGCGGCTTACTCCAACTGAAGTTAAGGATTACTTGGCTGCCATAGCGTAATAATGAAGTGACTGAACAATCCATAATTTCAGATAATCTATCTACTTAAACATGTTTAAAGAATGTTTTGTTTTTGCAGACTTTTTGCATACTTATTTCTACATGGTTTAATGGACTGATGTTTTTAAAAATGACACTTATAAATCATAATAAACTGTTAAATTCAACTTGCAGCTTTTTAGGAGTTAGTAAAATTTAACACAGCTATTTCCTGCTTTTTATCACAGTTGATTTCTAGAAACTACATTGCAAAGCAGAATGATGAAATCACTCTTCAGTTTTAGTGCACTTTTGGTTAAGTCAAATCTTGTTGCCCCATTTACCCCAGATGCTGCCTGTTTCCATAAAGTGAAATGCTGATTTTGATAAACACTGCTTTTAGAGCTTGGAGGATATGTAGACTTTCATGGATTCCTGAGACAAGATCTGAAGCATAGGTGTTAGGCACCAGTAGGTATGAATCAGTGAGGTCCTTGAGTGCCCTGTGTGATTGTATTGGAGCTATGAAGATGGGTCAAATAGGTCTTCTGTGGAAGATAATGTCAAGTAAATAAACCATGATTTGCTGGTTCCTCTTGGTTTCTCCATCACAAGTAGGTAAGCATATTTAGAAGGAACCCTAGATAGTATTAGGCTTGTGTTTTTTTTGTTTTTGTTTTTTATTCCTTTTGGATAGAAGAAATGTTATCCATCCGTCTTATTCACAGCAAAGAGTTTATGAATGTTGTTACTTTTATTAACTTGAAGAGGTAATAGGCAATTACATGATTTAAATATAGTTCAAAAGATTTTGAGTAAGATTTAGCTAAGTTTAGGGGAAAAGTTTAGCCTTAGCCCTGCCTTGGAGCAATTTTGACAGGACTCTCAGTTCTGCTACCTGCCATCACCATAATTCCATATCTTGTTAGGGGTAGTGGAAATGTTTTAAGAGATAGTAGATGATACATTGATCTCCTGTTTTAAGATGTCTGTCTTAAAGCTACATCTGATAATCTCTTCTTCTGGGCTGTTGGTATATTGTGATTCCAGCACACTAGAAAGTGAATGTAGTAGTAGAAAAGAATGGACCTTGAAGTAGGTCTCAACTTATCCACTACTGGCTAAGTGTCTTACAAGGTAATTATCTCAGAGGGGGGTCTTTAAAGGACTTAATTTGATAATGCAAATGAAAGGCCAAGCATTGTTAATGGTTAAATACAATGCTTTTGAATTTGCTTAGACCTTCTGTAATATCCAGTATTAAAAAACCAGAGGAATGCCAAAGTTCTACAAGTGAAAGAAGGGAAGAGAATGGGTAAGTGAATTTAAGACAAAAAGGAAAATGCTTGTAGATTCTTATTGGGTGCTAACAATGCATTCTATAGAATAAAGGGGGAAGCCGGGCTGCAGCCTTGTAATCCCACCACTTTGGGAGGCCGAGGCAGGAGGATCGAGAGTTCAAAGCCAGCCTCAGCAATGGCTTTCAAAGCCAGCCTCAGCAATGGTGAAGCACTTAGCAACTTAGTGAGACCCTGTCTCTAAATAAAATACAAAAAAAAAAAGGACTGGGGATGTGACCCAGTGGTCGAGTGCCCCTGAGTTCAATCCCTGGTACCACACACACACACATAAAAGAATAAAGGGGGAAAATTTAACTGAATTAGATTGGATCAAGGTTCAATTTTCTTCCTCCTGCCCCCATTCACTTCAAAGCCCAGTTTCAGCTGAAACTGCCTTTAATTCTAGTCTCTTCTGTTTAAAGTTTATTCTTTTTCAGTGGCCTTAAAATTAAGCTGGTCCTTTTTTTTTTTTTTAATATTTATTTATTTGCTTTAGTTGTACACAATGTGTTTATTTTTATGTGGTGCTGAGGATCTAACCCGGGCTGCGCACATGCTAGGCGAGCGCTCTACTGCTGAGCCACAACCCCAGCCCTTAAGCTGGTCCTTTTTGTCCCAGTTCTTGGGAAGCTCAATTCTTCAATGTAGCAACTCATTATATCCCTAAACATTCCCAAAGCTTTCAATCTTGTCTAACCTGTGGATTCTAGCTTCTTTTAGTCTTATTTAATTAGTATAATACTCCTAAATGTTCTTAACCCCTGTCTACTCTTGGTTCAATTCGTATCTTAAAAAATTTTGTCTCCACTCTGCCCTGTCCTTTTCTCTTTTCCCAGTTCCTTACTGAACCATGAATTTAAATTTGCAAAATAGTTATTAGCAGAGAAACATTAAATTGTTCAAAATTCATGTAAAGGGGAGTATAAGGGGGTTAAAAAGGAAAGGGGTAGTAAGGAAAGACTAATGTAGTGCTTTATAATTATTGAATGCCAATACATTGGGAATCAGGTATTAAGGGAACATCAAAGGAATTTTCATCTATTGCTCAATTATTTTCATAGTATAAAACTCCCAGCTCTCAGTACTTAACCTCACCTCTTTGCAAGGGCTTCATATATGCCAAGCAGTCACTCTACCATTGAGCTATTTCTTTAGCCTGCTAACTTCATCTATTTATCAGGTACCCCCTTGCCATGTAGGAAAGCTCTCTGAGCCCCTTATTTTAAAGAGAGCAAACTTATGTTCATTGAATTGCCCAAAAACATGGGATAGTTAATAGGTCCCTTGGATTAGAATCCTAATTTCCTGAAAACCAGTCGAGTGGTTCTATACTAATGTTGCCTCACAGGGGTTCTCTTCCCTCCACTTATATTGCTTATAGAACAAGTAACATCTGGCTACCAAGTGATAATTTCTGGAGCATGTGAATATTTTCAAAAAGTTAGGTAACACACTTCATCAGAGGCCATGCACCTGAATTTTCATCCCCTGAAAGCCAGGACTTTTGTAGGTACTTACTTGCCTTCCTGTTTCAAAAAAATTGGATGATATAGCTTATCTAGTTCCCAATATTTAACTACTGTCAGTTATAGATAAGAATATAGACCTCTGTACAAGAGTTCCCCCAGTCCCCTACTCCTTGCCTCAACTGAAAGATTTTTCTTTTTAGGACTGTATAAGTATACTATTATTATGTTTTCTAACTAAATTTTCTGAAGGGCATGCTGCATTTTTTTCTTTGTTTACTTTGGATGTCTGTGCAGCAATCTAGTTTTTGCTGTATTTCCCCAACAGAAATTTAGAAAACATTCTGAATACTGTTTTCCTCATGATCAGATGAAGGGTAATCTGTAATATTCTCTCCCCCACACTTCCCAGAAGCTCTTGGAAATGTCTGTCTTCCTGAACCAGTGCCAGCTAGTTGCTTGTTTGAACTCCTCTCTCACTGGGCTGGGTTTAAATGTTCTAGGTTAGAAATAAATTATCTGCACATTTTGAAAGCAGGCCTCCCTTCTGAATTCCAGTCTTGCTGATGGAATCCTACTGTTATTGTATATGTGATGCCAAATGGTTTGTGTATAACATTTTCCCTATGCAGCTCTTAGGATTCTTTCTTTTATCTACAGTGTTCTGAAATTTCACAATGGTTTATTTGCCTTTGTGTGGGTTTTTTTTTTTTTTTTTTAAACATTCACTGTGTTAAGTACTTAGCAGACCCTATCACTGTAAAAAACAAAACTAAACAAAACAAAAACCAAGAAAATCACTTAAAAGAAACTTAAAACTTTCCTTTTCTTTGTTGCCACTTTCTAAAACCAATAATTGAATACTGGACCCAATTTCTGCTCTGTTTCTCATTTCTCCTTTTCTGCTTTCTAGATTTTCCCACTTTTCATGTTTTTAAAATTTGGGATATCCATTTTACATTTGAAGAACAATTTTCTTATGCTCTGCCATCTCCCCTTTTAAAAAAATAACTATTCTCATTTCGAGGCCAAATATCTTTTATTTGAAGATGCTAGTTATAAAATATATTTTTTAAAAGCCCTTTGCTTTCTCTTTCCTTCAAATTCCAAACAAAAGAATTTTTTAAAGTGCTGTGTTTGAGGCCTGTACCAACCTTCTGGGAGATGTTCAATGATTTTTCTCGGGTCTTTGCTTAGTTTCTCCAGAAAAAAAATCGTGTTTTGAGAAGGGTGGAGTGGGTATGAAAGGGTTGCCAGTATTCCTGAGGTAACCGAAAAGGAGCCAGTGGCACCATTCAATAGGAAAACTTTTCTGTCTTCATTCCTAATGGCACCTGTTACCATTTTTTGTTGGGCCTTAAGTCTGAAACCCTGATTGCTATCTTCAGCATCAGATACTCTAGCCTTGTGCCTAGGAAGCATGAGGAATGGCAGTGCTTACTGGATGGAAGAGAGGACCAGGGTGTTCCTTATACAAAGTTAAAGCAAACTTCCATTTTTAGTTCCGTCAGAGCTCCCCTCTACTTTTTGGGCAACCAAAGTTCCAAAGCCCTCCTGGGGTTCTTTGTGAAGCACTTGCCTATTAGGGTAGGCAGCCTTCTCCATATTTACTTTGTCAAATATCATCTGAGGGACTTTGAATACTTGTCCTTCTCCATATTTACTTTGTCAAATATCATCTGAGGGACTTTGAATACTTGTCTTAATATCCCAGCCCCTTAGAAGTCACCCAGTCTTTTGCCCTCCAGTATGTCTATAATAACACACTTTCTGTGGAGAGCTCAGGATAGTGTGGAGTAAGTCTTTTTTTTTTTTTTTTTTTTTTTGGTACCGGGGATTGAACTCAGGGGCACTCGACCACTGGGCCACATCCCCAGACCTTTTTTGTATTTTATTAGAGGCAGGGTCTCACTGAGTTGCTAAGTGCCTCACCATTGCTGAGGCTAGCTTTGAACTCGCGATCCTCCTGTCTCAGCCTCCCAAGTGCTGGGATTACAGGCATGCGCCACCGTGCCCGGCTTGGAGTAAGTCTTTTGATAAGCCTCTCCGGTGTTTCTATTAAAATGGGCCAGAAGAACACTTGAGATCCGGGTGGGATAAGAGTGCCGCGCACTCAGGGAATGAATTCCCATTATGCTGCTCTCTCTGGAGGCCGGGTGAGTGCACCCCTTCAGACGCCCCAGGTTAGAACTATGGGGAGAAGCCCATGCCCTCAACAAACATGGCTGCCGCGCTAGCGTCGGCCACGCTCGAGAGGCCGCGCGCTGCCGCCTGGGAATCACGGCTTCGGCATCACCCGGCCCGGAACCACGTGACGCGGGAGGCGCCGGAGGCGGCGAGGCTCTCGCGGGCGGAGCGGCCCTGCGCTGAGTGAGGTGGGGGCTGCAGGGTGAGGTTTCCCAGCGGGTCCCGGTCTCCGCGTGCCCGCGCCCGCCTGCTCGCGCTCGCGGTCCTGGGCGCTGCTGGTGAGGAGCCCGGGAAGGAGGAGGGGAGGGAGGAAGGGAGCGGGACTCGGCTTCTGAGGCCAGAGGGGGCTGGGCTGGGCCGTCCTGGCGAGAGGGGCACCGCCGTGCAACCTCTGCGCCTGGCCTCTAAGCCCTGACGTCTGCAGGGGCCTGTTTGAGCCCAGACCCTGCCCGGCGGGACCCATCTGCGTAGATGGACGCGCAGGGCCCAAGGGCTGAAGCCCACCCAGAAGGCCCCGCAGACCTTGGCCCGCCTGCCCGCCGCGGGGTTCTCCTTGCAGTTAAGGTATCCATGGGCTTTTCCTACCCGGGGAGTGGGAGGTCTTTTAAAGTATTCTGCTTTGACACCAAATGCAGACGTGGGCAGTCTTGATTCCTTGACGTAAGTACCCTGTTTCCCAGGGGAACTCAGGAGGTAGCTGGTTAAAGTACACAAACTCCTGAAGGAGGAAAAGATGAGAGAGGCTAACTGGCCAGTTTAAGAGAGAGACACTTGCTTTGTTAGCCAGGTAGTCTGCATGGATATTTTTATTTTAAGCATTTTATTTGGGCGTTTTGAGTCTTGTATTAAAATTTCTCAGCAACAAAACAGTAAGTCTGGTGATAGAGATAAAGGGATATGTTATACAGCACATTGACTCCTCCATTTAACCCTGACGTAGGACATGCTGCGAACTTCTTGACGTTCTGAGGAAATGAAAGTCTAAAGTGTATGAAAATCCAACACAGATAAGGAAGAGTTGTGAAGTGTAGCTTTCCTTAGCTATCAAAGGTCTCACTCCAAAACACACATACAGAAGCCCTTGTTCATAGACTCAGTCTCCATAAGCTTTGCTAGATTGAAGTTTTTAATCCTTGTAATTTTGGGGGACTATTCAAATTTGCCTTGTTTGTTGTCTTCTCATAGGAATAATGCTGTCAGCATGTCTGCACACTCCATGCTCTGTGAACGAATCGCCATAGCCAAGGAACTGATTAAGAGAGCAGAATCACTTTCTCGATCAAGGAAAGGTGGTATAGAAGGTGGTGCAAAGCTGTGCAGCAAATTGAAGGCAGAATTAAAATTCTTACAGAAAGTAGAAGCTGGGAAAGTAGCTATTAAAGAATCCCACTTGCAAAGCACAAATCTAACACATCTGAGAGCCATTGTGGAATCAGCAGAAAACCTGGAAGAAGTTGTTAGCGTTCTCCATGTCTTTGGTTACACAGATACCTTGGGAGAAAAACAGACCCTTGTAGTGGATGTAGTTGCAAATGGTGGTCATACGTGGGTGAAAGCCATTGGCCGAAAGGCTGAAGCACTGCATAACATCTGGCTTGGCAGGGGCCAATATGGGGACAAAAGCATCATTGAGCAGGCTGAAGACTTCCTCCAGGCCAGTCACCAGCAGCCAGTGCAGTATAGCAACCCTCACATCATCTTTGCATTTTACAACAGTGTCTCAAGCCCCATGGCAGAGAAGCTGAAAGAAATGGGCATATCTGTGAGAGGAGACATAGTAGCAGTCAACTCTCTGTTAGATCACCCCGAGGAGCTCCAACTAAGTGAGAGTGAATCGGATGATGAGGGCCCAGAACTTTTGCAGGTGACCAGAGTAGACCGGGAAAATATACTAGCAAGTGTTGCATTTCCAACAGAGATTAAGGTCGATGTGTGTAAAAGAGTAAATCTGGACATTACTACTTTAATCACATATGTATCCGCCCTCAGCTATGGAGGCTGCCGCTTTATCTTCAAAGAAAAAGTGCTCACAGAACAAGCAGAGCAAGAGAGGAAGGAGCAGGTTCTACCTCAGCTGGAGGCATTTATGAAGGACAAGGAGTTGTTTGCTTGTGAATCTGCTGTCAAGGATTTTCAGTCTATTCTAGATACTTTAGGAGGACCTGGGGAGAGAGAGAGGGCCAATATGCTTATTAAGCGAATTAATGTGGTACCAGACCAGCCTTCTGAGCGTGCCTTGAGACTAGTGGCCAGTTCAAAAATTAATAGCCGTTCGTTAACAATTTTTGGGACAGGAGACACCCTAAAAGCCATCACGATGACTGCCAACAGTGGTTTTGTTAGAGCTGCAAACAACCAAGGTGTTAAATTTAGTGTGTTTATCCATCAGCCCAGAGCACTTACTGAGAGTAAAGAGGCTCTGGCCACCCCCTTACCAAACAACTATACAAATGTTGACAGTGAACACTAATGATATCCTTTAAATATTGTCATGGAAATAAGTTATATATACCAAAGGCTGGGTCTTCTCATCTAAATTGCAGTGGAGGGAGGTCTGTAGTAAGAAGAATACTTATAACTCAAACCAGTCAAATTTTTTTGTGTCATCTGTATTTAAAGTATATTATTGCCTAAAGTAGAAAAAGCACAAGAAACAACCTTATTTATCAAACTGTCTACATTATAGCAATTAAGAACAAATACACCTATATAAAGCTTTTAGCTGTCTCGTAATACTTTTGTTTGGTTCAGTAGGGCTTCAGCTTCCCTATTGGTAATCACATTTCATGGAATATGGTCACACTGCATCTTGCATTCATTAAATATCTGGAGAAAACTCTGATGCCTGGTTTTCATTGTATTGGTTTATCAGTTGATGTGGGTTGAAACTGGGAACTAGCAGTTTATACTTAATTTCAAAATCAAGCTAATGACCATTATTAATGGAAGGGAACTTATTCAATTTTTATGTGTCAGGCACAGCTTGGTGGGTATGTTTACAAGAAGTATATAGTAGAGAAGAAATGGAAATAAAGTCTGATCATGCAAGTGCCTTTATGTATTGACCCATCTTTCTGAAAAGAATGCCAGCAGACTTACTATGGTAAAAATAAACTGAGAACAATTAAGGTAAAATATTTAATTTGAACAAATTTGTAAAATGCATGAAATAATTTTTAAGATTTAGATTTAACTTTTAATTACAAAGAGCCCCATTCTGTGTGTATTTGAATTGTGAATACTACTTTTCCTGTTCTGTTTTCAAGTGGCAAGTCACAACTGCTTTAACTCAAAATAATGGCAGAAGAGAGACAAGGCCAGTTCCGTGACACAAGTTGTAATTAAAAGTACCTATGACCACATTGTACTCAATACTTTGTCAGTTTGCAATAAAGCAAAACAAATTAGCAAAGTAGATACATATCACATTTTAGAAAGTGTGAATTTGAGGCTTGAAGGTTAAATATTAACTAAATATTAACTAGCCAGTGTTAGAACTTTATTTTGTATAGACCTGGCCTGAACTCTTAATACTGTGCAAACTTCCCTATTTTGTGGAAAGAGAAACTCAATTTTTAGCAATAGTGCTGAGGTGGAATTTGGTTACTGAGGTCTAGGAACACTGAAATGAATACAGAGTTAAGTGGGTAGGACAGATCTCTGGGGACAGATTTATTTCTAAGTCAACACATTTCCTAGAGGAAAAAGTGATTGGGCTTCCAATTTAGTGTAGACATGTATGTTGTCTAGTTTTAGAAATTGAATTTGTACTTTTTGAGCACTGTAAATTGCTAAAGTACTTGGTACATTATTCTTGTTTGGTATGCAAATATGAATAATTATCTTGTTCTAAGGAATTCTTAGTCTGAAAGGAGAAAAAAAACTGAAATGTGATTAATGTGCTAAATTATGTTTAAAATGCATACAGAGTAGGGAGTCAGAGAGGAAGTGACTTGATTTCAGGTATGAGATTTTATGAAGTATATAAATAAGAAAGTGCTCAAAAGTACAAGGAATAGGATTGGGAAATAAAGGAAGTGTGAATGTGAGGGACTGTTCAGGGACCAGGCTCAATTGGACAGTTTGTAAAATGAAACTAAGCTAGAAAAGGTTTAAATTTTATAAAAGAGTGTGACATTAGGGGAGTCATTGGTAATTTTTAAAAAAGAGTGGTTTGTGATGAGATCAGATCTCTTAAGAAAACAACAAAAACCTGCAAAGGAATTTATGGAAGAATGAGACTAATAATTATGGCTGGGCTGGACTTGGTGCATGCCTATAACTAGTAACTCAGGAGGGTGAGGCAGGAGAATCTCAAGTTCGAAGCCAGCCTCAGCAACTTAGCAAGGTTCTGAGCAATTAAGTGAGAACTTGTCTCAAATAAAAAGGGCTGGTGGCTCAGTTGTTAAGTGCCTCTGGGTTCAATCCCTGGTACCAAAAAAAAAAAAAAAAAAAAAAAATTATAGCCAGAGTGGGAAAGATGGAATGTAATATCACAGGGATATGTTGAATTTGTTGAAGGAAGAAATGACATGTTATGTCATTTAATAAGCATTTATTGAGTGCCTGCTTTGTGTCAGCCACGATAGGAAGGGCTAGATATATAAAAGACTTGCTTTCAAAAAAGTAAATCTCTTCCTGTCAGTGTGAACCAATTCCTAAGAACCTGGAATATTTGCCAACTAGACAGTCACAAGAGTCCTTGAAAAAACTTTGCTGTAGTGGCTATAACTGTGGCCTTGCCCGAGACACCTTTCTCCAGGCTTTCAGTGATTACAGTTCCTAATAATGTAATAAATAATGTAACTAATAGATGTAGACATTAAGTAATGGACACTGGATCTTGGGCTGCAAGAAATAGTGTCTTTAGAAACTGCACATGCATGACCTATACAGTACCCCAAAGGCCTACTCCAGCTGACCAAAACGATCAATTCATAAAAGTAAAATATACGGAATTAAAAAGGGACATTATAAAAAGAATGTCCAGTTAAATACCAGTTAAAAACTGTCAATAAAAGGAGTTATGTAGTCGTAAAGCAAAGCAAATGTCCAAAAGGATGTGAAGAGTGAAGATATATAAACTGTAACTATAATGACTGGGAGTTAGGAGTGGTAGGGAAAAGTAAAAGCATGTTAATATCTTAGAAGGAAGTCAACAATAACTTTAAAATTTTGCTATTGAAAAAGTATAACAACATAATTTGGGGGTATTAAACAGGAAGGTAATTGGTGGTATAAATTGAACCAAGCTGAGTAAATTCCAAATGAGGGGGTAAGAATGGAGAATAAATGTCATCATCCATGAAGGAAAAGATAAAAAGTATTTTCAAGGATGCATAAAAATCAGTATAAAATGAAAGGGTTACAAAATCAAGAAGGATATAAAACCAATTTGAAGAAGTTAATTATAGGGAAATATTCTATCTACACTATTTTGATAAATTTGGAGATCTTACTAGAGCATGATTTTTATAGGAAATGTGAATTAGAATTGAAATAGAAAAATAAGCAATCATGATTGAAAATTTATTAAACTAGTAAAGCATTTTCCTCCAAAAAAAATTTAAAAAGTTCATCTGATAAGATTTTTCTTACTTTTAAATTTCAGATAATCCTCTTACACAACATAGGTGGGGTTAAAATATTTAGCATAATCGGATGTGCTCTATTTATTCTGCCTCCCATTTCTGAAGATGAGAACCTTGGCCTGCTGCTGTTTGAGAACTGGAGGCTGTGAGGCAGACCTTAATTTAGGTTAATAATAGGCTGGTTGTCTCAGGGCATCACTGTATTGGGAATGTTTTCAAACTTATTTTACAGAAAATACTGATACCAAAACCTGACAAGATAGCATAAAATGGAAGATGGAACAAAATTTCAATGTAAGAATGTATACCCAGACATCCTAGATAATATATATTGCAGATATAATGGATTCCAGGCAGGGAACACCTCACCCAGTAGGAATCTTATTCCCAGAAGGAAATGGGGCAGAGTTGAGTCTCCAACCTTAGTAGTGGGCTAATCCTACTAGTTGGGGATTAGCCTTGGTGATGGGATAGAATCAGAGGCAAAAGGCCAGCTTGAAATAAAGGAGTAACCCTGAGGCTCCTCCATGAAACCAGAACCTTTCATGGTCTGCTGCCCCCGCAGTAGAGGATCTCATAAACTACCATGTGGTACCACAAAGAAGTTTGATTCTAGTGGTTCTGAGTGGAAAAATAAAAGTTTGAGAGAAACCAAAGCCTGCCCTGTGCTCTACAACAGAGTTCAGGTATTAATAGCATCATGGGGAAGACCTAGGGATATGAAATTTGTACAAAAATTGGACCCAGGCAAGTACTATTCCTCAGACACCTGACCAACATTCACAGCTTCAGTCTGGAAACCAAGCTTCACAGATGACCATAGAAAAAGAAAGCTTTGATTGGATGAGCTTACAGTGAGAAATAAGTAAAAGCAAGGGAGGAAGGCTGCCATCACCGGAGAGTCAGCAATGCAGTAAGAGCAGCCTATCACCGGAGAGTCAGCAATGCAGTAAGAGCAGCCTTAGTTCTTAGTTCTTCAGGAACATAATAGCAATATATATCTATATATCTATATCTATATATATATATATATCTATATATATATATCTTGTATGGCATATATATATATGTATGTGTGTATTGTATGGCATATATATATATATATATACACACAGAGAGAAAGTATATAACTGTAGAATATATAAATACATAAAATCTATATAATAGCAAAATATAAAGAGAGTATGGGTCCTTGAAGTGGTCCCCATATACATTCTGGAAAAAACAAAAGTATTCAAAGTGATAGATGAAAACTAATATACCACTTGCAACAAAGCATTATTGCATGCTGCTGAATTGGGGGATGTGGTTCATATCTGCAGTTAGTGTTTCTTAATACTGAACTCCTGAATTAGGCAGATGTTACCCAAATGCCAACGTGCCGGGGCATGTGATGGGGAAAGCTGGTCCCAGAACAACTGCAGAGAATGCCTTGCGCTGTGGGAAACTTGTTTCCAAGAGGAAAAGGGGCCACAATGAACCAAGCATCCTGGCAGGCTTTCCCCTGGAATTGCAAGCAAATTTATTTCTCTGTATTTCTGGAAGGAAAGAAGGGCCAGAAACATATTGGGTGAAAGAAAACCTCATAACCTCATCGCGCCCCTACCCCGTCTTCATGGAAACCAGGATGGGAAAAATCATTTACTTCTTCACACAAATAACTGATTAGAGAAGATGAAAGAAAGCACAGAAAACAAAGAATACCAGCAAATAGGGCTTCTAGAAATAGAAAAATTTTCACTGAAATGAGAAACTCAGAAATATATTTTTAAAAAACTAGATTAGACAGGGCTGGATTTGTGGCTCAGTGGTAGAGCACTTGCCTAGCATGTGTGAGGCACTGGGTTCAATGCTCAGCACCACATTGAAAAATAATTTTTTTTAAAAAGTATTTTAAAAAAGTAGATTACACAAAACTGAAAAATAAATTAAAATGAAAATAGATCTTAGTAAATTTCTAGGAATTCAGCAGAGAAGTAAAGTGATGGAAAATGTAAGAGAGAGACTGAGATAGAGTTAAAATTTTAAGAGGGTCAACAAAGGTTCTAGCACATGGTTAGGACTGACATCCTGTGCCTGCCTGTGCCGTAGAGGCACAAACCCTGATACCTTTGTTTTCCCAGTCTTGCATTTAGCTAGGGGTAGCCAGGTTCCTTGCCACAGAGACACAAGGGGAAGTCCATTGGTATTGCCATCTCCTTCACCGAGGGCCTGATTTTAACCTTGGTTCATGACCTCATGCACTAACATGTTATGGTAATGAGAGAAAGGCCAAGGGCATCTTTAGTACAGACACATACTTTCCCCAATTTATTTAAGCCACTGTACTTAGCTTTTCGGTTGCATGTAGTTGAAAATGTTTCTAACTAATATTAAGGTGTATTTGTTCCAAAAAGAGGGACAGAGCATAATAGAAGAGAGACAATGAATACATTTTTCAAACATACAGAAAACAGAAGAGAATATAAGCACCCAAGTACCTATCACCTAGATTTAAAAACATGTCATTTTGTCTTATTTGTTTTATGTAGGGTTGTTTGGAGTAAAATTATTCTCAAATATGTTATAGACATTATGACCATTGAGTTATACAACCCTCAGTGTTCAGCTCTAAAAATAACATTTTTTTCCTACAAAACCATGATTTCATATTAGCACATCTAACAAAATTAGTCATAATTCTGCACATCCTCTTATATCCTCTCGTCTGTGTTCAGATGTCAGAAGATTTGCCTAACCAGGATGCAATCAAGCACCAGGCATTGCATTTGAGTTTAATGTTTCTTAATTCTATTTAAATCTGAAGCATTAGCCCACCCTTATTGTTTTATAGAATGTCCTATATTTTTGACTTGCCTGATTGTTCTGTAATGACAAATTGTGTTTCCTGAAAGCTGCAAATGAGATCTAAAGGCTGGGTTCAATTCCAATGAGACATTTGGGGTAAGAACGTAGGTGAATGTTCCTCATTTTCATTATATCAGTGGGCAAGTACTCTCCACCTTTCCACTGTGAATGATGTTAAATACTGTCTTGAATAAGGTAGTAAAAGCAAGAGCTGTTCATTATACAGTTATGTTTTGCCCCTTGTAAATACTGAGTTGACTATGAAATAATCAGTGAAAATATCAGTCCCATGATCCTTTTGATAGGGGACAGACAGATAGGAGTGATAGGAACATGAGGTTAAAAGGAATAATTCTATAAAATGGACACACTCTGCTGACCTCCACATGCTTTCTTTTCTAAGAAGCAACTTACCTGCAGCCCTACCTGGGGATAGGATATGTCACATTGCTCAGCAAACTACCTATTATCTGCAAGAGAAATTCAGGCTACAAATTCTAAAATGCTGATGATAAGAGCACAAGTTATCTTGGGGATTGGGGGGAATTCTGTGATCTTTTCACAGAGCAGATCCTGGAACTCATGGAGATAAAGATAATTCCCCCTTGGGCTGGGGTTGTGGCTCAGTGGTAGAGCGCTCACCTAGCACGGGTGTGGCCCGGGTTTGATCCTCAGCACCATGTAAACACAAATGCATTGCATTGTGTACAACTAAAGCAAATAAATAAATATTTTAAAAAAAGATAATTCCCCCTAACAATAAAGTTTGTAAGAACAGGTTCTAATTAGAACTGGTCAGCATGGGCCAAAGTGACCTAGAGTGGTCATGGCAGCTGGGACTTGACAGTCTGATGTCTGCTGTCAGTCTGCTGCCAGTCAAAAGTCAAGAGGTGGACCTGGATGGGGCTTTCTGGAAACTTCTCTGGGACCTCCAATAAAACTGGAGGGCAGGAGAGGCCCCACTAGAGTCCCCTTTCCTTTTCCTACTCCTTCTAATAAAGTCACTCCTGTTATTTGGCAATGTGTCTGAAATCTTTCTGACTTGATTGGAAGAATCAGGGTTTGAAGGGAGTCCCCTCACACTGTCTCAGTTTCCTAGAAGGCCCCAAACCTGTGACACTTTTACTTATTGATTTTAGCATGCATTGGTGATTATATCCCAAATCCAGTGACAAAATGGTGATTTCCCCAATTCTATCATTTTCTTTATAGTTATTAGTCATCATTCTTACATAAGGAAGAGTTTTCCCTTATGAACTAAAGCCATTTGATTTCCCTTCTAGAATGGCAGTATGCATCCTTAATTCTCTCTCTTTAAGAAGTTGGTGTGACAGTCACCTTCAATAACATCAAATTAACTTGTTAAGCAGAGAGATTCTATTTTGTGAGTACCACACTGAACTCGTGAGTTGTTATGTATTTACTCTGCCCCAGACAATACACTTATTTTTTTTAAAGTTCTTATTTCAAGTTAAATATTGTGGATTCCCACGTAGTCAAAAGAAGTAATATAGAAGGATGTAACATCTTGGTAACATCTTGAAAAACTACCGTTTGGTATCACAAGAATATCAACATGGATTATGTCAAGATACAGAGCATTTAAATCACTGCAGGGTCTCTCATCTTGCCTTTTACTTATTATTTTTGATGTTTTAACTACCCAAACTTTGGTTAGTACAGACCCCTTCAAGATCATTTTGTCCCTTTGACATAATCCCATTGTTTTTGGTTTCTTGCTTTTTGCCAGAACAAGATGTCTCAGAATTACCAGTAGTTTCCTGCCAGAGACCTGGAACCCACTATTTTCAAGGAGCCTTTATTAGCCAATGACACTGTAGAATAAAAGTCCCAGGGTTCCAGGTACTCAGTGCTACTCAGTTGTCATTGTTCCTGGGCACTTGCAATGCGTGAAAGTGGAAACGTTGGGGGCTGGGGATGTAGCTCAGTCGCAGGGCACTTGCCTAAACTGTAAGGTAGTGGGTTTGGTTTCAGCAGCACCACCACCACCACCACAAAAAAAAAAAAAAAAAAAAAAAAAAAAAAGGATGGAAGTGTTTTATATCTTCAATTCAAGTTAATAAGTTTAAACATGTGCCTTTTGCACTGTAAATCTCTCTTCATGTAACTACTTAATTTGTTTTATTCTGTGATGTATGTGAAAAGTTTCAAAAGTATGATTATATCTGCTTATAATAAAGTCACTAAATAAATGTGGATATTTCTGTTTAGTTCTTTTTGTTCGCATAGCCCATCAAGGATATATGGTTAAAATACTGCTTTAAAGTCATTTTCATATGTTTTATTTTCCCCTGTGGGGCTGTGTTACTAATTGGATATAAAGGTTCACTTGTTTCAATTTTAGAGTTTACTTTTTTGATTTAATTTTATTTTTAATATACAAAATATATGTGATTCAAAAGTAAAAACTATATAAAAATTATCATCACTAATGTATTGTTTCTTTCTCTCTCCACATAGTTTCCTCCCTTTCCTCCTTCCCTCCCTCCCTTTTTTCCTCCTTTTCCTTTCTTCCTTTTTATTTTCAATTAAGCCTATATGAACAAATAGTCTTTTCCATTTCTTTTCTTTATGAGAGGTAACATCTAAGGTTTTTTTTCAGTTTACTTTTCTTTTTTAATTTAAAAATATAGGATTGGAGATGTAGGTGAGTGGTAGAGCACTCACCTAGCATGTACTAGACCCTGGTTCAATGCCCGACACTGCAAATAAATAAGTAAATAAATAAATAAGAGATCACTCGCTGGGTGTAGTGGCACACATTTATAACTCTAGTGGCTCAGGAGGCTAAGGCAGGAGGATTGAGGGTTCAAAGCTAGCCTCAGCAAGTTAGCAAGGCCCTAAGCAACTCAGAGAGACCCTGTCTCTAAATAAAATATATAAAAGGACCAGGGAAATGGCTCAGTGGTAAAGTGCCCCTGGGTTCAATCCCTGGTACCAAAAAAGAGAGATCACTCATGCAAGGGGGTTCTTTCATGCTTTTGAAAGGGGTGCAGTACACCATAGTGTGGAGTTGCCACAGTTGAGCCAACTACTCCCACCCTAATGTGTGTTTGGGTTGTGTCTAATATTTTGCTTTCACAGATTGAGCTGCTGTGGATACCTTGTGCATAGTTGGTGATTGTGTCACAGTCTGCCTTCTCAGCAGCAATGACTGGCAGTGAATGCCTTCCCACAGCCCCAGTGGTGGAATGTCATCACAAGGTTTGTTTGTTTGTTTACATATTTATATGCCTTTCCCTTTTGGGAATGAGCTTTAGAATCTTTTTATTGGTTTAAGGGCCATTTCCATTTTTCTTTTAAAGTTGTTTTTTGTGAACTCTTCGTGTTTCCATAAATTTTTATCCTTTTCATTATGTTGTTGATGTCTTCTATCTCCTCTTATTTTTTTGTCCATTAAATGTCTCTTAGATTAAGAAAGGTATAGTAAATTCTCCTTGAATATTCAGTAGTTTGTTTTATGAAAGCCGCTGTTTATTAACTTGATGTATAAAAATGTGTTAAATTCTCATTGTGAATTGTGTCCTCTATTATAAAGTATGCTTTTTTTGGGTCATCCTTAATACCTTTTCATCTTGTCTAATACCTTGATCAAAACCTCCATATAAATCTTAGACTCAGCTTTACATCTCTTTCCCTTGCCAAAAAGCAATGGGATTTTTATATGGATTATTTTTAATCTGAAGACCAACTTTGAGAGAATTGGCATCTTAATAAACACTGAGTTTTCCAATGAAGAGTATACATGCTATTTACTAAAGTATTTCCAAAAATTTCTCGTTAACATTTTGCAGTATTCAGTATAGAAGTCCTATACATCTTGTTAGATATATTTATAGGTGTTTTATGTTTTGATGTTATGGTAAGTGCTAATTTAAAATTTTATTTTCTACATATTTGTAGATTGATGAATTCACTTATCATTATTAATAATGTGGAGGTTTATTTGAATTTTACAATTTGGTTTTTACCATTTATTTTGTTAATATGATTAATTATGTTGACTTTCAATTTTTTTTTAATTTATTTTTTGTTCTAAGTTGTTATAAATGACAGCAGAATGCATTACATTTCATATTACACATATAGAGCACATTTTTACATATCTCTGGTTGTATGCAAAGTATATTCACACCATTCATGACTTCATACATGTACTTAGGGTAATGATATCCATCTCATTCTACCATCTTTTTTTTTTTTTCTTCACCCTTTTGCCCCCTCTCTTCCCTCCCTCCCCATTGGCCATTCTAGTGTTCCTCTAATCCTCCTATGCTCTCCATCCCAACCTGACTGTGAATTGACTTTCAAATATTAAACCTACCTTTTATTCATGGAATAAATTCCCCTTGGTCAGGATGTATTACCCTTTCCATACCTACCTACATCTGATTTACTTAAGTTGTGTGTGTTCATGAAATAATTGACCTGTGGTTTTCCTGATTAGTAATATAATTCTAGGTTTGAAAATCAGTATTTTTTTGGAGGGGAGTGGGAGAGAATACTAGGGATTGAACCCAGAACCTCATGCTCCTGCACTCCCAACCCTGGAAATCAACATTCTGATGGCCACATAAAATGTATTTACTCCCTCTTTACATTGTCTTCTTCATTAGGTTTTAGTTTGTTCTTTAAGATTTTAGTTTGTTCTTACATGTTAGGAAGAATTCACTAGTGAAGCCATGTGGCCTAATGTTTTTTTCATGGGAAAAAATTTTTTAAAAAATCAATTCTTATCACAGATTCAGTATCATTCACATTTGCTATTTCATCTGATGCCAGCTACGATTTGTTGAGAGGTCAAGGATGTTTTTTCCTCCATGTGATCTAAATTTTTGACACAAACGTTTTCAAAATTATGAGCATGAAATTTTTCAGTGTCTTTTTAACTTCTGAAATCTGTGTGACTTCTCCTTTTTTATGCCTTATACTGATAATTTGTATTTTTCCTCCCTCTTCCACTTCATATAACAGTTTACCTAGGAGTTTATCAATTTTAAAGAAGCAATTTTGACTTTTTTGACTGTCTTTATTATATTACATTTATTTCTGTTGCTATTTTTATTTGTCTGTCTTTTATACTTGGGTTCAATTTGCTTTCTTTCCTAGTCTCTTGAATTAGAGGCTTAGATAAGTGATTTTCAATTTTTTTGTCTTATACATGCATTTAAAGCTATTGATATTCTTCAAAACTCTACAAGTTTGGCTTACTGTGTTTTCTTCTTCATCTTTTGGCTCAAAGTATTTTCTACTTTCCTTTGTGATTTGTTCCCTTGATTCATAGTTAATTTTTTTTTTTTTCACCTGGGATTGAACCCAGGGGCACTTTACTGCTGAACTAAATTCCCAGCCCTTTTTATTTTGAGACAGGGTCTCACTAAGTTGCTTAAGCCCTCACTAAATTGCTGAAGCTAGTCTTGAAATTGAGATCTTCTTGCCTTAGTCTCCCCAGGTGCTGGGATTACAGGTGTGTACCACCATGCCCAGCTCCGTTCATAGGTAATTAGGTAATTTGAAGTATGTTGCTTTTGTATTTATCTTTCTGTTACTGAGTACTCATTTAATTCCATATTTGTAAAAGAACATATAGTATATGATCTAAATCATTTTGAAATTTGTTGAAACTTGTTAGGTGAGCCGAAGATACGGTAAATGTCCTATAGGTAATTTATATGCATATGAATGGATACATAGACACACAGATTTATGTTGAAATTTTCCATATTTTCATCTGTGATGGTTAGTTTTGTGTGTCAATTTGACTGATTACCCAGATATTTGGTTCAACTTTATTTTGGGTTGTATCTGAGAAGGTATTTCTGGACAACATTACATTTGAAAGGGTAAACTGAGCAATGAAAGCATACTGCTTTATCTCATGTGGGTGGAGCTCAAGAATATATCTAGTACTCACATTAAAGAAGGAAGACTATTATAGAATAGGAAGGATGTCAGGGGAGGGGGAAGGGAATGATAGGGAGGCAAGGGGGGATAAAGTATGTTATTCACATGTACAAATATACCACAGTGAAATTCATTATTCTATATAATTAAAATTTACAAAAGAAAGAAGGAAACAGATAAAGAAACCCCAGAGAGCTAGCTGACCCCTTCTTACTGCAGAAAGCAGACCCTTACCAGACATCGAAAGTGCCAGTGCTGGGCTGGGGTTGTGGCTCAGCCGCAGAATGCTCGCCTCACTCGTGCACGGCCCAGCACCTCAGCACCACAGTAAACATAAGTACAACTAAAGTAAATAAATAAATATTAAAAAAAAAAAAAAGAAAGTGCCAGTGCTTTGATATTGGACTTCACAGGCTCAGAATTGTGAGAATAAATTTCTGTTGTTTATAAGCTACCCAATTTAAGGTATTTTATTATAGGGATTGGAACAAACTAAGACAATTCCCTTTTGCTATTTTTTCTCTCTTGACTAAGATGTTTGACATTTTCCTATTGATTTTTAAAATCAGTTTATATAAATTAGGGATTATTCCGTTATCTAATGTTACATAATAAACAATTTCAAAATTTAGAGTCTTAAAATAACTATCATTTTATTATATCTCATGATTTTGTAGGTTAGGATTTCAAATATGGTGTGTCTGTATGCTGCTTCTACTCCAAGTGGCATTGATTGGGGTCACTCAATGATACTTAGCTGGAATCTGGTATGGTCTGGAGGTTCCAAGATGGCTCCACTCACATGGCTATGGCCTTGGCAGAGATGACTGGAAGACTGTGCTTAGCTAAGCACATGTGGGCTCAGGAATCTTCCTGTGGACTTTCTAGGAGGGTAGATGGAATTCTTACATGGTAGCTCAGGCCTCCCAGAGATCATGCTCCTGGAAACAGAAAATAAAAGCCTTCGTCTCTTAAGGTCCAACTGGGCCCCCATACCAGCACAAGAGCTGCCATATTTTTATGGTCAAAGCAGCCTCAGGTAAACCCAGATTATACAAGAGGGGACTTGGGGCCCATCAGGTAATGGGAGAGCACCACAGATTTTACAATTTTTTTTGTGTGTGTACCGGGGATTGAACCCAGGGGTGCTTAACTGCTGAGCTACATCCCCAGCTCTTTTTATTTTTTGTTTTGAGAGAGGGTCTCACTAAGTTGCTTAGGGCCTCATTAACTTGCTGAGGCTGACTTTAAACTTGCCATCCTCCTGCCTCAGCCTACCATGCTTCTGGGATTATAGGCATGTTCTACTGCACCCAGCTACAACAATCTTTAATCCTTCATAAGGATGTAAACATCTTCCTGTTATATAAAAACTGCAGATTTCTCCCTGCTTGTATTTGGTCTTTCAACTTTGTTTTTTATTACATAGAATTTACACAATTTTATGCAATAAAATATGTTGGAATTTTTTTCATTATGTTTTATGTCATACCTAGAAGGCCTTTACCAACCAAATTTACTTTTCAAAAATTCACCTATACTTTTTTCTAGTGTTTATTTGGTTTTATTTTGATGTACACATGTTTGATTTACACACACACACACACACATACATATTTACATATCACAAAATTCACTTTGGGGTCTAATATGAAGTTATTATGAAATTATAATATGAAGTCATACTATGAAATATTTTCCAAAATAAGAAGAGTACTTTCTGTTATTTGCATTATTGTTCATTGAACAGAATTCTCTTTTGGATTTTTATATTATACTAATAAAATATCATTTCAGTTGTATCTTAGTATAATTTTAAAGACCAGTCCAATATAATTGAGTTTTTCCCACAGATATTGGAGTTTTGTATTCTGCTACTCTGTCAAAGTTCCATAAAGAGTATTTCCACCAGGCCTACCTGTATTATGTTTCTATTTTTTTCTTTGCTTAATTCCATGCAGTTTTTAGGAATTTTATATTCTCATGTCATTGTTTTTGGAAAGAACTTCTTTGGATGTGAGCTATTCTTTTTATCTTTTCAATACTTTGGCTGATTCTTCGGATCTAAGAAGAGAGCAATTCACACATCAGTGTAAGTCTTTTGGTTTAGACAATAGAATTTGACCAAGAGATAAACACTTCTAATGCAAAATATTTCATTTGATAAAACTTTTTTTCTCATCTTAGAATATGTAGTCAGAAGTGTTTAGACTACAAATATAAATTAAAATTAATTTAAAATTGTCATTTTTTTGAATGACAACTGTTTGTACCAGTGAGTACAACACACACATATGACCTAGACATAGGCAATTACACATATCCATGTTCTCCCTTTGAATTAAAAGAATTATAAGTAGCTCCCTTCTAAAATATCTCCACTAAGGAAAATAATTGCCCATGTCTTAAGGATTACTGGTAGAATTCTTGATTGAGTCGTTTTACATTGATTGGAGTTCTTGATTGAGAGAGGAGTAGAGAGAAAAGGTAGGCAGTGGTGAGCAGAGGGTTGTTTTTCTAAATCTGTAGCTCAGAAGAAAAAGGTGAAGTGTCGTGGAGGCTGCTGCTTCTGGAATATTTCACAGTGGATGAAAAAGGGAGAATTTTTGGCCAGTAGAAGTACTGGAGAAGATGAAGACAATGATAAAAGCAACAATAAGACCAATACAGCAATAGTGATTAGTCTGGACTCAATTTAATCACTTACACAACAGTTGTAAATTGAATAAATAAACTTTAACTTCAATTCTAGCTCCAAAGCCCCATTGTTTCTAATTATTTTATTTTTTTTTTTCCAAAAGAGGGAAGCATAAATGTAGTTTAATGATTTTTTGCTAATCCCTTGGGATACACTAGTCATTTGTGAGCACACCTAGTGAGAAAGACATCATTCTTGCTGCCAGGAGACAAAGGTGATGGAGTTGCCTTGATTCTGGTGCTTGTGGAGCTTTATGTCTCCCAAACGCTATAGTCTTCAGGATTGGGATGTGAGATACATGAATTAATCATAATAACTAATTTATAAAGTCCAGGTAGAATGATTTGCTCTCAATTTAGTCATAAAGTCAAGATACTGAAGAATTAATTTGATATGCAGGCATATTTCCCTAACTCTGGTGCACTTAAGAATGCTGGAAGTAACATGCACTATGGAGACCATCTTTGCCCATACTTACAAGTGAAGATAGCTATACAGAAATGAACAGTCAGAATTCAGGTTTGCGAATTACCAACCTTTTCCACTAGGAGGCAGCATATGCAATAGTCAGATGCTGACCTTTGGAGTCAGGCAGGCTGATTTTTTTTTTTTTTTTAATTTGTAATTTTTGGAAATTGACACATTTGCACATAGTTACGTGGTGCATTGTGATAATTCAATATGTATATACTATATGAGATGATCAAATCAGGGTAATTAGCATTCCCGTCTCTTCAAACATTTGTCATTTCTATGTACTGGGAATCTTCAGACATGTCTAATCATTTTGAACATGCCATAAATTGTTGTAGACTATAGCTACTCTACTGTGATATAGAACACCAGAACTAATTTCTCCCATCTAACCATATTTTCATACCCATTATCCAACCTCTATTTGATTCTTGGTTTTGTTCTTATTTGGGTGACTGAATCTCACCAAACTTAGTGTTCTTATCTGTAAAATAAGAATAATATTTATTTTATAGAGCTTTTATGAAGATTAAAGTGAAATAAAATACTGTAAAGTATTTAAAGCAGAATCTGGCACAAAATAAAGGTCAGTAACTTTCAGTGTTTGTAGTTACCATATTTCCCATTCCTCTTAAATACAATTGCTTTTTTTTTTTTTTTTTTTTGGTGGTACCGGGGATTGAACTCAGGGGCACTCCACCACTGGGCCACATCCCCAGCCCTTTTTTGTATTTTATTAGAGACAGGGTCTCACTGAGTTGCTAAGTGCCTCGCCATTGCTGAGACTGGCTTTGAACTTGAGATCCTCCTGTCTCAGCCTCCCAAAGTGCTGGGATTACAGGCGTGCGCCACCACGCCCCGGCAATTTCTTTTAATGTTCTTCTAATTATTTATTTTTTGAAGTTCTTATAATTATTTATTTTTTGAATAATTTGTACCTTTGTTATGTATGTATCACACAGATGCACACACACACACACACACACACACACACACACACTCTTCTCCCTTGATGTCTATCATTTTGCTTCTCAACTACTTTTTATTTTAAGAATCTCAGTTCTTTCTGGTGTTTTTTTTTTATTGAATTTTAAGAACAATTTGCTCCTCTTTCCTTAACTCCTGGTGATAATTCTGGCAGTAATTCAGCTGTGGCAAGTAGAGAATGCTGTGAGTCTCTTAGGATGGCACTTCATGACCAAACATCTCGCAGAACAGGAGTGTCCTAATAACTTGTTATGAGGGTGTTTTCAGTTTCCACCATGAAGAGCACATTGATTTGGAATCTCTCTCCTGCATGTGTATTTGAAAGTGGGAGTGGGGTGCCCCATAGTGAGGGTGATACTACTCCTTCTCTGCCAGGGGCACTAGGCATCACCCAGAGGAAGCTTGTGTTCTTCTTAAAGATTAATTCAATTCTTTTTTTTTTTTTTTTTTTGGTAACTGGGATTGAACTCAGGGGCACTCGACCACTGGGCCACATCCCCAGCCCTTTTTTGTATTTGATTAGAGACAGGGTCTCACTGAGTTGCTAAGTTCCTCGCCATTGCTGAGGCTGGATTTGAACTCTAGGTCCTCCTGCCTCAGCCTCCCAAGTGCTGGGATTACAGGCATGCGCCACTGTGCCCAGCTTAATTCAATTCTTATACAAATGTTCTTGCTTTTGTTTACCCTTTACCCTCTTTCTTTATATGTCATCTTAAAGCCTTTTTTTTTTTTTTTTTTGGATCAACTTGGTGAGATAAATAAAATAAGTTCTTATTAAATATTTTGTGAATTTAATATCCACCAATTTATTAAAGACATGTCTGATAAAAGCAGGAATCATATAATGTCACTAGCAGAGCATTTTTAACTGTGAGTCCCAATACTGTTTTCCCTATTTCACCCAGAATGATGAAAAGAAAATGAAAATATCTGGCAAAGAATTTCAAGGGAGGAGGAGTCATCTCCCAATATTTATATTCTGTGTCATTTCCAGACTTGATGTCTTTGTCATCAGTCTGCTTTGCTCCATTATTAATACCACCATCTGTAGGATTCTAGCCCTTGTGGCATTTTTTCTGTTGAAGATTCTTGTGATCTTAATCTATAAAAGAAAAAGAAATGGGGAATATGTGAGTTGGGACCAGAACATAAATCTATTTCTGCTTAAGAAGCTGCTTTGTGTATTTTTTGCTGTTTCCCTTTCTCTTTCTGTTTTGCACAATGTGTGTTGAACTGAGGGAGTAGATCATACTATTCTTTCATGAGTTTTAGAATACAGAATATCAGTGTCAAAGAAAATACGTGACTATAGGACAAGCTTAAAACCCCAAAGGAAGTAAATCAGGTGGAGATTCTATTCATTCCTGAGAACTAAGTTCAGCCATGGTTTGGCTACAGCAGAGGAGAGATCTTCTCACATGTATCATGCCATCGTCACTTCTTCCAGAAGTCGGGTACTTCTTCTGGCATTTAGTTAATGATTTCTGTTGCTTCAGCACCGTTCCAAGGTCATGTGCCCTTGACCATTCCCAGTGATTCTCAGATAGCAATTGGGCGAGTCTCTGCAGTGACCCCTGCATTCTCCTCTCACAGATGGAGCCAGAAACCCCATCCTGGGTCCTGTTAGATCCTGAAACATATGTAACCCAGTGGCCTGATGACCAGGCTCAAGATGTGCTGCATTTAAACAAGCACAAGCCAATGGGCAAAAATCGAGAGAGGACGTTAGGGGGATTCAGTTCATCAACCCAGGAAGCATTTGAATACCTCTATTACCGTTCGTTCCCAATTCTTTCTCTCTCGTGCACATATTCTCCCCAACCTTCTCTGTTTTGATTCTCCAAGCCCATCCATACCTCCTGTCTTCCACCCTTCTCCATGTCATTCTCACCCAACCCCTTTCTTGGCCCTTGTACTTTACCCTTTCTTTTCTCCAAGTGCTGTTTCTCTTCATGCTGATCCTCAGGAACTGGTCTTGCAGGGGAGATTCAGGGATCGAATAGGGAGCAGAGGCTGATTCTCTTAGGCAGGCAAGTTGGGCTGTCTGCAAACATTCCCAGGTTACTGAGTTTTATTGATGAGGTCCCTTTCCTCACTCAGCTCCCCTTGCTTTCCTCACTTCACCCCAGGTGCTGTCTCCATGTGAAGACAGGTGAAGGTTTGGTCAAGGCCAGGCTGGAGCAGAGATACTGGGTAGGGAGACTTCCATGTACCAGCCTCACCTGAGCTTCCATGTCCTTTACCTTCAAGCAGGGCCTTTCCTAGCATAAATGGTTATTGAGAGGCATCTACCCACTAGTTTTTGTGCAGGCAAATCTGTATTTTGAGATGTGACTATTAAACTCAGCCCATTTCCAATATCCAGAATATAGGTGCCTCAAAGTAATGGTCAACCTAATAATCTTTATCATGTTTTTTTTTCTTTGTGATTTTAAAAGCTTAAAGATGAAAGCTTCTCAGAAATACGTATAAGACCATAAAATGTCCCTCTTAGTCTCACCTTCAAGAGAGATTTTTTGTCGACCATTTAGCTATATACCTCCAGATATTTTTAGTATGTATGCTACTTTATAAAATAGGGAAATACTCTAGATATTGTTTATAAATTTTCTTATTTTTGCCCTTCATTAAAATGCGTATTTCTTGGATTAATTATGTTGATTTCAAACCCTGCCTGCAGGTATTCCAGACAAACAGGCAACTTCTTCACATGAAAAAAAAATCTTGGTTATTATTATTATTTTTTTGTAGGAATGCGCTTTTTCCTTTTTGGAGCATATTTTGCATTGTGAAGATAGAATAGTTTGTGGAGGAATTCGCTATGATGCAGTGCTAACTGAAGACACAAAGTATCCGCCCTTAATCTCTAAGACAGAGTACATAAAAATAAAGCAAAAGTTTTTCCCCCAAAATAAATCCCTACTATCATCCTTAGAGCAATTGGACATGTATTTCTGAAAGTTTTATTACATTTTTTTGCCTTGAAATTTTAGAATACCATTCAGGACTTAAAAATATTGCACTCAAGTCTCAAAGTAGCAATATAGTTTACATAAAAATTTGTAGTATTGAAACAGACGGAATTTGGACCCAGAATTCTTAATTAAAAACAATTTCCTTATGCCAAGAAAAGTAGCTAAAGGGCTGTCCACTCCATGGCCTAAGGAATGGAAATTGCCTCTCTCCAGGTCTCTGTAGCTCAGGCTAACTAAATCTACACATGTACATTTCCTGCCTTTTGTCTCACTTCCTGAATCTTCTCCTTTAAAAGCTTTACTCAGCTTCAGAATTTCAAAGATTGAACTTGTGAAATGATGTTTCTTCTACCTTCCTTTAAAGTCGGCTTTGAATAATACCTGTTTTTCTGCCAATTTGATTCTGGATATTTCTGGAGCAGGCAGCAATCTTGTAGACTAACCTTTTCCCCCTAGGTAGTATTAGTGCTGCCTGATAACATTTGTGTGATCATTAAGTATATTTCACTTTATTAGACAAGATGCTAAAATTCCCGAGTTCTTTGTCACATATGTATAAAGAAATCCATGAGAATTATAAATTGAGAAAAGAATCATTCTATTACAATTTTTGTTTTCCTCCCTCAAGGTTTTGAACACTCCTGTATTCTCTATTCCGTCCAATCTTTCTGTCACTTACCCTGTGAGATTGTCACTGATCATGCTGGTTCTGTCAGAGAAACACCTTCCTTATAAGGATTATTCAAGACATCTGTAAATAAACAAAAGGAAAGTCAGAAGAGCATGAAGACAGCATTGCCAGATGGCTCATCCTTCAGCCATCTGAATTAGATAATCAGGGAATGGAAGTGAGGGAGTTTGGTTTACAAGCACTTTATTTTTCCTTTGAAGGACTATGTGCACAGGCCCTGATATGCATCTGATCCCTCAGACGCTCAGAGGTTTGTCTTGCTCCATAGGCTTACCAGCAGCCTTTTTAGCCCTTCATGGCAGATGTCTCAACTATGACCAACCTGGTGTGCTCTGTTGAAAGGGTTTGCATTTCTCTTTGCTCCAATCCTAGCCTGTACCTGGGAAAATACACATAAACTACACCCTGGCACTCCCTACTGGATCTTTCTTACCAGAATGTTTTTGTAAGGCATTTAAGGAATGGAACACAAAAGCTTCAGATCTTTGCCAACAGATGAGCCAGAGACTCTTTATCACATCCCATGGGCCCCCTGGGAGTATCTCAAGTCACTGAAGAGAGGAAGAACTGGGGCTAGGAGTTCTGAGCAGACCTCTTAAAGAACCTCTTCAAGCTACTGTTCTCAGTTGTCTGAAACACCACTGTTCTGCTGCAGCATTCTGGGAAGTGCTGTGACTTTACTCCTGCAGGTGGTCTCCATTGCTTTGGGAAAGAAATCGAGCGATTGTTCCTCCAAGGGCATTTTCTCTCCCTCCTATTGCCCCTTTACATCCAGGAAAGTCTCTCCTCTCAGTTGATGTTGTTAGTCTCTATGGTTCTTTCTGACTGTAGAGCGTCTTCCCCAAACTTGGTGAGAATCAGCTCTGCTGCCCAGAGCCTTCGTGTGTCTCCCTGGAAATGATTCATTTTTCAGAAAAAGTGTTAGAGAATCCCACAACATCACAGGGGTGACTCATTCAAATGATGTCCTTTAACAGGCATGATCTCATGGGACCCTTGCATTGGTGAGGTGAGGGAGTCTGTACTGCCCTGCTCCATGTTTAGTGAAGAAGACCTGTCTCTGTGTGGGGAAGTATCAACCCCGAGGTGACAGAGTCCTTAGCCATGGTGCTGGACTAGAGACCAGACTTCCCCATTTTGGCTCATTGCCACTCTCTGCAACAAATATAACTCCGATGGGAACATTTGTTACAGGGAAATTTTAGCTGCATTCCCTTCAGAAGTAACAAAATTGTGCATGGGTCTTTTACTCAAGAAATTCACCACAGATGGAAGACTTCCCAGGTGATACTTTCTATTCCTTGAGATATGTGTCTAGACAAGCATTTATTCTTCTGAGAACTAGCTGATATTTTTTTCCTATCACAGATAACCCTTGGAACGATTTTTTTAAGGCTCTTAATTATAAGCTTCTACTACTCTTAACAATTTCCAAATTGCTATTGTATTTGAAAGCATTGTTGTACAATCTCTTTTTGAAAAGCCAAATTTGGCACATTCTAAAAGTGTCATTGTTTTACTTGTATTATCCAGGATTTCATAGTTAGCAGGTATTAATATATTAAAATATGTCATTATGTTTATTTTTCCAATTATAAAAGTAAAAGTAATATGTGTTATAACAAGAAAGTTGGAAAACATAGAAATATAGAAAAAACTTTAATTCTATTCTCATTGTGAACATTTCAGTACTTTCTTCCAATCTTTTTTATTCTATGACTTGTACAATTACATTTATATATATTTTAATGTAACATTTAAAATATGTAACTTCCTATGTATACATTTTACATATCTATGATTACACAGATCTTGGTTTGAAACAGTCCTGTTTGCCTATTTTTGCATTTTGTTCCCTGTGCTTTTAGTGTCAATAAAAAGAATTTTGAAATAAATTACTGCCCATACCAGAATTTCCCTTTCTAGAAGTTCTGTGGCTTCAGGTCTTACATTTAGGTCTTTAACCCATTTTGAGTTGATTCTTACATATAGTGTGAAATAAGGGTTCAATTTCATTCTTTGACATGTGGGTTTCCAATTTCCCTATTCCTATTAGGGAAGGGACTTTTCTTTCCTCATTGTATATTCTTCACTCTTTCCAAATATTCGTTATCAATGGTGTGTGGGTTTATTTCTCGACTTTCCATTCTGTTCTGTTGGTCTACCTGGTTTTATGCCAGCACCATACTCTTTTACTTACTATAGCTTTGTAATGTGCTTTGAAATCAGAGAATGTGATGACTCCAGCTTTGTTCTTCTTTCTCAAAATTACTTAGGCTATTTGGGATCTTTTGTGGATCCAAATGAATTTTATAGCTTTTTTTCTTTTTCTGTAAAAAATTACATTGGAATTTGGACGGGAACTATATGTAATCTGTAGATTGCTTCAGGTAGCATGAATGTTTTAACAATATTAAGTTTTGTCCTTCACATTTTTTTCATCAATGTCTTACAGTTTTCAGGATAAATATCTTTTATCTCCTGGGTTAAATGTATTTCTAAGTACTTTATTCTTTCTGATGTTCTTTCAAATGAGTCCTTTTCTCTCTCTTTTTAAATTGATTCTTGTTAGTTATATATAACATTAGGCTACATTTTGACATAATCATAAAAGCATGGAATATCATTTGCTCTAATTCAGTCCCCAGCACTTCCCCCTCCCCCATCCCTGCCCCTGTTCTTCTCCCTCTACTCTATTGATCTTTCTGCAATTCATTTATAGTTTTTCTAAATTACTGTCTTATGGATCTACTTGATGTTGAGCTTCACTGTGGTATGTTCATGTATGTACATAGGAAAGTTGGGTCAGATTCATTCCACTGTTCTTGTTATGAGGAGGCATTTCAGAAAACACTCCAAATCCGAATTTAAAACAAATTAGATAGCTTTATTACCTGGCCAGGGGCTGCCACCTGCAGAGACTGAAGCTCCATAGGAGAACAGCAGCCTTTTCTGGCTTTCCTTGGGAATTTAAGAACAAAAACCATAATTTTCTCAGCGTCATGCAAGCAAGCAAGTCACAGAAGCTAAACCAGTATTTGACGGGTTTAGGTAGCAAGCAAGCAGATTACAGAAGCTAAAAAAGTGTAGGGCACCTCAGACAACTGCATCTTGCGTCTGAGAAGGTATTAGACAACCATATCCTGGGCTTGAGCAGGGGGTTAGCAGGGGTGAGAATCTACTTCAAAATCATATAGGTCACCAAGACCACCATCTCTTGGATTGAGTACAATTTGTGGGGTACAAAGTACAGAAAAATAATATAAGAAAACAGCTTTCATTTCAGTTTCTCAGAAACAGCTCTTGTAACAGTTTTTTTTTTTTTTTTAATAGAAGGCAGCAAAATGGAATCTTAGACCTGTCTATGACAGTTCTTGCTTTATAATTGTCTATCTCATTTATATCTATAATCTATAACTTACACTCTTACTGATTTTATTGATTAATTCACACCACAACATTCTCCCCATTTCCTGTCCCTTGTCTTCCCCCTCATTCCTCTTTGTCTACTGATCTTTCCTCTATTTTGATGAAATTATTTCTCCTTTCTTTCCCCTTTCTCTCTTTCTTTCTCCCTACCCCCCTCCCCATTTTAGATTAACTTTCCACCCATTCCAATGGGTCCTTTCCTTAATTTTGTTTTTGGATAGTTGGTTGTTAGTGTATCAAAACGCACCTGCATTTTCTTTGTTGATTTTGTATCTTGCAATTGTACTGAATTCATTTATTAGTTCTAAACAGGTTTTTGGTAGACTATTTAAGGTTTTCTCTGTACAAGATATTGTCATCTGCAAACAGACAATTTAATTTCTATCCTTCTGATTTGGATGCTTTTTACTTATTTTCCTTGCCAAATTGTTGTGGCCAAGACTTCTGGTACTATGTTGAATAGTGGAGGCAAAAGTCAGCACCTTCATCTAGGCTAAACTTTCAGTTTTTCACCACTGAGTATGATTTTAGCTGAGATTTGTCATATATGACCTTTATTGTGTTGAAGAATGTTTGTTTGTATCTCATTTAGTGAGAGTTTTAATCATGAATGAATGCTGAATTTTGTCAAATTCTGTTCTTGTATAATTGAAATGGTCATATGACTTTTACTACTCATTCTGTTAATGTGGTATATCACATTTGCTGACTTGCATATATTGAACTATCCCAGGGATTAATCCCACTTGATCATGCTGTTTGAGCATTTTAATGTGATGTTAAAATTCCCTTTGCTAGTATTTTGTTGAAGGTTTTTGCTTTTATGTTTATAAGGGATTTTGGTCTATGGTTTTCTTTCTTGAAATGTCCTTACTGTCTTTCATACGATAAGGCTGACTTATCAGTGTAATGCTGACTTATAAAATGATTTGGAAGTGTTTCTTTCTCTTCAATATTTTTTGGCAGAGTTTGAGAAGAACTGGAATGAATATTTCAAATGTTTGGAAAAATTCATCTGTAAAGATGTCTGGTCTTGGACTTTCGTTTGTTTGGAGGTTTTTAATTCTGATTCAATCTCCTTGACATTGGTTTGTTTAGATTTTCTATTTACTTATGACTCAGTCTTGGTAAGTTCTATGTTTCTAGAAATTGTTCCATTTCTTCTAAGTTATCTAGTTTGTGGCGTATAATTGTTCAGTCATCTCATAAGATCTTCTGTATTTCTAAGGTATCAGTTATAATATCTCCTCTTTATTTCTGATTTTTAAAAATTTGAGTCATCCTTAGTTTAACTAAAGGTTTGTCAACTTTTTTGATTTCTTAACAAAACCCCACAACTTTTAAATCCATTTTTTTCTATTGTCTTTCTAGTTTCTCTTTCATGTATCTTTGTTCTTATCTTTTAAATTTTCTTCTTTCTGTTGACTTTGGACTTAGTTTTGGTCTTTATTTGGTAGTTCTTTAAAGTGTGAAATTAGATTTTTTGAGATCCCTTTTTTTTTTTTTGGTACTGGGGATTGAACTCAGGGGCACTCGACCACTGGGCCACATCCCCAGCCCTTTTTTGTATTTTTTTACTAGAGACAGGGTCTCACTGAGTTGCTAAGTGCCTTGCCATTGCTGAGGCTGGCTTTGAACTCGAGATCCTCCTGCCTCAGCCTCCCAAGTGCTGGGATTACAGGCGTGTGCCACCACGCCCGGCTCTTTTCTTTTTCTTAATGGCATTTTCCAGCCAGTAATTCTTTATTAAGTACCTAGAATGTGTTTAATGTTATACCAAAGATTCCTCTATGATATGATATAAAGTGTGAAGAAATTGTTCCAAGTAAGTCTTTCTAAATAATTTGGTTTCATGGTGTTAGGAGGAGGTGGAGGAAGAGGAAGAAGAAGAAGAAGGAGGAGGAGGAGAAGGAGGAGGATAAAAGGAGGAGGAGGAGGAGGGAAGGGGGGAGGAAGAAGGAGGGAAGGAAGGGGAGGAGGAAGAAGGAGGGGGAGGAGGAGGAAGAAGAATAAGCTCTGGCATTTTTATGGAGTCTCAATTATTTTTATTTTTTTTATTTTTTTTTTTAGATAGACACAGTACCTTTATTTATTTTTATGTGGTGCTGAGGATTGAGTCCAGTGCCTCACACGTGCTAGGGAAGCATTCTACCACTGAACCATAACCCCAGCCTTGGAGTCTCAATTCTGAGGCAACCAAATTTTGTTCTTGGCTGGAAAACTGAAATGGGTAAATAAAATATTGAAACAGTAAGGCCTTGAGAAAGGCCTGGGAAACTGCACAAAGATGGGTTGTTCTTGATGCAAATAGAAGAGGCAACTTGGTCAACAGTGAAGATGCCACAGCCCTCAACTCCATAAGTCTTTAATTTCAGTTTCAGTCATGTCATGGGCCAGAAACATGGGCAGACTCACCATGAACAAAATTCACAATTAAACAGTACAAATGGAAATGCTCATGTATTAATCTTTTCCAAAGACTAGTACTACCATGCCGACCAGAATGTTCTTGTTAGTTGATTTTGTATTGTGATAATGAAATAATTAATGGTGGATAATATATGAAGAAAAGAGGGCTTATGATTCTGGTGATTGGAAAGTTCAAACATCACGATATCTGCTTCCTGACTATATCACAACATGTCAAAGAAGTAAAAAGGAAGATGGATGTGTGCAGATGGATGTGTGGACTCACTTTATAACAACCCACTCTCATGATAGCTCATCCAATCCTGTGAAAATGATTTTAGTTCTTTCTAGTAGTGGTGTTCCCATAACCTACTCACCTTCCCCTAGACCCTGACCTTTAAAGGTCCCACCACCTTTCAACACCGTGACATTAGAGGCCTAGATTTTACCACATGAACTTTTATGGGACACTCACAAACCAGACCCCAAACGGCAATGCAATATTGAGAAGGCCAAAACACCCAGGAATTCCAAATATCCTCAGAAGTTGCCTATAATCACAGGCATATGTTGATTGGGTGCTTATAATGGCCATGCTAGTCCTCTGAGACGCACAAAAGACCAGTGACCAATCCTGAAATCCTGAGCTGACTTTCTAACATTTCATTTCATTCCTCTAGTTCTTTTTTTTTTTAATGTTTATTTACTTACTTTAGTTGTACACAATGCAATGCATTTATGTTTTTACATGGTGCTGAGGATCGAACCCGGGCCGCGCACATGCGAGGCGAGTGCTCTGCCGCTGAGCCACATCGCCAACCCTCCTCTAGTTCTTTAGTGTCTTAGGATTAACTACAGAATGTCATCTGTTCTGCTTTGTCGCTTACTTTTTAGCTTCATTCTCCTGATTCTTCTTGAAAGTTATCATACTTTTTGAATGGTAGATGGCACATTTTAGCAGGTATGTATTGCTTTTACTTGTTTAATCTCAGATCAGGGGAGGGGAGAATCTAATTTCCAATCCTGAGTGTTGACAATAAGGAACACTATCACAGATGAGTATCCTTTATTTCACAGAGTTAAAAAAAAAAATCAACAATGAGAATTTACCTTCCATGAGGACAGGAACAGAACTGGGTGCAGGGGTCAGGTCTGGTGACTCAAAAACCAATGCTCTGGCCCCATATAAAATGATTATTCTCTAGTTTTGAGAGGGTCAGAGTGTGGCTTTTATGTAATATTTTTACCTTGACATATTTCTTATAATTAGCTATAAAATCAATATTTTCAAACAGTGCATGAAAAATACAAATATTTTATAATTCTAGTTTGGTTCTCTTATTCCTACCCTATAACATTGGTTTCAAAACTATGTTATGCATGAAAATAATCTGGAGAGTTGGCCAAACATGTTTATTTCCATTCTTTACACCCACACATCTGCTTTGAAAGAGCACCTCAGATACTTCTGATGAAGGCTGAATTGCATACCCCCAAGAAGGCACCACTGTCATATGCTTCTCCAAAGTGCCATCTGAAGACCTTGGGGCCAAGGGACATTTGCAGAGGTCACTCCATCTCAGTGGCCATAGTTATCATTTGCGTGTACTGAATTCTACCCACACGCTTGCCTTAGACAATACCTGGAGGAACTCATACTGGGGAGGTTGGCCAGCTGGGCACCCAGGAACCAGGAATGTAAGGTGGCAGCCCCATCTCAGGAAGAGAGAAGGGAACTGACATGAGAATTCTACAGTGTGCCTGTTGCTTTTCAGAGGTTGCCACTGGATACCTCAATAACAATATGTGGACTGACACTCTTCTGTTTTTGCTGGACAAATGTGATCAGTGAGAAGTCCTTTTGCATGGAGGTCGGATTCTAGGGGTCCAGTATTTTACTTTTGTTTCCCACCTGGCTCTCTTCTTTTCCTTTGAAGATAAAACACAGACATTTGTGTTAATCATATTCCTGCATTCATTTGTTCTATTGGTCTATGGCAGGCCCTTTTCTTTCTTTTTGCAATGCTGGAGTTCAAAACCAGGGTCTTGCTCATGCTATCAAATGTTATGCCACTGAGCTACATTCCAAGCCTCCTTTGTTTTATTTTAAATAATTTATTTTCTTTCTTTTGCCCCACCCTCACCTGCATTTCCCTCACTTCCATGTCACTGCCTCTAGTGGGATTGTTGTATGTCGTTGAGTCTGTGTATATCCTTGTAAACTCTGCCCTGCTACTTGGAATAGTTAACCCACTGGACCATACCCGTATATGAACTATGTAGTTTAGAAATATGTTGAAGACTTTTTTAGTGGTTGTTCTCTTCCATAAGAAAATAATTTCTTGGAAAATTTACATATTTTTTACCACGAGGATGTAGATTTGGATTAACATTTAAGAGCGCATCACAGCTGGCAAGGTGAATACTCTTAAAAAATCTCTACAGCTGGCATTTGGACTTGAAGGGATAAGAAGACACCCAGCCACTTTTGCATATTGAATGAAAAGACAACTTGTTTTAACAGACACTAACCACATGGGGGTGCTTTAAGCCTTTTCTGTATAGTCAAGTGACCTCTCTTGCATGTATCAGTGGCACAACCAGGTTATCATGTTTTAGCCAAAGGACAGCCCCTTTTCTGACAGTACCACCAAATCTGGTCTTCTGAGGTGATCTTTATCACTAAAAAATCAATGTCAGTTTAAAGTAAGAGGATATTGAAAGATTCCCCTGTAAAAATGACTTGTGTGTAACAGATCGTATTTGCAGCCTAAGAAAGAATTAACTTTGCAAATAAATCCTAGACTGCATATGTTCTATTTTACAGTGTCAATAAATGTAATTTCTCCTCAAGTTTGGAATTCAAAACGGTGTTATTTTATAATATTCTTAAGCTCTTTAATTTTTTTATTATTGAAAATGTCAAATGTATATAATATGCATTATAACTATACCATACTATACTGTACTATGCCACAAAAATATGGTAAACTGATACATATTACTTACTTATTTGTACATACCATACACAATTGTAACTACCAATATCTAGGCAATCTTGTTTTAATTATACCCTCTTCAGTGTTATTTTGAACCAAATCCCAGACATTCCTTGGTATCTGTGGGGGATTGATTCCAGGACTCACTCCGGGTACTAGATACTCAGGTCCCTCCCTTATGGACTTAGTATTTGCAACATCCTCCTGTAGTATATTTTAATTCCTCTCTGGATTAATTATAATACCTAATACAATGTAAATTTCATGTAAATAATTGCTATGCTATATTGTTTAGGAAATAATGACAAGAAAAATGTCTATACATGTTCACTACAAATGAAATATTTTCCCTAGTATTTTCAATCCACATTTGGTTGAGTCCACAGATGTAGAACTCATGGGCTGACTGTACTTCCTTATGGACCTCGAAAATGTAGGATACTCGTAACACTATCACACCAAATATGAGGCAACTTGACCATATAGAAAAGGCTTAAAGCATCCCTGTGTGGTCAGCACAGGTTCAATTCTGTCTTTTTTCTCAGTATGTAAAACTAGCTGGTTGCCCCTTAGCCATTCAGTCCAAATGTCATCGGTAAGCCAGAAATTTTTGAAGAGCATTCACTTTGTCAGGGCTGCTATTCTCTTAAATGTTAATGAAATATCCAGTCAATGGTCTCAAAATTCCCAACTGTCTTGTAAAGTTTTTAATAAATTTGTTTTAATCGAAATTCAAATTGTTTATTCATTACTACATATTGACATTTCTATTACATCTTTTATGACTCATATGTTCTTTTTGGTGTTCTTAAAGAAAGTGGGTATTTTTTTCCTGGAGGATCCTACAGTTTTATTTGGCTGTTTTCTTTGAGGGGTGGCGTTTCACATGTTTCCCTATCCCCTGTAATTCCTGTAAATTGGAAGTTTAGAAGTGGAAGCTTGCTTAGATGTAGTCTGTCTATCTATCTATCTATCTACCTACCTATTTACCTACTGTCTATCTGTAACCTTTGTGTTTCTCTTTGGTCCATCCTTATTTCTATCACGTTGTTAGCCACTCTGGTCATTCATACTGAGCAGATGCAATGTGGTAATATTCTAATTCTTTTTATTAGCTGGAATACTTCCATAAAGTGACCAATTTCATCAACTCCTTGACTCTCTTAGGTTCATATCACAAAGAAAAGGTAGGCTAAATCTTTGAGACTTTGCATTTATTTATCAGTTTTCTCAACCATGTGCTGATTACCTCGAATCCACAGAGGTGACCAATGAGGTTTTCATTGCTGTTTTGTCATCATGAACTCACGAATCTGAACATATTTGATATAGTTACTGTATTATCTTTGCCCAGTGGGAGTTTACTCAGATCACCTTCCTATCCTTTTGATCTGGTCCTAGGAGTCACTGAAAACTTCATTGTAATTCAATATGACAAGGTGTTCTAGACTCATCGTGGGCTTTACCTGGTCCAGCCCTGGAATCAGCCATTTCATCTTTTTTTTTTTTTTTTTTTTTTTTTTGTGAGAAATGATATATAAAAGCCAGACATGGACTATGCCTCAGATGTTCTATGAAAATAAGCTGATTTTCAATTTGTGAGAACAAAGGGGATGAGGGACACAAGCCATCACTGACCAACTTGTGGATTTGCTGTAAAATCAAGCAGCATTCTGCTTTGTGCACTGGGCTATTCTTGAGCTTCTTTGACAGTCCAATGATGCTGCTGAGACAGTACAGTTGACTAGCTCTGTCCAGGACATTGGGCACACTTGGAATCCAACTTGACAGTGGTTGATTGCTTGACATAATGAAAAGACCAGAGCATTACAATGAAGAACACCTATAACCTGTTCATGATTGGCCATTTACTAGCTGTGTGCCATGGCCAGATTATTTAAGCTCTCTGAGCCCCAGTCTTCTAATTTGTAAATTAGAATTACTAATGCCTGCCTCAGGTGTTTTTAAATGGGGCTTGATCTATATGAGCGTTTCTAGCTTAATGAATTTCACCTGGTAAAATCCTAGCATAGTACCTGGCACAGTAAATATATGAACAGTTAGTAAAGGTTATTACCTTATACTCCAAAAGAGATTTTAATCCTAGTTAGAAATTAGTTAATCTACTCCTAATTGAATCAAATATCATGCCAGTGTTAAACAGATGATGAGAAAGAAGTTTGGGTGCCTTGGAACAAGTGAGCTATTAGCTGGTCTGGTGTTAATTGTTGATTAAGGTTGAATAATTTTTGTCTTTAGATAAACTTGTTAAGGCAAGTATCTTCCTACCCATATTCTCCCAACTAGTTGGTGGCAAACATAATAATCATTCAATTTATGAATTTAGACCAAGAGTACATTTTAAAAGCATTAAGCTAGAAAGCCCAAGTCCAGGTCTTTGGGGTTTATGATTTTAAATCAAAATGGTACCATGTTTTTTCTTGTTGAAACCAAGCCCTGTTGGATAGGTTAAAATCTTCTTCTGGGAACCTACCAAATACAGCTTAGAACTGTAAACATGCATCTCTTGCAATTCAAAAGTATCTTTCAAGGACCAGGGAGCCACTCCTAAGAATGTATTGATCAAAATAATGGGATTTCTGTCTTTAAGACTCCATAGGATGGAATCTTAACTTTGATAATCACTAGCCAATAGCCCACAGCTGGCCTCATATGTGAGCTATGGGTGCTTTTAAAAATTCTTTTTATAATAACATAATGGAAAAATATAATTGAGTTTGATTACTGATAAGAGTTATAGAATTTTTCATGATAGGCAATTATTCTTAAGTTTGATCCATTATTTCGTGTTTGATTACTTTAGGTTATAGAATAATGATGAATCTTGACTAGATCTTAGCATTTATCTGTTCCAGTGTCCTTCAATTTTTTTTCTTATAAACAGTAAGTTTGCATTTTGCAAATGAAATTTTGCACAATCTCTAAAACAGATACAAATACAAGTGCTCTTGTTGGAGTGGTCATGGAGGTCCCCAACTTCTCAACTTTCCCTCAACCTATGAGGCTGCTTTGTGGGACACTAAGGGCTCTGAAACAGAGTTTGTGACTCACCCATAGATTTCTGGTTTGATCTTATTGTCCCTTGGTAGGTGTCTCGGCTGAATCCCTGTAGGGGTAATTTAGTGATGTGGATCACACTCTCTGTGTGATGTGGGAAGGAACTAAGTTAGGGCTGTCAAGAATTCCTTTGGGCAGGTAGGCAAGGAGTGGTGGTGTGCATGTGTGCATTGGTAGTGTGCCAAGATCTCTGTGGAGGAGATTTACATTTCCTTTCTCTAACAGAATCCCTTTTTACATTCTTACAACTAATGTTGGCATCTAAGCATCTTTCTTACAAATAGAAACAACAAGGGGTGAAATGATTCACATTACAACAGGACCACAGGGTCTCTTTAAGAGGCATCTTCTTGGGAGCTTGTTTGTGGATCATTAAATACTTAATAGAGGGAGAAAGAAATAATTGATGTGTTCCAGGCCACTGGTGTTTAAGTGGCAATCAGAAAAACAAAGTGGATCTGAAGTTGCACAGCTATGTGGCTGATTTTGAAATTTTACATTTAACTAGTCAGGGAGCTAACAGGATGAAACCATGTAATTGAGTGTACAAACACTTACCAATTAAAAGTTCTCTCTTCAGCTCATACACACCTGCAGATATTGCCCATGCAGTGCATTTTCTATGTGCATAATAGGCTCCTGCTGGCTGGTCTTCTTAACAATATAGATTCTGGTCAAAAAGTTCTGGGTTGGGGCTGCAGTGTCTTCATTTCTACCAGCATCTCAAATGGTGCTAACGTTGTTAGTTTTGGAACTGTCTGTAGTGAGCGTCCAGGGACTCGTTCAACAGATGCACAAGACAGAATTCTCTCCAACTTCTTTTTAGAACAAATTAGAACCACTCTTCCTATACAGAGAATCCTATTCAGAAAGTAGAATCACTCACTCAAACGAACATAATCGACCTACTAGGTTATCAATGTTCATCCCTGGAAGTTTTAAGGTTCTTATACTCTCCTCCAAGTCCACTTTTTCACTTTTTTCATTTTTTTCTCATCTCATGGAATTAAATACAGGCACACTCTCAGAGTCAAAGAGCTGCTTAGTGAGCAGATATTGAGCCCCTTGTGTGGCTCTGGGGTTCCTCAACCTTGGCATTATTGACATTTTTACCTGGATACCTCTTTGCTGTGGAGGTTGTCCTGGGTCTTGAAGGATGTTTAGCAATATCCTTGACCTCTTCACAGTAGACACTACTAGTTTCCCCTCCTCCACCTTGCCTGAGGCCCATTTGTGACAAATGAAATGTCTCCAGATGTTGCCAAATGTCTTGGGAATTGCCGTTGGTTGAGAACCAGGCTCTGGCCTGTGACTGGCCTGGGGAACAAACAGAAGAAACATTTGAGTTGATAAAGGAAAAAAGCTACTTTTTCCACCCCCTAAATTTGACAATTCCCAACACCAACAAAGTTAAGGACAGGCATTGGGATATCTGCTTCAGTCACTGCAGAAACCTCGAATGCGCCTCCGTCTGGGATTGTCAGAAGAAAAAGGGGAGGCCCCACAAGCGCTACTGGACTTTTTGATCTTCACTGCCGCTTTCCAAAGTGTGTATGGGGGCACCTGCTCTGTGGTGCCTTCTGAATCCTAGTCACAAAGGAATTCAGGAATATGGTGGTTAGCTTTTTAACTTCCACAGTGGGGGAAGGTAAATAGGAGGGACCAAAGAGAGTCAGGAATGAATGCTGAGGGAGCCAGTCCAAGGGCCTACCCTTCTCCCAAGCCTCAGACTTGCCAGTAGCAACTAAGCCTAGAGAAACTGTCTTTGGCTAAGCTAAAAGGCCCATTAAGGCTGTTTATAAACTATGGGCAGTTCTCCTAAAAGACTCTAAAGTGATCATATTTTTCTTCTCTATAAAAATAATTACAGTTCAGTAAGACTGGAATTAATAGACAAATATGAAAGGCCTAAGCTAAACAACTTTCACCAGGCCCATCTTATGGCTAATTGTTGATTACATAATGAGCACACACCCTACCAAGAGAATGTTCCTCAAAGCTGTGACTTTGTGAAAGATCAACAATAGTTGCTGATCTATGATAAGTGCCAGGGATCATTTTAAGGGCTTTATTTATGTTAGCTTATTTGAACCTCACAACAAATCCCCAAATACTCTAATAGTTTTCACAAATGAGAAAACCGAGGCCCTGAGATTGTTAAGAGTCTTTCCCAACTAAGGAAATGGTAGGACTGAAATTCCAATCCATGGAAATATGCTTGCAAAGTCTTTTTTTTTTTTTTTTTAATATCTGTGCTATAACTAGTGTTCGATTAGACATTATCTTATTATTTATAAGGATGAAGTGGTCCCAGGAGACAGGGAAAGTGTGAAAAAAAAGTCAAATTCGAGATTGTTACAGCTTGTGAAAAGATATTTAAATATTATTAGGAAGGAAAGAAAAGGAAAGATCCAGTTAAGTGATGTTAACAGCACAACAGAGGTAGCAGATTTTCACTGAGAAGAATTCAGTTAGGTATAACTTGCTTTTAAGAGAGGTAGGTGCTATGCAATACCAGCCCCTTTGTTGTGCTATGAAGTCCCTGTTGTAATATGTACATGCGGCTCATGGTAGCCTATTAGTATCATTGGCTAGAATTCAGTTAGCATCCTGCCTTATAATTCCAGCTGTTAAGAAGGTATCTCCTATATAATGCTAAGTGAAGTTAGTCAATCTCAAAAATCCAAATACTGAATGTTTTCTCTGATATAAGGAGGCTGATTCACAGTGGTGTTGGGTCAGGGTACATAGGAGGATTAGAGGAACACTATAATGGTCAAAGGGGAGGGAGGGGAAGGAAGAGAGCAAGGGGGGATGGAGGGGAAAAAAAAGAAAAGGTGGATGAATAAGATGGATATCATTATCCTAAATGCATGACTGAAGATTTAAATGGTACGAATATACATTGCATACAAACAGTGTTATATGAAAAGACACTCTATATGTTTATTATGAATTATAATGCATACTACTATTATAAATACAACACTTTGAATAAAAAAAATATATATATTAAAGTAAAAATTGACATAAAAAATAGAAGTTACCTCCTAAATTTTTGAGGATGATGTAATTGTATTTGAGTTGGTATCTTTTAACCCCCAAAAGATTTAGATTGTTTAAAAATTGTAATGGAATTAAAACATAATGGTAATAGTTTTATAATAAGATATCTGAGATTTGGACCATTAGAAAAACAGTCATACTTGTCTCAAATGTGATTGAGTAATTGATTAAATTTGTCATTTAATTTTTTCAAAAGTTTCAGTGTTTATTTATACTTTGCATATCTCAAAAAGTTTGAAAACAATAACGATTCAACAGAAAGTCAGCAAATGTTCATAGACCTGCTTGCTGTCTCCAGCACTAAGAGAAAAGGAGTCTTGGAGCCCTTTAGAAGTTGAAATCTTGATGCCAGAACTTCAAATATTCTAATCACTTGCCACGGAAGTGCCATATTTGCTCTTCTACATGACTTTCTTTATTTGGTGAAGATGTTAAGACCAATTCAACTAATGATCTTGCTTCCTCTTGAGTGCAAGGGAGAAGGCTATTATCTACTTGCACATTTGTACAATTTATGGCCCCTCTATCAAACTTCTTCAAAAGCAGTGCTTTCTAACATTTATGAGCAGATTTAATAACTTCAAGAGCAAAAGCCTTGTTTTTGAATTCTTCATTAAAAACAAACTTATTTTTGTATCTGGCATCTTATAAAATCTCAACCAATTAAGAGTAGCTTTGCGGTAACTTGATTTGAACTTCCTAACATCATCAATATGGTTTCCGAGGTCTCTGTTCACAGATGGTTGACTTCATTGCTCTGGGCCCAAGGTGAGGCAGAACACTATTGGCAGAAGGGTATAGGGGAGCAAAGCAGCTGAGGACATGGCAATCGGGAAGCAGAGAGAATAAATTCATCATTTCTGAATTGAAATTACTCTAAGGTTGTAAACAACATTAGATCATTTAAGAAAGTTCAAGTTTTATTTGTAAGTTTAGTTTATTAAATACATAGCATAATAGTTACATATTCAGGAAAAGGTTGTTTCAATCAAACAATTGTATTATTTAAAAAGGAGGTCAATTATCTGACACTTATAAATGTCATTATACCTATTGGAAGTTTTAAAATTAAGTTTATAAATGGAACCGAACATGAACCAAAGTCCTTTGTAAAGTGTTTGTTAAAACTCTTTAGACTTGCATATTAGTGTAAGATGTACAGATTAAACAAAAGTTAAGGAAGAACTAAGTGTTTTGCAGTGTTTCTCCCTGCGGTACTGGGAATTGAACCTATGTGCTCACACATGCTAGGCAAGCATTCTACCACTGAGCTACATCCCCAGCCTTTCCCATCTCCAATTTTCAACTTTAATAAGTAGAATAAAGACTTTTAAATATTAAAGTAAACCTCTGGATCTTCTTTCCTGTGCTTAGGCACTCTCTTTGAAGACATTAAAAACAAAAGTCTGCCCCCTCCCACCTACACCTGCAAAGTGTTTAAGAAATAGCAAAAGGCTCTCAGGGCCAAAACAGGAAGGCTGATGAATTTGCCAAGGGACCAAGACAACAACCTATGCCTTTTCTCTAAATCAAAAGTCCAAATTTTCCAATAAGAGAGAAAAACAATGAAAATGAATATTTCATCAATAATGAGTTTCAACACTGTCACTTCATTCTCTGCTTTTTCTTTGGAAACATTTGGATGAATTTCCCACTCAAAGATCAAAACAGCAAAGCAACTCTTAATAGCAATTATGATGTCGATGTTTTTCACAACAGACTCCAGTGCTTGTCTTAAATGCTTTTCAGCACATATCCTAATTGACTTATGCAAAGGAAAGCCTTCAACTTTGAAAACTTCAATCTTGGAGATCCAAGATGGCGGATTAGAGGAAGCCGCACTTCAGGACAGTTCCGTAGAAAGAATCCAACAAAGCAGATAAATTGCCTTTCATTATATATATATGGACTGAAAATACCGATATCCTGGATGGTTTGATTACCACTACCAGAGAGAGAAAGAGACAAGCTGTCTGCAGCGGCTGGAGCCGAGAGGCTCCTGCAAAACCGCCTGGGCGGTGCACAGGCCGTGCGAAACAAGGTCAGGGTGAGGAGACCGCGCTACTGCTGCAACCCCAGCCAAACTCACTGCACACCAGCGTGAAACCGGCGATAAAAACCAGCGATAACAGCCGGCGGGATTGGTGCTGGGGAGCCACGGGAGAACGCGGGTCCACACACCAGTTCGAATCCACACTCCGCCTGACGTGACCCTCGGTGTGGCTTCCCGGTGCGATCGGCAAGGATACGGGAGTCTGGGAGTCTGCGGAGCTACTGTTGACTGGAAGGAGAGCGCCGCCATCTTTGAAAGCTGCAGGGGCTGGTCCTGACAAAGGGGAGGAGACGGAGAGCTACGGCTGCATCCACCCAGGGACTCTACAGCTCTCTGAAGACAACACACAATTGGGTGAGACTTGGTTGGTCAGCAGGGGAAGGCGTTTCTGAGGCTGGCACAGCAGCCACAGGGGACTGCAACTGTGGGTGGGCTTGGGGAGGTGGTGCCTTCTGGAAGATCCCCCTTCCCGGCGCCATTCATCTGCTGACACACACGGTCCCCCTGGGCCACTCCTTCACTGAACCGTGCAGCCGCTGGCCTAGGATGCAGCCTTGATTTCACTGACAGGATCACAGACTGTGATCCAATAGCAATTGGTTTGAACTGGAAAGGAAAAAAAGAGGGGGGCTTCCCAGGGCCCGTTTTGTCTGAGACTTGGGGTTTGACTTTTTTTTTTTTTTTTTTGTTTCCCTTTCTTTTTTATTGGTCTGCTTGATTTTCTGGATTGCAGGGAGGGTTTTTTTTTTTTTTTTTTTTTTGTTGTTGTTGTTTGTATGTTTGTTTGTTTATTTTTCTTTTTCTTTTTTTGGCTTTGTTTTGTTCTGCTTTTTTTTTTTTCCTTCCGCATTGATTGTTAGTGTGTTTATCTGCTTCCGCTCCCTTTTTTCTTTCATTCTTTTACTCCTTCTCACCCTTGTATCTTTTCTTCCTCCTTCATCTTTCATGTTTACATGCTGCCAGTGCATACTAAACAGAGCCAAAAACAAGTTATACGCAAAACTTGGGATTTCTAGAACCGGCGCAATTGAATTGGGTAGCAAAGTGGTGTTATATACAGTTTACTCTCTATTTCCTTGATTCTCTCTCTCCTCTCTCTTACACCAATTCCTACTCTTTATCATTTTTTTTTCTTTTCCAACTTACTATATATATAAATTGATCTTTTTACCTAATTGTCAACCCCATTCTCTTTCTTCCATCGTCTACTGATACTAAACCACTTCCACTAAACCATTTCAATAGATATCTCTTTTCATACTTTCCAAGAAAGAACAATTCAAGACACTTCCTTCTTCCCAAACATAACACCTCTGTATCCAATACTTGAAGCTATAAAACCCTATCAGAAACATACAGAGTAAATTGGAAATAATATCTGGGATAACAAAATCTGTACATTGTGACCAAACTTGGATTTTCTGAATAGAAAGTGTTAGGTTTTTAAAAGTATAAAGGAATTATAAGGTGATCTGATAGCATTGTACTACAGGAACAACATAAGGCTTTAAGGTAAAATCGAAACAGTCAAGGTCCCACAGTGCAGGAAGAATAGACACACAAGCAACATGAAAAAAACAAGGAAAGAAAATGACACAAACAAATCAAGATACCTCATCGGCAGATGTCATGGCAAGCACAGTTGGTCAAATGCCAGAGATGGAATTTAGAAATTTACATATGCCAAATGTTTATGGAACTTAAGAATGAACTCAAAAATGAGATGAGGGAGCAGGTACAGGAGGCAAAAGATCATTTTGACAAAGAACTCCAAAAACAAATACAGGAAGTAAAAGATTACTTCAATAGGGAAATAGAGGCTCTAAAGAGAATCCAAACAGAAATTCCAGAAATGAAAGAAGCAATAAACCAAAATAAAAGCTCAATTGAAAACATCTCCAACAGAATAGACCATCTGGAAGATAGAACCTCAGACAATGAAGACAAAATATATGTCTTAGAGAAGAATTTAAACCATACAGCAAAACTTGTTAATAATCATGAACATAACATCCAGGAATTATGGGACAGCATAAAAAGACCAAACTTAAGAGTGATTGGCGTAGAGGAAGGGGCAGAGTTTCAAGCCAAAGGAATGAGTAATCTATTTAATGAAATAATTACAGAAAATTTTCCAAGCTTGAGGAATGAAATGGAAAACCAAGTTCAAGAGGCATACCGAACACCAAACAAACAAAATCTCAACAGAGCCACACCTAGACACATTATAATGAAAATGCCTAATACACTGAGCAAGGAGAGAATACTAAAAGCCACAAGAGAAAGGAAGCAAATTACATATAGGGGGAAACCAATCAGATTATGTTCAGATTTTTCAACCCAGACCTTAAAAAGCAAGAAGATCCTGGAATAGCATATTTCAAGCTCTGAAAGAAAAGGGATGTCAACCAAGAATCTTATATCCAGCAAAACTGAGCTTTAGATTCGAAGATGAAATAAAAACCTTCCACGACAAGCAAAAGTTAAAAGATTTCACAACTCGAAAGCCAGCACTTCTGAACATCCTGGGCAACATATTTCATGAAGAAGAAGAGAAAGATTGATAACGAAAATCAACAAAGGGAGATATTAAACTAAAGGAAATACCAACCAGAAGAGAAACCAAATCAAGCTAAAGACCATAAGTCAAATAAAAATGGATGGGAATAAAAAATCACATCTCAATAATAACCCTGAATGTTAATGGCCTAAACTCGCCAATCAAAAGACACAGATTATCAGAATGGATTAAAAGAAATGACCCAACAATTTGCTGTCTCCAAGAAACACACCTCATAGAAAAAGACATCAACAGACTGAAAGTGAAAGGCTGGGAAAAGTCTTATCACTCACATGGCCGGCGGAAGCAAGCAGGGGTTTCCATTCTCATATCAAATAAGGTAGACTTCAAACCAAAAATTAATCAAGAGGGGACAAAGATGGATATTTCTTATTACTTAAGGGAACCATCCATCAACAGGATATAACAATCATAAATCTGTATGCCCCAAATAATGGAGCACCTACATTCATCAAACAAACCTTCTTAAGTTCAAGAGTAAAATAGACCACAACACAGTTATTCTAGGGGACTTCAACACACCTCTCTCACCAATGGATAGATCATCCAAACAAAAGCTAAACAAAGAAACTTTAAGCCTCCTCAAAACAATTAACAATTTAGACCTAACAGACATATATAGAATATTTCATCCCTCAGTAAACGAATACACATTTTTCTCAGCAGCACATGGCTCCTTCTCCAAAATAGACCATATATTATGTCACAAGGCAACTCTCAGCAAATATAAAAAAATAGAGATACTACCCTGCATGCTATCGGACCATAAAGGGATAAAATTGGAAATCAACGACAAAACAAGGAATAAGAAAAACTACTCCATCAACTGGAAGCTAAACAACATGCTACTGAATGAACAAGGGGTTGAAGAAGACATCAAAGAGGAGATCAAAAAATTCCTAGAGGTAAATGAGAACACAGATACATCATATAGAAATCTCTGGGACACTATGAAGGCAGTAGTAAGAGGAAAATTCATTGCACTGAGTTCATTCCTTAAGAGGAAAAAAACCCAACAAATAAATGACTTAACATCACACCTCAAAGCATTAGAAAAAGAAGAACAGACCAACACCAAGAGCAGTAGAAAGACAGGAAATAATTAAAATCAGAGCAGAAATTAATGAAATTGAGACTAAGGAAACCATTCAAAGAATTGACAAAACTAAAAGTTGGTTCTTTGAAAAAATAAACAAAATTGACAGACCCTTAGCAATGCTAACGAAAAGAAGAAGAGAAAAAAAAACTCAAATTACTAACATTCGTGATGAAAAAGGGAATATCACAACAAACACCTCAGATATACAGAATATAATTAGAAATTACTTTGAAAAACTTGTACTCTAATAAAATAGAAAATACTGAATGCATTGACAGATTTCTAGAGTCATATGATTTGCCTAAACTGGATGTGGAGGCTATATACATAATTTAAATAGATCAATTACAAGCGAAGAAATAGAAGATGTCATCAAAAAGCTACCAACAAGGAAAAGTCCAGGACTGATGGGTTTACAGCCGAGTTCTATAAGACTTTCAAAGAAGAACATAATACCAATGCTCTTCAAACTATTTCAAGAAATAGAAAAAGAGGGAGCTCTTCCAGACTCTTTCTATGAGGCCAATATTACATTAATTCCAAAGCCTGGCAAAGACACATCCAAAAAAAAAACTTCAGGCCCATATCTTTAATGAACATAGATGCAAAAAATCCTCAACAAAATCCTGGCAAATCGGATACAAAAACATATCAAAAAGATAGTGCACCCACGATCAAAGTGGGGGTTTATCCCGGGGATGCAAGGCTGGTTCAATATTCGGAAATCAATAAACATAATACATCACATCAATAGACTTAAAGACAAAAATCATTTATGATGATCATCTCAATTGACGCAGAAAAAGCATTTGACAAAATACAACACCCCTTTATGTTGAAAACACTAGAAAAACTAGGAATATCAGGAACATATCTTAACATAATAAAAGCTATTTATGCAAGGCCCCGAGCTAACATTATCTTAAATGGAGAAAAATTGAAAGCATTCCCTCTAAAAACTGGAACAAGACAGGGATGTCCCTTTCACCACTGCTATTTAACATAGTACTGGAAACTCTGGCCAGAGCAATTAGACAGACGAAAGAAATTAAAGGGATTGAGATAGGAAAAGAAGAGCTCAAATTAGCACTATTTGCTGATGACATGATAATCTACCTAGAAGACCCAAAAAAACTCTACCAGAAAACTTTTACAACTAGTAAACGAATTTGGCAATGTTGCAGGATACAAAATCAATACAAGATGTCCCTCATCAATATAGTGCTCATGAAAAATTCAGAACGAGACTTACCCAATCTTGAGGACAGGGCTAAATTTCAGAACAGATTAGAATGCAATTACTATTTTATTATAATTGATTCATATCCATTTGTTGGATTCTGGACACTTCTAGCTATAGAAGTAGATGTTGTTTATTAGAGAAATAAACAAATGTATTCAATGGACAACTATATAATATAATTAAAATATTGACATAGGAGTATTTCTTCAGTTATAAACCTTGATGTAGTTATGGAATTATACATATAAAACACATACCTATCCCCTTATTGAAATTGTAAAAAAATTTGTGTCTTATTTGCATGTGCATTTTTGTTTCTTTTCTGGCTTTTGGTCCTGCCCTAATTAGGGGTTGGGGCAGGTTACACACCAGGTAAGTAACCTGCTTCATGTCTCTGGCCAGTTTTGACCTTCAGAATTGCATCTCTAAAGGGAAGTGATTAAAGATGTCATTGGAAAAATGTCCCAGCACTCAGAGAGCATTGTTCTGGGGTGTATTATTTAGATTTAGCCCCTGTCTGTGTAAAAGCCATAGAAAATTTTAACTTCATTTATGGCCATTTGAACAGCTTTCATTAGGGCAGTTAGTAGCATAGACTTTTCTTTAAAGCAAAGCTCCATAGCCCTGGTTAAGATATCACATCTTAGTTTTTTTTCTGTAAAATAGAGGGGTTCATACCTTCCTCATAGGATTGTGAGGGACTCAGTGATGGGGACTCCTGACACAGCCACCACTCATCATTGACAAAAATCTGGGTCCTTGCATAGCAAGACTGTAAGGTGATCCCAGTTTCTCATTAGCAATTTCAAGCCCCCTTTTTTTTCCCTAGAAATTATCTCCCACTTGGTGTTGTCATTCTTTTGTCAACTTCTTTTTAGATTGGGCGCCTGACATTTTTAGAGCCCATTCCTTCCTTTGATTAGCCACCTTCCAGGAAAACCTGTTCTTATTAGAGAATCTCAATAGCTTCTTGGTCTAAGCCATTGTTTTGTTTTAATTTTATTTATTTTCCATATCTATTGAGGTATAATTGACAAAAATTGTCTATATTTAAGGTGTATAACTTGTAAAATGTTCACTGAAATCAAGTTAATTAGTAAATCAGTCACCTCACATATTACTTTGTGTGTGTGTGTGTGTGTGTGTGTGTGTGTGTGTGTGTACCGAGAACACTTAAGATCTACCCTCTTAGCAAATTTCAAGTATGCTATACAATATTAACTGTAGTCATTATGCTGTGTGTTAGGTCTCCAGAATTTTTTCATCTTGCATGACTAAAACCTCATACCCCTTGGCTAACATCTCTGCCACTGCTCAGCCCCTGACAACCACTATTCTACTCTTTCCTTCGATTAATTTGACTATTTAGATTCTACTTCTAAGTGATATCATCCAGATTTTGTTTCCTGAACTATGATCCACAGGTTGCCTATATCTAAACCACCCAAGGTGCTTAAACATTTCAGATCCCAGTTGCGTGTGTTGGCATACACAAAGAAGCCCAGCAATTCAGGAGGCTGAGGCAGGAGATCAGATCGAAAGTTCAAGGACAACTTTAGCAACTTAGAAAGACCCTAAGCTATTTAGCAACAGTCTGTCTTAAAATAAACAAAATAAAAAGGGCTAGGGATTTAGTTCAGTGGTAAAGTGCCTCTGGGTTCAATGCTCAGGACAAAAAATAAAATTAGATCCCTTCAGCCTCAGCTAATTCTTGTCATTGGAACCAGGCTCTTGTTTTTAGTAAACTCTTTGGATGATTCTTAGTAGTCCAAACTTTGAGGTTTCATTTTCTAGGTATGAATGAGTCTATGACTTTACATATAAAATATACTTAAAAGGGCTGCGTGAGTTTAGGTTAAAAAATAGAGCTTAAATTTTGCATTTCGGGCATTAGGGAAAAGTAGGAGAGCTATTTGAAGGTTAGAAACACTTGTCCAAACTCTGGAAATTATAACCAAATTGTTATTCACCTTCCCCACCTACTTTTAAAACTGGCCTCACTAGGCCAAGTGATTTCTGGCACCCTCCTCCCTGCATAAGCTGTTTCAGAGGTTACAGTGACCTCTTAAGAAATGAGTTGTTCAGGAATGTCAAAACTGTCAGAAGGCATAATTCAAAAATCTTTGGGCATGGGTGGGATATAGAGCAATTATTAAACTTTTTTTCTTTTTTTTTTTTTTTTTTTTTTTTTTTTGCAGCTGGGCCTCAAACATGCTAAACAAGACCACTACCACTGAGCTGGATCCCAGCCCCCTAACTTCTATATTTTAAATTTGAGCTTGCTTAACTCTAAGTCTTTGGAAAATAAAAAGGTGTTTGATTTTTGCATGCTTGGTGTATTCATGTGTGTGCAAATGTGTATGTGTGTGAGTAGTAAAGATGAACATGAATGTGTGTGATATGTAATGTGTGAGTGCATGTGTGTGATATGTGCATGAATGGTGAGTGTGCATGTGTGTGATATGTGCATGGATCATGCATACATGTAACATGCATGTGTGATACATGTGTGTGTGACTATGTGTGTAGTGTATGTATACAGTGTGTACAACTGTGTGCATAGTGTGTGTGCACATGTGTGTATGGTACGGGTGCATGTGTGAGACTGTGGGTAGTGTGTGCATGTGTGTATAAATGCACATGTGACTGTGTGGTTTGTGACTTTTGTGTATGTGTGTGTCTCTCTGGGTTTGTATATTGTGTGTGGTTTGTGTGTGCTTGCATGTGTGGTATAGGTGCCTATGTGTGACTGTGTGTGGTGTGTACTTGTGGTGTGTGTGACACTGTGTGTGGTATGTTTGACCTCTTTTGGAACAGCCACTCAGGTGATGGAAGCCTCCTGTTCAGTTATAAAACAGATTGTTTTCCTCCAAATCCTCAGGCATTGCTGGAGTTCTGAGCCAGGATCATTATCTCCACCATGGAGAGGGAATTCATTCCAAATAAACATTGTCTGTAAAACTGACAGATTCCTGAGTTGAACCCTAGTTTGGGTTTCTATTTACTATAAGTTCCTAAGAAAACTATTTGAGAACATAATATATGCTCAAAAATGCCCCCATTAAAATTTGTTAAAGGATGGAAGAGATAATTTGAGTGTCAACTCTGTGCAAATGCTGTATCTTATGTCTTTTTAGACCTTTTTTGGAGAAACTGGCTCAGGCTATGTCAGTAGCATTTCCTTTCCTGGCCAAAGGCCACTTGCTCCTTTGTCCTTTGGCTCTCCCTTCTGAATCATCACTTATCATTCCAGGTATTGCTAATTGAGCACATACATGTCATGATTCCTACCCTTTACCTGGAACCTGTCAGGTGGAGTCTAGGCTACCTGGTTAATGCTAAACCAAGGGAGCTCTGGAGCCAGCAGAGGGAGCTTTCTGTCCAAATTGGAACTGCCTTCAAATTTGAGGCACAGATTCATATTCTTTCCTTTTAAAACTTTAGAAGAAATTTTTGGACAGTTCAACTCTGAACATTAGGCAGGCCTGTGTAATTCCATGCCTAAAGTACTCCTGCAATGTTGCCTGTGCGAACCTTGCATGAATTAGTGTGCCACGGAGGGAGAAACACACACCTTTCCTACATGTTTATGGTCTGTCCTTCCTTCCTTCCGGAAATGGGAAATGAACTCAGGGTGGCTTACTACTGAGCTACATCCCCAGCCTTTTTTATTTTTAGACAGGGTCTTACTAAATTGCTGAGACTGGCCTTGAACTTGCAATCCTTCTGCTTTAGTCTCCCGAGTCACTGGGATTACAGATGTGTGGCATGGTGCCTGATTTCCTACCTGTTGATTTCAGTTTAACTTTCTAACCCTGTTTCCTGATTGTTCTCTCCATGAACTTTCCTATTCTTTGTTCCTTCATTGATAAAATGAGGCTGCTACAACCATGTAGTAGAGTAAGTAAACAATGACCTCAGTAACATAATACAACTCAGAGCTAAAACCAAACCTAGGATCAGAGAACAAAAGCATCTCAAAGCTAGAAAGAGATCTGAGTAGGGGCACACTTGATCCAGGCCCCCATCTGAGAAGGTATAAACCCTTCCAGGGTGGGGGGGCAGGTTTTCACGTGGCAGAAATCTCAGGATATAGTATCTCAGCCTATTGTTGTTCAATATATTGGGTTTCTGCTGCCTTGTTTATGTGACTCTGAGGAACCACATTTTTTAACTTAAGGGAGACCAAACAAAAATAAAAATTAGCTAGTTTTTTTGTGGCTCATGCATGAACCTCACATCATTCTATGAAACAACACCATTTCATAGAGAAGTGGCAATGACCAACCTTATTCTATTTGTATTCCATCTGGAGAATTTATAGTTTATGTGACCCTTCATTCAGCAAAGACTTCTTGAGTTCTTCTCATGTGTCACTTACTGTGCTACACAGTGTGGCTGTAGAGCCACAAGACAAATATTGTTTGCAAGGAATGCTGGGCTGAATGCAGCTAGTTTGACTGCTAGTTTGACCTTATGTGTTCACCTCCCTGCATTTCCAAGGATTTAGTGTTCTGCATCTTCACGCTGCACTTTGATATTTCAAAGTTACTGCTTTATTATTTTCAATGGTGTCATATATAGAATTCACTCAATATCCCCAGTTCTCTGCCTTGCAGATTGTTGGGAGAGCATTGCTTGGCCCTGTGGGGTGGAAGAAGACCATTTCACCATTTCTAGTCAATGATCTGTGAGCGTAATGTGATGCACATTAATTCCAGGGATGGAGACTGCTCCTCAACCTGGTTCTCTAGGGGACTTAAAATGAGCAGATTCTTCTGCTGCATCAAAAGGGTCATGTGCCATGAACGAGAAATAAACCACTGGAGTTTCCTACACTGGAGTTTCCTATAGCCTATCTCAATTGATTTCCCTTGTAGAACATGACAGTTGGGTTCCTACTTTATTTAGGCTAATAATCAGCATTTATTAATTTATCTATTCTCTAACACAACAAATAGCTATTGCATGTCTCCTGTGTGTTAGGCACAGTACAGAGGATTCATCTGTGAACACAGGTCAGCAATCTGTCCCCTCGTTGAGCTTGTTATCTTTCAGTAGAGAAGAAGAGGCGTGATCACACTCAATAGGGAGGACAAACACACAGGAGATAAAAACAAAGGCACTTAACCCAGTGGGCTTTGCCATTGATAGGATTACTCCTAACAAATCCTGACATTTCAGAGGGCTATGCAGGAGACATACAGATGACAACACCAGAAACCCTGAACTGTCATTTATCTGAAAATGCTGGAAGGAAACATAAAAGAATAAAGAAGGTCCAGAGTGTGTCATTTTATTAGGGACCACTGATGTTGCTTCAAGACTGCTTGTCAGGTGAAGGAATCCCTGTGACCCCCAAATCAGCCACATCGAATTCCCTTCATTTGTTACTTCCCTCAGCTCCAACTTCTGCTTTCGCTCAGCTCAATGTAGATTGAGTTCATTCTTTTGCTACATAGGTAAAGTCAGGAGTTGGGGGTGGTGGAGGGGAAGAAAGAAAGGAAGAAAAAAAATGGTGGTCATACAGGGAACAGGAGGAACCCTCTGTGAAAAAGGTGGATGGGCCTCTTCCTTGTCCCTCCCCCCACCCCCAAGCAGATCAGGGAAAATCAAACCACTCATAACAATAACAATTTATCATCCTCTTCTAGCAAAACCCTCTGCCTGGGACAAGTCACTTAGCCTCTGTAAGCTTCAATTTATTTCTCTAAGATGGAAATTGTAACTCTCTTACACTATCACTGTGAAGAGGCAATGTGAAGATTCCCTGATCGTATGGAAAGTACTCACTGGCAGCCACTGTTTCATGAAGGTGGGAATGTTTTTCTCCACATGGTTAAAATCTCTCTCTCCTTTCTTACAAGGCATTCTTGAAGAGGCTGGGAGGAAAGGAACTCATTTCCTGTAATCCCCCAAATAAGAAAGATGCACATTTGGTTTACAGAGTATGATCTCTAGTTAATTTTTGAGATATCTGCTTTCTATTGAACATCAATTTTTATGTTTCAGATAAAGAAATATCTGTAAGGAATAAATGTCTGATTAAGTATAGATAAGGTGAACCTTTAAATAACCAGATCAGAAGGATTCTGAACGTTAAGTTTTAGGTTGTATTTGGAACCCATGAATTTAGAAATATTTCTAGTGTGTTTATTAGTTCCTGTTTTAGAGAACTAACCATCTAGTATAAGTATTTAGACCTGGGTAGGAACTCCTAGGACCTGATTTAGCCTGGAAATTGTGAACTTGTTCATGTTCATCTGAACTGAATTCTCTTAATCTTTGGGGTACCCTTACTCAAGAAAGCTATCTATTTATATAACACTATAGGTGCTGTGGAATAAAGATATATTTAGAAGATAAAAAAAAAACCAAGTAGCTAAAATATGACATTGAATAAAATCATTTGGTCATTTGAATAAGGTAAGAATGCCAAATATTCGTCAATTATTTTAGTTAAAACCTCTGATCTCAGATAGAACAGATTACAATAATTGTTGGATATATGGATTATTAAAACCCAATACAGAAGTTTCATCTTATGCACAGGGGATGCTTTCCAAGACTCCCAGTGAATGCCATGAATTCTAAAACCATGCATTTTACCAAACTGTATATATACTATGCTTTATCCTATAATGCATATCTATGATAAAGTTTAATATATAGGTTAGGAACAGTAAGAAATAATGAAATGGAACAATTATAACAATATACTGAAATAAAGTTATATGAATGTGAAAAAAAAAGAATGCAGATTGAGTTGTTCCATATGGAAGTTGCTGAAGCTTATTCTATATGGGAGATGCCCTAGAATTTTAATCCTTAAGCCAGTACCTGGTTAGAGTTCAAGGTGGTTTTATGCATGGAAACAATGCTAACAATTCAGTTTTTCTTTTTGTGGGGTTGGTTAAGGAGTGCTGGCAACTTGGGCATATGATACTATCGAAGAACTATTGCTTCTAGAAAATGTGTGTGTGTGTGTGTGTGTGTGTGTGTGTGTGTGTGTGTGTGTGTGTAGGCCATGAGGCCATCTGTGGGTGTTGGCATTTGGTATTTTAGACAATAAATAACAAAACATTGTGAATCAAGTCAATGTTGCTGCCATCATTCTAATGGAGTGTTGAACGTTACTGTGATAATGTCCTTAAAATAACTGAATAAAAGATGGAAAACCCTCCAACCACAGCCAGTAAACTTCCTTGTATAAAAATGTAGGTTCTTTCTTTTTTATTGGGCTACAAAACTATTTCAAGCAAATGAAAACCAAATGTGTACCAAAAAAAAAAAAAAAAAAAAAAAAAAAAAAGAGCCCACATATATTTTCAAAGTATAATACCTCAGTGGTCCATGCCTTTGTGTCTGGAGCAAAGACCAGCCTACTCTCCCTCTTTTCTTTGTGCCTTTAGGAGGAAATAAAATACATTCCTGTTAAGAAACATGTTTGTGTCATTGTATTAAATGATATATCAAAATAGCCCTATATGTTTTGCACAGAATTCTTCCAATAATAAGTTAGAAACTATCAAAATAATAAATTCATGAACATTAAGTTCTAAATATTTACTATGGAAGAGAACATTTCTTTGTTTTTTTTTTTCAAATTTATTTTTTTATTCTAAGTTGTTAGAAATGACAGCAGAATGTATTACATTTCATATTATACTTACAGAGCACATTTCTTTATAAGTAGAAACTTATCTTCTTTTTAATAGTTCTCAAATTTGAATATCTCTGATTTCTTAAAGCTGGAAGATAAAAATCCTGTCAATGGATATCTTAATCATCAATGGTAATTAAATTTAACGCTCTAAAATTTCCCCCTTAAGTCAATAGGCATTGACTTACATTAAGACCTGTGGGAGAAAGAAATGGGTGAAAATATGATCAGAACAGAAAATGATCAAAGAAAAGATTTAGATTTTACAAGTGCATGCATATATTAAAGCACATATGCACATGAACATTTCCACATACACAGACATTTAACTTGTAGGATAAGTTCATACCAGAGAGTTTAAAATGTTTATTTGCAAGATTTAGAAAAACAATATTCAATGGCAAATATTTTAAAGAAAGTATCTTTACTTTGTGTATTACTCCTTGAATTTTTCTTCTTTTTTACAAGACTAGACTCATAATATTATCTTTTTGGCAAGTTGGGCTGCTGTGACAAACACAGTGTAATCAATAAACTAGTAATTAAATGGCCTATTATGGGCAGTGCAGGCCTGGCTATAATCCAGCACCAGCCTTCCCTGTCCTCTGTGTTTATTAGACTTCTCATCACCCTTATTCACATTAGTCTTAATAAAAGCTAAAAGAGATGCCAAAGAGTAGATTTGTTAACTACTTGATGCCTGATTTCTCACCATTAAGGCATCAGCTCTGATTAGGAGGAGCTCTATATCCAGCAGGAACCAGAGCCTGTAGTGGCATTTGGCGGGGGATTTCAAATGCACAGATGTGATCTTTGAATGATGAAAAATCAAATGAGCTGAAGTTGGACCAAACCAGATGTAGAGCCTCCAACCTCAACTGAATGAGTTATAAAGAGATGGTTTTTCGGTGGATCCAAAATTCACACATTTGGTAATGAATTAAATAGGACTAACCCGGCCTACACAATGCATCATCTTGAGGTTAATGTCCCTGTCTCCCCAAGATGAGGAAATCATCCCAGCACATGTGTTTTAATGGGACACAAAGAGTCGGACAATCTATCATAGCCCTAGAGATGCAGCGTCTGGACAGGTGTAGGTTTTGCAGGGTCCTCATGGCGCAGGCTATATGCTCATCATTTGATCCAGAGGCAGTGCAATTCAAGGGATGTGATTTATGCAAATCTTCCATTTGTAAAACAGAAAGACAATACTTTCTCCATAGAGTTTTCATTTCCTTCTTGATATGAATGTACCCAAGGGACCAACTTTATTTTCAGAATATTACTTATTAAAAGCTTTGGATTGGGGTAAAAAAACATTTTAAGGACACTGTCATACAGAGTCTTATGAACTGTTCTCTGCTTTATTCCAGAGAAAAACTCTCAGTGCAATTCATTTTCACTTGAACTACAAAACTTTTGTAATTTTCAGTTCCATTTCCTTTCTTGATCTGTTAAAAATCCCATTGATGGTGGAATATGGATTCAGCATAGCTCCCGCCCTCTTTCCCTCCTCCAGAACTGCGGAGTTACACCTCAGATCTGGCATCTCACTAGTCTTGAAAACTGTCTCCTTTGGCTTTGAAGCCCAATGGGAGTAAGTAAATGTTTGGGTGTTAGAAGGAGGGCTATGACGAAGAAGCCATAGTATAACTTGATTTTTAAACTGATACGTTGATTTTAAGATGAGTTCTAAAATATTCAGAATGAGATCTCTCAGAATTTTCATGAGAGATCTCTACTGGAAAAGAAAGAAGAGATTAAAGCTTGAGGAATGAACAGTGCATGTGGGTTTTATTCTTACTCATCAAAAATGAATGGGGTAGAGGCAAAGAGGGAGGTATGATCCTGTGAACACTCAGGGGAATAGAAATCACAAGTGAGTTGAACAGAAGTCAATGGAATGTGATGAAGGAAGGAATCTGAACTTTTCCCTTGGTGTCTCTTTCTGATCGAGCAAAACAGCTGATCCATGATAAAGAGTGGGCAAGAGAAAATGTACTTTAAGGCCCTCCTTGAATTCAGCCATTTGATGATAAATATCAGTGGTAACATCAAGACATTCACATGCATAATAATGGTGTGCTTCAGAGGAAGTCCAGAACTGGCATAATTTAAATAATTAACTAAGGGGGTGTACATAGATTGTTAATAGAACTGCAGAGAGGAGTTTATGATAAAAGTACCTGTCTTCCTCCCCACCTTCCTCCATCAAAGACAAGATATTTTTGAGCATTATTATTTGATCACATATCTAAATGATGATTTTATACTAATAATGATATTGATAGCATGAGTTTATACTGATATTTCTTATCAGACTTTTAGTATTATATATTACTGTCCAGTTACCTGGGTGATAGATGAGCTTTTTAGCTCCCTCACACCTCTTATCTCCCAATATATTTTTGTTTTTCATTATATATTTTTCTTTCTTTAAAATTTTTATTTTGAGATCACTATAGCTTTATATGCAAGAAATAATGCAGAGAGATTTCATGTATTCTTTATTCAGTGTCCCCCAGTGATAACATTTTGCAAAGTTGTAGTCCCATATCATAGGCAGCCTATTGATGTTGATATAGTCATTATGTCAACAGAATGGAACAAAATATTTCCATCACTAGGAGGGTCCCACAGGTAGTCACACTACTTCCTTTTCACCTTGGGTCCTCCTTAACCCTGGCAACCACTTCCTAGTCTCCATTTCTATTCTTTTTTGTTATTTCAAAAATGTAGAGTGAGATTGCTTATTTGAGATCTTTCATCTTTTTTTGGGGGGGTGTTATCGGGGATTGAACTCAGGGGCACTCAACCACTGGAGCCACATCCCCATCCCTATTTTGTATTTTATTTAGGGACAGAGTCTCACTGAGTTGCTTAGCTCCTAGTTTTGGCTGAGGCTGGCTTTGAACTTGCCATCCTCATGTCTCAGCCTCCCAAGCCGCTCATCTTTTTTTAATGTAGACATTTAATGCTATAAAATTGTCTTTTAGAACTGCCTTTACTGTAGCCCATAGATTTTGGTGTATTCTGGTTTCTTTTCAGTTTGTTTTAATCTACTTTTAAATTTCCCTTTTGACTTCCTTGATTCAATAGTTGTTCAAGGGAGCATTGTTTGGTTTTCATGTGTTTGTGAATTCTTCAATTTTCTTGCTGTTTGTTGATTTCTAGTTTAGTCCCATTGTGGTCAGAAAAGATAATTGGAATTATTTCAATTTTTAAAAATTTGCTAAGATTCTTTTGATGGTGTAATATGTGATCTGTCCTGGAGAGTGTTTCACACGTGCTTGAGAAGAATGTGCATTCTTTTGCTGTTGGATAAAGTTATGGATATGGCTGTTCTTGTATTGCTGTCAATTTCTGTCTTCAGATCTGATGATATTTGCTTTAGGTATTTCTGTGCACTAATGTTATCATTGCTATATCTTTCTTTTGCATTGACCTTTTTATTATTATAGAATGAATGTTTTTGCTTCTAGAGAAAGTTTTAGAGTAAAAATTGATTTTGTCACTATGTAAGTATAGTTACATTTACTGATAGGATCATGTAATTTTTCTCCTTGAACTTTACAGTGTGATGAGTTTTTGAATGTTGAATTAATCTTCCATACCTGGATAAGTTCTGCTTGTGTGTGAGGTGTAATTCTTTTTATACATTGTTGGATTTGGTTTGCTATTGCTTTATTGAGAAATTTTTCATTAATGCTCATGGGAAGCATTGATTTTAGTTTTATTTTCTTGAAATGCCTTTTTCTGATTTTGGTGTTAAGCTAATGTTGGCATCACAGAATGAGTTAAACAGTTTTACCTCTGCTTCTCTCTTCTGAAAGAGATTGTAGAGACTTGGCATACTTTTTTCCTTAAATGTTTATTAGAACTTGGCTGTAAATGTATCTGGACTTGGCATTTTCCTTTTTTTATTTTTAAAAAAAAATGTTTTAGTTGTAGATGGACACAACACCTTTATTCTATTTGTTTATTTTTATGTGGTGCTGGGGATATAACCCAGTGCCTCACACATGCTAGGCAAGCACTCTACACTGAGCCACAACCTCGGCCCTCTTTTTTTTTTTTTTTTGGTAACAAGGATTGAACTCAAGGGCACTCAACCACTGAGCCACATCCCCAGCTCTATTCTGTCTTTTATTTAGAGACAGGGTCTCACTGAGTTGCTTAGCTCCTTGCTTTTGTTGAGGCTGGCTTTGAACTCAAGATCCTCTTGCCTCAGCCTCTGGAGCCACTTAGATTACAGGCCACAGTGTGCCACTGTGCCTGGTTCCATTTTCTGTTTTTGAAGGTTAATCACTCAATTTCTTTAATGGATATAGGTCTATTCAAACTGTTTATTTCTTCTTGTGCAAGTTTTGACTTATTGTATCTTTCAAGTAATTGATCTAATTCATCTAGGTTGTCCAATTTGTAGTCATAGATCTGTTCATAGTATTCCTTTATTATCTGTTTTGGTCCATGGGATCTGTGGTAATGTTCCCTTTTTCATTTCTGACTGTAATCATTTGTATCCTTTCTTTTCTTTCTTTTTTCTTAGTTAGCCTGGCTAGAGGCATTTTGATTATATTTCTTTTTTTTTTTTTCAAAATATTTATTTATTTACTTTAGTTGTACACAATGCAATGCATTTTTTTATGTTTACGTGGTGCTGAGGATCGAACCCGGGCCGCGCACGTGCGAGGCGAGCGCTGTGCCGCTGAGCCACAACCCCAGCCCCTTGATTATATTTCTTTTTTGAAAGAACTAAGTTTTGGTTTGATTGATTTTCTTTACTGATTTTCTGTTTTCAATGTCATTGATTTCTGTTTAAATGATAATAATAATTATTATTATCATCTTCATCCTGCTTCTCCTCCTCCTCCTGCTCCTCCTCCTCCTCCTCTCCTCCTCCTCCTCCTCCTCCTCCTCCTCCTTCTTTTTCCCTGCTTACTTTGAATTTAATTTGATCTTCATTTCTGGTCTCATACAGAGTAAACGTAGATTATTGATTTTAGATCTTTCTTCCTTTCTAATATACATGTTTAATGCTATCAATTTTGCCTCTAGTATTGTTTTTATTGCATCACACAACTTTTGATAAATTGTGTTTTCATTTTTTGGGGGGTGGGTAGGAGGGATTGAACTCAGAGGCACTCAACCACTAAGCCCTATATTGTATTTTATTTAGAGACCGGGTCTCACTGAATTGCTTAGCACTTCACTAAGTTGCTAAGTCTGGCTTTGAACTCATGATCCTCCTGCCTCAGCCTCCCTACCCACTGGGATTACAGGAATGTGCCACTGCACCCAACTTGTGTTTTCATTTTGATTTAGTTCAAAACACTAAAAAAATTCTATTGGGATTTCTTGATTGATCCATATGTTACTTAGAAATGCATTTTTAAAAAATTGAATAATATATTTTATTTACCAAACACATTCATTATTTGTAAACTATTGGAAAATATCTCCTAAGTAGTTTTCTAATAAAACATTAGATCCCAAATGTACTGTGCAATGCTATAAATCTCCAAGCTTTGGGATTTTCTAATTGTCTTTGTGTTATTTAGTTTTAGTTTAATTCCATTGTGGTCTAATAGCAGATATTATATTATTTGTTTTTTAAATTCATTGAGATTGTCTTATGATCCAGAACCTGATCTATCTTGGTGAATGTTCCATATGAGCTTGAGAAGAATGTATTCTGCTGTTGTTGGATACTGTAGCCGCCTGAAGCGCTTGGAGCACCGGAGCCGCGGGAAGAACTTCAGAAGCAAACTGGAGACAAACAGGTTTTTATTCTGATAACTTTTCTCTCTGGTTCTAACAACAACTAACACACGCCAAACACTCCACTAAAATGGCGCTGACCCGATCAGCAATTTCGGCCAAGTCACTCGAAATCCCGCAACAAGTCTCGTGAGACTACGGGAGGAGACAATGCCCAAATCTCCATGGCTCATAGTCAACTGCAATTCAAGCCAATCCCCAAACAGGGCTCCTGCATTTCCCCCTTTTTGTTTTAAAAGAGGTAATGCTCTAGGACGTCTATGTGCAACCAACATTCTTACCCGTCATCGGATAATCAAGGCTGTGCCCTTGACTCCTGTCTTAGGTTGATATGTCGGCCACATGAGACTGTCCCGTGCGACTGTGCCTGTCTTAGGTTGTCCCCCCTCTGGGGATCTTACCCGTCATTGGCTAACCAGCCATCCAATGGAGCCCTTTAGGATCGACTATATATGATGACTAACAGCCGTCCAATTGTGAGGAGATGTTGCGGCTTTAAGGCGACAAGCCTTTTGGTGATGAGCCAAATTGCATAGCATATCAAATTGTTTAAACAAATCAGCTGCCCTAAGTTCCATCAAGTAACACACTGAATTCTCTAGACAAATACCCGCAAGGCATTGTCCCGTAAAGTCCCAAACAATGAAAGATCAAAATGTCCATTTGTTGTAACTTGTTGATGTAGGAGGCCCCATGCATGTAGAGCAGAGGCCACACTGTTGGTGAGGTTGTTTGATGTTTGAGCAGCAGGGATGCTTGCGGCGGCCACGATCCCTGCAGCTGTAGCAGCAGACGTCTTTTTTGTGTTTAGACAATGCCACCGGCAAATCTTCAGGGCCCGCTACCTAGAAACTCAAGCATCAATTATTAAAGGAAAGGCAGTGCTATTGCAGCACTGAGTCAAGAGGCGAGTTGTCAAACTACAAAATAGAATAATTAGATTAGAAAATTAAAGTTGATTTTTGTTCACACACATCGCTGGTTGAGCTTCTACAAACATAAGTTGGAAAAATATCATATTTAGAACAAAACAAAGAAAGACTGAGGGTAATTACTGCATTAAAGATAGATTAAAGAAAAGGTAAAGGCACTTTAGAGAAATAATTTGTTAGCTGGAACCCTTGAGTCTCTGTATACAGAGCAATTTTTTACCTGTTGAGATAATTGAAATTAATGAGCTATTAAACAAATGAAGTTACTAACAAATAAACAATCTTAAGTCAAAACACCAAAATATCAGGTTATATAGCACTAGTCATATTGTTTGCTAAAGAGAAGTCCCAGGGACACCTATAAATCAAAATTGAAAGTAGCTTCATTTATAAAATTATTTACCTAAATTGAATACTCTTAACCTAAAATGAATTAAAGTTATTTGGATCCATATATATATATATATATATATATATATATATATATTTATTTATTTTTCTTTTTCATAAGCGCTTTGTTCTTTGTGACGTCACACTGGACAGACGAACAAACATACAAACATATATTTGTGACGTCACATTAACATGAAATGTAGACAAATGTACAGACATAAAAACATGTATAAAAAGAAAAGAAAAAAAAATACAATTGTGTGCACACTAAAGAGAGATCTCCTCGTCCCGGCCGGGAGGAATGACACTTAAGTTGTGAAATATTTTGAAGGACTCTTTTGAGGGAATCATTCTGTACCTTCATCTTGGTCCTCTTGATTTTGTACCTTTTTTATTAATCTTGATTCTTCAATAACTTCATCTTGATCATTTTGATGTGGTACCTGTTTTATTAATCTAGATGGTATCCATATTGGAGAGGATTCGTCTTTTGGAAAAACACAAACAGATCCTCTTCCCCAAATTAATACTGGATCTGGACCCTTCCATGTACCTGAAAGAACATCCTTCCAGTAAACCAAAGGTTTATGTTGTTGGTGTGGATTCCAATGTCTGTCTCCAGCAGAATAACCATTAGAGTCTAAAGTTAAAAAATTTAAGGTAAACAGGGCAACTGCCAATCTGTCCTTAGGACTTTTCCAATTTCCTTCTTTTTGTTTTAATAACATAATTTTCAGTGTTCGGTTTGCTCTTTCAATAATGCCCTGACCCTGAGGATTGTATGGGATGCCTGTTTTATGGGATATATTGAATTTTGCGCAAAACTGTTTGAAAGATGAGGACATATATGCGGGGCCATTATCTGTTTTAAGCATTTTGGGGATGCCCAATGCAGCAAAAGCTTGCAAACAATGAGATGTAACATCTTTAACTTTTTCTCCAGAATTTAAGGAAGCAAAAATCATGCCTGAGCATGTATCTATGGTCACATGAATAAATCACAATTTTCCAAAACTTGGCTCATGAGTAACATCCATCTGCCACAAATGATTGGGCATTAATCCTCTAGGGTTAACTCCGAAATGAGGATTGGGCAAATGTGTCATACAAGATTTACAATCTTTTACAATTGTTCTGGCTTGCTCCTTTGTGATTTTAAACCTACGTTGCAAGGTGGTGCTGTTGACATGAAACTGGGAATGAAATAAAGTAGCTTGTTGTAGCGCTGAAAGTATAAATACTGTTTTTGTAAGTTCATCAGCCTTTTGATTACCTTCATGGAGGGGACCAGGCAAATTAGTATGTGCTCTAATATGGCCTATGAATAGAGGTTCTTTTCTTGCCCACAAAAGTTTTTGTATTTAATAAAACAATTTAAAGGCTGGAGTATGAGGTGCTATTGGTCCTGCTAACTCTAATTTTGGGACGGCTTGTACAATATAGTGGCTATCTGAAAAAATGTTTACGGGCTGGTCCCTAAAATTTTCCAGAGCTCTTACCACAGCTTCCAGTTCCACTAGTTGAGCTGATTTGTGTGCAGTTATGTAAGTCATATTTTCTTTTTTAGTGACTACTGTAGCAGTACCATTTGAGGACCCATCTGTAAATACATTAAATGCCTTAGGAATAGGTTGATTTTTTATTACCTGTGGAAATATAATAGGATGATTAATACAAAAAGATAATATAGGGGACTTAGGAAGATGATTATCAAAATTTGCAGAAGTAGAGCATTTAGCTATAGCCCAATCATTATCATTGAAGCATAAGTATTCAATCTGTGATGATGAATAGGGAGTAATAATAGTAGCAGGGTGAATGCCAAATATTTTAGTAGAAGTCTTAAGTCCTTGAAGAATAAGTTTAGCCACCATGGAGGTATAAGATTCAATTATACTTTTAGGAGAGACGGGCAAATGTATCCATAATAAAGGCCCTTGTTGCCAAAATACTCCTGTGGGTGTATATTGTGAAGAAATAATAATCAACATCAGCGGTTGAGTTAAATCAAATCTATCACAATGAGCTCCTTCGATGGCTTTTTCTACTAACTTTAAAGCTTTCCTAGCATCAGGAGTCAATGTTCGTGGTGAAGATGGATCAGGATCTCCACGAAGGATGTCAAATAAAGGTTTTAGTTGGCCAGTAGTGAGATTTAGTGTAGGGCGAAGCCAATTAATGTCTCCCAGTAGTTTTTGGAAATCATTGAGGGTGGTCAAATGTTCTTTATTTATTAAAATTTTTTTGGGGTCTAACAAAAGTATCCATGATTTTAAATCCTAAATATAATATGGGAGATCTGGTTTGAACTTTTTCTTCTGCTATATATAATCCATATTTTTTTAAATTTTCTACCACATCACTGAATATATTAAATAAGATTTTTTGATTAGGGTGGGCCAATAAAATATCATCCATGTAATGTAGACACATGAGGTTTGGATATTTATTTTTAATGGGTTGGATAGCCTTGTCCACATATATTTGGCATATGGTGGGGCTATTAGCCATTCCCTGTGGTAAAACCTTCCATTGATATCTCTGATCAGGGCCATTATTGTTCATAGAAGGAACAGAAAAAGCAAACCTGGGGGCATCCAGAGGATGTAGGGGAATAGAAAAGAAGCAATCCTTTATATCAAGAGTAATAAGATGGAAATTTTTTGGAATAGCTACGGGACTAGGAAGTCCAGGTTGAGTAGGCCCCATAACTTGCATGGTTTTATTGATTTGTCTAAGATCATGTAACAATCACGCCATTTTCCTGACTTTTTCTTGATCACAAATATGGGGGAATTCCAGGAGAGGTAGGAAGGTTCTATATGACCTGCTTCTAATTGTTCCTGAACTAATTGGTGGGCCGCTTGTAATTTCTCTTTAGATAGGGGCCACTGAGGGACCCACACTGGCTTATCAGAAAGCCATGGTATTTTCAAAATTATTTTCTCAGTGGCCCCCGAAAAAAAATATCTTTTTTCTTTATGACAATGATTACTTTTAGGGTTAAGATTACTCTGTACTTTTTGGTAATGAGTTCTTTTATGGTTAAGATTACCCTGTAGGTTTTCACATTTAACATCTGCAGGCTTGGTTGCAAGGTGTACTCCCATTTGTTGCAAAATATCTCTTCCCCATAAAGTAACCGGTAGATTAGGTAAAACATAAGGCTGAAATGTTCCTTTATGGCCTTCATCATCCTCCCATTTTAAAATTACTGCACTTTTATCTGGGAGGTTATTATATCCCAAGCCTCTTAAACTGGTTGAAGCTTTTTGCAGAGGCCAGTGCTTGGGCCATTGGCGTAAATTAATAATGGAAGAGTCAGCTCCAGTATCTATTAATCCCTCCATTTCTATTCCTTGGATTTTTATTTTACACATAGGCCTCCTTGAACAGTCTCGAACCCAGCAAGCCATGGGACTTGAGTCAGTGGAACAAAATCCTCTATTGTTCCCTTCTTGAGGCATACCCATTTTAAATGAATTATGTAAATTGGGAAGGAGAAGCAACTGAGCAATTCTATCTCCTTGATTAACAGAAGTTATACTTTGGGGTGAGCTAAGCATTATTTTTATTTCCCCTTTGTAGTCTGAGTTTATTACACCTGGGGTCACTTGCAAACCTAATAAGCTTTTAGGACTACGCCCGATAATAAGTCCTACAGTCCCTGAGGGAAGAGGTCCCCTGACTCCTGTGGGAATCAGTTGAACCCCCATTTCAGGTGTTAACACTATTCGGGCGGTGGAACAGAGGTCTAATCCTGCATTTCCTCTTGTTCCTCTGGCGAAGGAGTGGATGGGTAGTAGGGATTGTGTCGGGGAAGCATCTGAGTGGATGCTTGAGGATACTCCTTCTGCAATGCCCCGTACATTTGTGGGCCCCGGGGTATTGGGCCCCGTGCCCCGTTTTTTTTGAATTCCTGAACAAAGGATTTCCATGGATGTCAAATTTTGAATGGCATTTATTGGCCCAATGATTTCCCTTTTTACACCTGGGGCAGCGGCCTGGGGCACGATATGAGCTTGGTCTTATTTCTCTTTTGGGATTTTGCCTAGAATTGCCTGATTGATTATGATAATTTTGCCTGGAATATCCTGATTGATTATAATATCTACGTTTAGCCTTTGTGAAATTTCGAGAGGAAGCACCTCTCATTGAGGCTGCAATCACATTTCCTGTGACAAAGGCGTCATTTATATCTTTACATAGTTGTATATATACGGAAAGATCCTTTTTAGTTCTCCATGGCCTGATGGCTGCTTGGCACCATTTATTTGCATTTTCATAAGCTAATTGAACAACTAATGGCATAGCTTGGTCAACATCTGCAAACACACTACCTGCAGTTCTCAAAAGTCGATCAGCAAAGTCGGCATACGGCTCATTAGGTCCTTGAATCACTTTTGACAAGCTACCTTGTAGATCCCCAGGTCCTTGTACAGTTTTCCATGCCTCTAAGGCAGCTGCATTTATCTGAGCAATTACATCTGGGTCATAATCTGTTTGAGCCTGTAAATCTGCGAATTGCCCTTCTCCTGTGAGCATGTCTATATTATAGTTTTCAAACCCTGCAGCCGCGTTTCTTTTAGCCGTTTCTATACAAAGTTCTTGGAATTGCGATCGCCAAACCAAGAATTGCCCCCCGCTTAATGTTGCTTTACATAGACTTTTCCAGTCTGAGGGGGTTAAGCTAAAGGTGTTAAGGGACTCCAGCATACTCAACGTGAAAGGAGCTTGGGGCCCATAAGTCATTACTGCCTCTTTGAGATTTTTTATTGTTTTGAAATCTACTGACTGATGGACACTCTGTCCATTTTTCTTTTCAAATGCTGGCAGTTCCCAATGTATCTGTGAGTTGTCCTCGAGAGCGCATAAGCGATCAGAAAGACTTTTTATTTCTGTTTCTAGGGTATGCAAATGCCTAGTAATACCCTTCATATTTTCTGTAATGGATTCCACCCATGGGGGAGTAGAGGACACAAGTGACTCCTCTGCCTGACGGACCTTTTTCTCGGTCTTTTTAAATTTCTTTTTCCTCATTTTCTCAGGATCACTTTTACTAGCTTCCTCACCACTGCTAATTTCACTGACAGCAATATCCTGAGGCCCAGGTTCCAGTGAGAGCAAGTATCCTTCAGCTTTCGCCAATAACTAGCTTTAATAGCTTGGATTTTTGTCATTTTTGGGTCTCTTCTAATACTGTAGCCGCCTGAAGCGCTTGGAGCACCGGAGCCGCGGGAAGAACTTCAGAAGCAAACTGGAGACAAACAGGTTTTTATTCTGATAACTTTTCTCTCTGGTTCTAACAACAACTAACACACGCCAAACACTCCACTAAAATGGCGCTGACCCGATCAGCAATTTCGGCCAAGTCACTCGAAATCCCGCAACAAGTCTCGTGAGACTACGGGAGGAGACAATGCCCAAATCTCCATGGCTCATAGTCAACTGCAATTCAAGCCAATCCCCAAACAGGGCTCCTGCATTTCCCCCTTTTTGTTTTAAAAGAGGTAATGCTCTAGGACGTCTATGTGCAACCAACATTCTTACCCGTCATCGGATAATCAAGGCTGTGCCCTTGACTCCTGTCTTAGGTTGATATGTCGGCCACATGAGACTGTCCCGTGCGACTGTGCCTGTCTTAGGTTGTCCCCCTCTGGGGATCTTACCCGTCATTGGCTAACCAGCCATCCAATGGAGCCCTTTAGGATCGACTATATATGATGACTAACAGCCGTCCAATTGTGAGGAGATGTTGCGGCTTTAAGGCGACAAGCCTTTTGGTGATGAGCCAAATTGCATAGCATATCAAATTGTTTAAACAAATCAGCTGCCCTAAGTTCCATCAAGTAACACACTGAATTCTCTAGACAAATACCCGCAAGGCATTGTCCCGTAAAGTCCCAAACAATGAAAGATCAAAATGTCCATTTGTTGTAACTTGTTGATGTAGGAGGCCCCATGCATGTAGAGCAGAGGCCACACTGTTGGTGAGGTTGTTTGATGTTTGAGCAGCAGGGATGCTTGCGGCGGCCACGATCCCTGCAGCTGTAGCAGCAGACGTCTTTTTTGTGTTTAGACAATGCCACCGGCAAATCTTCAGGGCCCGCTACCTAGAAACTCAAGCATCAATTATTAAAGGAAAGGCAGTGCTATTGCAGCACTGAGTCAAGAGGCGAGTTGTCAAACTACAAAATAGAATAATTAGATTAGAAAAATAAAGTTGATTTTTGTTCACACACATCGCTGGTTGAGCTTCTACAAACATAAGTTGGAAAAATATCATATTTAGAACAAAACAAAGAAAGACTGAGGGTAATTACTGCATTAAAGATAGATTAAAGAAAAGGTAAAGGCACTTTAGAGAAATAATTTGTTAGCTGGAACCCTTGAGTCTCTGTATACAGAGCAATTTTTTACCTGTTGAGATAATTGAAATTAATGAGCTATTAAACAAATGAAGTTACTAACAAATAAACAATCTTAAGTCAAAACACCAAAATATCAGGTTATATAGCACTAGTCATATTGTTTGCTAAAGAGAAGTCCCAGGGACACCTATAAATCAAAATTGAAAGTAGCTTCATTTATAAAATTATTTACCTAAATTGAATACTCTTAACCTAAAATGAATTAAAGTTATTTGGATCCATATATATATATATATATATATATATATATAATATATATATATATTTTTTCTTTTTCATAAGCGCTTTGTTCTTTGTGACGTCACACTGGACAGACGAACAAACATACAAACATATATTTGTGACGTCACATTAACATGAAATGTAGACAAATGTACAGACATAAAAACATGTATAAAAAGAAAAGAAAAAAAAATACAATTGTGTGCACACTAAAGAGAGATCTCCTCGTCCCGGCCGGGAGGAATGACACTTAAGTTGTGAAATATTTTGAAGGACTCTTTTGAGGGAATCATTCTGTACCTTCATCTTGGTCCTCTTGATTTTGTACCTTTTTTATTAATCTTGATTCTTCAATAACTTCATCTTGATCATTTTGATGTGGTACCTGTTTTATTAATCTAGATGGTATCCATATTGGAGAGGATTCGTCTTTTGGAAAAACACAAACAGATCCTCTTCCCCAAATTAATACTGGATCTGGACCCTTCCATGTACCTGAAAGAACATCCTTCCAGTAAACCAAAGGTTTATGTTGTTGGTGTGGATTCCAATGTCTGTCTCCAGCAGAATAACCATTAGAGTCTAAAGTTAAAAAATTTAAGGTAAACAGGGCAACTGCCAATCTGTCCTTAGGACTTTTCCAATTTCCTTCTTTTTGTTTTAATAACATAATTTTCAGTGTTCGGTTTGCTCTTTCAATAATGCCCTGACCCTGAGGATTGTATGGGATGCCTGTTTTATGGGATATATTGAATTTTGCGCAAAACTGTTTGAAAGATGAGGACATATATGCGGGGCCATTATCTGTTTTAAGCATTTTGGGGATGCCCAATGCAGCAAAAGCTTGCAAACAATGAGATGTAACATCTTTAACTTTTTCTCCAGAATTTAAGGAAGCAAAAATCATGCCTGAGCATGTATCTATGGTCACATGAATAAATCGCAATTTTCCAAAACTTGGCTCATGAGTAACATCCATCTGCCACAAATGATTGGGCATTAATCCTCTAGGGTTAACTCCGAAATGAGGATTGGGCAAATGTGTCATACAAGATTTACAATCTTTTACAATTGTTCTGGCTTGCTCCTTTGTGATTTTAAACCTACGTTGCAAGGTGGTGCTGTTGACATGAAACTGGGAATGAAATAAAGTAGCTTGTTGTAGCGCTGAAAGTATAAATACTGTTTTTGTAAGTTCATCAGCCTTTTGATTACCTTCATGGAGGGGACCAGGCAAATTAGTATGTGCTCTAATATGGCCTATGAATAGAGGTTCTTTTCTTGCCCACAAAAGTTTTTGTATTTAATAAAACAATTTAAAGGCTGGAGTATGAGGTGCTATTGGTCCTGCTAACTCTAATTTTGGGACGGCTTGTACAATATAGTGGCTATCTGAAAAAATGTTTACGGGCTGGTCCCTAAAATTTTCCAGAGCTCTTACCACAGCTTCCAGTTCCACTAGTTGAGCTGATTTGTGTGCAGTTATGTAAGTCATATTTTCTTTTTTAGTGACTACTGTAGCAGTACCATTTGAGGACCCATCTGTAAATACATTAAATGCCTTAGGAATAGGTTGATTTTTTATTACCTGTGGAAATATAATAGGATGATTAATACAAAAAGATAATATAGGGGACTTAGGAAGATGATTATCAAAATTTGCAGAAGTAGAGCATTTAGCTATAGCCCAATCATTATCATTGAAGCATAAGTATTCAATCTGTGATGATGAATAGGGAGTAATAATAGTAGCAGGGTGAATGCCAAATATTTTAGTAGAAGTCTTAAGTCCTTGAAGAATAAGTTTAGCCACCATGGAGGTATAAGATTCAATTATACTTTTAGGAGAGACGGGCAAATGTATCCATAATAAAGGCCCTTGTTGCCAAAATACTCCTGTGGGTGTATATTGTGAAGAAATAATAATCAACATCAGCGGTTGAGTTAAATCAAATCTATCACAATGAGCTCCTTCGATGGCTTTTTCTACTAACTTTAAAGCTTTCCTAGCATCAGGAGTCAATGTTCGTGGTGAAGATGGATCAGGATCTCCACGAAGGATGTCAAATAAAGGTTTTAGTTGGCCAGTAGTGAGATTTAGTGTAGGGCGAAGCCAATTAATGTCTCCCAGTAGTTTTTGGAAATCATTGAGGGTGGTCAAATGTTCTTTATTTATTAAAATTTTTTGGGGTCTAACAAAAGTATCCATGATTTTAAATCCTAAATATAATATGGGAGATCTGGTTTGAACTTTTTCTTCTGCTATATATAATCCATATTTTTTTAAATTTTCTACCACATCACTGAATATATTAAATAAGATTTTTTGATTAGGGTGGGCCAATAAAATATCATCCATGTAATGTAGACACATGAGGTTTGGATATTTATTTTTAATGGGTTGGATAGCCTTGTCCACATATATTTGGCATATGGTGGGGCTATTAGCCATTCCCTGTGGTAAAACCTTCCATTGATATCTCTGATCAGGGCCATTATTGTTCATAGAAGGAACAGAAAAAGCAAACCTGGGGGCATCCAGAGGATGTAGGGGAATAGAAAAGAAGCAATCCTTTATATCAAGAGTAATAAGATGGAAATTTTTTGGAATAGCTACGGGACTAGGAAGTCCAGGTTGAGTAGGCCCCATAACTTGCATGGTTTTATTGATTTGTCTAAGATCATGTAACAATCGCCATTTTCCTGACTTTTTCTTGATCACAAATATGGGGGGAATTCCAGGGAGAGGTGGAAGGTTCTATATGACCTGCTTCTAATTGTTCCTGAACTAATTGGTGGGCCGCTTGTAATTTCTCTTTAGATAGGGGCCACTGAGGGACCCACACTGGCTTATCAGAAAGCCATGGTATTTTCAAAATTATTTTTCTCAGTGGCCCCGAAAAAAAATATCTTTTTTCTTTATGACAATGATTACTTTTAGGGTTAAGATTACTCTGTACTTTTTGGTAATGAGTTCTTTTATGGTTAAGATTACCCTGTAGGTTTTCACATTTAACATCTGCAGGCTTGGTTGCAAGGTGTACTCCCATTTGTTGCAAAATATCTCTTCCCCATAAAGTAACCGGTAGATTAGGTAAAACATAAGGCTGAAATGTTCCTTTATGGCCTTCATCATCCTCCCATTTTAAAATTACTGCACTTTTATCTGGGAGGTTATTATATCCCAAGCCTCTTAAACTGGTTGAAGCTTTTTGCAGAGGCCAGTGCTTGGGCCATTGGCGTAAATTAATAATGGAAGAGTCAGCTCCAGTATCTATTAATCCCTCCATTTCTATTCCTTGGATTTTTATTTTACACATAGGCCTCCTTGAACAGTCTCGAACCCAGCAAGCCATGGGACTTGAGTCAGTGGAACAAAATCCTCTATTGTTCCCTTCTTGAGGCATACCCATTTTAAATGAATTATGTAAATTGGGAAGGAGAAGCAACTGAGCAATTCTATCTCCTTGATTAACAGAAGTTATACTTTGGGGTGAGCTAAGCATTATTTTTATTTCCCCTTTGTAGTCTGAGTTTATTACACCTGGGGTCACTTGCAAACCTAATAAGCTTTTAGGACTACGCCCGATAATAAGTCCTACAGTCCCTGAGGGAAGAGGTCCCCTGACTCCTGTGGGAATCAGTTGAACCCCCATTTCAGGTGTTAACACTATTCGGGCGGTGGAACAGAGGTCTAATCCTGCATTTCCTCTTGTTCCTCTGGCGAAGGAGTGGATGGGTAGTAGGGATTTGTGTCGGGGAAGCATCTGAGTGGATGCTTGAGGATACTCCTTCTGCAATGCCCCGTACATTTGTGGGCCCCGGGGTATTGGGCCCCGTGCCCCGTTTTTTGAATTCCTGAACAAAGGATTTCCATGGATGTCAAATTTTGAATGGCATTTATTGGCCCAATGATTTCCCTTTTTACACCTGGGGCAGCGGCCTGGGGCACGATATGAGCTTGGTCTTATTTCTCTTTTGGGATTTTGCCTAGAATTGCCTGATTGATTATGATAATTTTGCCTGGAATATCCTGATTGATTATAATATCTACGTTTAGTCCTTTGTGAAATTTCGAGAGGAAGCACCTCTCATTGAGGCTGCAATCACATTTCCTGTGACAAAGGCGTCATTTATATCTTTACATAGTTGTATATATACGGAAAGATCCTTTTTAGTTCTCCATGGCCTGATGGCTGCTTGGCACCATTTATTTGCATTTTCATAAGCTAATTGAACAACTAATGGCATAGCTTGGTCAACATCTGCAAACACACTACCTGCAGTTCTCAAAAGTCGATCAGCAAAGTCGGCATACGGCTCATTAGGTCCTTGAATCACTTTTGACAAGCTACCTTGTAGATCCCCAGGTCCTTGTACAGTTTTCCATGCCTCTAAGGCAGCTGCATTTATCTGAGCAATTACATCTGGGTCATAATCTGTTTGAGCCTGTAAATCTGCGAATTGCCCTTCTCCTGTGAGCATGTCTATATTATAGTTTTCAAACCCTGCAGCCGCGTTTCTTTTAGCCGTTTCTATACAAAGTTCTTGGAATTGCGATCGCCAAACCAAGAATTGCCCCCCGCTTAATGTTGCTTTACATAGACTTTTCCAGTCTGAGGGGGTTAAGCTAAAGGTGTTAAGGGACTCCAGCATACTCAACGTGAAAGGAGCTTGGGGCCCATAAGTCATTACTGCCTCTTTGAGATTTTTTATTGTTTTGAAATCTACTGACTGATGGACACTCTGTCCATTTTTCTTTTCAAATGCTGGCAGTTCCCAATGTATCTGTGAGTTGTCCTCGAGAGCGCATAAGCGATCAGAAAGACTTTTTATTTCTGTTTCTAGGGTATGCAAATGCCTAGTAATACCCTTCATATTTTCTGTAATGGATTCCACCCATGGGGGAGTAGAGGACACAAGTGACTCCTCTGCCTGACGGACCTTTTTCTCGGTCTTTTTAAATTTCTTTTTCCTCATTTTCTCAGGATCACTTTTACTAGCTTCCTCACCACTGCTAATTTCACTGACAGCAATATCCTGAGGCCCAGGTTCCAGTGAGAGCAAGTATCCTTCAGCTTTCGCCAATAACTCCCGAATAGCTTTAATAGCTTGGATTTTTGTCATTTTTGGGTCTCTTCTAATACTCTCTTTACTGGTCTCAGTTGGCCCAGTGGAATCTACACTTTTTTGATCACTTTCACTTTTGTCTATATACTCCTCACTGAGAACAGAGTCAGGTATATCAAGGAGTCTTTGCATAGCCTCTATCACTTGGGATTCAGTTATATTCGAACCCATCTTTAGAGACCTTTCAGTTCTTACCTGTCCGCTCCGAAGTTCCCCGTACGGGCCACCACCTGTAGCCGCCTGAAGCGCTTGGAGCACCGGAGCCGCGGGAAGAACTTCAGAAGCAAACTGGAGACAAACAGGTTTTTATTCTGATAACTTTTCTCTCTGGTTCTAACAACAACTAACACACGCCAAACACTCCACTAAAATGGCGCTGACCCGATCAGCAATTTCGGCCAAGTCACTCGAAATCCCGCAACAAGTCTCGTGAGACTACGGGAGGAGACAATGCTCAAATCTCCACGGCTCATAGTCAACTGCAATTCAAGCCAATCCCCAAACAGGGCTCCTGCAGGATACAACAGTCTATAGATAACAGTTACTCTGAATTGATGGCATTGTAGCATTTAGCTATGTTTTTACTTATGTTTTATGTTTTGGCTTGCTGGATCTGTCCATTTCTAATAGGCATATGTTGAATTCTCTAACTCCAATAGTGGGTTTATCTATTTCTCCTTGCAGCTGTCAGTTTTTGCTCCAGCATTTTCATGCTTTGTTGTTTTTAGGCACATAAACATTAAGCACTGTTATGTCTTTCTGGAGAAATGATTCCTTTATCATTATCCTGTCAGAAGTTAATAGAACTACTCTTGTTTTCTTTTGGTTAGTGTTAACTTGGTATATCTTTATTTACTTTAACCTATACATGTTTTTATATATAAAGTGGATTTATTATAGATAATATATATTTGGGTCTTATTTTTGATTCACTCTGACAATTTTTCTCTTTTAATTGGCTAATTTAGACTATTGAAGTTCAAAGTGATTTTTATAGAGTTGAATTGCTATCTACTATATTTACTACTATTTCCTATTTGTTACCTTCATTCTTTGTTCCTATTTTAGTACTGCATTCTTTTCTGCCTTTTGTAGTTTTAAATGAGCATTTTGTATGATTATGTTTTTCCCTTCTTAGCATTTCAATTCTGCTTCTCTTTTTTACACTTTTTAGTGGCTGCCTTAGAGTTTGAAATATACATTTACAACTAATGCAAGTCTACTTTCAAATAACAATATGCCACTTCACAGGAAGCAAGAGTAACTTTTATAGCAAAATAATACTAATTACTACCTCCTGTCTTTTGTGCTTTTGCTGTCATTCATGTGCCTTATGCACAAACATAAAATGTTGTCCTTCAGTATTGGTGGAAATTTGTTCCAGGATTCCCTGTGGATAAGAAAATCTATGGATTCTGAACAATTGTACATAAAATTGTGTAGTATTTGCATATAACCTATGCACAGGCTCCCAAATTCATGAAACCATCCCACATTATTTATAATACCTAATACAATATAAGTGCTATATAAATAGTTGTTATACTATATTGTTTAGGGAATAATGACAAGAAAAAGTCTGCACATCTTCAGTACAGACACATTTTTTCCCCCCAAATAATTTCAATCTGCTTTTGATTGCATCCATGGATGCAGAACTCACAGATGGAGAAGGCTGGTCATGCATGTGTGTGTGTGTGTGTGTGTGTGTGTGTGTGTGTGAATATATTGTTACTTTATTATGATTTTGAATAAGAGTTTTTCTGTTAAATCAAGGGATGAATAGAAGTACTTTGAATTAGACAAAGGGGAATGAAGGGAAGGGAGGATGGGAATAGGAAAGATAATAGAATGAAGTGGACATTACTATCCTATGTGCATATATGATTACATGACTAATGTAATTCTATATCATATACAATCAGAAGAATGAGAATTTATATGCTACATATGTATAATATTTCAAAATACATTCTATTATGTATAACTAATTAGAATGAATAAAAATCACTAAAAAGAATATTTAAAAAGTTATTTCACCTTAACTTATTCCTTCTCTAATTTTCTTGATTTCTTATGTAGATATGATTTTATGAACTCAATAATTTTCCATCTCTATGGAGAACTTCTATTAGTATTTCTTGTAAGGAAGGCTTTCCGGCAACAAATCACACCAATTTTTGTCGGTTTTGAAGGTGATTTCATAGGGTCTGGAATTCCAGGTTGATTTTTTTCTCCTACCATTTAAAATATTTTACCCCACTTTCTGCTTGAGTTGTTTTTGAGAAGTTGGATATTTCTTATGTTCTCTCCTTGTTCAAGATTCCCTACCCCTTTTAGCTTCTATCAGAATTTCTTTGATTTTCTTTGTAGTTTGAAAATGATATGCCCAGGTGTAGTGTGTATTTATCCTGCTTGGTGCTCTTTGAGCTTCCAGAATATGTGGTTTGGTGTTTGACATTAATTTTTGGGAAATTCTCAGTCATTATTGTTCCAAATATTTCTCCTGTTCCTTTCTTCTTCTCCTTACAGTATTCCCACTATGTATACGTTAGGCCTTTCATAGTTGTCTTACAATTCTCAGACACTCTATTCTGTTTTCTTTTTTCCAAAGTTTTCCTCTTTTCAGTGTTGGAGATTATTACTGAGATATCCTCAAGCTCAGAGATTCTTTCCTCAGCTGTTTCCAGTCTACTAGGAAGCCTATAAAATGCAGTCTTCATTTTTGTTACAGTGGTTTTGATGTCTAGCATTGCCTTTTAGTTCTTTGTGGGAATTTTCATATTTCTGTTTACATTGCCTATCTGTTCTTACAGACTGCCTACTTTATCCAGTCGAGTGCTTAGCATATTAAGAGCCCTTGCATAGTTGTTTTTAGTTTCTGGTCTGATAATTTCAACATTTCTTCCATGTCTGAGTCTGGTTCTGGTGCTTTCAGTATATTCAAACTGTGTTTTTTGCTTTTCTCTATGCCTTACTATTTTCCCTTGATAGCCAAATCTGATTAAGATGATAAAAGGAACTTCTGTAAATAGGTCTTTAATAATGTGATGCTAAGATGTGGGGCGAGGGGATATATTTCATAGTTCTATGATTAGGTCTTGGTCTTAGCCAACATGTGCCTCTGGACCTTGAACTTCATAAGGGCTTCTTAGTCCCCTTCTCCCCTCCTTAGGCAAGACAAGATGGCTGGCTGGAGTTGACTATTTTGACTTTTCTCATGTGGAAAACTAGAGAGGGCTGGGATTGGGCACTTTCTTTCCTCTATGTTGAAAGCTAGAAAAGATGAATTTGGGTTTTTTCACTTCCCCTAAAGTCAGGTTCTGTTAAAACCCCAGCAACTACTTAGACCCTGGCTAAATAGTTTCTTTTAAAGGCAGACCTTGTTGAGAACAGAATGCTCTGGAATACTTAAAAATGGTTTTCTTTCCCTTTCCCCTGTGGAAGCACAGGAAGTTTTCCTGTAGTATTCACTTCTGGAACGTGGCAGAGCTCCAGCAAGTAAAGTTCACAAAACTATGGGGTGTCTCTCAATGACTAAACGCCCCTACAGTTTTTTGTGTTTTAGACTTGTCCATGCTGAGCCTCCATACTTTTGTCAGTTATATTTCATGTTTGCCTTCCCTGGCTCTGGTTCTTGCAGAGGTTTCTACTTATGGATTTTGGCTCCAGTAATTTGCAATTCTCTGTATTTGCTTGTCTGTCTCTATTGTTGGAGGCAGTGTTTTTGCTTTGTTATTTCACTTCTCTTATGGATCTAAGAATTGTTGATTTTTTTAGCTTGTTCAGTTTTTTACTTGTTGTTAGGATGGAGTGGTGATTTCTATGGTCCTTACATGCTATATTAGAATATTTCCCTTTTCTCATGTGGAAAACTAGATTACACAAATCCCCTGTAATCTTTCTACTAGGTTGCACTGTGTTAAAAACATATTCTCCATTGTTTTAGTTCTTTTAATTTGTTGAGGTATGGTTGATGGCCTAGAATATGGTCTATCTTGGTGCATATTCCCTGGGCACTCGCATGTGTATTCTGCTGTTTTTTGGGTAGAGTGTTCTATAAATGTCAATTAAATAGATGATGGTGTTGAGTTATTCTATATCCTTCTTAATTTTTCATAAATTGTTCTATCAATTTTTGAGAAAAGGTATTGAATTTTTAAACTATATTGCAGACTTATCTATTTCTCCCTTCAGTTATCTTAGGTTTGTTTCATGTATATTATTATTCTGCTAGTTGGTGTATATATGTTTAGAATTGTTATGTCTTATTGGTGTATTTATTTTTATCATTGCATAATGTCCCTCACTGTTTCTGGTAATTTTGTTTGTTGTGCAGTCTACTTCATCCTGTTTACTTAGGATTGGTATGTGAATGATCTTTTTTTTTTTTTTTTTTTTTGGGTACCGGGGATTGAACTCAGGGGCACTCGACCACTGGGTCACATCCCCAGACCTTTTTTGTATTTTATTTAGAGACAGGGTCTCACTGAGTTGCTAAGTGCCTCACCATTGCTGAGGCTGGCTTTGAACTCGCGATCCTCCTGCCTCAGCCTCCCAAAGTGCTGGGATTACAGGCGTGCGCCACCGCGCCCAGCTGAATGATCTTTTTTACATTCCTATAAATTCAGTGTGCCTAAATATTTATATTTGAAGGTAATTTCTTTTATTGCTATTATTTTTATTGTCACATTGTGCCATATCCATACATGTACATAGCATAATTTGATCACTTTCATTCCCCAGTACCTTTTTTTTGTTTTCTCTTGTCACACCCCTTGACCTACATGTTTTACTGATGGCTGAACAGAATTTCTTATAGACCATGTATGGCAGGGTGTTATGTTTTTAAATCCACTCTAGCAATCTCTGTCTTTTAATTTGCGTATTTAAACCATTTACTTTTAATGTAGTAACTAACATTTTAGTTTTAAACATGTAATTTTATTTTTCATTGTCTGTCTTTACCCCGTTTGTTTTCTTTTTCCTGGCTTTCTATAGGCTATTTTTTTTTTTTTTTTTAGAATTTCAATCTGATTTATCTGTAGTATTTCTGAGTGTATTTCTTTGTATGCCATTTTTAGTGCTTTAGGTAATGCATTATATAATTTATTTAGGGTTATATGCATTGCATTACTTAACAATCTACTGCTAACCTCATTTTATCATTTTAATTAAGGTATAGAATTTCTTACTTTTCTTTACATCACCTTATTTTCCCTGTTAATAACTGCCTAAACTACATTGGACAGTGTTATAGTTTTGTTTCAACTGTCACACATAAATTAGAAAACTTGAGAAGAAAAGCATATATTATTTCTCTATAGTTTTGCTTAATGTTTTCTTTCTCCCTGATGTTCCAAAGCCCATTTGTCCTAGAGAAACCTGGTTCTGAGGTATGAGAACTAGCTTGTAAGGTGCTGTCAGTCTGAGGAAAGAGGCAGATAGATCCAGTATTATGCAGAATGTAATTTATTTGGGGGAATTATGTGTGGAAGCATGGTCAAGGGCAGAAGAAAGACCAATGAATTTCCACAGTTTGGATCAGAGGAAAGAGATTCATATAGTGATCAGGACAAAAGTGATTTCGTCAAGCTGGAATGGACCTAGCTCAAAGACAGCAGGCACATTCCTGGAACTAATGATACCAGGATACAGTTGTAAAGCTCCAAATACCTCTCAAATGGCTTTATTTATACAATACTGCTTAAAGAACATGCAGGGAAAACAGAGCAGGGGCACACAAGACCAATCATGGTGGTTATAACACAAGATGGCTTCTGTCAGGTCAAGCAAAATCCATCCTTACATTCCTTATTTTATCATTTCATCCCTCCCACCATTGCTTTTTTTTTTTTTTTTTTTTTTTAAGAGTAGATCTGCTGGTGATGAATTCTTTTAGTTTCCATTCATTGTAGAACATTTTGACACTCCTCCCAACAGACCATTTCTAAGGGTTATTTTTGGTAAATATAGAATGCTGGGTTGATAGTTGAGTTCTTTAAGCAAGTGGAAAGTATCATACTGCTGTCTTTTACTGTACAGGATGTCTGATGTAAAATTTGCTGTCAGTGCATTAATTTTTTTCTCCTACAGGTAAGATGTCATTTGTTTTCTGAACTTCTTTCAAGATGTTTTTGTCTTTGTCTTTAGTTTCCAGAGGTGGAATTTTGGGGGGTATTTTTTTTAATCCAGTTTGAGTTTCTCTCAACTTTTGTGGGTTTATGTGTCTTGCCAAATTATAGAAGTTTTCAGCAATTATTTTTTACTAATACTTTTCAGCCCCCACCTTTTTTATCCTCTCATTTTTAACTTTGATGACATTAACATTAAACTTTTGTGGTCCTAAAAATCCTTGAGACTCTTTTTTTGTTTTTTTTACAGTTCACTTTTTATCATTCAGATTAGATAATTTTTATTGCTCTAAATTCCAGTTAATTAACTCTCTCCTCTTTTCCCTTATTCTTTTGTTGAGCCCATTCACAGAGCTTATATTTAGGTTATCCTACTTTTCATTTCTAACATTTTCATTTGGTTCTTCTTTATATGTCCTATGTCATTTATGAAACTTTATATTTGCTGAAGTTTATTATTTCTAGTTGCTTACTAAGACATTTTTATCATTGCTACTTAAAATATTTGTCACATAATTCTAATATTTATGTTACTTTGTGTTGATGTATATTAAATGTCTTTTGTCACTTCATTAGAGAACTTCTTCATTCTTGGTGCAAAGGTGGTTTTTAATTGAAACATGGAAATTGACATAATATGTATGAGACTCTGGATCTTATTTAAACATTTTATTTTACCTGGATGTACTGGGGGGAATAGTGACTCCTCCAATTCTTCATGCCCATTAGAAAGTGACCTTATTTAGAAATAGGGTCATTACAGATGTAATCATGTTACAATGAAGATTGGCCTTAATCTGATGACTGGTTTCTCTATGAGAAGGAAGAATTTTGGACTCAGACACACAAAAAAGGAAGGTAAAGTGAAGAAACATGGAAAAAAACACCATGTGACAATGAGACTAGAGAAAGTAGAAACTGGAGTGATGTCAAAGATTGTCAACAACCACCAGAGGCAGAGAAGAGACAAGGAAGAAGACACTTTTCAAGTCGTTGGAGAAAAAGTGGGTCTGGTGTTACCTTTTATTTCCAGGCATAGGTAGAACTCCAGTTCTCCCCTTGTATTTTACTGGTACTCGGGAAGGAGATGCTCTTTTTAACAGCTGACCAGGGGCAAGAATTTTGGCTTTTCACCTATCTTCCATCAACACTGTAGCACTGTTGTCCTTCCCCCCCCCCCATAAGTGTTGGTAAAAAATCTGACTCTCCACTATGTTCTCCAGCACCTTAATATTTATGGTGGAAGAAAGTACTTCATTATTTCCAGGTGGGGAAAATACAGGCTCCCTAATGGTCTCCACTGAGAATATGGTTGGGGTGGGGATAGAGACTGCAGCCAGTTGACAGAATGGAAGTATTGGCTCATTGACTGTCCTCCTCTGATGCCAACATGGCAGGAATTGTAGCACACTTGTTACAAATTTATAAGAATGGATAACAATCCCCACTATGCTTCTGCTAATATGGATGGGCTGGGGCTTAAGGTTTTCTGTGGTGTTTGGTTGGACCAAGATGGCAATTGTCTAAAAGTTATTTGTGTTGCTAGACTGACAGTGACAAAAGAGAACAGGCTTGTTAGAGCTCTTTTTGTCTGCTCCAGTTGGCACTCTTGGGTTCCTGGCCTTTATTTCTCTAACGTTGAAATATATGGAGCAACAAGAAAACCTAGAGATGTTACCACCATCTCATCCCTCCAGTCTCATGAACCTAGCCAGCCTGTTTTCTTCCCTTAACATTTCACTCTTTTATGTTTGTCTTATATATAATGCCTAGAGGTTTTAGTTGAACTTAGCTGGAAAAACTGGAAACTTTACCTTGACTTTGTCTTCCTGGAAACAGAAATCCTTTTAATGTATTTCATGTCACTGTTCTGAACTCTATTTATAAACTATGCAAAACTATGCAATTTTAAAAAAGCTCAAACCTCCATTTTTGGTTCCATCAACCATAAACAATCATTTTTTAATCCTTTTTTTTAAAGAGGAACACATTAATGCTTACATAAAAAGCATCCCATATACAATCCTCTCTCTCCTTACGCCTTTTCACTTCCTTGTCACTGTCAGCAATACATTTCTTTTTCATTGAAAATACTGGTAATATCATTTTGTTAAAATGGTTGGAGCTATGTGATTTTTCTATAGGTTGATATTAAGGTTGAAAATCAATAAATTATTTTCTCATCACTATGACTATGTAAAACATTCTTTACTCTGAGTCTAGTAATATACTAGGGTTAAGTTTCATCCTTTGTGGATTAAGTATCATAATCACTGCATAATTCAAAGAATAACATTTTTCCTTCCGAGGTTTAAATCTTAAGTATGTTCTCTTGGCCCACCCTTAATTCCCTTTACCCATTTCAGAAGTTTTCTAAGTTCTGAATTTTACAATTTCCCTTTTTTCCAATCTCAGATATTTTTTTACCATATGACTTATATCAGGGGTTAAACACACTCTTTTTTTGAAGAGTGACTTCTTTTTCTTTTTGGTTTTCTCCTTGTTTCACTTGTATGCATCTTCCATTCAATTCCTAAGCAGAGGACCTTGATATCACTTGAGAATCCTTTCTTGCAAGCAAGAGAAGCTTTCTCTTAAGAGAACAAGAATAACTAGAAAAATATTGGGATCTCAGGAGTTGGTATCTGTGCAAGAGACTAGATCAGAAATAGGAGGAACAAAGAAATCAGGCATCAGGAAACATGGCCACAGTCTCCCTTGGAGGAATATCTTCTAGAGGTGCTACTGGCATCATTGCTCTGCTGTTCCAGTCAAGGTAAAGATCAGGTCCAAGAGTTTGCTTAGTCTTTGTATTTCATGGTTCACCAGAAAAGAGTCGTTTTGCTTGAACTTAGACCACGGGCCCATACTGTGGCATATACCAAGTGGTAGAAAATGGAGGAATTATCTTCTCAGCTTGAGCAATGGTGAGTGGGATGTGGGAAATAGGAGTCAGGAATTTCCTTCCAGTAAGATTATGTCTATTGAGAGAGAGGTAAAAATTCATAAACACACTTAGCTTCTACTAGGAGAGAAGCTGGGTGCTGACAACTCAGACCTGACAAATCTGGTAACTGCTATATGATTTACTCTTCACTTGTACATGTATGATGGATTTGAAGGCTGAGAATGATTTGTCATGATTGGGAAAGGTATTATTCCATCATATTGTAACATTCAGTTACTGATAAGCATGGTGTTTGTTCCCTTGCACTTGAGGTTTTTTTTTTTATGTATTTTTAACTTATGGGAATTTATAGGCCTTTTACTTTTCTTCAGTATTCTGACATTTCATACCATACTTCTAGGTAAGGAAGTTTATTTATTCGTTGTCATGAGCATTTGTTGGGCTTTTTCATTCTGAAGATCTTTAGTTCTGGGAAATTATCTTCTGTTGTCTTTTATAGTTCTCTTTCTTCCCTTTAATGCTCTGAATCTACCAGGAGGAGACTGGACCTATAGCCTTTCTTCTCTATGTCATTTGTTCTATTCTTCTCTTTCTATTTTGGTTAACTTACTTTACTTCACCTTCCACTTCTTCTCTTAAGTTGTTTCTGCTTCACAAAATACTGTACTTGATTCATAAATAAATAATAGTCTCAAAGTTTTCTAAGAATATTAATTATATTAGTTTGAAATATTTTTCATGTTTTTCCTGTGACATTTTTGGCCATTTGTTCAAATGAATAATTATTGCTTGGGAACAGTGTCTACCTATTCTGATGGCTTCTTTTTAAAAAGCAACGGCTTCATTGAGAGAGAATTCACAAGCCACACAGTCCACCCACTTAAAGGGTACAGTTGAATGGCTTTTAGTGTATTCACAGATCTGTACTACCATCACCATTATCAATTTTAGAACATTTCATCACCTCTGAAAGAATCTGCATTCCTTTTTGCTACCACCCTCCTACTTCCTATCTCCTCCAGCTCTAGGAAACCACTGTACTGCTCCTACCTCTATAGATTTCTCTATGTACATTTCATATGAATGCAATATATAAGTGGTCTTCTGTGGTTGACTTCTTTCACTTAATATTTCAAGATTCATCCATGGTACAGCCTGTATGTGTACCATTGGCCTTTCAAAATCTGTGGGTTCTGTATCAACAAATTCAACCAACAGTGAATAAAAAATATTTGAAAAAATAGCGATTGCATCTAGCTATGCACAGTGACATGTGTCTGTAGTCCAGTACTCAGTACTCAGGAAGCTGAGGAAGAATGATCACTTGAGTCCTGGAGTTCCAGACTCACCGAGGCAACATAGTGAGACTCAGTCTCAAAAGAATAAAAACATTGCATCTATGCTTCACACGTACAGAATTGTAACTTGTCTTTATTCCCTAAACATACAGTGTAATGACTATTTACATTGTATTAGGTATTATAAGTAACTTAGAGACACCATATATAAAGAATATACTCGTACAGATTCTATGCTAGTACTATCCTTTTTTACATAAGGGACTTGAAAATTCAAAGATTTTGTTATCATGGGTGGGTGGGTGGGTGGGGGGGTCCTGGAACAAATTCCTCCTGGATACCAAGGGACAACTGTGCTTCATTCCTTTTAATGGCTGAATAATCTTCTCTGGCACAGATATACTACATTTTATTTATCCTTAGGTCAGTGGATGGACATTTGGATTGCTTCCACCTCTGGATATTATGAATAATGCTATGATAAACATTTATATCTAAATTTTTGGGTGGGCATATGTTTTCATTTCTTTTGGGTATATCTTAGGAGTGGAATTTCTGAGTCAAATGTAACTCTATGTCTAACTGCTTGAGGAATTTCCACACTATTTTCTGAAACAGCTGCACCATTTACATTCCTACCATCAGGGTATAAGTATTCCATTTCCCCCACATCCTCCCTAATACTTGTTATTATCTTATGTTTTCTTCTAGTCATACTAATGGGTGTGAGGCAGTATCACATTGTGGTTTGGTTTGGATTTCTCTGATGACTAATGATGTGAAATACCTCATGTGTTTATTTGCCATTTGTATATTTTCTTTGGAAAAATTTCTATTCAGATCTTTTGCCCATTTAAAAAATTAGGTTATTTCATTTTGTTATTGAGTTGTAAGAGTTCTTTGTATATTCTGAATGTCATTCTCTTATCAGATATATTATTTGCAAGTGATTTTCTCCCATTATTTGTGTTGTATTTTCACTTTTTAATGGTCTTCTTTGGAGCACGAAGGTTTTTTAATTTTACAAAGTCTAAATTATACTTTTTACCTTCATTATCATGCTTTTGGTATTATATCTAAAAATATTTTGTAAATTCAAGACCATGAAGATTTATCCTTACATTTTCTTTGAAGAGTTTTACATTTGTCTCTTGTACTCATGTCTTTCTTCCATTTTGAATTAATGTTTTTTTTTTTTTTTTTTTTTTAATGTTTTTTTCAGGGGCACTTGGCCATTGAGCCACATACTCAGCCCTATTTTGTGCTGTATTTAGAGAGACAGGATCTCACTGAGTTGCTTAGTGCCTTGCTTTTGCTGAGGCTGGCTTTGAACTCACCATCCTTCTGCCTCAGCCTCCTGAGCTGCTGGGATTACAGGTGTGTGCCACTGTGCCTGGCTTGAGTTAATTTTTGTGTATAGTAAGAGGCTAAGGTCTATATTCATTATTTTACTTTGACTATTCACTTGTCTTAGCACTATTTGTTGAAAAGACTATTCTTCTCACATTGAATAGTTTGGCATCCTTATTTAAAATCAGTTAACCACCGATACATGATTTCTGGACTTCATCTGTTGTTCTAATGATATATATGTATGTCTATTCTGTGTCAATAGCACACTGTTTTGATTACCATGGTTTTGCAGCAAGTTTTGAAATGAGGAAGCATGAGTTTTCCTATTCTGTTCTTTTACAAGATTATTTTGGGCATTCTAAGTCCTCTGCAAGTTCATATGAATTTTTAAAGCAGCTTGTCAATATCTACAAAGAACTCATCTGAGATTCTGATAGGAGTTGTGTTGAAACTTCAACACCCATAAAAACTTCCTTAATTCTCCCGAGAAATTGTATTCAATTACTTTAAAAAAAACTTTGTATTGTACAATAAAGATACAGAAAACCACATAAAACAAATCTATAGCTTAATAAGTAATGAAGGAAACAGTTTTGTAACTACTTAGTAAAGAACTGTTAGTCATTTCAGAAGTCCCCTGTGTGTGCCTGGAAACCACAACCTCCCTCTTCCAAGAAGTAACTGTTATCTTGACTTTATATTAATCACTTCTTTAATTTTCATTATAGTTTTATCATCCTTATGTGCATCCCTAGAAACTACTGCAAGACCTTGACATTAAAAATGGATATTTTAAGAGTTTCTTTTAATCTATAAGTCATTGGTCTATCCTTTATTTTCCTTGCAATAGATCTTTTGAATAAGTTGGCATATTTGATGTAAGAATTACAGTCTAAATTTTGTTGATTGCATTCTCTTGGTGCAGGTTACAAGGTTCCTTTTAGTCTCTGTATTTCTTATAAATTAATTGTTAAATTCAAAGACTTGATCATATTTTTGTTTGATCCTCTTGGCATCATATCAAGAGAAATTCAATATGTTGCTGTCTTTTCTTTTTGTGATGTTAGTACCTTTTGGTGCTCAATACCTAAATCTATTAACTTACTGGACATTAAAAAATTGTTATATTCCAATTTTTTATTCATTAGTTAGAATACTTCTATAATGAGGTGCTATCTCTCATGGTTACTCTATTACAATTCTCATAAAATTGTAAAAAAGGATAAATGCTTGATATTTCCCCTTTGTTTACCAGATAATAATGACTTTATTATTCATTTTCTAAAAAAATTAATTATTTCAATATGATTATAAACCCATGGATTTAAACATATGTGGTGAGTTTCAATCAATCACAATGTTATCCATTTCAAAGCTCGAATTGTTGCATGTTCTGTCTAGAAGAGGCTCTTCTAGTTGGCCTGAGTCCTTTGGACATGGCCTTAATCGTCTTCAATATCTTCCTCTGCCTGCTATGACAGGATGTTTCAGATTCATCTTGCACATTTTCTACCCCAAACCTCAAATTGGCTGAGAAGTTCTGGTTTATTTTAGTGGAAAATGTTTTTAAAAGACAAAATTTGATTGTTAGGGAGAGTCTCCATTTCTTAGTTGGTTGTTATATTTATGTCTTTTTGGTGGATAGGGCTAGAAATATGTTTCTTTTCTGTGTGAGTGTACCCTCAAAGACAAATTTAGAATTAGTTCTATCAGTAACCACATATTTCATGTTTACCATTATTCCTTATGTTCATGTTTTTTTAGTCATTTGTTTTTACTGAGACTTACTTTGATAGAGTTCTCACAGGGGAAAATTCGGGAGAATTTTCTTGATTTATACTTTTTGGTATTTGCTCTTTCCCCTTGATTTATTTTTCGTCGTCAGGGACTCATTATCTATATATGTTCACTCTTCTTTGCCTATTTCAATGTTTGTCATTAACAAATCCTTTTTTTCTCTTTTAACATTTATTTTGGATCTTTTTCTCCTCTAACTTTTGCTTTTCTTGAAAAATGATCTGTATGTTTGTTGTTCTTGATCTTCCTAGTTTAGTCTTCATCTCTGATACTTTTTTTTAAAATTTCTTGAGTTCCTTCTTAGTTTCTAAGTATTTCTATTTTGATTCATGTTGCTTTTTCATATCTAGGTGCTGAGAGTACAAATATGAATAAGAGATAGTCCTTGTCTTTGATAAACCACAGTCTGGTACTTAAGATAATTGCAACAGATTGTTGTATGTGAACAGACACATCTCAAAATAAGATATGTAATCAATCAACAAATATATGAAAAAATGTTCAACATCTCTAGCAATTAGAGAAATACAAATCAAAAACACTCTAAGATTTCATCTCACTCCTGTCAGAATGGCAGCTATTAAGAATGCAAACAACAATAAGTGTTGGCGAGGATGTGGGGGAAAAGGCATACTCATACATTACTGTGGGACTGCAAAAGTATACAAATAGCACAAAAGAAAAAGGAAGGAGCAAATTTTAGGTTTTTGAGCTTTAAATCTCTAAAACATTGTGTTTAATATTTCATACAAAATTATATCAAGATTAAAGTATTTTTCTTGTATCTATACATATTCCTTCTCAGTTTTAGGTCATTAATTAAAATCAGTATTTGTTCTTTAGTTTTAAATGATGTTTTAATATATAAATGTAGACATTTGGCTAGGGTAACAGGATCAATAAAAGCCACATTGTTCATTGATGTGTGACACTATGGCCACAAGTTTTTGTTTTTTTTTTTTTTTTGTACATGGACTCTGAACTGGAGGCTAGTGTTTAAAAAGTTTATTAAGGAGTGCTGTTGGTATCAAATCTATGAAATGTAAAGGAATGAGGAGGATTGAGCAGAGTAAGAAGTTGAGCTGTGATGTATAGGTCCACAGTATCAGCCAACCCCATGGGGTAACTCCGGGCCTAAAACCATCTGTTCAAGTTGTTTCATATTGTACCAGAATGACAGATACGTGATACCTCTGCTGCATTTTTTTGGCCTTTTAAAAAATTTTAATTTGTTATATATGACAGCAGAATGCATTACAATTCATATTACACATATAGAGTACAATTTTTCATATATCTGGTTGTACACAAAGTAGAGTCACACCACTTGTGTCTTCATATGTGTACTTAGGGTAATGATATCCATCTCAAAATGGTGCTGGGAAAACTAGAAATCCATATGCAACAAAATGAAATTAAACCCCTATCTCTCACCATGCACAAAACTCAACTCAAAGTGAATCAAGGATCTAGGAATTAAATCAGAGACACTGTGTCTATTAGAAGAAAAAGTAGGTCCAAATCTCCATCATATCAGATTAGGCTCCAACTTCCTTAATAAGACCCCAATAGCACAAGAATTAATATCAAGAATCAATAAATGGTATGGATTCACACTAAAAAGCTTCTTCTCAGCAAAAGAAACAATCAGTGTAGTGAAGAGAGCCTACAAATTTGGAACAAATTTTTACCACACACACATCATATCTCTAGGATATATAAAGAACTCAAAAATCTTAACACCAAAAAAAAAAAAAAATAACCCAATCAATAAATGGGCCAAGGAACTGAACAGACGCGTCTCAGAAGAAGATACATAATCAATCAACAAATATATGAAAAAATGTTCAACATCTCTAGCAATTAGAGAAATACAAATCAAAAACACTCTTAAGATTTCATCTCACTCCAGTCAGAATGGCAGCTATTAAGAACACAAACAACAATAAGTGTTGGCAAGGATGTGGGGAAAAAGGCATACTCATACATTGCTGTGGAACTGCAAAATGGTACTGCCAATATGGAAAGCAGTATGGAGAATCCTTGGAGAACTGGGAATGGAACCACCATTTGACCCAGCTATCCCACTCCTCAGTCTATACCCAAAGGACTTAAAAACAGCATACTACAGGGACACAGCCACATCAATGTTTATAGCAGCACAATTCACAATAGTAGTTAAACTGTGGAACCAACATAGATGCCCTTCTATAGATGAATAAAGAAAACGTGGTATATATATGAATGGAATATTATTCAGCATTAAAAGAGAATAAAATCATGGCAGTTTCAGGTAAATCAGTGGAACTGGAAAATATAATGCTAAGTGAAGTTAGCCAATCCCCAAAAACCAAATGCTGAATGTTTTCTCTGGTAAGGATGTGGTGGTGGGTCATGGGAGGATTCATAATGTGGTAGTGGGTCATGGAGGATTATATGAACTCTAGATATGGCAAAGGGAAGACGGTGGAATGAGATACCTCTGCTTTAATGAACCATTGGATAGTGGGGCTGCTCCTGGAAGGGTATGACCTTGGGTGAGACAGAGTGCTGTGACTGAATTAATTTTTAGAGGGACTAGAAGACTGTGCACTGAAAGCACTCCTAGCAATTTGGGTAATATAATCATTTTAAAAAGGGGATATGAGTGCCACATCTCCAGGTCTACCACCTACCACTGATGAGGGATTTACTAGAGAAGCAATGTGTCTCATGTCTCTAACCTGCACCAAGGGCAGAGAACAACTACAAATAAGAGATTATGGTGGTAATTTGTGAAAGAAATATTAGTCTTATGATTATTCCCTACCACCTTCACCTTCACAAATCGAGGCAGTGAGAACGCAACAGGAATCGGTACAGAGTGCCAAAAGCGTTCAGTACAGTTTAAGGAATATAGTGGATTGTTGCTAAAAGTCTGCTAAAAATGTACATGTTGAGATATGAGCCCAAAATCAGTTTAATGGAAGAGTGAAAGAGCAGTGTTTTTAAAAAATTTTTATTGGTGCATTATAATCATACATAATAATGAGATTCATTATGCTGTAGTTATGCATGCACATAATATAATTTGGTCAATCTCATTTCCCTGTGCTTTACTTTTTCTTCCCCTCCTCACCTTTCCATTGCCTTGTTCTACTCTATTGATTCCCCTTCTATTTTTTTATAATTTTAATTAGTTCATTACAATTATATATAAAAACTGTATTCATTGTTGTATATTTGTACATGAACATAGCATAATTTGGTAGATTTTATTCCCCAGTATGTCCTCATTCTTTTTTTCTTCCTTTCCTCATAATCCCTTTCCTCTACTCTGCTGGTCTCCTTTCTATTTTCATGAGTTTCCTTTTTTTAAAATTTCTTTTTCTTTTTTCTCCCTACCTTCTAGAAATGAGAGAAACATTCAAACCTTAACTTTCTGAGCATGCTACAATCATACATGCATACCAATATTTATAGTGCACAATCCATAATAGATAAGTTGTAGAACCAGCCTAGGTGTTCATCAACAGTTGAATGGATAAAGAAAATGTGATATATGCATATACAATGGAGCTTTACTCAGCCATAAAGAAGAATGAAATTATGCCATTTACTGGTAAATGGATAGAACTGGAGAATATCATGCTAAATGAAATAAGCCAGGCACAGAAAAGTCAAATGTCAAATATTGTCTCTCGCTTGTGAAAAAGTGGTTTCTTAGGGAAGTTGACACTGGAAGTGCTTGAAGGGTCTCAGACTCAGCAAATGTTTCCCAGTGGTGGGAATTTGCAATGGAAAGTCAGTGTGGGGCTTTCCTCTTATTTTCATGAAGAGCAACTAGAGAGAGGAGATCTTAACATGAAGAAATTTCCCTTTAAGCTAGTTGCCCAATGGCTAAGGAAGGAGATATAAATGATCAAGAAGGGAGAATGTACTGCTTACACCATAGAAATTGTAGATTAAAGACTTGTGGAGACAAAGGAGATGGGATCCCCCAAACCATGCAAAGACCCCAAGAGAGACTCTTGTTTAGATACTTGCAAAGATCAGAGAGCATGAAATAAACTAGGGACTGTGAAATTTTTCTGCTACTCCTTTCCTGTATTCCAAAGCTAGGGAGTTAGGGCAAGAATACATAGAAATAGAAAATAAATAGAAAAGAAGGAGTATTCTAACACTGAATTGCTTGACTTCAGGACTTCATCTTCAGTAGTTCAGAGCTTGTGGAGGGATTGAAGATTTAACCCTCTAGAATAAAGTCACTTCTATTACCCAGAACTAGACATTTTGCTTACTGAAACAAGACTTTTTATGATGGAAAATTACTCGAAGATTCATGGAACTTGTCTTAAATTTTATCCAAGTGAAGAAATAGGCCCAGAAAAGTTTAGGAAATAGCAATAAATTACCTTATGATAAGTTATATTCCAAAGTATACTTGCTTGGGTAAATTTTCTTTATTTATTTTTAATTTTTATTTGTTGTTTTCAGATGTAGATGACAAGAGGGTGTATTTTGACATATTATACATACATGGAACATAACTTATTCTAATTAGGATCCCATTCTCATGATTGTACATGATATGGACTTTCACTGGTGGTGTATTCACATATGAACATAGGGAAGTTATGTCCCAATTCATTACACTGTCTTCCCTGTTCCCATCTCCCTCCTTTCCCTTCATTCCCCTTTGTCCTGTGCAGTTCAATTCTTCCCTTCTCCACCTTGTTGTATATCAGCATCCACATATCAGAGAGAACATCTGGCCTGAAGATTTTTTGGGATTGGCCTATTTCAATTAGCATGATAGTCTCTACTTCCATTTACCAGCAAATGCCATAATTTCATTCTTTTTTTGACTGAGTTATATTACATTGTGTATATATGCCACATTTTCTTAATGCATTCATTTTTTGAAAGGCACCTCATAGCTTAGCTATTTTGAATTCATCTGCTATAAACATTGATGTGGCGAGCATCACTACAATATGCTGATTTTGAAGACTTTGGATATATACTGAGGAGTGGGATAACTAGGTCAAATGGTGGTTCCATTCCAAGTATTCTGAGGAATCTCCATATTGATTTCCAGAGTGGTTGCACCAATTTGTAGTCCCACTAGCAATGTATGATTGTGCTTTTCTCCCCCACATCCTTGCCAACATTTATTGTTGCTTGTATTCTTGATAATTGCCATTCTGACTGAAGCCAGATGGAATCTCAGTGTAATTTTAATTTGCATTTCCCTAATTGTTAGAAATGTTGAACATTTTTCATATATTTTTTGATGATTAATATTTTTTTCTTTTCTGAAGTGCCTGTTCAGTTCCGTTGCCCATTTATTGATTGTTTTTTTTTTTTTTTTTTTTTTGGTGTCAAGTTTTTTGAGTTCTTTATATATCTTTGAGATGAATGCTCTATCTTAAGTGCAGGTGGCAAAGATTTTCTCCAATTCTGTAGGATCTCTCTTCAGGTTCTTGATTGTTTCCTTTGCCATGAAGAAGATTTTGTTGTAGCTAGCTGGAAGCCATTTGATACCATCCCATTTGTTGATAATTGATTTGACTTCTTGCACCTTAGGGGTCAGAAGAGAAACCAGATTATTGAGGAAGTTGATTCTTAAGCTGATATGATGGAGAGTTGGGCCTATATTTTCTTCTAGTAGCTGCAGGGTCTCTGGTCTAATGACTAGGTCTTTGATCCACCTTGAGTTGAGTTTTGTGCAGGGTGAGAGATAGGGGTTCAATTTAATTCTGTGGATTTCCAGTTTTTACAGCACCATTTTTGAAGAGGATATCTTTTCTCCAATGTATATTTATGGTGACTTTGCCTAGTATGACATAACCATACTTATGTGGGTTTGTCTCTGTGTTTTTTGTTCTGTTCCATTGGTCTTCATGTCCATTCTGGTGCCAATATTGCTTAGGTAAATTTTTAGAACTTTCAAGTTTTTGCTATTTCTAAACTGTTGCTTGTAATTTACTCAGGCAAGCTCAACTCAAGGGCTTCCTGCACACTCGAAGAAAAATTATGTACTATTCAATGTAATCAATTGAAATACATTTTCAGATTTCTTAGGAGAAAGCTGTTTTCTGAATGTGCTACAATATTGAGTGTTTACTCATGCTGGAAGTAGAACAACAATTCCAGTCCAGAAAGTTCCTCAGGATTACAGAAATTAAAAAAGGACACTGGAGAAAGACAATAGACTGAGAATTGATTCAGCCTTGGGCCTGGTAAGTTGTCATGAATATAGTATATATCTTCCCTAGAAAACAATGATAACCTGGTAATACCAGTAACTGAAATCTACTTCTGAATAGAGAGAACTACCGATCAGTATCCCTCATGAAAATATGCACAAAAATCTTTTAAAAATTAGCAATTAAAACCTAACAGTATGTATGGAAGGTTAAACATCACTGAGGGAGAAGAGATTTTATCTTAGAAAAGCAAGATAACTTTAATAAGTGAAAATTAATTAATCTAATTCATCATACTAATAGCTTCAAGGAGAAAAAAAAAAACAAAATAATTTCAAAACCACCAAAAAACATTTGAAAAATTCAATATTCATTCACAATTTTAAAAAAGATTACTATGAATGAGGGGTTGCAGAAGGAAAATTTCTCAACCAATAATGACAAATTTTCAAAGAAACTACTGCAAACATTAAATTCAGCAATGAAGTTCAGTAACAAAGTTCAAAGTTTAATGTTTTCTCCTTAAGAACAAAAATAAGTTAAGGATTTCTGATTCAGCACTTCTACCTATCCTGTACTGTATACCTATTATGTATACTGTATATTGTATACCTATCCTACACTGAAGATCCTAGCCAGTGCAGTAAAACAAGAAAAAGTATTTAAATAAAAGGCATACAGACTAGAAAAGGAAAAGCAAAATGTTGTTATTTGTAGATAACATGAACTTAAGGAATCTAAAAGTAAGAAAGAAAGAAGAAACCTAGTAGAACTAATGAATTTAATAAAGTTGCAGGAAGTATAAGATCAATATATACAATATAATAACATTTCTATGTTCTAGCAATAAACCAGAAATGAGATAAAACATACAAGTTACCACAGCATAAAGTTAGGAATAAATTTCAAAAATGATGTCCAAAATGTACAAAAAGTAATTGATGAATGATCAGTTTGAAGATTCAATATTGTTTTTAAAATTATTATTATTCTAATTTGTTAAACATGCTTGCAGTGTGCCATTCATTTTGTATTACATATAAAGGCACAATTTTTCAAGTCACTGGTTTTACATAAAGTATTTTCACACTATTTGTGTTTTCATACATGTACTTAGGGTATTGATGTCTAACTCATCCTGCCATTATCCCTATCCCCTTGACTCCACCCTTCCCACCCTCCCCTTTGTTCTATTTAATGTTCCTTCATTCCTCCCATTCTCTCTCTCTTGCCATTATAAGTCAGTGTCATCATAGCAAAGGAATCATTCGACTTTTGGTTTTCTGGGATTGGCTAATTTCACTTAACATTACTTCCTCCAACTCCATCCATTTACCTGTGAATGCCATGATTTTATTCTCTTTTAGTGCTGAGTAGTGTTCTATTGTGTATATATACCAAATATTCCATATCCATTCATCTACTGATGGGCATTGGGTTTGTTTCCACAATATAGCTATTGTGAATTGTGCTGCTATAAACATTGATGTGGCTGTGTCCCTGTAGTAAGCTGTTTTTAAGTCTTTTGGGTATAGACCAAGGCGTGGGATAGCTGGATCAAATGGTGGTTCCATTCCAAGTTTTCCTAAGAATCTCCATACTGCTTTCCAGATTGACTGCACCAATTTGAAGTCCCACCAGCAGTATATGAGCGAGCCCCTTTCCCCATATCCTCACCAGTATTTATTGTTGTTTGTGGTTTTTATTTATTTTTTTATATTTTTATTTTTTAATTTATTTATTTTTTTTTGTGTGCCAGGTCCTATGTTTTTTTTTTTAATTTTTATTTATAGTAGTATGTATTATAGTTCATACTATACATATATAGCATCTTTTTACCCAAAACAGTTTGTATACAAAGTATATTCGCAGCATTCAAGTCTTCAATCATGCATTTATATTAATGATATCTGTCTTATTCAACCACTTTTTCCCCCTTCCCCCTTGCTCCCTCCCTTTCCCTCCCTTCCCTTTGAGCATTATAGTGTTCCTCTAATCCTCCTATGTACCCCGACCCAACAATACTGTGAACCGGCTTCCTTATATTAGAGGAAACATTCGGTATTTGGATTTTTGAGATTGACTGATTTCACTTAGCATTATATTCTCCAACTTTGTCCATTTACCTGCAAATGTCATTATTTTATTCTCTTTTATTGCTGAGTAAAATTCCATTGTGTATATATTTTCTTTATCCATTCATCTACCAAGGGACATCTAGGTTGGTTCCACAACCTAGCTATTGTGAATTGTGCTGCTATAAACATTGAGGTAGCTGTGTCACTGTAATATGCTCTTTTTAAGTCCTTTGGGAATAGACCCAGGAGCGGGATGGCTGGGTAATAGGGTGGTTCCATTCCCATTTTCCCAAGAAATCTCCATACTGCTTTCCATAATGGTTGTACCATATTGCAGTCCCACCAGCAATGTATGAGTGTGCCTTTTTTCCCACATCCTCTCCAACATTTATTGTTGTTTGTGTTCTTGATAGCTGCCATTCTGACTGGAGTGAAATGAAATCTTAGAGTAGTTTTGATTTGCATTTCTCTAATCACCAGCGATGTTGAGCATTTTTTCATGTATTTGTTGATTAATCGTGTATCTTCTTCTGAGAAGTGTCTTTTCAATTCCTTAGCCCATTTATCAATTGGATTATTTGTTTTTTTTTTTTTTTTGGTGTCAAGTTTTTTGAGTTCTTTATATATTCCAGAAATTAGTGCTCTATCCGATGTGCATGTATTAAATATTTGTTCCCAGTTAGTTGGCTCTCTATTCACCTCACTGATTGTTTCTTTTGCTGAGAAGAAACTTTTTAGCTTAAATCTATCCCATTCATTAATTCTTGGTAATAATTTTTGCACTACCGGATTCTTGTTAAGGAACTTGGAGCCTAATCAGACATGTTGGAAATTGTAGCTTACTTTTTCTTGTATTAAGTGTATTGTCTCTGGTCTAATTCCTAAGTCCTTGATCCACTTTGAATTGAATTTTGTGCATGGTGAGAGATACAGGTTTAATTTCATTTTGTTGCATATGGCTTTCCAGTTTTCCCAGCACCATTTGTTGAAGAGGCTATCCTTTCTCCACTGTACATTTTTGGTGCCTTTGTCTAATATAAGATAGCTGAAATTATATGTATTAGTCTCTGTGTCCTCAATTCTGTACCATTGGTCCACCAGTCTGTTTTTGTGCCAATACCATGCTGTTTTTGTTACTGTTGCTTTATAGTACAATTTAAAGTCTGGTATAGTGATGCTGCCTGCTTCACTTTTCTTGCTCAGGATTGCTTTGGCTATTCTGGGTCTCTTATTTTTCCAGAAGAATTTCATGACTGCTTTTTTCTATTTCTTTGAGAAATGTCATTGGGATTTTGATTGGAATTGCATTAAATCTGTATAATGCTTTTGGTAGTATGGACATTTTGACAATATTAATTCTACCTATCCAAGAACAAGGTAGGTCTTTCCATCTTCTGAGTTCTTCTATGATTTCTTTCTTTAGTGTTCTATAGTTTTTGTTATAGAGGTCCTTCACCTCTTTCGTTAAGTCGATTCCCAGGTATTTTATTTTTTTTGATGCTATTATAAATGGAGTAGTTTTAATCATTTCCTTTTCAGAGGCTTTGTCACTGATGTACAAAAATGCCTTTGACTTATGGGTATTGATTTTGTATCCTGCTACTTTGCCGAATTCATTTACTAGTTGTAAAAGTTTTCTGGTAGAGTTTTTTGGGTCTTCTAGGTATATTATCATGTCATCAGCAAATAGTGCTAATTTGAGCTCTTCTTTTCCTATCTGGATCCCTTTAATTTCTTTTGTCTGTCCAATTGCTCTGGCCAGAGTTTCAAGTAGTATGTAAAATAGCAGTGGTGAGAGGGGGCATCCCTGTCTTATTCCAGTTTTTAGAGGGAGTGCTTTCAATTTTTCTCCATTTAAGATAATGTTAGCTTGAGGTTTTGCATAGATAGCTTTTATAATGTTGAGATATGTTCCTGTTATTCCTAATTTTTCTAGAGCTTTGAACATAAAGGAGTGTTGTATTTTGTCAAATGCTTTTTCTGCATCTACTGAGATGATCATATGGTTTTTATCTTTAAGTCTATTGATGTGATGTATTATGTTTATTGATTTCTGAATGTTAAACCAGCCTTGCATCCCTGGGAAAAACCCCACTTGATCGTGGTGCACTATCTTTTTGATATGTTTTTGAATCCGATTTTCCAGAATTTTGTTGAGGATTTTTGCATCTATGTTCATTAAAGATATTGGCCTGAAGTTTTCTTTTTTGGCTGTGTCTTTGCCTGGCTTTGGAATTAATGTGATATTGGCCTCATAGAAAGTATCTGGAAGAGCTCCCTCTTTTTCTATTTCTTGAAATAATTTGAAGAGCATTGGTATTAGTTCTTCTTTGAAGGTCTTGTAGAACTCGGCTGTAAACCCATCAGGACCTGGACTTTTTCTTGTTGTTAGTTTTTTGATAACATCTTCTATTTCTTCACTTGAAATTGATTTATTTAAATTGTGTATAGCCTCCTGTTCCAGTTTGGGCAATTCGTACGACTCTAGAAATCTGTCTATGCTTTCAGTATTTTCTATTTTATTAGAGTACAAGTTTTCGAAGTAATTTCTAATTATCTCCTGTATATCTGAGGTGTTTGTTGTGATATTTCCTTTTTCATCATGGATGCTAGTAATTTGAGTTTTTTTTCTCTTCTTCTTTTTATTAGCATTGCTAGGGATCTGTCAATTTTATTTATTTTTTCAAAGAACCAACTTTTGGTTTTGTCAATTCTTTGAATTGTTTCTTTAGTCTCAATTTCATTAATTTCAGCTCTGATTTTAATTATTTCCTGTCTTCTACTGCTCTTAATGTTGATCTGTTCCTCTTTTTCTAGTGCTTTGAGGTGTGATGTTAAGTCATTTATTTGTTTTTTTTTTTTCTTTTAATGAAGGATTCAGTATAATGAATTTTCCTCTTACTACTGCCTTCATAGTGTCCCAGAGATTTCTATACGATGTATCTGTGTTCTCATTTACCTCTAGGAATTTTTCATCTCCTCCTTGATGTCTTCTTCAACCCCTTGTTCATTCAGTAGCATGTTGTTTAGCTTCCAGCTGTTGGAGTAGTTTAGTTTTTTTTATTTCTTGTATTATCATTGATTTCCAATTTCATCCCATTATGGTCTGATAGCATGCAAGGTAGGATTTCCATTTTTTTATATTTGCTGAGAGTTGCCTTGTGACATAATATATGGTCAATTTTGGAGAAGGAGCCATTTGCTGCTGAGAAGAAAGTATATTCGCTTACTGAGGGATGAAATATTCTATATGTGTCCATTAGGTCTAAGTTATTATTTAACAAGGCCTAAAGTTTCTTTATTTAGCTTTTGTTTGGATGATCTATCCATTGGTGAGAGAGGTGTGTTGAAGTCCCCTAGAATAACTGTGTTGTGGTCTATTTTACTCTTGAACTTGAGAAGGGTTTGTTTGATGAAGGTAGGTGCTCCATTATTGGGGGCATATAGATTTATAATTGTTATATCTTGTTGATGAATGGTTCCCTTAAGTAGTAAGAAATATCTATCTTTATCCCTTTTGATTAGCTTTGGCTTGATGTCTACCTCATTTGATATGAGAATGGAAACCCCTGCTTGCTTCCACAGCCCATGTGCGTGATAAGACTTTTCCCAGCCTTTCACCTTCAATCACTTGATGTCTTTTTCTATGAGGTGTGTTTCTTGCAGACAGCAAATTGTTGGGTTGTTTCTTTTAATCCAATCTGACACTCTGTGTCTTTTGAATGGTGAGTTTAGGCCATTATCATTCAGGGTTATTATTGAGATGTGATTCTTATTTCCATCCATTTTTAAATGTATTATGGTATTTAGCTTGATTTGGATTCTCCTCTGGTTGGTAATTTCTTTAGTTTACTATCTCCCTTTGTTGATTATCATTGTTATTTTCCTCTTCTTCTTTGTGGAAAATTTTGCCCAAGATGTTCAAAAGTTCTGGCTTTAGAGTTGTGAACTCTTTTAACTTTTTTTGTCGTGGAAGGTTTTTATTTCATCTTCAAATCTAAAGCTCAGTTTTGCTGGATATAAGATTTTGGTTGACATCCCTTTTCTTTCAGAGCTTAAAATATGCTATTCCAGGATCTTTTAGCTTTTAAGGTCTGGGTTGAAAAATCTGAGCATAGTCTGATCGGTTTCTCCCTATATGTAATCTGCTTCCTTTCTCTTGTGGCTTTTAGTATTCTCTCCTTGCCTAGTATATTAGGCAATTTCATTATAATGTGCCTTGGTGTGTATCTGTTGTGGTTTTTTACGTTTGATGTTCAGTAAGCCTCTTAAACTTGGTTTTGCCATTCATTCCTCATGTTTGGAAAATTTTCTGCTATTATTTCATTGAATAAATTACTCATTCCTTTGGTTTGAAACTCTGCACCTTCTTCAACACCAATCACTCTTAAGTTTGGTCTTTTTATGTTGTCCCATAATTCCTGAATGCTCTGTTCTTGTTTTCTTACTACTTTTGCCATGTCCTCTAGATTTTTCTCCAGGATATATATTTTGTCTTCATTATCTGAGGTCCTTTCTTCCAGGTGATCCAATCTGTTGGTGATGCTTTCAATTGAGCATTTAGTTTGGTTCATTTCTTCTTTCATTTCCAGAATTTCTGTTTGGTTTTTCTTTAGGATCTCTATCTCCCTATTGATGTAATCTTTTGCTTCTTGTATTTGTTCTTTGTCAAAATGCTCTTTTACCACCTCTATTTGCTCTCTCATCTCATTTTTGAGTTCATTCTTAAGATTAATAAACATTTGTAATATGTAATTTCTAAATTCCGTCTCTGGCATTTGACCAACTGTGCTTGCCATAGAATCTACTGAGGGGGTATGTTGGTTGGTTTCAGCCACTTTCTTCCCTTGCTTCTTCATATTGCTTGTATGTCTATTCTCCTAGCACTGTGGGACCTTGCCTATTTCGATTTCACCTTATTGCCTTATGTTTCTCCTGTGGTACAATGCTGTCAGGTCCCCTTATAAATACCTTACAATTTAAGCTCTAACACTTTCTTTACAGCAAATCCCAGTTTGATCACAATATATAGATTTTAACTCAGGTATTGTTTCCAATTTACTCTATATGCTTGCGTTGGGGTTTACAGTTTCAGTATTGAACACAGAAATGATATATTTAGGAAGAAGCAAGTGAGGTTACTGAGATGTTCTATCTTAGGAAGTATAAAAATAGAATTCTATGGAAGTGGTTTAATATCAGCAGACAGGAGAAGAAAGAGAATGGAGTGAGCGATTTAGAGGAAAGACCGATTGATATATAAACCAAACTTATTTAGCCTTTGAGAGAAGAAAAATAAAGAAAGATGGAAAAGAAAAAAATAAAAAGGAACAATGAGAGATAACAAAGAAGTAATAACTAGTGTAAGAGAGAGGAGAGAGAAACTGTGTCAAGAAAAATAGAGAGTAAACTATATATAACACCGCTTTTCTGTATATTTCAATTGCCCCAGGCCTAGAAGTCCCAATTTCTGCGTATACCTTGTTTTCACCTCTGATGAGTACACAATGACAGGGTGTAAATAGATAAGATGAGGGCAGAAGAGACTAAAGTGAGAAGGGAAGAAAAGAAAGAGGAACACAGACATACAAATAATCACACTATCAAACAGAACAAAAACAAAAACAAACAAAAACAAACAAAAAAAAAAAAACAGAATCGAACCCAGGAACAAGTCTCAAATAAACAGGACCCTGGGAAGCTCTTCCAGTTTAAGCCAGTTGTCCTGGATCACGCCCAGACAGTCACAGTGGAGTCTAGTCTGCAGCTTTGGCCAGCAGCAGATTGGCACAGAGGAATAATGGCTGGGTGTGGGGGGGTGTCAGTACGTGAATAGCACCAAGAAAGGGTTCATCAAAAGGCATACATTCCCCACGCCCGCCCATAGTTATAGCTCTCGTGCTTGCTGTGCTGGCCTCAGGCAGGCCCTTCCCTGCTGGCTGCCTGCGTGCGTCTCACCCATGTGTGTGCTGTTCTCCGGGCCCTGGACCGATCCTTGGATGTCTGCAGTCAGCCGCAGCCCTCCTCCAAAATGGCGGTGCCTTCCCTGGTCCCAACAGCAGTACCCCGGACCTGTGTGTCACTCCGAGGTGTGCAGGTCCCTTTCGGCAATTTAAGCGAAAGAAGTCTGTGAGGCCGCTGCTTGCGTCTGGCTTTCTTTTTATTCTGCGCTGTTGGAGGCTGTGGTCTGTGCTTCCTGTACTGCAGTGCTACCATGGCAGCTGCGCTGATAATGCTGGTTCGGTTTGTGGGCCGCTCGCACTGGACTTCGGCAGTCGGAGGTCTGGAGTTCATTGTATTTCACCATCTACATGTGTGCTGATGTCTCAGCTCCCTTCCACTTGCGGGAGTGTTGGTAGGAACGCGTTCAATCTTCCCAGTAAGCCTCTTTTAGTGCTGGTCTCCCGAGAGTGCTTCTCTGCTGTCCGCCATCTTTTTTCTATTTTCTGTTTGTGTGTTTGATAGCTGTTACTCTGACTGAAGTGAGATGAAATCTTAGAGTAGTTTTGATTTTCATTTCTCTAATTGCTAGAGATGTTGAACAGTTTTTCATATATTTGTTGATTGATTGTATATATCATCTTCTGAGAAGTGTCTGTTCAGTTCCTTAGCCCATTTATTGATTGGGTTGTTTGTTTTTTTTTTTGTTTTTAAGGTTTTTGAGAGCTTTATATATCCTTGAAGTTAGTGTTCTGTCTGATGTGCCTGTGGTAAAGATTTGCTCCCATTCTGTATATTCTCTATTCACCTCACTGATTGTTTCTTTTGCTGAGAAGAAGCTTTTTAGTTTGAATCCATCCCATTTATTAATTCTTGGTTTTAATTCTTGCACTATAGGGGTCTTGTTGATGAAGTTGGGGCCTAATCCAACATGATGGAGATTTGGGCCTACTTTTTCTTCTATTAGATGCAAGTTGTCTGGTTTAATTCCTAGGTCCTTGATCCACTTTGAGTTGAGTTTTGTGCATGGAGAGAGATAAAGGTTTAATTTCATTTTATTACATGAGGATTTCCAATTTTCCCAACGCCATTTGTTGAAGAGGCTGTCTTTTCTCCAATGTATGTTTTTGGCACCTTTGTCAAATATAAGATAACTGTAGATGTGTGGGTTAGTCTCTGTGTCTTCTTTTCTGCACCATTGGTCAACTGGTCTATTTTGGTGCCAATATCATGCTGTTTTAGTTACTATTGCTTTGTAGTACAATTTAAGGTCTGGGATAGTAATGCCACCAGCTTCCCTCTTCTTGCTAAGAATTGCTTTGTCTATTCTGGGTCTCTTATTTTTCCAGATGAATTTTATGATTGACTTTTCTATTTCTATGAGGAATGATATTGAGATTTTGATTGTGATTGCTTTGAAATTGTATAGTGCTTTTGGTAGAACTGTCATTTTGACAATATTGGTTCTACCTATCCATGAACAAAGCAGATCTTTTCATCTTCTAAGATCTTCTTTAATTTCTTTCTTTAGCATGCTGTAGTTTTCATTGTAGAGGTCTTTCACTTCTTTTGTTGATTCCCAAGTATTTTATTTTTTTGAGGCTATAGTAAATTGGGTGGTTTTCTTAGTTTCACTTTCTGTGGATTTGTCACTGATGTACAGAAATGCCTTTGATTTATGGGTGTTGATTTTATATCCAGGCACTTTGCTGAATTCATTTATTAGTTCTAGAAGATTTCTGGTGGAGTTTTTTGGATCTTCTATGTGTAGAATCATATTATCTGCAAATAGTGATAATTTGAGTTCTTCTTTTTCTGTCCATATCCCTTTAATTTCTTTCATCTGTCTAATTGTTCTGGCTAGGGTTTCAAGAACTATGTTAAATAGGAGTGGTGAAAGGGGGCATCCCTGACTTGTCCCAGTTTTTAGAGGGAATGCTTTCAATTTTTCTCCATTTAGGATGATGTTGGCCTGGGGCTTAGCATAGATGGCCTTTATGATGTTGAGGTATGTTCCTGTTATCCCTATTTTTTCTAGTGTTTTGAACATGAAGGGGTGCTGTATTTTGTCAAATGCTTTCTCTGTGTCTATTGAGATGATCCTATGATTTTTATCTTTGAGTCTATTGTTGTAATGAATTACATTTATTGATTTCCTTATGTTGAACCAACCTTGCATCCCTGGAATGAAGCCCACTTGATCATGGTGCACTATCTTTTTGATATGTTTTTGTATTGGATTTGCCAGAATTTTATTGAGATTTTTTGCATCTATATTCATTAGAGATATTGGTCTGAAGTTTTCTTTCTTTGATTTGTCTCTGCCTGGTTTTGGAATCAGGGTGATATTGGCCTCATAGAATGAGTCTTTTTCTATTTCATGAAATAGTTTGAGAAGTATTGGTGTTAGTTCTTCTTTAAAGGTCTTGTAGAACTAGGCTGTGTATCCATCTGGTCCTGGGCTTTTCTTGGTTGGTATGTTTTTGATGGTATCCTCTATTTATTTGCATGAAATTGATCTATTTAGATTGTGTATATCATCCTGATTTAGTTTGGGCATATTATATGTTTCTAGAAATTTGTCGATGCCTTCATTATTTTCTATTTTGTTGGAGTATAAATTTTCAAAATAATTTCTAATTATCTTCTGTATTTCTGTAGTGTCTGTCTGTTGTGATATTTCTTTTTTCATCACAGATATTGGTAATTTGAGTTTTTTCTCTCCGTTTCTTAGTTAGCATAGCTAGTGGTTTATAAACTTTATTTTTTCAAGGAACCAAATTTTTGTTCTGTCAATTTTTTCAATTATTATTTTTTGTTTCAATTCCATTGATTTCAGCTCTGATTTTAATTATTCCCTGTCTTCTACTGCTTTTGGGGTTGATTTGTTCTTCTTTGTCTAGGGCTTTGAGGTGTAATGTTAGTTCATTTTTATTTGTTGACTTTTTCTTCTTTGCAGGAATGAACTCCATGCAATGAACTTTCCTATTAGTACTGCCTTCCTAGTGTTCCAGAGATTTTGATATATTGTATCAGTGTCCTCATTTACCTCTTAGAATTTTTTAATCTCCTTTTTGATGTCTTCTGCAACCCATTGTTCATTCAGTAGCGTATAATTTAGTCTCCAGGTGTTGGAGTAGGTTTTGTTTCTTATTTTATCATTGATTTCTAATTTCATTCCATTATGATCTGATAGAATGCAGGGTAGTATCTCTACTTTTTTATATTTGCTTAGAGTTGCTTTATGGCATAATATATGGCCTATTTTAGAGAAAGATCTGTTGCCGCCTGAAGCGATGGCTGCTTGGAGCAGCAAAGCCACGGGAATAAGTTCAGAGGCAGACTGGAAACAAACAGGATCTTTATTCTGTCAGTTTCTCTCTCTGGCTCTAACAACTCTAACACGTACCACATACCAGCAAACAACCAACAACCAAAATGGCCCCGACCTGCTCCGCGCTCGGCCCAAGTCTCTCGAGATCCCGGGCCAAGTCTTGTGAGACTATGGAAGGCGGCAATGTCCAAAACTCCGTGGCCCGAAGCCAACCACAATCATAGCCATCTCCCCAAACAGGGCTCCTGCAAAGATCCACGTGCTGCTGAGAAGAAAGTGTATTGGCTCATTGATGGATAATATACTCTATATATGTCAGTTAAGTCTAAGTTATTGATTGTATTATTGAGTTCTATAGTTTCTCTGTTTAGCTTTTATTTGGAAGATCTATCCAGTGGTGAAAGAGGTGTGTTAATGTCACCTAGAATTATCATGTTATGGTCAATTTGACTCTTGAACTTGAGAGGTGTTTGATTGATGAACGTTGATGCTCCATTATTTGGGGCGTATATATTTATAACAGTAATTTCTTGTTGATATATGATTTCCTTAAGCAGTATGAAATGTCCATCTTTATCTCTTTTGACTAACTTTGGTTTGAAGTCTACTTTATTTGATATTAGAATGGAAACCCCTGCTTGCTTACATAGACCATGTGAATGGTATATTTTATCCCATTCTTTCACCTTCAGTCTGTGGGCGTGTTTTCCTATGAGATGTGTCTCTTGAAGGCAGCATATTGTTGGTCTTCTTTTTTAATCCAATCTATCACCTGTGTCTTTTAATTGCTGAGTTTAGCATTAACATTCAGGGTTATTATTGAGACATGATTTGTATTACCAGTCATTTTTAATTTAATTTTAATTTTATTTTTATTTTTGTTATTTAGTTTGACCTGGTTTCTCCTTGGTTGGTTTGTCATTTATTGTAGTTCTTCCTTTTGAAGATTTTCATTGTTGTTTTTCATTTCCTCCTCGTGAAATATTTTGCCAAGAATGTTCTGTAGTGCAGGCTTTCTTGTGAATTCTTTTAGCTTTTGTTTATCATGGAAGATTTTTATTTCATCATCGAATCTAAAGCTTAATTTTGCTGGATATAAGATTCTTGGTTGGCATCCCTTATCTTTTAGAGCCTGATATATGTTGTTCCAGGATCTACTGGCTTTGAGAGTCTGGTTTGAAAAATCTGCTGAGATGAAAAATGGTTTTCCTCTATAAATTATCTGATTTTTCTCTCTTACAGCCTTTAAAATTCTATCCTTATTTTGAATGCTAGGCATTTTCATTATAATGTGCGTTGGTGTAGATCTGTTGTAATTTTGTACATTTGGCATCCTATAGGCCTCTTGCATTTGGTTTTCAAATTCATTCTTCTTGCTTGGGAAATTTTCTAATATTATTTCTTTGAAGAGATTTCACATTCCTTTGGTTTGAATCTCTGCACCTTCCTCTATTCCAATAAATCTTATTATTTGGTCTTTTCATGGTATCCCATAATTTTTGGACATTCTGTTCATGGTTTCTTACCATCTTCACTGTGAGGTCAATTTTATTTTTAATATTATATATTTTGTCCTCATTGTCTGAAGTCCTGTCTTCCCAGTGATCCAATCTGTTGGTGATGCTATCTATTGCATTTTTTTTAAATGGCTTATTGTTTCTTTCATTTCAAGTATTTCTGTTTGTTTTTTTCTCAGACTCTATCTCTTTCGTAAAGTAATCTTTTGCTACCTGCATTTGATCTCTTATCTCTTTATTGGAGAGATCATTTTTTGCCTGTATCTGCTCACTTAGGTTATTTTTTAAATCCCAAATCATTTTAATTATGTATATTCAGAACTCCTTCTCTGACATTTCACCTACTGTGCTTTCTATGGATTCTATTGATGTAGTATCTTGGTTTGTTTTGGCATTTTCCCCCCTTGTTTTTTCATGATGTCTATGTGTTCTCCTTTCTTGCAGTATAAGTCTGAGGTATTACAGCTTCTGCCCTATTGTCTTATAGCGTCCCTACAGGTTACTCAATACCTCACTTTTAAGGGAAAGATATATTACAGCATTCAATGTACCCATTGTATTGCTATATGTCAGCTAGCTTCTATTTTTATATTTACAGTTTTGTCACTTTAAACAGAAATGCTGAGATCAGTTATCTTCTACTATATAGTCAGTATGTTTGTGTGGTGGTTTCCAGTTTCTAATGGTAGAAGGGGGGACTTAGGTGTTGGTGAAGACGTTTGTAAGGTAGGATGTGAGAAAATAGAGGTATTAGATTATTTGACTAGAGAGAGGGTATTCATAAGAATTTGGGTGTTAGTAGGAGAAATAAGAGATAGGTATCCCCATGTAATACTCCCTGTTCCTGGGCCCAGGGCCTGTTCCTGGACCTGCCGGTGGCTGCGGAGTGGGTGGGTGAAATGGGGGTTGCACAGGCCAGCAGCGGATGCTTTCCTGTGCTCAGGGCCTGCTTTTGGACCTGTAGGCTGCTCCTGGACCTACCAGCAGCTGCGGAGTGGGTGGGTGGAGTAGGGTTTGCACTGGCAGGCGGTGGTGGCCTTCCTGGGCCTGGGGCCTGTCCCTGGGCCTGCAGGTGGTGTCAATATTATTGATACCAATTATACCCAAATTAATCTATAGATTCAATGAATCTCAGAATATGAGCAAGAATTTTTCTTTTTAAAAATTTCTCTATTTAAAAAGAGAAATAAGGTTGAGGAATGTACACTATCTGATTTCAAGACGTTCTATAAAGCTATAGTAATTAAGATAGGGTGGTATGGTATAAAGCTAGACATAATTATCCATGGAACATAACAGAGAGTTAAGAACTTGATCCAAATTTACATGTTTAATTGATTTTCCACTGAATGAATTTTCATGGGGAAATTAATTCTTTTCAATAAATTTTGCTAGGAAAAATTGGATATCTGTTTGGAAAAAAATAACTTGGTCCCTTATTTTATGCTATACACAAAAATTAATTCTTAAGGAATTATACTTAACTGAAAATGCTAAAATGCTTTAATTTTTAGAAGATCAAATAGTAGAGGGTGGTTTGGAGAGGAAGACAATGAGAAGAGTTGAGGTGTTAGCTGTATTTTAAATATGCTATTTTAAAAATGATCTGAAAATGCACGCAGCTAAATGTTATAATTGTAAAACGCTAAAGAGATTGCATGCATGCAGTATTATAGCCTGTGATTTTCTACATATACAAAATATTTCATGATAAAAATACAGTAATGCCTTACAATGAGGAATAGTAATGAAATAACTAACAGTAATGGAGATGTATAAAATAACAAAGTTTCATAGTTAGATTATAGGCTTATTTGATCATGAAGCAATAAGTTATATTTGGTAAAACCAGTATAAACATAATTAAAAGACCTAATTGTATAATGATTTATAACACATACAAATAGTAAAATTAAAAGGCATAGTTGCTTTAAAATCATAGTAAAAGGTAGATGCTAGTAGAAAAAATAAATATTACTAATAAATTCACAAACAATACAAATAAAAAATTAAAAAATTAAAGGTGATTATTTCACTAGTAATTGAATGCTGAGAATTAGAGACTTTTTTTTTTACATTAAATTGGCAAAAGTAAAACTGATGATAATGTTCATGGTTGGCAAGGAAATGCCAAGCTTTGTACATAGCTTTTGGAAGAAAAGCTGCTACAACACTTTTCTCAGGATATTAGGCAACATATTCAAAGATCATTAGAGTTAAGATAAATTTGACCAAGAAATTTCCCTTTCATTAAGCAGCATAGTATTGAGAGAGACTACTTCCTGAATTCCTTCCTTCGAATTCTGGTTTCCACAACTTTTTACTGTGTAACCTTTGAAAGGATACTTCATCTCATTGGGCCTCGGTTTCCCTAATCTGTATAATTTGGTAAAATAACTCATAGGGATGCTGTGATACTAATATGGGAAAACATATATAAGACAACTTACAGCAGTGTATGACATGTGGTGAATAGTATGTAAATGTTAGTTCCTCTTCCTTGTTTCTCTTATCATTTTATTAGAACAAAAGATTTCAGTCAACTTATGCCTGACCTCTAACTTTGATTTTGAAGGGCAGTTGCTCCACCAGGGCAGCCTCAGCATTACTTTTTTGGACTTCTGGTTGATCCATAAGCAGAACTCTTTGACTCTGTTTTTGAGTTATAGCTTCTGCACTCCATGAACCCTCCCCTATCTCCTGTACCTATTTCTATCTGCCCACTCATTAACCCCAGGCTGGCAGCTTGCTTTCATATCTGGGCTCCCCATCATCACATGCTTACAACTTAGAAGTATTATAGGAGACATTTGCTGGCTGCAGTTGTTTTTTCCTTTGTTCACACACAAGCTGAAATATGGGCAAAAGGGAAAATGTTGTAAGAGATTTGGTGAAAGATCCTCTCCTTTCCATGCATGTGAATTAGACATTCCCTGGGGGGAAACTTCGAATCACTAATTCCAAACATGTAAAATGTGTTCCATTTCTTGTCTTATTTAGATGGTGACTCATTTAACTTTTCATCACTCATCAGCATGTATTTATAGAGTGCATATTCTATGTCAGGCACTGGGCCAGGCACAGAGGATGTGAGTTTGAAAAAGACATGATCTTGGCCCTAAAGCAATCACACACTTAGACCATCATGTAAACAAAAAGAATTTGCAATTCAGTGGGATAAAGACAAGTATAGAGTTGTATACATATTTCCAGGGTGGCACAGAGAAGGGAGGGGCTAACCTGATCTGTATTGAATGGTGCACTGACAAAGGATTTGATTTTGACCATGTTCCAGGTGGCCTTGGAGACCTGTCCAATCATAGGACTGGCATGTGAAAAGAGCACAGAACTGTGTCAGAAGCTTGGTTTGTGCTGTAGCAGCAATGCCTGGCACAGCTGGTACAGGAAGTAGAGGTGATATGAAATTAGAGCTTTGCATAATATGAAACCAGAGGCCACATCAGAGAGGGCACTGCTTGTCAAATATGAGATATACTTTCCAAGATGATGAGGAGCATAAAGCAAGAGACTAACAAGATCAGATTTGTGTTTTATTAAGACGATTTTGGGTCTGACATGGAAGATGACTTGCAGACGGAGAGATGAACTTACAATCTTCTGCAATAGCTTATATGGGATGAAGAAGGGCATGTCTGGAAGAGTGGGTGGGAGGAGAAGAAGTGGAGATAGAGTTATTTGTCAGGTCCTGGTAATAAATCAGATTTGGTGAGCGAGGGACAGAGAACATTAAAAAAATCAACTCTTGGATTTCTGACTGGGGTCGGCACATGGATAATAGACCCATTAAGCAAAATGGGGTATCTAGGAGAACATCAGGTGTTATGGGTCATAAGTATACTGAGCTAATTTGGAAGTGTTGAACTTGAGGTACCTGTAGGATATCCAGAGAGAAATATCCAGAAGACCAATAAGATGACCTGTCAGTTACATAATATCAGTAGCATGAACTGAATATTTGTATTTGGGAGTCATCATCATATATGTAGAATATAAAATTATTGGATCAGATGAATTTTCCCTTGTGAGCACGAGGAGTGAGAAGTTCAGTGCATAGAAATGGAATTGTGGAGAATGTTTACATGTAGATTGAATGCAGAGCTGCCCTGTACAGGCTGAACAGTGCACGTTTCCAAGAACTGGTCATTTCACAGTCCAGAGGGAGGGCAACTCCTTAAGTTGCATACTATACAACTTGTGTGGCTGTGAATGGCAACCAAGGTAAGGAGAAGAATAAGGTCAAGGGTGAATAATACTATAGATAGGAGAGGAACAAGGAAAGAATGTGACACAGAAGCCACAGGAGCAGAGTATTTCTCCAGGAGGGAGCCCAGTAGACTACGTCTGAAAGGTCAGATCTCAAGGGTTTGCTTGAGAAGAACTCTTTGGTGACCTTAGGGGGAGAGTTTTCCATGCAATGGCAGGAACAAAAGTCCTAGCTCAGTGGGCTGAAGCACTACCAAGGTTGAGGCCGTGGAGGCTGATTTGAGTCTGTGAAGAAGGGAGGAGGATGGGTGAAGGGATCAGAGCCCCGTGGAAGGATTTTCTCTGTGGCCATAATTCAATGTGTATCACAGAGAAGAGTAAAAAACAGGACTGACTGGTAAAGAAGGAAGGAGGTGCCAGGCACTGTGGTGTACACCTTTAGTCCCAGAGGCTCTAGAGACAGAGGCAGGAGGATCACAAGTTCAAAGCCAGCCTCAGCAAAAGCAAAGCACTAAGCAACTCAGCGAGACCCTGTGTCTAAATAAAATACAAAATAGGGTTGGGGATGTGGCTCAGTGATTGAATGCCACTGAGTTTAATCCCTGGTACCCCCTCCTCCCTCCAAACAAAGAAAGAAGGAGGTGGTGCAAAGAGACTCTGGCAGGAACAGTGAGAAAGGAGGGGGATTAAGACCATCACTCAAAGTGTCCTTTGTCTCTGGCTCTGGCTTTTTATTCATTTCATAGGCAGCATGAGAGTTGGGGTGTAGTCACTCATGATGTGGCATAGGGGGCAGGAGTGCAGGCAGATGCCCTGGGAGGCAGCCTTCAAGGGGACAGTCCCAGTCAGGAGAACACTGTCAACTCTGTGCTAGAGGCAGAGCTCTTACCACCAGGAGGGGACTGAGGAGGGTCAACAGCCCCCACCCCCAGAACCTGCTTTCTCTTAATCCTGTGAATGCCTGCCAGACTGTGTCTCCCCATCATGCTCTCCTCACTTGTTGCTCATCTCTCACGGGGAATCATCACTTTCACCAAGAATTTATAGGGAGCTTGTCAAGGACCAAGTTCCACCCTAGGCACTGGGCATCCACGCAGCCAGGAATAAACTAGATGGTGTTCCTTCTCACTCTCTAGAGAGGATCAGCAGATGACAGCACCAATAAGCTCTATGGCAAGTGGTGACAAGAGAGATGAACAAAACAGTAGTTGGAGGTGAAGGATACAGTAACATGGTGACAGCAGGGGAGAGCTTCTCTGATTGGTAGCATTCGAACATGTGTCTCTGCAGGAGTGAGAGATGGAGCCCAGGCAAAGAGGACCCTGTGGAAGATGCAGGAGGTGCAAAGACCAAGGGTTAGGGAACTGCTTAGTGGTCAGAGGATAGGGCAGGAACCTATCACATACAGTGTTGGAGTGCGTTGATGGAGAGGGTTCATTTTACTGAGATGATCAGAAGCCATTAGAGAATATTTTCTTAAAGTCTCTTTCAGACTCTGGGAAGAAAAAAAAAAAACGTTGAGTAAAAACCTTGAAACCAGTTTGGGGACTCCATCAATAACAACCAGAAGGCAATTATTTTTTATTGATTTTCTTCATTCTGGCTGTCTTGCTCTGACTCTATGCAGCACTTTGTTAATGTGTGGTTTTAAATTTATTTTTAACGTTTTTACTGTCTATGGATTGTCTTAGTCAAGAGGTATTGAAGGTCATCTGGCACAATATCCAAAAAAGCTTGCTGGAGAAAACTGAGACCCAAGGCTCTTCTGGGAGAGACTCCAGTAGGAAATATGGTAGCAAGCTACAATACAGAGATTAAAATCTTGCCTCTAAACGAGGTGAGAAAAGCAAAAATAGAAATGATTTAAATGCTAACCAAGTTTAATACCCCATTAAACTACCTGGCTGAAATTCAGTGTCAAGGTGCAATTACCAGATTTTGTATATAAAAATATAGGATTTCAAATATTACATGGGACACACATGCTAAAAATTATCCATTGTGAATCTCAAATTCCAATTTTTTGAAGTGTCCAGTAATTTATCTGACAATCTTATCTCCAAATGTGGTGATCTAGGACATGGTAATCTATGGGGAAATAATTTTATATTTTTAAGCCAAATCTCTTCTCTACATTGGAGATTAATATCATGGAAAGAACAGTTACCTTTTGGCAATACTTCCTTAGATCTTAAAACACATTTGTTGCTTCAAAAGTCTTATATTTTTTATCAAATGAAGCTAACCCTGTCCTTCCTTGCTAGCTGGGTGCCTTTGGACAGGTCACTTAACTTCTCTGAATTCCAGTTTTCCCAGCTCTAACTGCTTTGAGGATTGCATAGTGAAAAATATTTCTTAAACTTGTGAAATGTTATCTAAATATAAATAAATTATTATTTGTTCACTCATTTTTCTTTTTATCTTGCTTTCTGCAAGAACTATGAAGCATATGTTGATGTATTTTAAAATTAGTGCTGGGGACTGAAGTGGAGCAAATTATATTCCAAACATGTATGATTATGTCAAAATGAACCCAATGCTATGTGTGACTATGAAGCGCTAATTAAAAAAACATTTAAAAAATAAAATAAAATTACCATAGTCTTACAGATTTCCCAGAAAAATTGTGTATTCTTTTCACAGGGAAAGATGTTTCATTGGGCCCCACTTACCAAGTGTTCCAAGTCTATTCCCCTCAGGAATTCCTACCCTCAGGCCCCTCGGGAAAATTGCTGACCTTTGCACTTTAGATAAACATAGAAAGTGCTTTCAAAATATTTTTTGCTTCTTTGACCCTAGTGCTGAACAGCATGAATTTTCTAAACCCCACTATTTCCTGTTGACCCCACAACCTAGGAGGCCATGTGGTTGCTGGTGATCTCACATGACTTCACTAAAGCTCTGTAGCCAAGCAGGCAGCACCCGCCTGAATCCCTTTAAATACCTTCCTTAAGGGGTGGGGCTGGTGGACTGCAGGTAACTTTCATGAACCCAAACTAAGCTCTTACAACACTCCTTAGAAACATTGGCAAGGTTAACTGTAGAAAAGGTTCAGATTGAGGAAAGGTGTGGTGAAGGAATTAAATGTAATCAGAAATCTCACTATCCAAAGAAAAATATCAGGGGTTGATTGATATGTATATTTATAAACATTTTGACAGACTTGGGATTATGTATCACACTGTGAAATACTGTTGAGTCCTGTATTTTTCACCTAGTGCCAAGATTATTTTTTAGACTACTTCATAGTTTTCAAAATAAGTTAGAGATTTTACTTAATTTCCTTCATACTTGTCCATCACATGGATGTGCCAGGATTTATTCAAGCATTTTCTATATTCGGAGGCATTTTTTTAAGATAGAAATTGTTGCTGCCTGAAGCGATGGCCGCTTGGAGCAACGAAGCCGCAGGAAGAAGTTCACAGGCAAACTGGAGACAAACAGCTTTTTATTCTGATAACTTTTCTCTCTGGCTCTAACAACGACTAACACGCGCCGCACACACCACCAAAATGGCGCTGACCCGATCAGCAATCTCGGCCAAGTCACTCGAGATCCCGGGCCAAGTCCTGTGAGACTACGGAAGGCGACAATGCCCAAATCTCCATGGCTCATAGTCAACCGCAATTCAAGCCATCTCCCCAAACAGGGCTCCTGCAAGAAATTTCATTAAACAACTGCTATTCTGAGGAGATAATAAAAGGGTGTGTTAATTTCTGAATTCCAAGGTTTTTCCTCCTCCTGGCAGGACCCATAACTTCTCTGTCATCTCCCAAGTAATAGAAGGTCCCTGAGATTTCCTCTGATAATTAGAATGCTCAGATTTGTGTGTATTTCCAAATCCCTGAACTTGATTTCGAGTTAAATTGTTTCTTTTCTGCCAGCTGGTTGCAGGCAAGCAGCTGCCATCTGCAGAGTGAGAGGAGTGCTCCTCTTCATGCATTTGAGGCCTGGCTGCTGTTGAAAACGTGGTTTCCTTTAGGAGCACTTTCCTGGCTTCTTTAGAGGGTCTCCTGCTGGGACCTTCTGACTGTATTCCTGTGATCTTCCACCTGGATTCTCTTTTGTCATCTCACCTTGTGACAGGAGTCCCCTTGAAAAGGCTCCCATTAAAAATAATCCCAAACTGCTTTCCTTCTCTGGGTGCCACATCTGATCTTTGGGACTCAGGCAATTTTGAGGAGGTATGACTTTTCTGTTTGATTCTTGTATGGATTTTTTTGTTTTCACTTCTCTCCTCTAAATACCTAGTAGGGGAAGGCAGGGTCATATTTAGGAGTGATTATTTTACATTCCCACCAGCAGTGTAAAAGAGTTTCGGTTAATTTACATACCCACCAACACTTGGTATGGTGTCTTTTTAATTTTAGCTATTCTAATAGATGTGCAGTGGCATCACACTGAGATTTTAATTTTCATTTCCTTAATGACTAATGATGTGACAGTTTTCTTGTTACCCACAGCCAGAATATAGAATGTTAGAGATGAAGAAGTTTAGTGTGTCTTGCTTTGGCAGGAGGAGCATATAGCATATATGTGCTTGTAGAACTGTGGACTGGAAGGGCCAGAGTGAGGAGATAGAACCAGGGAACTGCAGTCATGAAGATCATGGTAGGACCCATAGACCAGACCACGTGGGCATCAGTTAGAGAAGACATGGAGAATCAGGGAGGCTGTGGTGAGCACTAGTGGGTGTCCAAGGGATACCTTCTGCTTCCAAATGTCCTCCAAGCATCAAGGGAGTGGAGTCTGGTCCTTGTGTATACCATTGGAGGAAAATCATGCTTATGATATGAGTCTGAGCTTTGAACACATGCCAAGGAGGACACAGAACAAGGACATGCTAGCTAAGAGTAAAGGGGTAAGGACAGGTGATTACATGGAAATGAGCCATATTGGTGGCTGGATGCCGTATAACCCCTGGAACCTGATGAACTTGTGAGTGAATCAGCCGTATTTGAGGCCAAATCAGGGATGGACATCATGCTGTTGATCAATTCAGAGTATATTCTCAATTAATACCCCTAATTTTCTTTTATAAATCTATATACATTTAAGCCAATATTCCCATGCTGTACTTGTGCATCTATTTTTAAAATTTTCAAATCAAAAGCCTTTTTGTGTTTATCTTGTTGAATTTGGACTATGTTCAAGTCTGTTAAAAGCATCTCATATCTTAATTTCTTCACTGATAGGATACTGTGGAAAACCCAAAAGTTTGGAGACAGCATTTATATTGATATTTGATCTCTTTACTTATGGATCACAGGAAGGCCACTCATCCTTTATTACCTTTAGTTTTCTTCTCTACAAAATGCAACACGTTTAATAATATGATGTGAATCAAAGTCCTCAATAAATAGTGGTGATAGTAAGTGGTGTGCTGATAAATGGTTAACTAGCTCTGTGAAATGTTTGTTAATTTCTGTGATGTAGACACTCTTATCATGAATGATTTCACATCCTTATTCCCCTGGGTATGAGATGCACATGACCTGCTTTTGTGAGCTGGCAAACCGATACTGGTTACATTTCAATTCTGTCTACTAAAGTATCGGATAGTGTCATTACTTTAATATCTTTATCCAAATCACAATGAACATTTCTATTAAACAGAAAAGAGATTAAAGTTGGCTAGGAGGACTCCCTTGGGTTGTTACTACTCTTTTTCAGCCAATTTTAAATTTTTTATCAGTTTTTAATCAATATAATTGCTAATTGAACTAAATTTGGCCTGAGGATGCCTCCATGCATCAACCCTTATGTAATAAACTCAGCCCATCCCAGCAGTCAAGCTTCAGTCAATCTCATGTAACCCACTGATCAGACCATGTTCAAATGAGGCAAATGCCAAACTGTAGTCAAGCCATCTGTACCTCACTTCTGTTTTCTATTTATACATGCTGCCTGTCCACGTTGTGGAGTGGAGTTCTCTGAACTTCTGGTTTCAATGGCTACCCTCTTAGTGAATTGTTAGTAGCTCAGTGAAATTCTGCTATATTTAATTTGTCTAAAGTTTTTACCCTAACACAGTTGTAACTTGATCCACTCAATATTTGTCCATCTTGACTCTAAGGCCATCTTGAAATTTTGTTAAGTCCCTTATTGAAGTTGAATTGCATTTTTTCTACCACATTCCTTCACCTGGCACTTCTCCTCACTGACCACCATTAGAATCACCTGGGAAACCTTGAAAATAATCTGAAGGACTAGCTAGCCCATTACTAGTTACATAATTTGTGGGACCAGTACAAAATGAAAATGTGGGTTCCTTGTTCAAAGATTATTAGGAATTTCCAAATGATGATAGCAGATCATTAAGCCAATGCTTAAATATGGGACCCTTCCAAGCCTGGACCCAATGCAACTGCACAGTCTGGACACCCATAAGTAAACTCTCTTCCAGCCTCATGTACTAATTTACTAATTGGTTGAAGGTGAAATATAAGAATGTGAAATTTTTAAAAACTCTTCATGGGTGGCTGTAATGTGTAGCCAGGGTTGAGAACTTAGTGGTCCTCAAATTTATTGCAGCGGAATTATCTGGAAAGATTGGTGAAACACAGATTGCTGGACCCTGCCTAGAGTTTCTAATTCAGCAAGCCTGTGGTGGTGTGCTAGATTTTACATTACTAATGAGACTCCAGGTGATGCAGATGCTACTAGTATGAGAACCACCTTTGAAAATTGTGGGATAGACTCCCGGCCCGTGGCCTAACAGCTGTGAACGGTTCAAATATATTAGGAAAACCTATGTATGCACAAGCCCCCAGGAAAACCTGGGCAGGATGGGGCTTATGCTGTGGCCAAGCTAGGTGAGAAACCCACTTCCTAAAGCTGCCAGATGCCAAGCAAACTGACAGGCTGCCAGATGACAGGCAAAACAGGGCAGACTAGAGGCCTGTGTTTGTGGCACAGAGTGATTGGACAACTTGCAATCACTGGGCAAACTTGCTGTTGCCAGGGAAAAGTTAGAGGGTCTGGGTGTCTGTGCCCCGTGGCATCAAGTGATTGGATTCTATGCTAAACATGTAAACATTGATTGGCTAATAATGATAGATAACCGCTTGGCATTTCCATAATAAACTGAGTTTTCGAGCTGCTCGCTACCGCCTCGACAACCTCACTAACTCCCGGATCTGAGTTCTTGACAGTTCATTCCCTTTGCATGTGGTTCACGTGCTGACTCCATAGCCTACTTACTCCAGCATTGAGTGGGACCCACCACAACTTGCAACACCTACCGGCAACAGAGAATCACTGACCCAAAGGGTGAAGCTCCAAGCATGCACTGTCCCTGTGACCAGGACCCTGTCTAGCTCCTGATGTTGGAACCCAGACTCAAGTCATGTGGAATTCATCCCCCCTCCTCAAATTCCCATATTCTTGTCTTCATGCAAGAAGTGTAGTTCTTGTGTCTACAAGAAAGTTTCTTTTTCCTCCCTTGAAGTTTTCCTTTGACAATCCCTTTTCCTCTCTCTGAAGCAGGGAGCCTTCTATGCTCTGTGGCATCTCAGCACGCATCATGGTCACCATCTGCTTGTTTGCTTCTCTGACAGGAGATGAGTCTGACTTTCATCTGAATTTTCCCAGGGCCTACCATACTATGACCATTCAATAAAATCCATTGAGAAATAAATTATTTATTCTATGTAAATATGTGATTGTTCTTCATGACTATGTGATTATTATTGTTTGATAGAATTTAAGAATGAATGAGGGAACTCATTTTTCTCTTACCCATCCACGATAACTTAAAAATACATGCTCATGGTCTACAAGAGAATTGGGCTAGAGAGAGAGATCAATTATTGCAGAGCCTTTCTATAGGCAGACGAATAACACAAATCATATTCATCATATTATCAATTGAATCAACATTTTTAATTTTACCTTTAGTGAATAGCTCTTTAAAGGACACCTTCGACTTGAAAGCTATTACCCATCATATTGTCTATGCAATAAGATAAACTTTGGCAAAGTGCGATCGTAGTTTAGGTGGAAAGTCCATCAGTATGTGGGGTTTTGTTTTTTCCACTTGACCACAGATGTCCAAATGTTGATTGGACTGGGCAATGATGTGAAAATGAGAATATAAAAAACGTGTGTAGCTAAAATATTAAAACACAAATTAAAAAGTCTTTGGGTCAGTGTTGGTTCACAGAGCCCTATTGTGGAGTGTATATGTATACATGTACAAGTTGGGCTGTGTGTGTGATTGTGTGATAAATGTGGGGCTCTGTATGTGTGTGTGCACAAGTGTGTGCATGTGTGTGAGAGAGAGGTGTGGGTTGGGATGGAGGTGGCAAGGAAAAGAAAGGTTGCTTGAGGTTTCTCCCTCAAGGGATCATGCACACCCACATAAAATCCAAATATAATAAATTTCGGAATGCAAGCACAGATTATCCATCTAGCTGCAGAGGTGGAAGGCTGCCTTCAGACATGGAAAATGACAGATAATTATCCAGTCTTTTGACAGCATGTCTGCTACCTAATAATTCAAGCTATTGGTATGAAGAAGAAAGCCAAGAATCTTGATGAAGTTGGAAAAGGAACTTAATAATTTGCCTCCACCTCCTGCATTGGAGTTTATTCTTCTCCATTTAGCTGGAGAAGTGGCAAAAAGTAGCCAAGCAGAGAACAACTTGCATACTTAGGAGAGCTGCAGTTTTATCTCTCGATTCATACGTAGTGCCTTTTTCTGTAAATGTTAAGACAAAAATGCAACTCCAAATAATAATTGAATAAAAACAATCCCTTACATTTGCAGAGTACTTAAGAATTCAAAAATGTTTGCATTGATTTCATGAGAACACTAACTCAGTATGGAGGCCAAATGGGCATCATCTTCCCTTTTTTACAGATGGGAGCAAACAAGGCCATACACATGGCCACTGGCTAAAAGTAACCCACAGCTCTGCTTCTTTGTCCACATATTCCCCTTTTAAATCAAAATACGGTGCTACTTTTATATTTGTGAGGCTGGGTTTTTGCTAAGGAGCGTTTAGAAGTGCCTGAGCAATTTTATTTGGAAAAATCTGATTAGTGTATATGATTTCACAAATTCCCTTTTTACCAAAAAGCAGTCTTTAAGGAAAGAATTACGTGGATAGTTTTCTCAAATCTTTACTTGACTTTGCTTCCATTTACTCACACATTCTTTATTTATTACCTTGCTTTCCTACATATGATCTGATTTAACAAACCTCTAATGATACATAAATCACTATTGTCAGCATAATCAGCCCTCATTAAGAGCAGAAATCCAGCCAGGGGCCACAAATGCATTGTGACATTCCTATTTCATTAGTTATCTGATTTAGGTCCCCAGAAAGAAATTCATCATTAGATTATATGATAAAAATTGTTCAGATGTATTCTTCTCTAATTGTTAACACACACACACATATACACACATAGAGTCTTGAGTTACTTAGGCAAATTGTGTAAGTGTCTGCAATATAAGTTTCACCGTACAGGAAAACTCCTAAAATATTTTCTTAGGTCCCAAGTGAAACTGGTTAAAGAATGATATGTGATGAACTAAAACTCAGTGCCTTATATTTTCTCTTACAAGAAAATCAATTTATTATTCAAGAAACTAGAAGGAATATATTAAAATTCCTTAAAAACTATTTTTATACAACTCTTTTGTACTCAACATGGAAATGATGTGAGTGCTTTCCTCCTTATTTTTGGTTGAAATAAATGTAAATAACAATAATTCCCAAATGAATTCCTCTTTATTCATAGTTGATGATGCTGGCCTTGCTGCCTCTGGGGTAGATTGGAAAGAGAAAACTTTCCTAAGCTCTTCACCACATCATTCCCTTCGGCCAGGTTTGAATTAGCTCACACTGGTGTTCTCATGCTTTGAGAAAAAGCCAAGACATTTGGTAAAGCCATTAGGAATCACTGCTGGGGATGTGGCTGTGTCCCCTGCAGGCAGCAGGGCCTCCCGTGAATCCCACTCAGCCTCTCTGGGCCCATCAGTTTTTGGAGGTGAAACCAGCGAAGGAAGGGGTCACACTTTTATCCTGTGCTTTCTAGGACACTAAGGACAGCCCCCAAGCAGCTCTGTGCACACAGACAGCTCTGAGGAACTTGCCTAACCCATGCTGGACATTGGTGATTTTAAAGAAAAATGAGGGTTTCATGAAGGCAAAGCATGGCAGGACCTCGTACCAACAGTGATTTAATGTCGATCATACAGTCCCAGCATGCTCGGTTCTTCCTCTCCTTCCTTTTGTTCCTGCTGTTCATCCACCTGAAATTCTCTTTTCATTCTTCTTTCCAGGACCATTTTGTGATGTCACCTCCATGAAGTCCTGGGGAACTAACCAATATCTTTACTTACACATCTGGGACAGGATTTTCCCATGGGTAAAAATAACTTCCTCTAATTGGAACCTAGCACAAAAGCCAGTCAGCTATAACCATCCCTTCATAAGACAGCCCAAGGCCTTAGGGGCACTGACTTTTCTTAGTACTGAGTTGTATTTGGAACTTGGACTCCAGCTAATCTTTCAGATCCCAAATACTGGTATCACAGGATCACAGGTCATTTAATCTCCTCTCATGCTTCAGATCCTCTTTGCTCCAAACTTTCCATGGTGCCTTCTGTCACCTCTGCTCCAAGAGAAAACCAATTCCTCTGCTGTCCTATGACTCTTCATAGAATGCAATCTCTTGTCCTCAATATAATCAACAAGGACATTTCTTCCCCTGCTGCTTTTCAAGAGGACTCGCCTTTCCACACCTAATGTAGTAGGACAGGAGAGGGATGGTTTTCTAAACATTACACCTCATCTTCTGCTTTGTCACTTTAATGTAGCCTATTTTTTTCCTTTTCTCTCTTTACTAATGCATTGGTCATACACCACCCAACCCCATCCTTGCCCTTAGTCAGGGTGACTGTGATGGTCAGTGAATGATGCAGGCAAGCAATCTAGCATCTGAGTTGCTTGACTAAAGATGCCATATTGACCTTGGCTTTCATTTCAGCCACCCACAACCATGGTATCATCCTGCAACAGGATAGCACATAAAACCTTAATATTAATATCCAACACTTCGGACACAGCTTCTCATTTAAAAATGTTTTCTTACTCTTTTACTTGCCCCAACACCTTCTTGGCAACTTCATCAGCAATTCATCTTAATCCTGTGGTTTTCAAATTTTAATGAACATAATAATCACCCTAGGATTGAGCAAAAATGCAGATTCCTAAAACCCTTCCCCTTGGATTCTGTTGTCTAGTTATGGGCACTGCCTAGACATCTGCATTTCATAAACATCCTGCATGACTTTGGCACTTGTCCCTCAGACAACTTTTTGAGAGACTCTGCTTGAAGTCTTTGCTTTTACCTCAGGGTATTAGGCTTCTCCTTCTGCACTTCTCTTATGAGCAATAGAGGCTTTTATCTGTAATATAAATCACTCTCCTACTATCACCATTGTGACAGCTAATTTTATGTGTCAACTTGTCTAGGCTCTAGCGCCTAGACATTTGGTTAAACACCAATCTAAATATTGCTGTGAAGGTATTTTTTAAGATAAAATTAAAACTTAAATGAGTGGGCTTCCAGTGGAGCAGCCGATCTTTCATAATGTGGGTGGGCCTCATGCAATCAGTTAAAGGCCACAGGAGAAAAAGACAGAGGCTCCTGGAGGGAGAAGAACTTCTGCCTTCAGGGACTGCCTTTGGACTTGTGCTGCAACATCAACTCTTTCCTGGATTTCTAGTCCGATGGCCTGCCCCACAGAATTTGGATGTGTCAGCCCTCACAATTGCACAAGCTGATTCCCTAATATAAATCAGGGGTCCTTTGTCTCTGTCTCTCTCTTCCTCCTTCTTTCCCTCCCTCCCTCCACATGCTATCGGTTCTATTTATCTGAAGATCCTAATACAACCATATACACCTACATCAAAGTTAAATAAATATATCTTTCAGGATTCGAGGCTTCCCTCTTACCATTGCTGAACCCTACCTACAGGATTGAGGCCAGGACAAAATCACATCCTTTGATCCTGCAGGGATTCAGTACTTCTCTGTTGTCTTTCTGCACAACTATATATTGTGTAACATTAAGTTCCCACACTGCTTTTTCAAACCTCATCACTGTCCCAAAACCCCTTAATATTCATCCCTGCTATAGAAATCCACTGGTAACTGGTGTCCTTCTTTGCAGGGGAAATACAAGTCAAGTTAGGAACTTTCTCTGTTTCCTATTGTTCATCCCCAAGGCTGCCAATTCCCCAGACCCTGCATATTGTTTATCAATTCTAAAGAAAGAACTTGGAGCATTCAACAGAGAGGTCTTGGACGTTTGGTTCCTCATGCGTTCCTCAGTGCTGGCAGGCTGGGATACCATGAAGGGCTGCACCATGCCCCAAGCAGGGGGAATATGTGTGGGACAGGCCATGTGCCCACTGCGCAGGTGGAGTTCTCTGGATGTTTTATGAGTACATTCTTTTACTTTACAACCACCATCACTCTGTTTTGATTCTTACCTGAAGACTGGAGATAAGGGAAGTGGCCTGCTTCTCCTCTCCATTTCCTTTAGTATCACATTCCTTAGAGTCCTTCTTATCTTCACTGCAAGCTTTCCTAGAAACTGATTAATGTTTACCCCTAACACCTACTCACCATAAAGTTTATCATTGTACATTTATCATTTGTTCTAGTTTTTGTGGACAAGATGCATCCAGGATGGATGCTCTTTTTGTTGTATTCTTTCTTTTTTGCTCTTACTTAAAGGGCCTTTTCTACTACGAATTGCCCATGTTCCTCTACTGGGGCCATTTCTACTTCCTTTTCCCTCTTGGCCACACTTTGTCTAGACAATATTATACAAGTTAGCACAACGTCTCCCACCATATCTCCTCCCTTTATTACTGCCTCCTCTTTTTTAACTTAGAACCACTTAAGAGTGCCTAGGATTTATTTTCTATTCCCACCACTTTACTGAAATCTTCCTGTCAAAGTCTCCTTCCAGCTGCTACAGTGAGAGAAATATTTTCAATCTTTATCTCACTCAGTATCTCTACACTACTTTCCACTGTCATCAGGAGCTCTCCAGCATAACTGCTGATTAACAAGTTAGATGTGGACAGGGGCAGGGGAAAGGGTGGGCATCAACAGTCTCAGAATCCTTTGTAAGCTATTATTCTTTTTCTATCCCTTAACTATTGGTTTCCCCAGCATTCCTTGTTCCATTTTCCTTTTTCTCTACACTTACCTCCCAGGGATACTTATTCACTTTTATCCTTTAATTACCTTGATTCCAAAATAGATATTTCCTGCCCAGATTTGTCTCCTGAGTTCTTGGTACATATATACAATTGACTATGAAAATATCCTCTTGTGGGTCCCGAGAGCTTTGCAACCTATACAAAATTGAATCCATCATGTACTTAGACCATTCTTTTTCCACTCTGAGACTCCAAAATCACTTCTGCTCTATAACTTTCTTTCTTTTTTCCTTCCTTCCTTCCCACTTATGCTCTATAACTTACTTTCCTTCCTTCCTTCTTTCTTTTTAAAATATTTTTAGTTGTAGATGGACACAATACCTTCATTTTACTTATTTATTTTTATCTGGTGCTGAGGATCGAACCCAGTGCCTCATATGTGCGAGGCAAGTGCTTTACCACTGAGCCCCAGACCTAGCCCTATAATTCTTTCTTGAAGAATGGTACAACCAGGCACAAGTTGTGACAATCAGAAAACCTACAGAGAAGGTATTTTGAAGTCACGTTCTCTGTTACCATCATACCAATTGCTGGATTTGCACCCAGGGTAACTCTCTTCAGTCTGGCTCCTTTCTTCTTTCATAGGCATTACTTCAAGCTCTTATCAGTAATGCTTCCCTCCCAAATAGATTTCCTTCCTGAAGTCTTACTCATTCCATATATATATGTATATATAAAACTTCCTGACCCAAAAGATGACAATGTGCTTAAAAAGAAAGATCTGGTATTAACTGATATCTCACATATATAAACATTCTGGAATTTAGAAATTATTTTCAATTCCCTCTTCTCTCCACTCCCTCTTCTATGCTATTGTCAACCATGACCAGGTCTAGAATAACTTAGCCTGTGTTAGTGAAGTTGTATTCAGAACCCAGATTCCATTGTTTTATTACAACCCCATGTGACCTGATCCTAAACAAGGAAGAAACACATCTACTGAATCCACTAAAACAGACTGAAAATATGGAGCATTTCTATTAGTATTTATAACAGTTTGAAGACTGTTTATATCTGTCCTGAGGACAAAAAGGATTCGATACAAATCATGGAATTATTCCTTTTGTAGAACAATAAATAAATATTTAAAATAAATATTAAAAGATGAGTCAGATTCTCCTGCCTGATTCCCCAAGATTGAAATAAAATCAGTAACATTAGCATTGTTGGTTATGGAAGAGCATGGTTCTCCCACTCCATACATTACCAATATGTGTTTCCTATCTTAATAGCTAGCTTAACATTTATAGAATGGAATGGAAAACAGACAAAGCCCATAAATCCAGGTGAACCAAAAGAATTCCTAGGGGAGAGCACACTCCACTTGTAAATAATTTTCATTTAAATCTTATAACTTGGAAAGGCTAAAACCCACAATCATTAAAATGACATTTCCTGTATTTTTATCATTTTAGTAGGAATGTCAGTAATTACCCATATTAAAGGTCTCTAGGGGAGAGGATTAGTAGGAGGATAGGCAGATCCTAAAATATTCAGGAAGCATAAATCCAAAATGGAGCTTTATATCCTTGGATTTTCGAAGAAAAATAGTTTTTAGAAAACCCAAATTTTATATTTAATTATTTTGAGAAGTGTTATAAGCTTCTCGCTACATTTATAAAATTCAACTAATGTTTTAAAAAAATAACTGAAGACCCATTGTTAGACTAGAGCATACAATTTCTCTTGCTAAAAATATACTCCAAAGGTTTTTTGTTGATTATCAAGTTGTTTTGCATGCAGTAAATGGAAGCTCTCTTACTATTATTGTTAGATATCAGGTGCTCAATATATACCTGTACACTAAATAAACAGTTTTTTCATATTAAAATTTCCGAAGTGCCTCTTTGGTTACATTTGTTTCTTGCTCAGAAATCTTCTATGGTTCCCTATTACCTAGAGCTATGTAGTCCAAGATGGTAGTCATGAGGCATTTGTGGTTACTGAACACTTGTAATGTATCATGTCTAAACTAAGATGCGCTGTAAGTGTAAAAAACATACCAGTCTTTGATAACATAGTGTAAGAAAAAGAATGCAAAATATTTCATTAGCAATTGTTGATTATTTATTGAAATGATATTTGGGATACATCGAAATGAGTAAGGAATTATAATTCACATTATCTATTTTTCCTCTCAATTTTTGTTTTAAATTTGGCTACTAGATATTTTAAAACTACTTTCACTTTTGGATCACAGCATATTTTTATAAGAAATCAATGGTGTAAAGAACAAACTGCTTTTCTCTATATACTTTACATTCTAACCTTATTTCTTGTAATGGTTTCTCATGTGCTTTTTTCCTTACTGCTTCCTCCTCTTAGAATACTATTTCTTATAAGAACTAACTACCCTTTGAGATCTAGCTAAAATCCTCCTTCTCTATGAAGAGTCTCTGATTCTTCTAGCCAGAAGCACTTCTTTTTCTCATCTAAACTCCTAAATACCTATATTTGTAGTTTTATATGGCACTGATTAATCCCTGCCTGTATTATAGGCATTTGTGCTTTTGTTTTACTTTCCCACTAAATCTTTGAAGAAAAGCGTACTTTTAATTCTATTTCAAATCCTTCAAACTGGGGCAAGATATCAGAGTACCAGTCAGAAACCATGGTAGTTATTTTAATAGAAATTATTTAATGTAGGGAATTGGTTAAAATAGGATGGGAGGATGGAACAGTGAAAAGGGGGTATCAAGATAGAGGTCATCACTTCAAGAAGCAGCTACCACCCTTATGGCAGGGGTGGAGATCTCAGGGGAGAGAGAAAATTATCAGAAGCTAGGAGCGGACAGAAGGACATGGTAGAGCTGGAACTTAGACCTCAGAGGGAGGTCCTCTGGCTGGTGCTCAGAGAAGGGGCCCCCTCAAGCCTCAGTGAGAGGCTACCAGTGGTGTTGGGAGCTCTAAGGAGGCATGGTGAGACTGGTTCTGGGAGTGTAAAAATAATGTGGAGATGTAATCAACTGCTACTGGATACACTACTACTTCTAAGATAAAGGGCAATTGCTACAATGATAGTAATAGGAACAGAGGGCAAGATAAATACACAATATTGTTCTTCCTCCTCCTGCCTTCCTGAGCTCTCTAGGGCTCCATATTGATGGACTTTAACAGGAACTCACTGACAATGGAGAAATGTGGATTCCCAGCCTGAGATAAGCAGCTGGACATGTATCTCAATCATCCTGGTTTCCTGGTATTCATGCCCTGTGTAGTCCCCTCTTCTGAATGTGACTTGGACCTAGAGACTTGCTAGAGTATGGACAAATTTATATCATTTCTGTGTTTAGGTTATTAGACTTGCTAGAATACAGAAAAATTTATAAGATATCATTTCTGTGTTTTAAGACTTTCATCTCACTGGTATACTCTATTGTATTTGTGGCTTTCATGCTGTGATGAAGGAAGCTGTCATGGGAATAGGCCTACATGTCAAGTAACAGAGAGTGCTTTCCATCCAGTGAGGACCGAAGGTCAAACACCACTGAGTGAGTTTGGAAGTGATTCTTTCCCAGTTTGAGCCTTAAGATGAGACCACAGACCCTAAGCTGATACATTGATTGCAGCTTTGCAAGAGGCTGTGAATCAGGGGATATCTAGTCATGTCTAGACTCTTGGTTCAAAGACTGGGAGAAAATGCCTATCTGTTGTTTTAAACTGCAAAGTTTGGGGATAATTTGTTACATAGCAGTAGCTAATGCATACCTCTAGAATCACCAAGTATAGAAAAATAGACTTGAAACAAGATAATAGCTGGGCATGTTGGTGCACACCTGTAATCTCCATGATTCAGGAGGATCCCAAGTTTAAGGCCACCCTTAACAACTCAGCAAGGCCCTAAGCAACTAAGTGAGAACTTGTCTCAAAATAAAAAAAATAATAAAATAAAATGGGCTGGGGATGTAGCTCAGTGGTTAAGAGCCCCTGGATTCAATTCACAGTAAAACAAACAAACAAACAAACAAATGAATAAATAAAAGAAAAAGAAAAAGAAATAACTGGCAAAATTAATGTCTAAAATAGATGTATCTAGACATCTGTATCTATCAATCATCTATCTGTATCTCTTATAAAGACATAGATATAAAATACCAACAAACCAATAGAAAAATAGACCACATTTTTGAGCAAATATTTTACATTTGAATAAGCTCTTAACAAAGAGGAAATATATAACCAATAAGGATATGACATGAACCTCAATGTCATTAGTAATCAGGCAAGTACAAATTAACATCATAGAGAGAAACACAATTAGATGCATACTGGTAGTAACAAATTTAAAAGATGAAGGAAATGATGGATACTCTTATCCATTGCAAGCAGGAATAAGAATTGTTCTAACCACTTTGGAAAAGAAGTTGATATCACCTAAAAAAGTAGAATACATGCATAGCAACAACCCAGCAATTCAACCCTACAGTATATACCCCAGGCACTCTTACACATATGCACCAAAATGTCTGGGAAAGCATGAATTTGTCAACCAAAAATTGGAAATCCAAATGAACATCAGCAGAAGAATGGATAAATAAATTGGCATATTTTCATAAAGTAGAATGATGGCCAACATCAGAAATGATTGTAATAAACCTATCTCTATAATCACAGATGAATATTAGATGTGTAATACTGAGCAAAAGAAGCCAGACACAAACTAATGAAAACAGTGTGACTCCTTATATGTGAATCAAGCAAACAAATATTTTTAAAAGATGTCTTAAGCAAACTTAAGCAAGGAAATGATTATTGCAAAAGCAATGAAGGTGAGGAGAATGTGATATAGGAGTTTTTAATTTCTTAGTTTTTCTGGCATTAGATGACTATCCGTATAATTCTTTTAAATGTACAGTTTAATTTTGTACATTTCATTTTCAAAAAATTATCTAAGGTTCAGCAATTTCTTTAGTATTATTTTACTTTCTCTTGTTTGTTAAATTTGAGAATGCTAAATTAATTGTCCTCTACACATTAAAATAGCACATGATATGGCCCTCCATCCATCCTTGAGAGAGATCTAGAAAGATGTTTACCAAATTTTAACACAGATTATTTCTGTATGACGGGAATTTGGGTAATTTTTCACCTTCCTTTAGAAGTTATCTATATTACTCGAAATGTAGGTAAAAAACAGCATTTTTAAAATAAAATAATAATGTATTTAGTTTTACAAAGTAAAAAATGGACATGTTATCATTGATTGTCTCAATGGAGCTTCAGGTGAACCACATGAAATTGACATTAAATAAGTTAACTTGCCCAAGTTCACATAGGTAGAAACTGGTAAAGTTAGAAGGCAGATCTTTTTATTTTTTTTGGGGGGGGTGGATTTAACCCAGGGGGAGCTTAACTATTGAGCCACATCCCTGGCCTTTTTTAATGTTTTATTTAGAGAAAAGCTCTAAGTTGCTTAAGGCCTTGCTAAGTTGCTGAGGCTGGCTTTGAACTTGCGATCCTCCTGCCTCAATCTCCCCAGATGCTGGGATTACAGGCATGTGCCACTGCACCCAGCCAAACATGGATTCTTCATGAACAAATATCTGAACTCTAGTGCCTATATTAAGTAGCTTGATGCCCTGTCTATAATTCTTGCACCTGAAAAGCTTAGAGCCTGTCCGTGCCCAAAAGTTCTTGATCTAAGACAGCAGGTCTGCTAAACACTTCAGCTGTTCTATGGTTTATTCATGTGACTGCAATCATTTGCTTCTACCTTGATGTTTCTAAACACTCCATAAACATTTAGAACTATAGCCAATCACATGTGCACCAATTAATTTACTGTCTGATCACTTCTTCCATTCCATCATGCAGTGGACGTGACTCACGAAGTCTGCAGCACAGCCCTCTTAATGAGTGATGTAATGGAAGCAGGGTACACCACCAGCCTTCTCTTTTGACTTGAATAAATCCCTCTCTTCCCCCCATTCATTGCAGGTGTCTCAACTCTTGCAAGTGAAATCACATTTTCCATGTTTAGACCAAACTTCTCAAATTTCCTCCTGGCAGGGGGTAAGGCCCTAATTAGTTCATGTGTGCCAGCTAATTAGGTAAGAAATTATTTTGCTAAGAATCTCATGCAGCCCTTAACCTAGGGTCAACCACAATGTGCTTGAGCCAGAAGCTGGATATTCACATCCCTGCCCTATTGATGAAATGACAGGATAATTTAGTTGAGAAAAAAGAAACAAATGGAGATTCTGATTTTTCCCTATGATTCAAACCAACCTTAGGCAAAACCATGGGGAGAGAGGCCAAGTTGTTCCATGTCACTCTAGTTTATATTTCATACTCCCCTGTGGGATTTTTCTAGTCCCCAGAAAGTGCTTTCTTGCTTTTTGCTTCTTCAAGGATTATCTTAGAAAATTATTCAATGAATTCATTCATTCTAAAGAAAATAAATGACAGTTTCTCAGAGTGATATCTGCATTTCAAGATGAGGTAAATCCTTGAGTTTCAAATTTTGGTATTTTTTTTCATATAAATTTTATTTATATAGGTCTTTGGGAAATATTCTCACATGCTATTTTGTTTGGAATATGAAATAGAAACACATACTGAAGGTATTAAGATGAGCTGTTTGTTAAAAAATGGTGTCTAGAATTGAGACATCTATTTCTTTATAAAATCTACTGCGTGAATAAATTTGTAGTAGGTCAATATAATTCTGGCTTGTTTCTCTGATCTGTGGCCACTGCTTGTATTATTTAGAATAGTATTTGCTGTAATTGTGATCTGGTTGTTTAAGTGGGGATATGTAAAGTCTTAGTTCTCTTTTTTTCTGGACTTACTAGGCAGCCTTTATAGGAAAGACTTTTCAGAACTTCTGGAAATATAAAAACAAAAAAGCTGCAATGTTCTCATCTAAGTTATGTGAAGTGATTATTCTGTAGTAATAATAATTATAGGAAAATAGAAACAGTTTAAAAGTTAAATCATGAGAATAGGAATAATAGGTGATAACATTCCAATGTTAGTCCATTCATGCCGTGTGCATAATTACATTTGAGATTTCAACTCTTGGTGTTGGAATGAAGTGACAGTCTCTGCCTGGTCAAAGTTAAGGGCATGGGCTAGGGATCCAGGGATACTGGCAGTTCTTTGTCAGGGTGACAACTGTTATTAGCAGAGTGATTTGCAGAAAATTCTCTCTCTACTGTAAGAACTGAGAACAGATATGGGTAGGGAGTGGGTCACAAAGACTGAGTTCTGGAATTTACTCTCCTTAAAAATAGGTCAATTCTGTTTTTCCTAGGCAGTCCCATGGGCAAAGACCCTATCCTGCACTCTTTCTAATACAAATTGACCCTGACAGTGAAACAACCTCCAACTTTTGCAACTCCCTTTGGGAAAGGGCTTTAAATACATTTCACCCTGTAAGTTCTGAAATGACTTTGGTGCTCTGGGAAGCTTGGGCTCAAGGTTATAACCTCTCTTGGGCCCTGGGGTTTAGAAATCCAGAGGCCAAAAGACCCAAGAAAGTAGGCTAGCTGGCTTGTGTTCCTAAACTAAAAGGTTGAAAGCAAACATTTTCCTGCTTTCTCCAGAGTCTTTTTCATTTTCTGGGCCTAGTGTTTCACATACTTGATGATATCCAGACAATGCTAACCTCTGGACTCCATGGCAAAGTGTTTTAACTAATTATACTACCCTGAAAAAATTAAGCATCCAGAAGACACAGATTGAACGGATCTAAATAGCTTTGGTTTTGGTTTCTTTGAAAACACTTTTTTTTCCCTCCATCTCTTTGTGGAAAATAAGCTCTTTTAAATAGATTTCCCTTTATTGTTGAGAATTATGGGGATGGGTAAGAAAAAGAAATAATTAGTACTTATGTTGATGAAGAAACATGCTAAGAATCTCAGAAACATGAATGTACTGTTGGAAAATATTGCTTAATAATAGCAAATTGTCTTATAACAAAAACCTGTCTCATTCCATGCCTTGCAGTTGTGGTTATAAGACACAGTATGTTCAAATTTGATTATTTACAGAATCAAAGGACACATGTCAAATTCAGATTGAGCAAAGGCCCTCTGTTTATGTTTTTAAAACAGATCAAAGGGGCTTTTTATTTAAAACAATGACTGCAATGCTCAGCTTGTGTCCAGACACTAGCATCCCAGCCTCTTGGGAAAGAAGAGAGAAATGGTCTCAGCACCTTGTGGTCTGTTTCTCAGATTTTCTTCCTAATAAAGAGGAGGTTCATTTACTAGAGTGGCAGGCTAGTGTGGCTGCTGGAGAGGGTGTCCAGGGCTCACTCATGGGTAACCTGTGTGAGTGGGAGAACGCTCACTTCCTTAGCATGCCCCATTGCTTTGGTTGGTGTGGGTCTACATATAGAGGAAAATTTGTACATATGTAAAAGCCAAGAGAAATCTCTAAAATGTTTATTTAGCAAATATCAACAACACTGGTATCTAGTGGATTATATCAAGTATCTTTATATACTGATAAGTTGAACATCATATCCTTGCTTTAAACATCTTCACATTATGGATAAGTAATATTCCATTGTATATATATACCAATATATTTCTTTATCCATTCATCTGTTGTAGAGTACCTAGGTTGGTTCCATAGTTTGGCTATTGTGAATTCAGCTGCTATAAACATTGAAGTGGCTATGTCACTGTAGTATGCTGACTTTAAATTCTTTGGGTATAAACTGAGGAGTGGGAGAATGGGTCAAATGGTGGTTCCATTTCAAGTTTTCTGAGGAATCTCCATACTACTTTCCAGAGTGGTTGCACCAATTTGCAGTCCCACCAGCAATGTATAAGTGTACCTTTTTCTCCACATCCTGGCCAACATTTATTTTATATATATATATATATATATATATATATATATATTTTTTTTTTTTTTTTAAATTTATTTTTTTGTACCAGGGATTGATCTCAGGGGCACTCGACCACTGGGCCACATCCCCAGCCCTTTTTTGTATTTTATTAGAGACAGGGTCTCACTGAGTTGCTAAGTGCCTCACCATTGCTGAGGCTGGCTTTGAACTCATGATCCTCCTGACTCAGCCTCCCAAGTGCTGGGATTACAGGCATATACTACCATGCCCGGCTGTTACTTGTGTTTTTGATAATTGCCATTCTGACTGGGGTGAGATGGAATCTAAGTGAAGTTTTGATTTACATTTCTCTAATTGCTAGAGATGTTGAATATTTTAAAATGTATTTGCTGGCCATTTGTATTTCTTCTTCTCTGAAGTGACTGTTCAGCTCCTTTTACCATTTATTGATTGGGTTATTTGTTTTTTTGGGCTTTTTTTGCTTGTTTGTTTTTGTTTTTTATGTTTTGGTGTTAAGTATTTAGAGTTCTTTTTTATATCCTGGAGATAAATGCTTTATCTGAGGTGCTGGTGGTAAAAATTTTCTCCCATTTTGTAGGCTTTCTGTTCACATTCTTGATTGTTTCCTTTGCAGTGAAGAAGGTTTTTAGTTTGATACCATCTGTTTTGTTGATTCTTGGTATTACTTCTTGAGCTTTAGGAGTCTTATTGAGGAAGTCAGTTCCTAAGCTGACTGGGTGGAGAATTGGGCCTACTTTTTCTTCTAGTAGGCGCAGCATCTCTGGTCTAATGCCTAGGTCCTTGATCCATTTTGAGTTGAGTTTTGTACAGGATGAGAGGTAGAGGTTCAATTTCACTCTATTACATATGGATTTCCAGTTTCTTCAGAGGCTATCTTGACTTCAATGTATGTTTATGGCAACTTTGTCTAGTATGAGATAACTGTATTTATGTTGGCATGACTCTGTGTCTTCTGTTTGGTTCCATTGGTCTTCATGTCTGTTTTTGTGTCAATATCATACTGTTTTTGCTATTATAGCACTGTAGTATAATTTAAGGTCTCGTATTGTGATGCCTCCTGCATCACTTTTCTCATTAAGAATTGCTTTGGCAATTCTGGGCATCTTATTTTTCCAAATGAATTTCAGGACTGCTTCTTCTATTTCTATGAAGAAGAACGTCATTGTAATTTTAATAGGAATTGCATTAAATCTATGTAGTGCTTTTGGTGATATGATGATTTTGACAATATTAATTCTGCCTATCTAAGAACATGTGAGGTCTTTCCATCATTCTAAGGTCCTCTTTGATTTCCCTTTTTAGTCTTCTGTAGTTTTCATTATAGAAGTGTTTCACCTCTTTTGTTAGATTGATTCCCAAATACTTTATTTTTTGGCGGCTATTGTGAATGGGATAGTTTTCTTGATTTCTCTTTCAGTTGATTCACCATAACTGATTTCTGGGTGTAAATTTTATGTCCTGTTACTGAATTGCTGAATTCATTTATGGATTTGAGAACTTTCTGGTAGAGTTTTTGAGTCTTCTAAATATAGAATCATGTCATTGACAAATAGGGATAATTTAAGCTCTTTTTTTTTTTTTTCCTATTTGTATCCCTTTAATTTCTTTCTTTTGTCTAATTGCTCTGGCTAGGATTTCAAGGACTATGTTGCAGTATAGTATAATAAGTAGAGCTTAAGGTTATTCTTACTAATATAGCTTAAATCTGTAGGCTGCCTCAGGCAAGATGAGAACACAGACTAATGATAAGAAAATATATTTGCATGTATAATATAGCCATATGCCTGGTTCATTTGTTTAAGACCAACATGGAGGAACAGACTTTGTTACCAATAATCTGGTATCTTATTTTCTGATTGTGTCCAAAACAAGAAATGTTGAAGCCAAAAGAATAAAGATATTTTATGATTATCTAAGTTTACATAATTTGACATTGATCTAAAGAGCATAGACTTTTTGAGGTAGACCTTTTTCTAAATGTGGAAGTTGCAGGATGTCAGTGTAGGATCAATATTGACAGCAAGTTGCATATTGGATTTCAGGTCTGGCAGGAAGGAAGGTAACAGTACCCTCTGAGCAAGCATCTTGGTTACCCCAAGAAATGAAGGCCACCTGTGGGGTATGGATTCTGGTTTTGCCATACTTATAGCCACCTGTACAAGTGGATGGATCTTTAAGTATAAGGTTTCAGATGACCCCACAGCTCAGGTGGGCACTGCCGAGTGCCAGTTGGTCCAAGGAAAAGTCACATCTCAAGATGGTATAGCATTGTAGAATGAGCTTTGGGATCAAATAATTAAGGTAGTTATATTACTAGATGTACATCTCAGTCTCAGTTTCATTTCTCATAAAAGGGAGATACAATATACTTAGTATATTGACTGATTCATGGGCAATAATGATAATTAATAAAACTATAGCTATTGTTGTGTTGTCATTTTTCATATGCCAAGAGCTGGAAGTATTGATGACAAAGATCTTCCCCAAGGAGTCTTTGATGATCAAGTTGTTCTAATGCTAAGATAACTTGCATAAGATTAATGCACAATGAATTCTAACCCAGGTGATTGGGTGGGGGTAGATGATAGTTGATATCAAGGTTGTGTTATTTTGTTTTGTCTTATTTTTAGTTCTGAACTCTGTTTCATTCCTTATGTGGTCCAGCTGCATGTTTGTGGTGAGGTTTTCTGAGTCCTACTTATTTCTAGCTGAGCTTTCTGTCTTCCTCATTTCCATATGTAACCATGAACACTATCCCTATTCCTCATTATTTGCTTAATCCCTAAAGTTCAAGACAAACCTGTTCTGTCCATCTGGGTTCTATGAGTATGGAGAATTTCCATGTGAGCTCTAACATTGCTTCCTCTCCTATAAGATCAGAGTGCCATTATGTACTTGCTCCATTAGCACTGGCTGATATAACAAGCATATTCTTAGAGATACAATCTTATAAACGTAAGGGGATATCTGTTTGATGCCACTAAACTTATATAAATAGTTATCATCAATCATCAGTCATAAAATAGATAATAAATCACCTGGTAATATTTATTAGCCATAGTGGCAAAAGAGACCAATTTTTTACTAGAATTAAGTTAGTCTTTCTGTGATTCTCAAAATGGCCAAGGATCAGGGGTTATCTCGGAGTCTCATTCTCAGCTTGCAAGGTAATCTAACTCATTGTAATAAGTACAAGCAAGTAAGGCAGAATGTCGTCTAGCTGATCTGTCATAGAGACCATGATTTCTCCATAAGAAAAAAATCGTGCTTTTCTTGTTGAAGGCTTTTCTGTATTTAAGATTCTTCAACAGAATCCAGTGGAGAAGAGTGAAATGATTACATGAACAGCGATGGGAGTAACAACATGGGAAAGACCCTTGACAGAAACAGGCTGTTTAAAACATTTGTATTTGCTGTTATCTAAACTCTCTCTGTGCATACTCATCTCTCTGGATAATATTCTCCCTCTGTTCAAAGACAGTCTGATTACTAAAGTTGTGGGAATTGTAGATTGCTGAGGAACACAACTGTTTCTTTGCCTTCCAGAAGCTACTATTTATTTATTTATTTACTTATGTTTGTGTCCACAATTTTTTATTGGTCCATTATAGTTTTTTTTATTTTTTCCCCCCTAGAAGCTTCCATTTAATTTCTGCCACACTTGGGCTCCTTGTCCCAGATCATTTGGATGGTGTAATTTTTGTGGCTGCTCATTTGCATCATTTCCTCCCCCATCCCTCTCCAACATGATCTCCTTCCTTGCACTTGTAAGACCTCTGAGTAGAGCTCCAGGGGATTTTATAGAACTTTGCAAAAGAATCATTCAAAGAACTCCTTTATTTTGATTTCTCCCTTTCTATCTTAGAGTAGGTGAGTCTCCAAATTTAGAAAAGGGTGGTCTACTTTTGAGTCTGATTAGAATGAAGGTGGAGTCTGAGACATGCCAGGATAAGATACCAGAGTCAAATCAGTTAAACTCGTGGGTAAAATGAATAGCACATAATCTGCATAGCCTTAAAAGGGGCTCAGTTTTAGGCAGTGGAGGTATTTTTAAAAATTATGAAATTAAATACAAGTAGAAAAGTGAAAAAATCAATAATATTTGTTATTAGAATAAAACAATAAAATATTGCACAGTAGTCATAAATGTTAATTATTTATCCTGAGATAGTCTTATCTTGGCATGTGGGGTCATCCATAGGCATTTAGGAAAACTCTAAGTTCTTTGATTCTCACTTATTATTTGCTGCACAGTCAATGAGTGTTCTCTGTTTCCCTACTTCTCCCATTTTCCAGTTGAATGATTTTTACTTTGTCAAAATCTAAGATTTACATAAAAAATTCCCACTCTTTTCCTCTATCTTTGTTTTAGTCTCAGAGCTACAAAATATAATCTGTTCTCATCTTTAGAGTTTTTTGTCAGCTTCTGTAATTGTCACTTGGTTGAAAAGACTCATTCTCCAGTAGATTTGTCAGGAAGGGCCCATGAATTCAGCATTCTCTGAGTTCCTGCAGGTTTAAATGTGTTTTCTACAACATTGAGAGCTGAAGGAAAGCTTGAGTAGATATCAGATCACTGAGTATATGTTTTTCTTACATACAGTTTTTAAAAAATGTTGCCACAGTGTGTCTTGTATGCATGTTACTGTCAAGAAGTCTGAGCCTAGCCTGATTTTCTTTCCATTTTAAGTGGCATGGCCTTTTCTGCCTAAAGATTTTTTCCTCTCTTTTTAAAGTCTTAAAAGTTTTGCTGAAAGGTTTTGTGTTGACAACAATGTCCATTGTAACCATTTTCAATATGTAGATTCAGATATCTTATTTTTAGAAAGTTGTCTTGGATTGCAGTCTTAAGTGTGCTCAAATAAAATGCATGTTGGATTATCTATGCATTTTTCTCTCATATCCCTTTGATCTCTTTATGTGCTTTAGCTATTCTCCTCTTCAATGGTTTTCATCCACCTCTCTTTTCCATTGGGTACTTTCTAATTTGGTCTTCGTTTCTGAATTGCTTTTCTTCATTTCATTTTTCATTCAGTTCCTTTCCTGGGTTTGGTTAACCATTTTATATCTCTGTGCTTTCCATTCATTCTTTCACTGGGTTTTGAATCTTTGATTTAAGGTACTCTTTCATTAAACAACTCATCAAACAAATATTATTGTATAATAATATTTAGCTTATGTTGGATGCTTTGTTAAATTTCTTCCGTCTTCCCAAGTTAGCATTGATTATGTGTTTCTAGTAGGTAGGGGAGAAGTGTTGGATGGATTGCTAGATTTTTGTGATTGATTTTATGTTCCAAATTGTTTGGTCCATGAGGGGCCCAGATAGCTGGTTGAACATTATTTTGGGTGGACCTGTGAAAGGTTTGCAGAAGAGAATAACTTTGGAATTGGTAAACTGAAAAAAAGCAGACAGTCTGCCCCAAAGTGGGTGGGTATCACAATCCATCGGAGGCTTGAATAGAACAAAAAATGGAGGAAGGGGGGAATTTGCTCTCTGCTTACTGTTTAAGCTGGGACGTTGATCTTCTCCATTGGTACTTCTGGTTCTTAGGCCTTCCGGCTGGAATCTACACACATTGGCTTTCTAGCTCTCAACTATCACAGACTTACCCTGGTATCTAGTTTGCAGATGGAAGATTATGGGGCAGCCATCATAATCTCATGAGCCAATACCTTAAAATAAATTTCTTTGTGTGTCGGTGTGTGTGTGTAATGATCATGTGTGTGAGATGATCACATACGTGTGTATGTGTATGTGTGTATGATCTTCCTTTAGTTTCTGTTTCTGTGAAAAACACTGACTAATGTTTTACAATGAAATGAATATTTCTTTCACAGATAATGCATTTTTGGTGGGTGAGGGGACATTGGAGGATTTCTTATTTTTACTAGAATTTTTCTGTTCCAGATATGACATCCTTCTTATCTTTCACCACCATGCTCCTAAGGGCTGCCACCACTTTCTAAGTTCCCTGTCTTGTAGAACTTGTGATTTTCCAGTATTGTCTCTGGGTTTTCACACTTCCAATCCCCCATTTTTACAAGGTCTGTAGCATACAGGACTCTCTTTAACCAGTGATCAGGTCTGTTTTTAGTATTGCTTCATTCAGGGTGGGCTCTTGTGGATGACTCTATCTACAGTCTGCCACCATCAGGCCCTTATCAGGGCCCTGCCTGCCCTTATCTATCCTCCTTCTCTTTTTAATTAAAACACAGCCAGAGCCCTGCCATGGTTTTGTGAGACTGCCCTTAGTTAATCAGAAGCTATCTTTTAAAAAAATAAGATATTGTAAGTGGTACCGAAACCCGGGTAAAAACTCTCGTTCAGCTTTTACTCTGTTTTCTAATTCTAAAACCAAGATTAGAATAGTATTCATCTTATCGTATGCCAGAGGAATAAAGAAAGATAACTTGTCTTTACCTCCTTACTCTGATTTGGAGCCATGGTTTTTCTTCTATCTGTGAGACTCTGGCTTTAGGTGACTGCCCCCATGAATAGTTCTGAGGAAACTGGCGGGTGCCTACGAGGTCATAGCCTTAGGTGGAACAGGGTTTTAAAAAAGCCCTTCCTAATAAAGATATGGAGTAATAAATGCTTTTATTGAGCAACTACCATGTCTGCCATTTGTTACCACATTCCCAAGTATTTTGAGTTGGGCTTAGGCCATAATGGACATTCATTAAATATTGATGAAACATAGTCTATAATATCTGATTCCATATGGTAGACATTGTTATCACTGATTGTAGAGAAGAAATCAAGGTTAAAGAAGGGGGACCAATTTCCTTTTGGTCACATAGCTAATAATAAATGGTAGAGCTAGAGTTTGAGCCTAGGTCACTCTGGCCCTTAACTACACCTTCTTTCATTTATACTAGGCTTCCTTAGAGGCCTTAGGAAAGAAATTTGGAATGAAAATTAGAGAGACAGTTCTTGCAAGCACAGATCAAGGAGGCAAAAGGAAGGGGATGAAAAGGAGCAAGAGTTCTAAAGAGAGCAACACAGATAAAATTAATTAGGCGGTAAATTACTCTTTTCTTCATTGAACTTCTTATTTATGCCACAATAGGGGACTCTGCGGAAAGGGTGGAGTTGCTGGTACATTATTTGTTGATGTGGTCACATATTAAGTCAAGCCTATTTAAAGTCTGTAAACTCCTAGATTGCTTCATCACATATGCCTTCAATGAGCAATCATTCCTCTGAAGGCTGTATCAAAGGTAAAGCAACAAAAAGTTATTGGAAGCCATGTCTAGCTTGAGACCAGATGGAACTAGAAATTGTAGCTGTACTGTCTTATCTCTGCTATAAGCTTTGTACTTACCAAGCATTTTCCCATAAACCACCCCTATTGATACATCTCTGAAGAAGGTGAAATGAATGTTATAAAGATAAGTTTAAATATAGAGAAACTTGAATTTAGAGAAATTAAGTGACTTACCTAAATGTCACAAGACCTGGTAATGCTGAAGCTAGAATTTAGATGTTCTAATCTCTCCAACAGGGCTTTTAATGGCACCTGCAGGTGGAGAATATCATGCTAAGCATGATAAGCCAATCCCAAAAAACCAAAGGGTGAATGTTTTCTCTGATATGTGGATGCTGATTCACAATAAGGTGGGGGGCTGGGGAAGAATAGAGGTACTTTGGATTAGGCGGGGGGAGTGAAGGAAGGGGAAGGGGCATGGGGGTAGGAAAGATAGTAGAATGAATCTGACATTATTACCCTATGTGCACATATGACTACTACATATGACTACATGATCCTATATCATGTATAAGCAGAAGAATGAGATGTTATACTCCATTTATGTATGATGTGTCAAGATGCATTCTACTGTCATGTATAATTTGAACAAATTTTAAAAAGAGCTTTTTCCACAGAGAGATATAGAGACTGATATCATCAATGAGAATATCTATTATCTTTTTAGCCAAAAAAATTGTTTTTCTAAAATTTGATGGATCTATTTTATTTTCTTCTTTGGATGAACAATCTTCCCTTCTGCCTGAGTCTCATTATCCAGTAACATTATCCAGTTCCTGAAATAAGACAAAAAGTACTTTTGACAAAAATGAAAGTAAATATTTTCATTCTTGAAGCTGAAGGTGACAATATGACTGATTTGTTCACTTTACAATGAAACGTGATTGCAAGGACAATGATGGCAGCAAATCAAAACACACTAAGAATTCTTTTGATTCATGGTGATCTGTGTGCTAACCCAAACTGTTTGCCTACAATATAGTGATCAGCACTTTTCTAGATGCCACCAGACTCTATAATCAAGTATGTGGTCATAAATGACACACAGAGTAGGGTATTGCTGTGGTTCTTGCCTCTGTCTGCTGTTAAAATTTGTAGGATTTAACATGCCTCTTATAATAACACTTTCTCCAATCCACTCCTTATAGTTTTGAGAATATTTTTGATGTACCCCTAAACACAACTTCTCAACCACCCCATGGAAGCTACCATTTCCTTCTGCTTTTCTGTCATCTACTCTTAGGGTTTCTAATCCCTGTGAAGCAGCATCCATCTACCAGGGACACTAGATTTTGAATGCCACACAGAGATGTCCCTGCTCATGATGATGCTTGTGTTATGTCTCAGTTCTGGTGACTGATGCTTGCTCTCCAGGGCACTGGTATCAGTCTACCAAAATGAGCTACTAGGAACTCCAAAAAGCATGCAAAGTGCAGAGTGGCTCAGTCCATCTCCCTGAACTTTGTACTACAAGGCTCCAAAGCAAGGCCTTCTGACAAATCCAAAATCTTCCAGAAATTCAAATGCAATACTCATTCTGTTTTTGCTCACAGGGCTGAACCAAAACATCTTAAAAAGTCAAATTTATATAATTTTCTCATCCTTTCTTTTCAATTAACTTCCTGTGAACTACTATAAAGTTATCAGAGTTGTCATTATTTATCCCCCTTAGGCATTTAAAAAAGTTAAGTTTTTACTACCCCTGAAATTTCAGCCTGGGGAGTTCAGTGGTTAGTGTATGACTACACTAGGGGAACAAAAGGCACCTTTCCAATTAAAGTTAATAGTGGATAACTTCAGACACACAAAGGGAGAAAAAGGCACTTATGAGTCATGGTGAGTTCAAAAGGAAAGTGTTGAGGTGGAATCACAAAGCATCATGGGAAATGCTATTCAAGCTCCCATGTCAAAAAGGCTGATTAACAGCAGTTCCAAGTCAGCCTGATCACCAGGGAGTCTTACTGATAAAATTATTTCCCCTCCAGAGAGAATCTCCCTGAACTGAATAAATGCTTTACTCCTGAATAGGATTCATGAAAAGGCAGGGGGATGGTGGTGGCAAGAATAAAGAGCCATATTCATTGAACATCTGAAATGTGTGACCTGATATTGTTTATCAGTCTTCACATCTTAATGAATAGAAATTTATGCTTGTTTTACGTCATGAGACTGCCAAAACTTCAAGTGACTTTGTGGATGTGTAATTAATAATGCTCTGACACAGGAAAAGGCAATTCCAGAATATTTTAAATATTATTTCATTGATTCTCATTTTTAAAGTTAGTATTTTTGATGAACTTGGTCAATCTTGCTGTTCATGAAGGTTTGAACAGCTTGATTTCTGTAGTAATTAAACAATATTTTGAATTTCTTATGTTTTTCTCTCTTAAGATCTACTTTGTTTTAATATCTTTCTACTGTCTTGTTTCTTTTAAACAAGTTCCCTTTTTTTCTCCATATAAAATAAGCAAACAGAGTGCAGTATATGTAGCAAATGATGCAAAGCACAGGGAAAAAATATAGCTGGAGGTAGTAGGGTATTTGTGTGTGACATAGGAGCACATTATCTACAGGAGTAATATGCTGTTCCTCAATATCATAAATATGTCATCACTCTAATGAAATGATAATGAGGTACTTGTGACTGAATATTTGTTACCACAGCAACAAACCATGACATCATAAGCACAAGTAACTGACATAATCGTTGGTGGCAGCTGGACAATAAAGGAAGAAATCTCATATATATCTAATTATTTTTGACTGCAGCAGCTGAAACAACATTTACAAAATTAAATTCAATAAATTTTCTTAGGAGAAAGATAATGACAGTGAAGTGTTGTAGGTAAAATGAAGGTTTTCAAGTTTTTACCACATATGAAATCCCTTCATAAAGGAGGGATATATTGCAAAAACAGCTTTTTGCCATGAAGTCCTAGTCAAAAGTTGCAAATGGTCTTGTAGCATATGTATTTAGCAGTTGTCTGGACAAAGAGCTTTAAACAATGAGTGTGACCTGGGAAGACTGCTGTGAGTTAGCAGAGCAAATGATAGAGCTCTCAGCTATCTGAGAGAATTGCAGGAGTCAGGCCACTGCCTCATGGCCAGGGTTACCTGGTCCTGCTGAGGGTAGAAGGTCATAGAAATAGAGTAGAACCTGGCCAAAAGTTGTATGTTTCAGTAGTATAGTGGGAGTAGTAAACATGAAATTACAAAGGGAGAGAGCGGAGAGGAAGCAGATACAGACCTGGGTTGGGCTTCAGTAACTTTTGTTTTCTGAGATCATTTTGAACACTGAAAATAAAATTTTCCTGATTTTAGCCCTCCATTCAAGTGCAACGTAACTTGGCTTCTCTTCAGAACCATAACCAGTTATTTCTCATTTGTTCAGCTTAAATGTGAATAACATATGAGTTGTTCTAGAAAATCAAAATGGTCCAAAATGGTCCATAGTAAAAATAGGTATTATGTCATATTACATTATCTTTCTCTTTCCCACCTATCTCCCTGGTGCCCATGATAGACCTTTTCCCATGTATGTATGTATGTGTGTATATATATATACACATATATATGTATATACACGTATATGTATATTAATATTTCCCCATATATTCTTAAAACAAAAGCTATCACCTGTATTAACTAAAGTGTAGAGACCTTGGCATGGGGTTGGCATTAAACCCACACACTCAATTTTTGTTTAAGCATAGCTGCCTCCATGGCTTAAGCCCATGGCTACTTTATATTTCACACTTTATCATTAAAATAATCAATTGTCCCCCAGCTACACATTCTCATGTGAGATTTATTCTTAGCTCTTTCTAATTCTAACCCTAATCTAATCTTATCCCTAATCCCTAAATCCAAAATTACTATCATTTATTCCTAGGAAGCACAGTATTTTTATTTCTTGGTATTAGACTGAAGAAACTGCTTGGACCATGAATCTACTGCTTCCCCTGGATGCTGCCCATATATATATATATATATATATATATATATATATATATATATATACATATATATATATATATATATTTGATAAATAGCCTTCTTCTAGCTCAGAACATAAAGTAACCTCTTGCCTACTAACAGTTGGTGCTCTCAAAGATTTCTTCATGCCACCTCTGAGCTTCCAGTTTGCCTGTTCATAATTAAAAACCATTCTATCTTGTTAGGAATGTATCTGGGGCTTCTAACCTGTGATGACATTTGCCTCCACTAGGGTATTATAGGCCCCTTTCTCTTCTTGTCTTTCTATTTGCTTCTGGATTGAGATGTACACTTGCTTGCTCCCAACACACATTTCCACTATTGGCATTTTCCATACACCTTGAGGCGATGCAGTCAAGGGACAGCCCTCATGATGTCTGCCTACTCTACTCCATGTGGACTTTGGACAACCAAACTGAGCTAAATAAACCTTTTATCTTTATAAAGTTAGTTGTCTCAGGTATTTTGTTGTAGTAACAAGAAGCTGAATAATAAAATGTGATTATCTTAATGATTCTATTGTAGCAGATTAAAGACTACTTTGCTTGGGTAAGGACTTTAGTGACAATGAGTAAAGAAAACTGGACTGAATTTTCATAAATTAATTTAAATCTGAAACAAATAAGAATAAATGGTAAATAGTTTCCAGCAGCATATTTTTTTATGCTGATAAAGCAAGACCTTGGGTTTTAGTATAATTATTAGACTGTGGAACTGTAATTTGTGAATTTATTAGTTTTTCTTCCTTGATGGGATTCTTGGCTATCTTTTTCTGCTAGAGCCTTGGAGTAACTAGTCTTATGGCAGACACCTGTGAACACTTGTACTCAATGAAGTCAAATCCTAATGTGGATTGGTTTTACACTATGAGCCCCACTGGGCTTAGTTTGTGAACTGTGGTCCAAGCAGTAACATATACTCAACTAAAGTGAAACAAAGCGTAATTGGATATTCTTCCTTTCTGACTCATTTCTGGAAATAAAGTCTAAAAATTTATTTAATGCCCATATCCCAGGCAGCAATTCAAAATAAATTGATTAACCTTAAGTAATGATGTCTATTGATTAGCTTGGGAAAGATGCCTAATATTTTTTAGTTTTAAAAATCCCACAGAAGTCTGTATATTATTGGAAAACTTCTACTACTTTCCCTCTCTGGACCCTAATAGATTAAAAAGTCAATGGCCCAGCCGTTGAATTCATCCACCCACAGAGATGCAGCTGAGGGCTTGCTTCTTTCCAAGACGCTGGGGTGGAAATTTCAGGAGTTTCTTACTGTTTTTCCTGCTCCCTGTGGTTGGTAGACTGGATTTCATGGAATCATAGCATATTGGACATTTTCTTACAACACTGTTGTCCAACCCTTCATTTTACAGCTGAGAAAATAGAGACTCACAGGAGTTAAATGACTTGTCTGGATTTGTGCAGCTTGCTGGTGGCTGAGTCCAGTCTTAATTCTATGTTTCTGATTACAAATTCATTACTTTATTCTTTCTTCTTCTCCTTCCTCTGATGGTGTCCATTGTCCCTCTCCCTCCACTCACACAAGCATATCAAAGTCTGGCTTTCTTTTTAATATTTGTTTTTTGCACCCCTGTCATAAATACAGTAGTCATAAAGAGAATTTACCCCATCTCTGCACCATGAGATATTCTCTGACATTTTAAGTTTATATTTTACCTTTGGCGTTCTTGTTGTTATTTTTCTATCTGTGCAAGTGTGGAAATAAGCAGAATGGAAACTTTAAGGAGCTAAGTCAAGACTATTTCAACAACAATCAAAGAAACAATTTTAAAAACTGCAATTTTTCAACTTCATGATTACTTTAAAAAAATATCCATAGGCACAGTTCTGTGAATAATTATGTTATGTCTGTGAGGTTAACTAAGTGTTAGATGACCAAAGTCACCAAAAAGAAAAAAAAATGCTTTCACAGGCTGCCAAAGCCAGCAGGGCCCCAGTGGGCATGTGTGGCTCTCTCTATTGGAAAATATGTTTCAGCCAGTGATGAAAATATAAACCACACAAACCACTTGGTTTCTAAGAGAACAGGTTTTGAGAAACCATGTTTTGGAATAAAGCCTCAATTTTCCATTTCACAACAAAACTCCCCAAAGGAAAAAAAAAATTTTTTTTAATTATAAGGGATACTGAGGGTAGCATGAGTAAAGAAGACTTAAAATAAAGGAAGAGAAAAACCTAGTATAATCACGAAAGGCTTCCAGAACTAGTGTGTAAAGTTGTATTCTTCCCTATCTCCCCACCTTCCAACTTGTTTTCATAAAACCCCGACACTCTGCCCAGGCTTTCCAACTGAAAGCTTCCTGAAAAGTTTGCTCCTGCAGCATAAGCTCCAGAACTCTATTAAACAAAATTCTTGTAGAAAAGAAAACACTAGACTGCATACTGATATTAACTGATTTTAAACCCTTTTGGGCATAAGTTTTGTGGAGAAATTAGCATGAGAGTTTTTGGACACTCACAAGTCAAAGGGAAAAGAGAGTCTGGAGACACAGAACTATTTTGTCCATTTCACAGTGTCTAGTAGGGCTAGTGCTGCCAGCAGACCACAGTCCTTCCCCTTATAAGGATGGGATGGGAATAGGGTCAGAATTGGAACTCTGAATGCTAACTGAATAGCCCTGGGCAAGTGACTTAGCTTCTCTGAGTATCAGTCTTGCTCTCTATAAAATGAGGTTATACCTGTATCCTATCTAAAAGCATTATTAAGATCTTAAAAAATGATCAGGTACTATTTATTCGTAAGGATAAACATATCCAATTTTATTATTTTCAATTTATAATTCAAATTTATTATTTTGAAAGATTGAACAGAATAGAACCAACTATAAATAGTTTGGATGCATTCAATTCAAGCAAAAAATTGATTTTCATTTTTGGTTATTTTAAGCAACTATTGAATAATTTAAAAATTATTTTAAATTAATACCTATCTAATTTTAATACCTAAAAACAATATAGGGAAAATTCCAAAGTCTCACCCCAAAATATGAAGATGTGATACTCGAAAAACAATGTCCTTAGTTCAAAATTATTACAATTAACTTATTATAACTATGTTTGTTCACATTAACTTCAGTACCATCAAATTTTAAAACAAACCACTAAAATGTATATACTATATTCTTTTCATAGCACTTGTTAAACATTGGACTGAAACTTCCTATAAAGGTGAAAACTATAATAAAAGACAAATCATTGAATGCAAAGCATCTACTTAATTTGTTAGATGGCAAACACTAAACTGTCACCTTAACAAATTGAGAATATCCCCAAATCCTGCAATATTTTCTATAAACAAAATAGACATAATTAGCAGAGTCAAAGAAAAATGGTGTTGGTGTTCTATGTCTAGGTGAATAATTATATAGGCAGAATAAAAATAATAGAAAGGACCATGGAAATAAAAAGGGAAAATGCATATGAATGATAGATGGAATTTGATTGTTTAGCAACACATACATGGAAAGCAAAGGCAAGTAACTTCACAAGCTGCCTCTGATTCTGTCTTCTAACTCTAATCCTTGTCACGGTGTTTCAAAACAGTTCTGATTTCCTAGGGTAAATTTTTTATGTTGAACCACAATAATTTGCAAATCCAAATTATTGTGTCTGTTGAATGTCCTCAAATTGGGCTTGAAGATTGCCAGGGAATTTTGCATTGACTTATGAGTTTATCCAAGGTCAGGAAATCATTCTCAAGGTCAAGAACATTTGCAGTCTGGCATACTTGATCAATTTTCTAACTTCCCTGTGATTGCTAAAGTCTGATTTAGTCAGTTTTTGGTTTTCCCTTGTTAGCATCCCAAGACAAATGCAGACAGCATTTAATATAATTAAAATCTTGTATTAAATAATTCTTCTTTGTTTCCTGCTATTTCTTCATAAGTGAACTTTGCATTGACATTTAAAATTGAGATTGGAAAAAGTGCACATTTGCTGTTTCTCCCTACTTTAGTGTGGATTTCTTTTGTGAAATATCCTTAAGTGTTCTTCAAATTCAGTGTAAACATGGAAGCAGTAGATATTTTGGAAAGCAGATATTTTTGGAAATGTGTTTCATCAACCTTAAAGAGATGAAAAGACTTACCTGTTTTTTTTTTTTTTTAATTACAGTGTATTATGTACATTTTCTATGCATCTGTCTTAGGGTAAGTGCCCTGAAAACTCCGAGAAAGTAGCATGCCTAAACTGGAAGGGATTCTAGGACTTGGTTCAACTTCTCAGATTGAAAATGTAGGCTCTGACAAGTTTTTGAACCAGCAATTCAATGCTGTGTGAAAGATAAAGGACACGAACCCAGGTTATATTATTCCACTAAACCATTCTAATTGAAAGAGATGGAGAGATATACAGGAAGCATCTGTTGCTTTACATTGACTCTGAGAATTTAACATGAAATTGTTCCTGCAAAGAGAAGGTGCTGTTGACACCTGGCCCCACAGTTCTTCACCATTCACTGTTCCCAGGTGCTGTGCAGCCAGTCTCTTCCTGGAAGCACCTATGAGTCTTAGCCTAAGAGCTTTCTGGAGATAACTCCAGGAGGATCCCTCAAGCAACGATGGACCGATAGGTTGTCCTTTAAAATGGAATAACTCTGGGGTGAATTGTGCATCATCTTCCAGATGTCTCTGGGAATTAAGTCCCAGGTTGTTATGGGAGTGACCATTTTATTTATGTATAATCTTTGGGCTTCCTTTTCTTTTTCTGGTCTCACTTCCATATTCCTGTATTAGACAGAATAATGGCACTCCCAACAATGTCTACAGTTTAAGGACTTGTGAACATGCCACCCTACGGAGCAAAAGGGACTTTGCAGATGTGATTAAAGCCATAGAATTTGAGATGTGGAGATTATCCTAGATTATCTAAATGGGGATAAATCTAACAACATGGTTCTTTCAAAGCTGAGAACATTTTCCTGCTGCAGTAAAAGACAGATGTAGTAGCAGGAGCTCAAAGAAATGCAGTGTTGGTGGCTTTGAAGATGGAGAAAGAGCACCATGTGCCAAGGGATGCAGGTGGCCTCTAGAAATTAGAAAAGGCAGGAGGCGCCAATGTCTTCATTTTAGCTCAGTGATATCTGTGTTGGGCTTCTGACATACAGAACTATAAAATAATAGAGGTGCTCTGTTTGAATGTCCCCCCAAATTCAAGTGTTGAAAATGTAATCATCAATGAAATGGTGTTAAAGAGGTGGAAACTTTAGGGTTTAATTAAGTCATAAGAATGGAGTCTTCATGAATGAAGACCTTATAACATTGCTAGAGGGGCCTATTAACCACCCTTTTGGTCTTACATTCCTTCTGCCATATTAGGATGTGAGGTTGTAGTACTGAAGATACAATCTTGGAAGCAAATACCCAGTCCTGACCAGAAACTACTGACACTTTGAATTTGGATTTCCAGTGCTCAGAATTGTGAGGAATAATTTTCTCTTCACAAATTATCTGGTCTAAGATATTAGTAATAGCAACATGAATAGACTAAAACAGAAATGTGTGTTGTGATAATCTGTTAGTGATGGGAAGCTAATTCCATCCTCTATGTATTTGGAATTACATCCAAAATAAATTACTTGCATTCAAATCTTTGCATAAGGGTTTGTTTCTTGGGAAGACCTTTTCAAGTTACTATAGAGTACTGCTACCTCTTCTTTATGTGTCTTTGTTCTCCAGTCAGGATTTATGGACTCGGTGTTTTCTTATGTACTTCTTACTGTTTGGGTGTCTAGAAGTACGAAAATGTTCAATAAAAACGTGCTGGTTTATTTGAAGGAATAAAAACATTTTTTTTTTTTTTTTTTTTTTTTTGGTGGTACCAGGGATTGAACTCAGGGGCACTCGACCACTGGGCCACATCCCCAGCCCTTTTTTTTTTTTTTTGTATTTTATTTGGAGACAGGGTCTCACTGAGTTCCTAAGTGCCTCGCTGTTGCTGAGGCTGGCTTTGAACTCGCGATTCTCCTGCCTCAGCCTCCCAAAGTGCTGGGATTACAGGCGTGCGCCACCGCGCCCGGCTGAAGGAATAAAAACATTTACTAATTAAGTTGCCCTATCAAGAATAATTGGCTCAGAGAGATAACACTTGAGGGCAAGAAATTACTCGATTTCAGGACATGCTGGTATATAACCAACCAGATATTCATGGAATAAAATCAGATCTTCAAACCAACATAGTACTAATAATTGTAGTAAAGAAACAGGAAACATAACTGGAATGCTTCATGGAGGGGTGGAGAACAAACGACACTTCCCATGTTTCTAAGTGTTTATAAAGCTAGCATTCTCAAAATATTTTGATCCCTCTCTTCAGTTTGCATAAACACATTCATATCATCTTCATTTCTTGGGACAAATTGGAAATACAAGATGGTTGTTCTTCATTTCTCATTCCATCATCTATTTCATTTCCTTTGCACTTGAGTGCGCTTAAATGTAGATTCAAAACTTCTCTTTTGATCTTCACAATCCTCTTCTCCTTTTCTCTCTTCTCTCTTGATCTTTTGGTTTCTTCTCTGACTCCCTCTTTTCTCTTTCTGTCTATTAGAACCCATGGAATTGATATTGACGGCAGTGATGGATGTCTGTTTGTTGTTCATCTATTGTTCCCTTTCCTCTTCCCCTTTCCTGCAGGCACCCAGATTTTTCTTTGGTTGTTCAGTAACCACAGTTTGTGGTAGGATCTCCTCTGCCAATTATTCCCCTGGTGAATCTGCACAGTCCTTACCCATACCGTGTAATTTCATCACAATGACCCCAGTTATCATGCCAGTGATTCTTGTATAACTGAGAATTGACCAAGGAGTGATTGACTTTCTCATGGTCAAAGTGAATGTTTCAAGAGTGGGCAAGTGAATGGAATAGAACCAAATAGAACAAAGGCCAGCAAGTGTGACTATTGGTAGTAAGAAGAGATCTTCTGGCTGGGCATGGTGGTGCATACCTGTAATCCCAGTGGCTTGGGAGACTGAGGCAGGAGGATCACGAGTTCAAAGCCAGCCTCAGCAAAAGTGAGGCACTAAGCAACTCAGTGAGACCCTTTTTCTAAATAAAATACAAAACAGGGCTGGGTATGTGGCTCAGTGGTCAAGTGCCCCTGAGTTCAATCCCTGCCCCACCTCCCCCAAATAAAGAAGAGATCTTTTTATATTTAGTGAAATAAGCTAAACTCACAAGGTCATGGATGGCATATTTTTTCTCATATGTGGAAACCAGAGAGCAAAAACAAAAAACAAAACACCTTGCCTCCATAACCTCTCTGGGTTGGGAGAAATCTCATGAAAATCAAAGAGAGATAAGTAGAGTAGAGAAAAGGGAGCAGGGGCAGAAGAAGGGGAAGGAAAAGGGAAATACTGGGGAATGATATTGCCCAAATTCTATTGTTATATCCTGTGCATGTACAAATATGTAACACAAATACCACCATATGTATAGTTGTAATGCACTAGTAAAAAATTTGAAAAAAAGAGAAGTTAAGTAAAAATATGGAAAAAGAAAGAAAAGTAAATTGCTGCAGCTCTGTATGCTAACAGGAAACCTTAGGACAGAGCTCACACATGGAAGTAGGAAATAGCTATGAGAAGAGAAAAGGGCCTCTGCCTTGCTTTCACTACTTCAACTCCGTTGACCAGTTGACCCAGAAAGAAAAAATCGTGCCCTGTATTATAGATGGTTCTTCACAATATGTTGGGTATCACCCAGTAGTAGGATAGTTACAGTGTAATAGTACTGAACAAAAATAAATGTCCCAAAAGATATTGTGGAAAGGAAATGTCTTCAGGGGGCAGAACTTTGAGCAATACATTCTGTTATTCCTTTTGCCTGAATGATTAGATGGTCATAGGCATAGGTATCTCTACTGCCTATGCTTAAGGTTTTGAAGAGACATGTGGATGCACATCTTGAAATGGGAACAAAGTATGAGGACATTTGTATTTCATGTGAATACTAAGTAAAAACCACTCTTGGCAGAGAAGCTTCTCAAGAACTACATGGACAGCATGCTGAGGGCTAGATTGTCCCCTGCTAGTGTCCTGTGAACTTCCCACAGTGGTGGTGACTGGATCAACCTCGACAGAGACTAAAGACCTTCTCTCCATAACCTCTCTGGGCTATAGCTCATGCCCGGGGGCAGGGGTTGGTGCTGGCAATAGGAATCTTCCTGTTAGAAAAAACTACCTTTGTTTGAGTATATTCTTTATTCTATATATCACTTATTTCATCCTCGCATTATTTCTATAAGGCAGGTATCATTAAAGATTTTTGATATGGAAAGAAAAAATAAACGTGAGAGGAAATCAATCGAGACCATAGAGCTGGTTAGCAGAGGAAGCAGCATCCAGAACAGGTCTCTCTGACTCACAGACTGAGTTCTTGGCATGACCCAGCATCTCTCAGCTGCATAGGATAGGTGACCCTTAGGAGAGACTTTGGGTCTACTTGGAGGCTCCTCTGCCCTGCCTGGGATTCCTCCTACCTCCTTTGGGACTCATCTGTGCTGCCACCCTGTGGGATCTTCCTCCATGTGGACTATGAGTACCCCATCACCTTAACCTCGTTCGAGCCATAATCACTTCTTGCCTGGATTACTGTAATGCCTCCTAGCTAGGACCCCTGCTTCTACCACCACCCGGACTTCTGTCTGTTCTCTACATGGTACAAGAATGGTCCTGTCACAACATGCTGCTCCTTCACCCTGAAGTCTTTTGACTATTCATCTCGCTTTATGTAAGGGTATTCCAAGCTCGGAAAGCCCTGACTCCCACTTCCCTTTCTCCTTCTCTGACCTTAACTTCCTCTAGTGCATACTACCCAGTCACCATAATTGATTTTCTTTTCTTTCAGTTCACTAAGCAGGCCTGGAATTTTATTTTCCCAGGGCTCGCTCTCCCACTTTCATGTGTTCCACAGCTGTCCTCTGCATGAGCCCTTCCTTCACCTCCCCATGTCACATTACAATGCCCCTGTTTTAGTCAGCTTTTTCGTTGCTGTGACTACAAGATCTGACCAGAACAATTTTAAAGGAGGAAAAGCTTATTTGAGGGCTCACAGTTTCAGAGGGTCTTAGTCCATAGAAGTCCGTTTCTCGCGTCTTGAAGTGAGGTAGAACATCATGACCGAAGAGTGTGGCAGAGGGAAGCAGCTCATATCACGATCAGGAAGCAGAGAGAGAGACTCCACTCTCCAGATACAAAATATATACCCCATAGCCTCTTCCCCAGTGAACCACTTTCTCCAGCCACTCCTCACTTCTCTCCTGTTACCACTCAGTCCCATCAGGAATTAATTCACTGACGAGGTTAAGGCGATTACCCAATCATTTCTCCTCTAAATCTTCTTGCATTGTCTCACACCTGAGCTTTTGGGGGACACCTTACATTCTAACTATAATAGCCCCTTTCCCATGGGCATGCACCTCATTTCTTCCATGTTTTATTTTCCCCCATAGCACTCCTCACCTTCTACCATAGGGAATCCTCCATTTACATTGTTTTGTTTACCCACTGATTCCTGCATCCTCTCTGCATCCCCTCACTGGATATGATGGTTAATCTTGGATGTCAATGTGACTGGATTGAGAGACATGTAGACAACTAGTAAAGCACACTTCTGAGTATGTCTGTGAGGGTGTTTCCAGAAACAATTGGCACGTAGGTCAGCAAACTGAGTGGGGATGACCTGCCCTGAATTTGGGCAGCACTATCAAATAGGCTGGGGGCCCAGAGGGAACAAAAAGTGGAAGAAAGGGGAAAGGCTCACAAAAGCATGTGTGCTTGAGTCTTTTTGAGCAGGAGCATTTTTTTTTTTTTTTTTTTTTTTTTTGCTGCTGCCATCACGGATGGACATCAAAACCTACACCCTTCAGCCTTTGAGTGTGGATTTATACCAGTGACTCTCCAGAGGCCTTCCAGGCCCTCAGCTTCAGACTGGAGCTGCATTTGGTTCCTCTTGTGCTAAGTCTTCCAGTTTCTTGGACTGAGCAGCTACTGGTTTCCTTTCCTCTCCAGCCTGAAGATGTCTACTGTGGGACAATTCAGCCTCTGATTATGTAAGCTAATCTAATAAACCCCCTCTTATAACATATTCTATGGGTTCTGTTCCTCTGGAGAACCCTGACTAGTACACTGGACTATAAACTTCATGAAAATATGACCTTTTAAATTAATAGATTTATTTTTCAAAGTAGTTTTAGGTCTAGAAAAAGATTGAGCATCAAGTATATACTATCTCCACTCCTCCCAACATCTTCTCCTATATTAACATCATGTGGGGGGCTGGGGTTGTGGTTCAGCGGTAGAGCGCTCGTCTAGCACATGTGCTGCCCGGGTTCGATCCTCAGCACCACGTAAAAATAAAGGCACTGTGTACAACTTAAAAAACAAAACAAATAAATAATTTTAAAAAATCATGTGGTAAGTTTGTTCCAATGGATAAGCCAATATTTATACAATATTACTTCCTTAAGTTGACAGTTGATTTTTTTTTTGTGTGTTCTACATTTCATGGGTTTTCACAAATGTATAATGACACATGCCGACCATTACAGTATCAGAGGGAGTAGTTCCACTGTCCTGAAAATCTCCCCTGGCCCACTGATTCATCCTTTCCTCTGTCCCTCCTCCTCCCAACTTAACTGCTCAATGTTGATCTTTTACTGTTTCCATAGTTTTGCCTTTTGTAGCATGTTGGATAGTTGAAATCATACACCATGGAGTCTTTTCAAATTGGCTTTCAAAAACAAATAAATAAAAGAACAAGAAACTTAGCAATGTGCATTTAAGTTTCTTCCATATCTTGTTGTGACTTGGATCATTTCATTTTAGTACTGAATAATATTCCCTTGTCTGGATATACCACAGTTTACTTATCCATTCACCTACTGAAGGGCATCTGTGTTGCTCTGAACTTTCAGAGATTTGGATAATGCTGCTATAAATATTTATATGCAGTCTTTTGTGTAGACATGTATTTTCAAATTCATTTGGGGAAATAATAAGGTGAATGATTTCAGGGTTGAATGGTAGGTGTACGATAAGGTTTGTAAGAAATTGCCAAACCATATTCCAAAGTAGCTGACCATTTTGCATTTTAACCAGCAATAAATAAGAATTCCTGTTGCTTCACATTCTCACCATTATTTAATGTTGTCAGTGCTCTGGATTTTGTCCATTCTAATATGCAATGGTATCTCATTATGTTTTAATTTACAGCTCCCTAATGGCACGTGATATTGATCATCTTTTCATATGCTCATTTGTCATCTGTGGATCTTCTTTGGTAAGGTGTCTGTTAAGATCTTTGGTCCATTTTAATAAACTGGGTTGTTTGTTTTCTCATTATTGTTTTAAGAATTCTTTGTGCATTTTGGATACTGGTCATTTAAAAAGGATATGTGTTTTGCAAAGATTTTCTTCTAGTCTATGGCTTGTCCTTTTTATTTTCTAAACAGCGTCTTTCAAAGAGTACACATTTTTTTCATTATAATTAAGTTCAACTTCATTCAATTTTTTCTGGTACTTTTGGTATTAGAGTAGAATTTTTCATCTGTTTTATTCATTGCTTTATCCTCAGCTCTTAGAACATTTCCTGGCAAATAGTAAGAACCCAATAAATATTTGTTGAATGACCAAGGGTTGTTTCCTAGGGGAATGCTTTCTTTCTTTTCTTTTACCCCCAAGGGAATTATTCAGTCACTGCATCACATTTGGTAAGCAACCACTGTCCTAAGCCCATTTACCTTATACAAAGGATCTATAATGCAGATGTGGAATGCTATTTTCCTGCATCGAGTGAATGGTAGCAGTTTAGAGTGTTCACATTATTTCAGGATGATAAGGTTTTCATTCACATTATTGCCTCAGCACTTCCCTTGTCCAATTTCACTCCCTCCTCCTTTTCTCTTGCACTGACTTGTCTTCCAACAAACCTAACTCAGTGTCTGTTTCCTGGGAGACCTGACAGTGTCTTTATTCACCTCTAAGTTTTAAAAAAATTATGCATAAATTAGGCTTATTGTAAAAAACAGTGTACAAGTAGACAGTATAGATAGATAAATAGTATAGGTGTTATAGGGCTTGGACCTGCCATGAAGCAGAGGCACCCTCTTCACTGGCTCATGTCAGAAGGATTTCAGACATGTTACTCAGAGGAGCAGGCATGGATTTATTAGGAGGGATGGGAAAAGGCAAAAGGGGTCACTCTCAAGGAGAAAGTGGGTCCTCTCAAGAGAGGAGAAGGATAACACTCCTCCTTCCCTCTGGTTTTACTGGGGATCCAAGGAAAGTTTCCAGAGTGTCTCACCTACATCACCTCTTAGCTTGACTGTTAGGATGACATCAGACTTTCAAGTCCTTCCTGCCATGACAACTTTAGGTTACGCTGGTTCTCCTGACCAGTTCTAAATGGAACATGTTCTTACAGATTTTATGGTTAGGAGAGATTATCCTTATCTTCCCGAGTTCTGGATCCTGGTCTCTGTAAGGGTCACAAAAGTTCCCCTTTTCAGGGAAATTTGTGTTCTTCTTATTGGCATTTTGGGCCTGAATTTCTTCTGAATTTTTGCTTCCGCAGATGACAGGTTGTTTGGGAGGCTGAAAAATCGCGAGTAAAGCCATAAGCACTTAGCCTAAGCCCTGTCTCTAAATAAAATACAGGGCTGCAGGTAAATTGCTTTTTAAAAAAAAAAAAAAAAAAAAAAAAAAAAAAAAAAAAAAAAAAAATACAATGAAGAAACTAGACCCTATCTCTCTCCCTGCACAAAACAATCAACTCAAAATGGATTAAAGACCTTGGAATTAGACCAGAAACTATGCAACTCCTAGAAAAAAAAAAAAGTAGGGTCAACACTCCAACTTTGAGGCACAGGCAATGACTTTCTCAATTGGACCCCTAAAGCTCAGGAACAATGCCAAGAGTTAATAAGTGGGATAGCATCAAATTACAAAGCTTCTGAACAGCAAAGGAAACAATTAGGAATGTGAAGAGAGAACCCACAGAATGGGAGAAAATCTTGGCTAGCTGTTCTTCTGACAGAGGATTAATACCTACAATATATAAAGAAAAAAAAAAAAAAAAAAAACTTTGCACCAAAAAGTCAAATAACAAAATTAATAAATGGGTAAATGAAGGAAACATACTTTTCAAAGGAAGAAATACAAATGGCCAACAAATATATGTAAAAATCTTCAACATCATTAGCAATTAGAGACACACAAATCAAATGGATAAGACTCTGAGATTTCGTCTTACACCAGTCAGGAGGGCAGTCATCAAGAATATAAACAATCATAAATGCTGGAGAGAGTGTGAAGAAAAAGAAACACTTACATTGTTGGTGGGATTGTAAAAGTACAACCACTATGGAAATCAATATGGAGGTTACTCAAAAAACTAGGCATGGAACCACCATATAATCTGACTCTACCATTTCTCAGTATTTATCCTAAAGAATTAAAGTCATCATACTATCATGATACAGGCATACCCACATTTATAGCAGCACAATTCACAATAACCAAACTATGGAGCCAGAGTATGTGTCCATAAGTGGATAAATGGATAAAGAAAATGTGGTACATATACACAATGGTGTTTTATTCAGCCATAGAGAAAAATGTAGTTATGTCATTTTCGGGAAAATGGGTGGAACTTGAGGCCATTATGTTAAGTGAAATAAGCCAAATTCAGAAGATCAAGAGTTATATGTTTTCTTTCATATGTGGAAAATAGAGAGAAAAAAGGAAAAGAAGGGTGGGGGGAGGAAGGAATTTCATGAAAATTAAAAGGAGATCAGTAGAGGAAAGGGATGGGGGGTGGGAGGAGTGGAGATACATGGGAAGTGCTAGACAGTGATACTGGCCAAATTATATTGTTATATTATGTGTATGTATGAATATGCAACAAATTCCATCATCATGTGAAACTATAATGCACTAATAAAAAATGTGGAAAGAGGAAAAAAAGAAGGCCTGTGGGGTTCCCAGTTTCTAGACTTATTCCATTAGCATCATGCTCCCACAAGTCACATCTCTGTGATCCCTATCATAGGGATAGTTAAATCTAATGAGTGCTAAATGTAACTATTGTCTATGGTTATCCCCACCCCAGTTCTATTTCTTGTAGGATATATATGCTTTCTTTATCACCATGATTATTTTTAACTAAGCAAGGTTTCTTAAACAAGCAGGACAATAAATCAATCTCTTCTTTTGGACCACTGCATAATATTATATTTTTCAGAATTTCATACATGTTTATTTCTTCTTTCATCCCATTTTCTTGTTTTGTTTTCCTTTCTTTAATTTTTTCTCCAAATAAAACAAACATAGAGATTAAAAATGCATACATTTAAAAAGTTCAAACTATGTAAAATAAAGTGTGAATTTTACCTTTCTGTGCTGCTATGTATACATCTCACTCTCCAGAGACCACAGCTTTCAATGATTTCTGATTTTCTTCTTTTGGTGCCTGTCTAGCTTCAAGTTATATATACTAGTATTTATTTTTAAGATTTTATAAAAATGATAGTTACCATAGCTAAACAATTAAAGATTTATAATGAGCACAATTTTAATGGACTGTAGGATGAACTGAAGGCTATGGCTGTGCTTAGTGCACCGTCCGGAACTGATGACCTGCCCAGGTAGGATGACATCATGGTTGATGCCATGAACTCTACAAGCAGTCTGAGTTCTAATTCTAGCTGTCATTTCCTGGTTGTACCATATTAGGTCTGTGTGCCTTGCTTTCTCAAATCTAAATTTAAGATTAAAATTGTACATAAGTTGTAGGGTTTTCATGAGTTAAAGAGACATTTACTGTAAAATATATCAGGATTTGGATTTCACCAGTGGAACATATTGACCATATGTCACCAATGTCATCTTGGACTCTTTTTGGATATCAGTAAAAATGAAACTGGTAAGAGCTCTCTCCCAAAGTTATATGAGGATTCAATTAATGAAATAGGGTATGTGAAATTATCTGGCATATAGTAGGCACTACACAAATGCAAGTTTCTCCTTTTCAGTTCTGTTGGGAATGGAAGATTTTTCTAGATGTGAAGATCTTGGATGATTTTCTACAGTATCACCAACAGTTCATGAGTTTCTTGGTTACTTAAAGAATGTCCATAAAATACTGCAAGTATTGTATAAGCTTAAAATTTTAGCCTTAGGGCTGAGGCTGGGGCTTAGTGGTAGTGCACTTGCCTCCTGGCATGTGTGAGGTACTGGGTTTGATTCTCAGCACCATGTATAAATAAAAAAAATAAAGGTTTATTAACAACTAAGAAAATATTTAAAACAAACAAACAACAACAACAACAAAAAAAAAAACTTCAGCCTTTTTTTTTTGCACTGGGAATTTAACCCATGGGGTCTTTACCACTGAGCCACATCCCCAGCCCTTTTTATTTTTGAAACACTTCTCACTAAGTTGCTTAGGGCCTCTATAAGATGCTGAGGCTGGCCTCAGACTCATGGATCCTCCTGCCTCAGCTTCCCTGTAACTGCTGGGATTATAGGCATGCACCACCATACCTGGCAAAAATTTAGTCTTTGATAAACAGAAAAAAAATTGTTACTATGACAGTCATAACTTCTATTTGAAAATAATGTCTGATTATTCATTATATGTCAAGACTGTGAACATTTTACTGACTTGATGAAGAAATGTGATTTTATTTAATTTTTATTACCTTAATATTTTCTCGGCTACTAGCTATTTCAGTGTTAAAATGAATTATTACTGACTTTCTTTAAGTCACATGTATTTATGATTTTGATTAGTTTGAAGAAAGCATTCTAAAGATGGAGAAACAGGAAGACTTGGTATAATGTTTGCTTAGTTACCAATCTCCCCCACCTATTCATTAGGATTAATCATAAATTTTTTAAAATTCTCAATTATATTCATGCCATAAAAGAAATCTGTTACAGTTCCTAACATTTATGATGTAGTGCAAAAAAAGACATTTCAAATTTCTAGTTGATTGTCCAAAGTAAACAGGTCAGTGGATTCATTCTGGGAGCATTGCCCATTTCATGGAAGATTTATAGTTAAAGTGAAATACCAGCAGTAACATCATAGAACATTAACAATTTTATGTTTTTTGAAAAAGTAATAACAGTGTGAAAGAAAGGCCTTGATGACAAAGGCACATCTGAAGTACAATGTACAATTTAAATTAGTTTCATCTTTTACTTCTCTAGATGGTTGCATCTGTGGAGACTTGGCTGACCAGCAGTTCACCTGAACAGGATTGTCAAAACTCAAACTTGATTTATAAACTATTTTGACATAATCAATGGTATTGGGAAAGAAAATTAAAGATGATTTTGACAATGTTTATGCAGCATGAAGTAAAAGGTTTAGAGATTTAGATAGACTCATTTTTGAGATTTCCCACCTATTTACTTTTAAGTTCAGACTCCAACAGCATTTGAGAAGATGATGACTTACAAGTTTCATTTAGAATCAACATTGCCTAGATTTACCTTTCCCAAAATGGCATATCATGTAGTAGGCCTGCCATTTCTCCGTTTACAGGGAGAGATTTTGATTCACAGAAGCAATATTCACTGGTACTTTATTTTTTTATGTTCTTGTCTCAGTTTTCATTTAAAAATTCATACATTATAATTATACAAAATAGTGAGATTCATTGTGATATATTTGTATATCTGCGTAACATAATTTGGTCAATTTCATTGTCTGCCAAGCACTCTTAAAAAATACAGACATTGAGCCGGGCGTGGTGGCGCACGCCTGTAATCCCAGAACTTGGGTGGCTAAGGCAGGAGGATCGCGAGTTCAAAGCCAGCCTCAGCAATGGCGAGGAACTTAGCAACTCAGTGAGACCCTGTCTCTAATAAAATACAAAAAAAAAAAGGGGGGGGGCTGGGGAGTCAAGTGCCCCTGTGTTCAATCCCCAGTACCAAAAAAAAAAAAAAAAAAAAAAAAAAAAAACAGACATTGTTCCAATTTAGCACTCTATTTCACTTCTATGACAAACCAAACTGGGAGAGCAAAGCCATTGTAAAATGCTCTACTAAGGGCAAATAGGGAGCAAAGTAGGATTAAGAACCTCTCCAGATTGCTTGATGCACTGAGTTAAAATTTTGAGCTAAGCACACCTGAAGTCCAAGCTACTCAGGAAGCTGAGGCTGGAAGAGAGCAAGTACTAGCACAACCTGAGCAACTTAGTTAAACCCTTGTTTCAACATTTTTTTTTTTTGAGTTATGACTGTGTGACTTACGTATCTACTGGCATTATGAATACATCTATGTCTATATCTATTCTATATCTACATATGCAAATTCTATCCACATGCTGGTGAGCATCAGTTGTCATCCATGTAGAACATTACTTCGGGGAGCTTGCTACATTTTCATTCAGGAGGTCTTGGATGGGCTCTGAGCATTGGCATTGTTAACAAGTTCCCAAGTGTTGCAGATGCCATTGGTCCTTGGACCACAATTTGAGTATCATTTATATGAAGCTTTCTCATGTTTGCATTTTTTAATGAGGAAGACTTCAGTTGCACATTGTAGTCATTTTCCTATAGTTGATAAACTGATAGATTTAACTTTGTTTTTCCTTTGTGATTCTTAGGTATATATTTTGATGTGAATATGCTAATGATATAGCAAATTCATTGTGTCATTACATCTAATATAGTGATGTAAGCATTTGCATATTTAATTTGCTGAGTACTAAAGGACATTACAAGCAAAGTTTAAACTTCCTTTACCCTGCTGATCACTACTAGTCAGTTAATAAGATGATGTATTATTTTTGTTTTTTCACTTTCAGTAAGATGGACAGGAAAAAACATATTTAGTGCATGTGACATAGAAAAGACACCAATTTTTAAAAAAGTATAATATAATAGCAGAAAAGATCAGTAGAAGAAAGGGAAGGGAACAGCAGGAGGGAGTAGGGGAAGGAAAGAAGAAGTACTGGGGACTGAATTAGAACAGATTATATTCCACACTTTTATAATTATGTCCAAATGAATCCTAATGTTAGGCATAACTAAATAGAACCAAATAAAACTCAATAAATGAAAAGAAAACCTAGTACTGAGAAGGCAGTTTCAGGTGCCATTAGATTAAAATGAAGCAGTATAAATAAACTCTCAAATAATGTTGGTTTGTTGAAATCTTGAGTTAAACAATATGTCCAACCTATGAAGCAATGTGGTTAGACATTCTAAACTGTTGTAGGAACCTGACTTCTTTTATTCCTCTCCCTACCTCGCTCTCATTTCTGCTTAACTTTATCAAGAATGAGGGCCTGTAGTCTTAGTCAAGGATAACCTGGGTTCAAAGGTCACAATAAGGTCACAATGCAAAGGGAGTAAATTTTGTAGAGCAGGAATAGTGAGATTATAAATAGGATTGGACTAAGGAAAGTGTTTTATTATGTTGTTTCTCATGCTGGAAAGGTTTGGCCCCTGCCTGGTCATGGGAGGTTTGGTGAAATATGGTTTGAGAACAACTGCATTACCTATGAAATGACACTACTTAAGTGATAACTTTGTGCTGATTGCACAGAAGCAGAAATGTAGAGGCTGAAATATTAAATTATAAAATTGTTAGCAAGAAAATCTAGAATATATTTATATTAGTTTATTTCATAGTTGACATAAAAATGAAATTAAGCAAACAACTCTTTTTTATTTGTTCCAATTAGTTATAAATGAGTGTAGAATGTATTTTGACACATCATACATAAATGGAGTATAACTTCTCATTCTTCTGATTGTACATGATGTAGAATCATACTGGTCATATGGTCATTTATGTACTAGGGTAATAATGTCAGATTTATTCTACTATCCTTCCTACCCCCATAACCTTCCTCTTCCATCACTCCCCTCTATCTAATCTGAAGTAACTCTATTCTTCCCTAAACCCCCACCCATTGTGAATTAGCATCCACATATCAGAGAAAACATTTGGCCTTTGGGTTTTGGAGATTCGCTTATTTTGCTTAGCATGATCTTCTCCAGCTTCATCCATTTACCTGCAAATGCCATAATTTCATTCTTCTTTAAGGCTTAGTAATATTCCATTGTGCATATATACCACATTTTAAGCAAACAATTCTTGTAGAAAACTTCCAGACATCTGATAGCAAATCTGTAGACCTCCAGAAGCCTCATTTGATAATCATGTTTTGATGGGTCTTTTGGACCACATTCCTTCTCTAAATTGATTTCCTAGTTCCCCATTTACAAGACTATTATAATGAGAAGTCTGGTTCTTCTCTCTTCTAAAGGAGTTGTATCTCTGCCTTGGCCTTCTGGCCCTCAACTTTAGAAGAACTTTGGGTGATGGGCTCAAGGGAAATTGAACAGAAAACACAGGCCTGCTTGGTTTTAGGATATAGGGAGAAGCATTTTCTATTGAATTTAGCTTCTCATGCCTTTTCCTTGTCAATCTTGAAGGCATGCTCAGATAACAAAGCAAAGGGGAATTGTCTAAGCAGAAGCTCCAACTACTTGATGTTCTGGCAAAAGGATCTCTCAAACCTTATCCAGGACCCAAGTCTCATCACCAAGGTAGGAGAATAAAGAGGGATCGGGAGCTAAGGATCAACCTGGCATTTTTTTTTTTAAGGTTTGTTTTCTGTGAAAGGTAGTCATTGGAAATCTGTAGTAATGGAATGTGCCAAAGGGTCCTGGTGATATTCATCATAGTAAATAAAACATGTGGAACTACCCATGAGTGGAGTTTCCTGCCACAGAGGTCATGCCAGAGTCATTACCCTGCCTTATTTTCCCATCATGGAAGCACTGTGGAAACATTTTCCATTTCTCTCTTTTTTAAAGCTCAAAATTCTAACCTGAGCTTGGATTGCTGACAAGTCAGCAAGGTTTCCAAGTTGTTAATTTTATATGAGCAGAGTTTTTATACAGTGTGGATTGAACGAGGAGTCTGTGAATAGCTTGGGGACAAGCTGCAAGACTTGGAAATTTGGTCAGGATTAAGACAAGAGGGTCTTTCAAACACAGGGCATTGTTTCAACGAGAAACTACAATTAGGAAAGTATATAATTGCAAAATCATAGCATCTCAGTTCCAGACCTCAAGGAACATTCAATGGGTGTTTGGATATTTTCTATGACATCAACCCATCTTTACAACATATTGTCTAAAAATCTGAGCTTATGAGAGATTTCCTGATGTAGTTAATACATTTTTTTTCCATAATTTTTTTCTTATCTGGATTACTTATAATTGCTGTTTGGAGTAGCATTTTTTGAGAGATTTTCCTCTTGAATTCTGGAGTTTCATTCCATGCAATCATGACTGGAATATTTTCAATCCTATTTTCCCAATGTTGATGACACCATTGACCTTCTTCTAGTTTTCCAAAGGTAATAAGGTCACTCTCTGTCTTCCTTTTCTTAACTTTATTTCTAAATGCAGATCAAGATTAGTTTTATCATATTTGTTCTTAAGAAATTTCCACTATCAAGAGATGGCCAATAGTTTAGTTTTTGTTTTTGTAAATCTTATTTTTAAATTGCTACAATATCTTTAGGGTTTTTTGTTGTTGGTGGTGTCATTTGAATCCAAACTCTCGAGTCACCTTTTGAATATGGTAATGAAGGAATATCAATCCCATTTTCAGCCAGTACCTCTATAACTTTCAAAGATGGGAGGAGAGTCAACAAATTCTTAAGGGATTTTACAGAGGAGGATTGGAGGCACAGAGTTAATACTTATATCATCACCAAAGTATCTGCCACATATGTACAGATGTAAACACCACAAAATATATGGTTTTTAATTTACACATTTTGCATTGAAAGTAGAATTCTATACTCCCTTGATCCAGGTAAAAGCTGTCAATATTGGCTATAAAGTCATGTTTTAAATTGCCTGTGTACACAGAATTTCTGTTCTAATTGGTCTGCCATAAGCTACTGGGAAATGGAAAGCAGCTTTCAAATGGTTTTGGATGAAAAATCAGAATGTTATTCTAAGCTTCACTAGAGGTTGTAGATGCCATAGGAACTTTTTTTTCTTTTCACCAAATAATTTGAGAAGAGAACTTGCTTCCTTCTTTAACCAGTTAGGCAATGGGAACACCATGCTGCCTATTCCATAATTATGTAATTTACCTCTATTTTAGAAATGCAGTGATTTTAAAATTAGGGTGCCAATTTATTTATTTTCCAGGGTTTGAGCAAAAGAAAAATAGGACTCCAAGGCTCTATGCTGCTCAGGCTTGCCTGCTTTGTCAGCTTGTGGGTCATCTCCATGCAGCGTTGGAACGTCACACATTTTCCTCCAACTCAGAAGCAGTCAAGGAACAAAATCGCTTTCTCAGGAGATAAGCTTGTATCACATCCCCCAACATTCCCCTAAAAATACGCCCTGTGTTCATTTTGAGTAATGGAAAGAGAAGTCAGACACAGCCTCGCACACTCCTGATTTGGGTTCTAAAATGATGAAATGAATGAGGATAAAGGGGCTTCTGACACATCTCTCAGTCATGGGCACTGACCTGTCATACATCTGTCGAAGTCACACTGAAATAAACCCAGGGACTTAATATCTTTGAGGTAATAGAGAACTTCTCTTTCAGTTGGACTTAAAGAAATGAATTAAGGCTTGTCAGTGTGAGTTTTCAACAGACACAACCCCAGTTTAAACCTTCACGCTGGAAGACAGATGGATACCCAGCGTCCTAAGTTCAGAAAGGAGTATTCATTGGTTGTGAGAGCCAATGAGATAGAAAAAAATGATAAAAGATCTCCAGGGGACATCAACCGATTGGCCTGCTCTTTGAAACTCTTTCCCTCTGCATGATCTGGAGACTCATCCAAAGCCGGGTCGCCTGGTGCCGTTCCTGCCTTTTGCACTCCTCCTCTCTTGCATTGCTCAGCACTTGCCAACCATTCCAGAAAAATCTCTATTGCAGTTGCTGTTTCTCAGAAGTGTGTACTAACTTCTGCATCCATTTTGTGTTTTTCCTCTAATAGGTATGAAAGTTCTAATTCTGCATAAGCAAAGTAACAAAGTGGAATTTTCGTTGGGAGGAAATAATTTGTATTAGAAAAAAAAAAAAAGTACCACATAGAGTTCTTCTTCCTGGGAAGCTGATTACCAGATCTGGTCAGCCCAGGCAACCAAATCTTGGACCCAGTAACTGGGCAGGAGATGCTCAATGGTGGTGGTGGTGGTGGTGGTGGGGTTGATATATAAGAATGTCTGGAGGAATTACTTAATTTATGACTTCATGAAAAAGAAGTGTATAAATTAGTTGATCCGAATATACTATGGCTTTAGTTTTTAGTTTGGAAACCTATAAATATGTAAACAATTATCAAGTATGATAATCACAGATTTTCCTCATAAAGAAAAATCTGATGAATTTAAGTAGTTGGGTAAGATAAGGGAAGTTTCCCTGCTTGCCTCCCCAAGACAAAATAAAAAAAGTGAAGATAGATGAAGTCTGTCCAGAGACGCTAAAAAGAAGAGTTCCAAAAGTAATCAAAGTTTTAAAGGAGTAAGTGAAACAATTAGACCTGTTGAAAAGTCATATAAGTTGGGCATATAAGTGACAACTGGACATGAAAAATATCTCCTGCAGGGTTCGTTTCATTTTAGGTCACCTCTGGAGCTTAGAGTTACTTCTTACTTCTGGAAGTGTTTTGCCCCTGGTTGTTCTACCAACTCCGGAGGCCTCTGGTCTCCTGCCCCCACAAGAAGTTCTCTTGGTGCGAGGCTGGTGATAGCTCTCTGGAAACCAGAAAGCTGATTACCCACCATCACCCAAGCTGCCTGTCTAAGATCCATGGACCTGCTGCTACATGTGAGGCTGTGCTCTGAGAACCCTCTCTCTCTGCAACCTGATTTGGATCTCACTGTTTTTCCTAGCTGTATGACTGTCTTGATCTGTTGGTATCTCGCCACTCTGCCAATTTGGAGTCAGCCACGGCCAAGGCATTTCTTATGGCAGCTCTGCTGATTATGATCTTTCTTTGTACATCTCTGCCAGGGATACAGGTTTCCACGAGGTTCTCCTTATCTTGGTAAGGAACCAGAAGCAGTGTAAAACTGAGCATGTAAGACCTAAGACCTATGTGAACTTTGGGAGGACTTTCATGGCCTGCCATCTTCCACAAGGTAATTGGGTTATGTCCTCAGGCCTGCTGCCTGTGGAAGAGGGAATGAAGGCTGGATGCTCTTCCTTGCGTTACTCATCACTGGCAGGCTCTGATCATTCTTACATGGGCATCTTGGAGGCTCTGTACCCAAGGCCTTCACCTCTTCCTGTCCATGTTCCATGTAGCTACCCCTTGCAACTTTTGTCCACTATCAAGGTGTACTCAGTGGTGAGCTACAAGTAGGCCTGCATTAAGGACTTGAGTATAAGTAGTTAATATTTGATAGGTGACTCCAGGAAACACTGGTGCTTAATCCCACTGGGGAAGTCTGGGAGCCAGTGTAAATCACGAGATTCAGAATTACTGCATGGGACGGACAGAGTTACACCATTGCTGGAGAGCTGCTGAGTGAGGGGAGATTGAATCCTGGCATTTCCGGCCTACTTCTTGGGGGGCCCAAGAGGGCACTGGCAGCCACAGGAACTCATGGACAGATGGCAGCAATTGAAAGTCAGGCTGGATGAAATTCCATTGTGTATATATACCACATTTTCTTTATCCATTCATCTGCCGAGGGACATCTAGGTTGGTTCCACAACCTAGCTATTGTGAATTGTGCTGCTATAAACATTGAGGTATATATACACAATGGAATTTTATTCAGCAATAAAAGAGAATAAAATAATGACATTTGCAGGTAAATGGATGAAGTTGGAGAATATAATGCTAAGTGAAATCAGTCAATCTCAAAAATCCAAATACCGAATGTTTCCTCTGATATAAGGAAGCCGGTTCACAGTATTGATGGGTCGGGGTACATAGGAGGACTAGAGGAACACTATAATGGTCAAAGGGAAGGGAGGGTGCAAGGGGGGAAGGGGGAAAAGTGGTTGAATAAGATGGATATCATTATTCTAAATGCATGATTAAAGACTTGAATGCTGTGAATATACTTTGAATACAAACCGGTTTATGTAAAAAGATGCTCTATATGTATAGTATGAACTGTAATACATACTACTATAAATAAAAATTAAAAAAAAAAAGAAAGTCAGGCTGGTGTGCTCAGGTGGGGATATAGAGAAGGGACGTGGGCAGGGTACTCTGAGCTCTCCCTTCCACACTTCCTACACCCATCCTGTTTCTAGAAAGCCTTGCTTCAGGAACTGAGCAGGGCTAGACTCACTTCAGGCACTCTCAGATCAGTGGCCTGGGAAGGTTAGGCACTGAGAAATGGGCCTGCCACTGGCTTCCTATGTATACATCCCATGGAGGTGTGTACTGTGTTAGCCAGTTTATATAGCCCACACCTGCTCAGCTGAACAGAATTTGTTTTCTAAGCCAAACAGCTCCTTCAACACACCACTAGGGGTGCTCCTCAATCAAAACCATATTTCTGATACCCTAACCTCCCTGGGCTCCCCCCTCATCACAGCTCCCTATGGAATCTGCTCGATGTAACTGTACCTCTGACAACATTCTATACTAACCAGCATGGTCCAGCATGAAAGGTTACAACCAGGATTTATTGTTTCTTAGTCTACACGTGGTGAGTGGGGGTTTGAACTGTTTGGCAGCTTCTTGACAATGAGGAGCTCACACACATTGGTGGAGAAGAAAGGCAGGGAGTTGAGGCTGTACTTATAAGAGTTTCCGAGTGTGGCAGACATATTCCAGCCCCCAGTTCCCAATGTACCGCTTTTGGCAGGACTGTTACACAAAGATGGTGCTCACGGTCTTAGTCTGAGGGTGTGGTCTCCAGAAAGTAAGAACTGGACGGCCTTTACTTCAACCTCTTATAGCCTCAAGAGGAAGACTTGTTGCTTTTTAATTATCAAACAACCAACTAGCAGAGTGATAAATGTTAATTAGACAACTGCTTTGCTATATAGAGCTCCAGGGTGTTTAAAGAAATGTGGATATGGGAAAGGGTTCTTGATTTTGCAAGTTGGCACATTTACTTGAAGTGTGCACATTTATAATGTGCAACTCTAAGGTAGCATGACTGAATTTTTAAAACAAACATGGCAGAATTTTTATATAGCTAATGGCCCCCATCTACTCTTACATTAAATATTATCATTTCTAATTATATAATATTTGTGTTAGAGCTACACAACTTTACACTGCATTATCTAAGGTGACTATGTTGGACAGCAAAAATGTGAAAATAAAATGATTTTTTCTTAGCCACTATTTAACCTGAGGTTATCTTCCTTGATCACTGGGCAGTAATGTAACCTTTTATGGAATCTACTGAGAGCTTGAAGACAAAGCTAAAGAGCTCATAAACCAGTAGCAGGACATGAAGGCAAATTTACTTCACCATTATTGGATAATACTATTTGAGCTGGTGTAGAACAGGGTGTTTTCCCCTTTGAAAAAACTTATGATGATCCTTTCTTTACATAGAGGGGAACTGATTTCTAAAGACACAAAGTACTAAGGTGAGATGAGTATTTTCTCTTAGACTCATACAACCTTACTGGGTACATTTCATTTGCCTCTGCTTTTCAGATGAGGAAAGTGTGGCTCAGGGGGTTTAGATAATTTGCCCAACATGGTATAGTCAGAAGTCAAGGCAGGTCTAAATGCTGATCTGTGGAACTCCAAGGTTATTACCTTACATGCCTTTTCATAGTGAGAAGTTGTATCAGCAATGGCTACAATTAATATAGCCCTGTGTCTTTATGTAGTTGAAAAAGCAAAAGCCCTGTCAGAATTTTGTTCCTAGAAAAACAAAGGTGCACATCTGCCAGAGGCTGAGCAGGGACACTGGCAGGGCTGCCACAGCGTTTGTGCTCTCACTCTGCAGACCCAGAGGCCAAAGTGACAATGTCTTTGGAGAAACCAAATCTGTGCCACCATCACAGATTTTAAGCTCCGAATCTAAATCTTGGTGTGAGAGATACAGAGCAAGGTGAGAGATGTCCTAATAAAGGAGCCAGTGCCCTGTGCAAATTCCATTTCTTAGAAAGAATCTTAAGAAGTTCTTCCTTTTGTGTGCATTGTCATCACCTTCCCGCCTGCTGTGCTGGCTTTCTTCCCCACTCTCCCTTCCCCTCAATATGCATCTCAACTTCTTTCTCCTCTTTTGTTCAGTTTAGCAGGAATGATCTTTGGAGAAGAAGGAATGGGCGCCTTTAGCAAGCTCAGATATCAAATAATGTTTCACCTCCCTGTAATTGAAATCACAGGATCAGGATTTTCTTCCTCTTGTTCTCCAGGATCACAGGTGGAGTGGGGCGAGGGTGCTATTGACTTCCACACTGCTTGTCATGTGGCAGACGGACGGACGCACAGGCCAGGAAGGGATCTGACTCTTAGATGAATTCTTTTATCCTCAAAGGGGCTTCCTGCAAAGGAAACCATTAGTGTTTTGCTATTGGGTTTCTACTCCCTGTGGTGTCTAAGAAACCATTCATTTAATTTTGTGACATTTTGAGTGGATTTGGAGAGCTAAGCCCATTTGAAAGAGCCTGTTCCTGTGGAGGAACACAGAGGGAATGCAAATAGAATCCAAATGGTCAAACCACCAGCGGCTGACTGTGGTCTGCCTGGCCCTGGGGGCCTTTCTGCATCTCTCCTCAGCCTTCCAGACATATGTCATGGGTTACAGTCCTAACAGTCCAGTTGGCGATGTGGGTACCCAGCCTCCTCCCTTGTCATGACCAGGAACTGACCCCAGAACATGAGCAAACTGGAGGATGAACAGCAGAAGCAGTTAAGAAATAAATCTCATGTTTCAAAGAGAGCCATGTTAACCTTTTCTAGTGGCTGGAGGTGAGGAGGATGTCCAGGTGGATGAGAGCACGTGCTTCAGACTCCAGCAAACCTGCCACTCACTGGCTGTGTGACCTGGGTGATGTCACAGTAATGCTTTAGAAACATGTGGGGGATACCTGTCACACGGGGTTGTTCTGAGGCCAGAAATAAGGTGATTTATGTAACATAGTTGGCATAGTTCTGGTGCATAGTAAAATTGCAGTAAAAGTTCAGTGTCACTAATGTTGTTTCTGATATTGCTCGTACTTTTGTTAGTTATCCCAGGGATTTGTCTCATACTCCTCTTTCCCTAGATCAGCTCTGCCTAATAAAAGTATGATGCAAGCCACATGTATAATTTGAAGTTTTACTAAGCCACATTAAAAGGTAAGAAGAGCCGGATGCAGTGGTTCACACCTGTAATTCCAGCAGCTCAGGAGTCTGAGGCAAGAGGATCACAAGTTCGAGGCCATCCTTAGCAATTTAGTGGGACCCTAAGCAACTTAGGGAGACACTGTCTCAAAACAAAAAACAAAAAACAAAAAACAAAAAAAGGCTGGGGATGTGGCTCAGTGGTTCAATCTTGGGTACTAGGGGCCTGGGGGTTGAGAAGAAACAGGCAAAATTAATTTTCATAATAAATTTGAACTCCTCAAATAAAAGGGCTGCCATTTTAATATGTAATCAATATAAAATTATTATTATTATTATTATTATTATTATTATTATTATTATTATTATTTTGGTACCGGGGATTGAACTCAGGGGCACTCAACCACTGGGCCACATCCCCAGCCCTTTTATATATTTTATTTAGAGACAGGGTCTCACTGAGTTGCTAAGTGCCTCACCATTGCTGAGGCTGGCTTTGAACTCATAATCCTCCTGCCTCAGCCTTCCAAGTGCTGGGATTACAGGCGTGAGCGACCACGCCCGGCTCAATATAAAATTTTTTTTTAAATTTATTTTTTATTCTAAGTTGTTATAAATGACAGCAGAATGCATTACATTTCATATTACACATATAGAGCACATTTTTACATATCTCTGGTTGTATGCAAAGTATATTCACACCATTCGTGACTTCATACATGCACTTAGGGTAATGATATCCATCTCATTCTACCATCTTTTTTTTCTTCACCCCTTTGCCCCCTCCCTTCCCCTCCCTCCCCATTGGCCATTCTAGTGTTCCTCTAATCCTCCTATGCTCCCCATCCCAACCTGACTGTGAATTGGCCTCCTTATATCAGAGAAAACATTTGGCATTTGGCTTCTTGGGATTGGCTAACTTCACTTAGTATTATAAGTGAAGTTAGTCAATATAAAATTATTAATGAGATATTTTACCTTTTTCCTCATCCTAAATCTTTTGAATATGTATATATTTCCATGTATAGGACATCTCAGTTCCCAAGCCACATTTCAACTCCTCAGTAAATACATGGAGCTGGTAGTTACACTATTGGACAGCACTGATGTAGGCTCTGTCACCTGTAGCACAGGAACTATTCCTTGACATTTGTTAAAAAAAAAAAAAAAAAAAAAAAAAAGATATTTCATGCAAAACCATAAAAGTCAGTTCTTTGATGATTTCATTTTTTCATCCATGTTTTTATTTCCTTTTGAGTCAACTTTAGTGATTTGTATTTTTCTAGATATTAATTTATTCCATTGATATTTCCAAATTAAGTATTCAATGTTTGACATATTATCATTTTTTGGTCTACAGTCTAAATAAAACTTTGGTCTAAATATGTCAGTTCCATGAGATAAGAGGTGTTATGCCCATCTGCTCTACCAATGAGTTGCCGAAGATAATATGGACAAGGTTCTTGTTTTGGACACTATTAATGAATTTCCATTTTAACTCTGACTGGGAAATATCCTTTGTAATATAAACCAGGAAGTCAGTGAGGACCCTGGTAAGAGCAATCTGAAATCAGAGCAGAAATAGAAGTGGATTGAAGAGAACAAGAAAGCCACAGAGGCAGAAGACGACTATGTGTAGCTTGCTGGGAGTGGGGAGAGGCAGAGGTTGAGATTAACAAATGTCCCACTAGTAGTGGGTGATTCCGCAGTGGGTGATTCTTGTCCACCCAAACATGTGCTCCACAGAAAAACTTACCTAACCCCAGCCCCAGGAGATATTCTTTACTATACTCTTTCATGGAAGATTGTGCTTAAATATTTCTGGCGATATACTTATTTTGTATGCATTATATTATTGTCTCTCTCTCCTTCACTGGACTCTAAGTTCCATGAAGGTGTGGAACAAATTTGCTTGGTTTGCCTGTAAATTTTCTTATGCCTGTTATCCATAATCAGTAGGCTCCCAGTAAATATTTCTCAAATGCAAGGTGCAAAATCCATTTCAGCTTTGATTTTGTGCTAGAGGGGAGATAATTGTAGTGTATGGAGAAATTACCAGCAGTTACAAAGAGGTAGAAACTGAGAGAGAGAGAGATTATGTCAAGATCCTTCACAAAATGGGATTAAATGGGACTAAACAAAAAGAAAGGAAAATAATTACGGAGGAGGAAGAAAAGAGACACTAATCTTTTGAAGTGGATTAAGCTTGGCATACGTGAAAGACATGTAGGGCCATCTAGTAACTGTTTTCTAGTAACCCTAATTATCCTGAGAAAATGAGATGAGAACTTATGTTTTGAGAGAGAGATGAGGGAAATAGTGAGGATGTGACTGAAGAGAAGGGAAGAAGAAAAACGAATAGATAAGGCCAAGTCCAAGAACCTGTGATGGACCTCAGCCTTTAGTGGAAGATGGAAGGCATATTTCGATCCTCTCAGTAGTTCAGTGGGGAAAAAATAAGTAGATTATGGAGAGATCTAGGGCAACATTTCAGCTGGATGGGTGTAGTGGAAGTACAAGGAAGCAAAGGCATTGAGGAACTGGTGAGAATTTAGGGGAGTAACCCAGGGGTGTGGACTGAGCAGAAAGAAAGTGTGACCAGGAGGCTGCTGATTATGTAAAGTGTCAAGGAGTAGGAGGATTTGGGTCAGAGAACTGGATATTGGATTTCATGTTTTCAGAGGCAGAGTTATTCCAGGTGATGGCAGGGTCCCTGGAGTAGGTACTGAATCCAGTAGAAATGAGGATCAGGTTTCAGATGGTTATTATCCTGACCATTGGATGCCCTGGAGAGAAAGATTGCAGTTTCATGGCTTGATGACCATACATTAGGGGTGGTTGAAATTGAATGGGAACCAGTAGGGGTGGAGCCAGGGAAGGATCAGCCTCAAAACTAGAGGGCCCTTATAAGAATGGAGAGCAAGTTGTGTGACAGGGATTGGACAAAACCAGAGGAGTGCAGATCCTGACTTTGAGGCTAGTGTCTGGAAAGTCATTGTGGTTCTTGCAGGTGCCCTCTGAAGCACCCCCTCTGAGTGGCGACTCTCACATGGACAGCTGCCACGTTCCTTATGCCCAGTCTTTCTCAGTCACTAAAACACCACCTTTCCACCTTAACTGAGAAGGCACCCATCGATAGACTTAAAAGCCCAGAAAGCCATTAGGTTTGATTAAGAGCTAGGGATTCTCAAAGCCCAGAAACTAAGATGTTGAATGGAAACATGGAAAAAGCATAGTCAGAACTACCTCCTTGAAGTCACTGCCAGCAACCAATGTGCTAAGAACTTTGTAGTCCAAACGCCCACATCATTTCTCCATCTGAGGAATGTTTGTGAAAATAAAAGCCAGTTTGTTCTCCTTGGTGTTCTCATCACAGCTTGAGGGCAGTCATCATTCACTCATCTTAGATATTGTGTTAATAAGCCCATGAAATTCAGGATCATAAAATGCACCATGCTACTTAAAAGCATTATGAGTCTGCATTTCCCCTTGTCCCTCATTTTTCCCAGGAACATCTGTGAGCTGTATCTTGCCCTTTGTGCCACTTGCTATCTATTTCCCATGAGTGACCCCAGACTGGAAGTCTTGTTTGACTCTGTCACATGCATGAAGATCTGAAGTGAAATAGATGCCTGTCTTTCAATTGCCTGCTCACTTCTGGGAAAGTAAAAGAACTTTGCAAGCTTAGCAAACTTTCAGGCTTACCTAAGAGTGATAAAAATCTTCAGGAAAAAACTATTTGGGATGTAGACTAAAATATCTTCAGATTAATCAGATATTCACCAGAGGCTTGGATGGCCTGTCATCCAGTCACTGAGAGAAATGAAAGATCCCATAGTTTGAAAAAGAGTCAAGGGACTTGATAGACACAATCTGTTATGTCTAAAGATGCTGCTTTTAGGGCTGCAAAGTCCATTTCTCCAGGGAGCATAAGACTCCTCTGTTTCAAGAATGTAAGAGAAAAGAGTCATCCACAGAGAGTCTTCAGGAACCTAGGACATGATCTGGTTCTGCCATTATTTGGCAAGTCTTTTGGTACTTCAACTCTTGTTTTTCCATCTAGAAAGTGGAGCTGGTGACCAAGATTGAGATATATATATATATATATATATATATATATATATGTATTGTATCCATACATTTTATATATATATATATATATAATTTAACCTTTAATTAATTAATTATGTGGTGTTGAGGTTCAAACCCAGGGCCTCACCCATGCTAGAGAAGTGCTGTACCACTGAGCCACAACCCCAGCTCCAAGACTGATATTTTTAATGAGGGTTTCAGTTAGAAAGCCAGGGGGTATCGCAGCACATCTCATGGCTCTTGTTTTCAAATTCTTGAGTTTGAGATTCTTGGCCTCATGGTCCCAATTTTGATACTTTGGTCATTTGAGTCTCTACTTTGATGCTTTGGACCTTGTCTCATCACTTTGTTCTTGCCTGTGCTTATTTTTCCAGCACAAGGATCCCTCCCAAACTCCAGAAATTGGACCTCTTCATTTTCTAGAAAGAACTTAGATTCCCTACCACCAGAAAGCCCCTGAGTCCATGGAGGGGCACCCAGGTGGGAGCTGCACCCCATACCTATCACATATAGGCCTCACCTTACCACTAACAGATGTCTACCTGTCAGTCCACATCATGATACATTCCAGAGCATCCATGAGCCAAGTCCCAGCCCCTGGAAGGGTTCACAAGAGCCTCTGACATCCCAGTGGTCACAGTCTGTGCCTCAGTCAAGAAGTGTGTTTTGGAGCTCTTTCTTTCAGAACTCCCATGTATAGTTGTGTGCCATACACTTTTGAGGGGTGTTTTTTATAATATCATGATGCAAAAGGCATCCCTGAGAGCTAAATGGGGCATGTATTGCATGGCCATATGTGGAAGACCTTCTATTCTTACCCCTGGAACATAGCCTTTCATTAGGCTGTTGGGAAAAGAACTCATGGTTTTATTAGGAGGACAGATTATTTGATATGTGGGAGTTATCCTCTCTTGATGGTTTAGAGGTACTGCCTTAAATGGTGTAGTATACTGTGACATTATGATCCAATCACTGATACCTGAAGTTCAGCTATTGCCAGGTGTGGTTGGTCATATCTTCCAAATAGTTTGATTTTGATATTATCAATCATTTATCATCCCAAGATATTGATCAGAAAATTCATGATGAGTCAGAATACCAGATGTGCAGGAGCCCTGTTTGGGGAGATAGCTAAGATGGAAGCCCAGAACACTAATAAACCTTCTGATTTGAGAAGCTTTCAGCCCTCTGAGACTGTAAAGCAGATGATAGCAATGATTTAGGGATTGGGACAGATAAAGGTTTACTCACAAGGGCTCAGAGCTGAGATCCATCCAATGGCAGAGGACACAGAGCACTGGCTGTCCAGAACAGACAGTCCTACTTCCCAGAAGGGGAAGTATGCATGCAAGGACTGTGGCTCTGTTTTAATACTAGCACATTCCAAGTTTCTTGAAATGGTCCATGGAAGCTCTATGAATCCTTCAGAAATGGCAACTTCCAGTTCTGATTTCCCCATTGATCCATGGAAGGGTAGAGATCTTCATCTGTTTGTAAACAGATCTATCCCAAGACCTGAAAGACAGTAGGTGATCAATAAATATCTATTGAATAAATGAATGGATGGATGCTAAGCCATAGTTCAATGATGGCTCTGGACTCCTCAAAATTTAAACATGTATTTCTGACACCTGAAAATATCCTAGGGTACCATCTGGATGCACTGTTTTGAGAAGCTGACATCAAGAGAAGACTCATTTCATCTCAACACTGGTCAGATGTTTGCATCAAATTTAACTTGTCTGCTTACTACAGAGATCTGAGCACATAGACAATCAAATGCCTTGATCTACAACCATAACCACTTAGACTCACAATTCTTTTTTCTGCTTTCAGCAAATATCAGCCATAAATGTCCATTTATGGATCCAATAGTTCACTTTCAAGTGCCACATGGAGTTCATTGACAGGTCCACTGATATATTATTATCAACAGGGGCATTATGCTGGACAAGCTCTCAGTCATTGAAGAAAGTACACAGAAATCCATTCTCTATCTCTGTGGTAAGCTGAGGAATGGTCCCCAAAGATATCTCAGTCCGAATCCCTTGAACCAGTGAATGTTTTTTTATATGGCCAAACAAACAAAAAAACGACTTCGCAGTTGTATTTAATAAAACTCTTGATATAGAGAGATTATTCTGAATTATCTCATTGGGACCAATGTAATCACCAGGATCTTTATAAGGTAGAGGCAAAGGGAATTTTGACCAAAGAAGAGAAGGTAATGTGAACATGGAAGCAGAGATTGGAATGATGTGATCACAAGACAAGGCATGTCATAGCCACCCCAAACTGGAAGAGATATGAAATAGATTCTCCCCGAGAGCCTCCAGAAATAACCAGCCCTGCCATCATATTGATTTTAGACCCATAAGACTCTTTCTGGACTTCTGGTCTCCAGAACTGTATGATAATGTTTGTACTGTTTTAAATCACTAAGTTGGTGGTAATTTTTTCCAGCAGTGATGGGCAACTAATATGGTCTCCATGTAAGCAGCTCCTTTTTCAGATGATGACAGATATAGCACCTCTGAACACCATAATTTCCACCTAGCCATCCAGTTCCTAGAAGACTACAAATTGCTCAAAAGAATTATACTCTCACTTATCCAACAAGGATATCAGTCACAGCAAGATTGGAGCTAAAAGGGCCTAGCCAGAAGCTTATTTCCTGCAAACTCCACCACTCAGGGCCAACTTTTGGCACCAGTCAGGTTTCCAACAGGCCGGCCCCACCTCCAATCTGTATGGAATTTGATGACATCTATCACTGGAGTGTGTATACCTACCTATAGCTTGACAATGAAAGATGCTCTGATTGACAAAACCCAATGCTTTTAGAGGACTGCTGTTTTACTTTTATCTAGGGTCAGTCTGCTCCCTGTAAGAGTCTGCTTCCTTCCTTCTTCATATGACTTTGAAGCCTTTTGCTGTTCCCCAGAAACTCTCAAGTGAGGCAAATAAGTTCACTTATGTCTTTGTTAGAAAGCAACCCTACCTTGACTTTAAGTTGAGGCTAACAACTTTTTTTTTTAGTTATGTCATGTGTATTTGTTTTTTTTAATTTATTTTTTATTCTAAGTTGTTATAAATGACAGCAGAATGCATTACATTTCATATTACACATATAGAGCACATTTTTACATATCTCTGGTTGTATGCAAAGTATATTCACACCATTCGTGACTTCATACATGCACTTAGGGTAATGATATACATTTCATTCTACCATCTTTTTTTTTCTTCACCCCTTTGCCCCCTCCCTTCCCCTCCCTCTCCATTGGCCATTCTAGTGTTCCTCTAATCCTCCTATGCTCCCCATCCCAACCTGACTGTGAATTGGCCTCCTTATATCAGAGAAAACATTTGGCATTTGGCTTTTGGGGATTGGCTAACTTCACTTAGCATTATATTCTCTAACTCCATCCATTTACCTGCAAATGTCATGATTTTATTCTCTCTTATTGCTGAGTAATACATTGTGTGTATATACCACATTTTCTTTATCCATTCATCTGCTGAAGGGCATCTAGGTTGGTTCCACTGTTTAGCTATTGTGAATTGTGCTGCTATAAACATTGATGTGGCTGTGTCCCTGTAGTATGCTGTTTTTCAAGTCTTTTGGGTAAAGACCAAGGAGTGGGATAGCTGGGTCATAAGGTGGTTCCATTCCAAGTTTTCCAAGGTATCTCCATACTGCTTTCCATATTGGCTACACCATTTTGCAGTCCCACCAACAATGTATGAGTGTGCCTTTTTCTCCACATCCTCTCCAACATTTATTGTTGTTTGTGTTCTTAACAGCTGCCATTCTGACAGGTGTGAGATGAAATCTTAGAGTGGTTTTGATTTGCATTTCTCTAATTGCCAGAGAGGTTGAGCATTTTTTCATGTATTTGTTGATTGATTGTATATCTTCTTCTGAGAAGTGTCTGTTCAGTTCCTTGGCCCATTTATTGATTAGGTTACTTGTTTTTTTGGTGTTAAGATTTTTGAGTTCTTTATATATTCTAGAGATTAGTTAACAATTTTGATGATTTTTATGCTCTATATAATCTTCACTTTTTTTCTCACTTTGTTGAAATTCTGATGGACTACCAAAACTATTTTTTTTGTAATTAAAGGAATATAGTCAGAAAATATTTATTAAGGATAAGGAGGGTACTGAACTTTTTACCGAGATGTAACTGATTGAACCCCAATTCTGAGTCAGGTGCTATACTAGATGCTTTAATATGCCACCTCACTTAATATGCTCAACAACCTGATATAGGAGAATTATTCACGTGTAAGATAAAATACCTAAGTCACATGGACTTGAAGTAACTTGTCAAAGTCTGCACAGATAGTGAGAAGTAGATCTTAGAATTTGCATCTTGTTTGTTTTCAAGCCTCTGCTAATTTCACAGCACCACCCACATGGCTGAAAAAATGTCCAACTACTTACAGTCACCCAGGAGTCCCTATTCAAACTCAGATACTCCCCTAGGCACAACATCCTATGCTTTCTCAGCCATTTTGAAGACCCTGAGATGGCGATTTTGGCTTGGAAATTTCTAGGGATTCCCAGGAATAAGTCTAGCAGGTGGAAAACAGTGAATAGCTAACTGGAATGAAGGTTGTTGGCCTAAAATATTATCACATATTCTATTTCCCAGCACAGCTGAAGTTCTATTCTGGAGGATTTGATGGTCCTGGGGCAGGATGGACTTTCTTTTGTATCTATCAATTTAGGTTCCCAGAAGAGGCAGCTGTGGTTGCACAGGAGACAGGTTACACATGCTGCCATCTTGCTCCCATCCCTTACCCTGGGCAGAGCACCTGCTCATGAAGGAATGTCTGACAAGGTCAGCTGTGAGGGCACAAGGGAGTTTGTGCTTTGTCAGTCCCTGTAGGCTGCTGAAGGCAAGGAGCTGGGAAGTGTCCTGAAAGGGTTGAGATGGTGAGAATGTTTTTAGCATTCTTTTTAGCAAACCAATATAAATTTCTTGTTATCTTACAAGTGAGAGGCTTGTTCTCTCCATCCTGGCCTTCTATACTGGGAGGACTGAGATTTGAGAAAGTTCCAATGTTCTCACATGTGCCCAATCAGATGGAAAAGACACGCTATTTCTAACCTGGGTAGTTCAATGTCAAGTAAAATGTACACAGTGTTTGTTTAAATATTATACCATTCAAGCAAGCTATCAGTAGCAGTCCTGTATCGTTTAGGAAAAAAATGTATCTCAAATTACATATTTTTAAAAATTCACTGAGTGGTGGCACTCAGAGTTAGTTTTGAATTAAACTGAATCTGTGACTTCTGCTGTGTAATAAAAAGAATGCTATTATCAAAAAGTTTTGAGGATGTGACATCTTTTGTATCTTTTAAAAAAAATCTTGGATTAACCTTTTTTTAAAGATGTTGATGGACCTTTATTTTATTCATTTATTTATATGCAGTGCTGAGAACTGAACCCAGTGCCTCACAGGCAAGTGTTAGGCAAGTGCTCTACCACTGAACCACACCCCCAGCCCCTTTTCTGTATCTTTTTGGAGACTGACAGAATAAGGTCCCTTATAAATTCTGTAATTGACAAACTTGTCATGCTTTAATGTTTTCAAACACACTTGGCCAAGGCATTAATTTAGGTATATTATCTATCAACATATCTCAACACCTGTGTTCTCCAACATTATCTTTGGGAAAGGCTAGGAAATGAATAACTTACAGGTGGAAGCCTGGACCCAGAAGCGTAGTGTTCCCTAAGTCACTATATACTTGTCTTGGCTGGATACAAAGCACACAAGTAAAGCAAAATTTCCCAATCATGTAGGGAAATTAATCCACCAACAGCCTTCCTGCATCATCCTTTGCCCTTTTGGTATGGGTGTATTACCTAGTGAGGCTGTCCAGACAGATTACATTTCACCAGGTGACTGCCAAATCTGTACTTCCTTTGAACTCCATAAGGCCTTAATGGGGGAAGTGGAATGAATCTTTTGATTTTTGGTACCTAAACTTCACCACCTATGACATGGGACCTACACTTACATTTCTGAGAGGTACAGTGAAAATGCGGTGAAAGATGCTTGGAAATCGGTATACTGTGTAGCATTATCTCAGTTCTGAGTACCACTCTTAGAGGTAATGACCACTATCAGTACTGTGGGGGAGGTGAGGCACATTTAATGTAAAGGAAAGAGATGCTATTTTGAACCATGTTCACACAGGTACCTGTTATATAAAATTCAGCTTGAAGTTAGAGTGGTGAAGACAGAGGAAGTGAAATAATTCTACCAGTGGGCTGCACAACTCCATGTCTGTGCTTCATAGGAAGGTGCAGTGACAGTAATAAATATTTAGTTAATGAGAAATCAAAATGCCTCTACATTTTCAATATTCGGTATATAGGGAAATATTGGTGACTTGGTTTATTATGTCCTCATCTCAACACAAACAAATCTTTTCCTCTTTGGGGATCAGTGTGGTTTTAGTCTACCTTTCTGTACACTTTTAAAATTGATATCTGTATTTATTTATTACACTATGGGATAGATAATATGAGATATATAAGATCCTAAATCTTCCAAAATATTATGTCTCTAGGATTCTTTGATTACCCAAAGGAAACACAGAGAAGCCTTTATTTACCTATTTTGCTCAATTATGCCCTGCCTAGTTCCAAAAAGAATTTATAGTAGTTTATAATAAAATGTATAATAAGAAATATTTACAACATATTTAAATGAAGGTTAAGAGAAAATAAAGTAGGACAAATAAGACCAGGCCCAAAATGACACTAGTAAAAGACATGTCCATGTAATTCACTACAATTTTATTTCAAACCTAAAGATTTCATTGAAATTGACAAGCTGAATCTAAAAAGCATGTAGGACAGTGAAGGGTATAACAAATGGTCCAAGCAAATTTTTGAAGACCATCATGAAGAAAGATTTTGCCCTACTAGGTAGAAGGCAGGAGGAAGCTGGAGGACTTTAGGCAGCATCCCAGCTCATGAGCTTTTTGTTTTGCTCTTTGTTATTTATTGAATATCTGTAAATAGCATGTATGTTGACAGCATTCTTGGTATCATGAGCAGATAATTTTAAAAAATCACACATTTTTGTGTACATATGCAAACACCCCCTCACTCATTTAATAACATTCTTCAAACATTCACTGAAGTACTAAGTACTGGGCATTGTTCCAGACAACAGAGTTAGTTTTATGCAAAAGGCTAATGTGCTCATGTGAATAGATTGCACATCAGTGTATTAATTTAGTCCGAATGGTGATTCAGATTGAAAACTCTTTCATCTTCCTTCTGGGGACGTCAGAAGTTTCCTCTTGCCTTGCTGACCCCAGAGCAGAGGTCTGTGGATCTGTGTGTGTGTGTGTGTGTGTGTGTGTGTGTGTGTGTGTGTTTCCTGACTGTGCTCAACACAGCTGTTGATGAGCTTTATATCTGTTCAAAATTTTGAGTTGCGTGGGACAGAAACCCATTTATGCTACCTCAAATAATGGGATTCTATGAGGATACAGGTGATACTAGGAGAAACGAAATCACAGGGAAGGATGTATTAGAGACAGGAAATGCAGAGAAGAGATCTAGATGGTCCTTGTGGAGGTCAGGAGGCTGGAGGGCCCAGGTTAACCCTTTACTTTTCTATTGTTTTCTGTGGGTTGCTGCCACACTGACACCATGAATCACCTACCTCATTGTTGAGAAATTCCCAGGTTATTCCCCTTATATGTGGGCCTGTTGTTAAGATTACATGTGTCAATAAAGACATTAAAATGGAGTCTGGCATTGTATAAGCACTATATATTATTACTTTTTACTATTATTGTTGTTGTTGCCTTGAAGTTTCCACCTATGTTTTCCTGAGTTTGCTCAGAACTTGAACTTATTTGGTGGTCCCTACTACTTTCCTTCTCCTTATTAATTTTTCTTCTACTCACACTAAAAATGAATAACTGAATCTCATTTTCAAGTCCCTAAAGAGGCAATCTCACTTCTGCAAGTTTTGTCAGGCCACCTCACAGTTGGAAGGTCACTTTGATGTTGAGCAATGGAGAGGGCCATGGAGGTAGGATTTGGGGGAAGTCAGAGCATCATGGTACAATAGATGGTACCTAGCTCACAGGTCAATCTGGACAATTCTTTATGTAATACAGACTATAGCTTGGAAATTTCTTAGAAGGGACTGTGGAAGTCACTAAAACTGACCTATTTGGCACTAGCCTGTTGTTATGTTAGATATGAGGTATCACCCAAAAGTTCATGCATGAGACAATGCAAGAAAGACCAGAGGTGAAATGATTGGGATCTGAGAGTCTTAATCTAATCAGTGCATTAATCCCCTGATAAGAATTAATTGTGTGGTAACTGTAGGCAGGAATTGTATGGCTGGAGGAGGTGGTCCATTGGGTGTGTCTTTGGGGTATATATTTTTTCCTTGGTGAGAGAAGTCTCTCTCTGTTTCCTAGTGCCATGTTCCCAGGTACTTTCCTCCACTAAACCCTCCACCACGATGTCCTGCCTTATCTCAGGCCCTGAGGAATGGAGTCGGCTGTTTATGGACTAAGACCTATAAAACTGTGAGCCCCAAAATAAATTTTTCCTCCTTAAAATTGTTTTTATTATGTCTTTTAGTAACAACAATGAAAAAGCTGACTTAAACATTTACCCTGCCTTGTTAAGATGTTTATGTCAAAAAATTGCTTACTGGAGTCTTAATGATCCTCAAATAAGAAACCAATGGTACTGATTTGAAGTCATCACACCCATATACTAAAGTAGCTTTATTATTATTTTCAGTTGATTGGGGAGTTATTGCAATCTGTGCAGAAATATTCCTACTGATCCCAAGTTGTTCCATGAACTGGGTGTCATCCACTGTATCAAGAGTGTCTTCCCAGACATCCTGTTTTGTCCCTGGAGTGTTTCTGCACAGATAGTCATAATGCCTCAATCAACTTGAAAGTAATCATGAGTTGCCGGTGATGAGTTCTTCTCTCTCAAATGTTGAAGTTTGGACATTAGAGAAGCATGCTTTAAATGCATGATTGAAGACCTGAAATGTACGAATATACTCTGTATACAAACAATTGTATGTAAAAAGATGCTAAATACATGCACTATGAGTTGTACATATTAAAAATTATAAAAAAAAGTAATCATGAGTAATGTAATATCCTTAGGAAATTTTGGATTTACTAAGATTATTGTCTCATAAACAACAGCTTAGAAAATTGATCTCATACTTGTTTTTCCGTATCTACACGTTAGATGTCCTGACAATACCATGAATCTTCATGTCAAATAACTTGAGGTGGAACTCTGACTGTCACTTAAGAAATAGGGGACCATTTTGTATTTAACCTGGAACTAATATGCTTAGTTTCAAAGGTTTTCAATTATTAGCACAGTCATGCTATAGAAATGTGATGTAACATGTTTTTCAAAGGGAGATCTTCCAAGCCAAATATCAGAGATAAAATAGGTTAAAAAATGAACATAAAATTATAGACCTAAGCCGGGCGCGGTGGCGCACGCCTGTAATCCCAGCACTTTGGGAGGCTGAGGCAGGAGGATCGCGAGTTCAAAGCCAGCCTCAGCAATGGCGAGGCACTTAGCAACTCAGTGAGACCCTGTCTCTAATAAAAAAAAAAAAAAAATACAAAAAAGGGCTGGGGATATGGCCCAGTGGTCGAGTGCCCCTGAGTTCAATCCCCGGTACCACAAAAAAAAAAAAAAAAAATATAGACCTAGAATTTCTTATTATATCATATTATTGATTTTTTAAAAATTATCTCCAATAACGTGATATATTCCATGAAGATAAAAGAAAGTACAGAAATATGACCTAAACATATACTGAATGAACAAAATGCAACAGAAAGTTTTGTTGACTTTGAATTACTATAAGCTACATCTTTGTTTGCAGCAGAATGACTAGTTGGTCACTAAAAGATCTCCATTACTTTTATTTCTGTTTTGTCAAATCATATTATTGTGCATACTGAGGATAAGCAAAACCCAGGGACCAAAAGGATTCCTGAACAGATTGAAGCATCTTATAGGCCAGAATTTTATTTGCATAAGGGTATGACTCTTTCCTAATTTATGGACACTTCAGTTGTGTTAATACTCTGTGGTTTTTAAGTCGTATTCTTAAATACTGGTGTAATTTGGAAGCATTTTCTCCTTGGAGTAAAGACATTATTACCTAATAGGACTGAATTAATGTGTCAGAAGGTGAGTTTAGGATACATTTCAGCACTAATAGGCTTTCTTCAAGGTTGACACAGAGAAGGAAGGGGAGAGGTGGGAGAGGCCCTGCTGAACTGCCTGGCTCCCCAACTGGGTCTGGCGATCCTTTGTTCATGGAAGAGCCCACTACCTGCAGCAGCTAAGAACATGCTATCAGAAATCCAGGTAGACTCAGGGTATTTCTGTTTCCTATCAGCATATCCTCAGAGTTGAGATGTAAAATGAAACTTGAACCAAGAAAGACTCACTGATGGGAGTTTTGGTGGTGTTTTGTTTGATTTTTATATTAGCAAAATATATGAGAATCTCCCAGTTTCCTTGCTTTCATCCACCTCTTCTTTATCCTTTTATGCTGAGGGCTTTCACAAAAATCACTGTTATCTCTATCTTTAACTTGCTCAGAAAATATCATGAAAAATAGAAGAAAAATTAGTTAATAATGGGTATATACTGAACATGTACTTGTTGCCAGAAATTATAAATAAAATGTATAATTTAATCCCAGTGAAATTCCACAAATAGCTACTTTAGATTTATTTTGCAGGTGAAGACATATGAGGTTTAGAGATGTAAAATATTTAGAAGGTCAAAGTTGCATAGCTAGTAAATCACCAGCTTGGAGCCAAATTGAAGCCCTTCTGTTTCCTGAGTTTGAGTGCGTGTGGTGTTGCTCTGAGGAGATAGGGCAAGTGGGAGCCTGTTAGTCAGATTTCTGTCACTATAACAAATGCCTGAGAAAATTAATTTATAAAGGGAAAAGATTTATTTTGGTTCATGGTTTTGGAGGTTTCAGTCCATGACCTATTGACCCTCTGGCTTTGTGCCCATGACAAAGCAGCCCATCATGGTGGGAGCACATGGTGGAGCAAAATGCTCCCCCGTGGCCAGAAAGCAAAAAAAGATAAGAAGGAAGGGGCCAGGGTCTCACAATTCCCTTTGAAAACTTGACTCCGGTGACCTAAAGACCTCCCATTAGGTCCCACCTCTTAGAGGCTCCATCATCTCACATGAGCTCCACCCTGGGGATCAAGCTTTTAACACATGGGCCTTTGGGGGACACTCAAGATCCAAACGATAGTGGAGCCTTTGCAAAGAAGAGGAGAATTCCCGAGGAAGGGTGTCTGAGATTTTGTGAGTGTGGATGGGGTGGTGGTTAAAACTACATTTCATTTCCAAGCATAGCATTTGTAAATCTGTGTTTGTTTTCTCCCCCTTAGGAGGTTTCCTACAATTGGAGTGTCTCCTGACTTGGGTGAGTAGTGAAGGTGAATAGTTTTGACTTTGTGTCTTGGGACTGGCCTTTCTAATAATACGGGTTTCTAGGAGAGAACTTGGCATAGCTTCTCACACAAATGTCTTCAAATATGTTTTAAAAAAATCTTCTTTGGTTAAGAACTGACATTACCCTAAATGATTAGCCAATTTCATCACACAGTCCCCAACTTGGAAACACTACCATTCTCAATTCATTTTTCAGTTGGTTGTTTAAAAATTCAGACCACATTTTAGAAAGAGTATTATAAATGGCAGTTAGGTTTCCAGGCTACCTCATAAAAAACTACTTAATGTATAACATAGCTGAAATATTTTGTGTTTATAATAAAATAGTAGAGAATAATGCCATTGTAATGCTAGAAATTAAGTAATAATGGTGGGCTAATTAACTTTTATGTATTTTGTGTGGCCTATAGCTTGAGGAAATCCAGTATTATATGAGAGCTAAGAGCTCACTAAAGTCAGAACATCTGGTTTAAATATTATTAGCTCTATGACCTACTGTCTTTGTGGGTAAAGGACAAGGCATGACTCAGTTTACTCAACCATAAAATAAAGGTAAAAAATAGTTCATAGAATTGATGTGAAGATTAGGTGAGATAACATGAGGAAAGCACTAGTGTTGTAGAACTTGACACTTACAGAATACTGGATCATGGTAACTCTCATAGATATGATTGATGGCTGCTGATTATTGAACCCTTCCCCCTGGATGGACAGTATGTCAAAGATTTTGCCTATAGTTTAAACCTAATAGCCCAGTGAGGAATTAGTCCCAATTCCACAAAAGACATAATTGAGGTGCTCTAAGATTAAAGAATTTACCCCAAATCACACAGAAATGTGTCAACTTGTCCAGGCTACAATGTGCCCAGATAGTTGGTCAAACATGATTCTGGTTGTGTCTATGAAAATATCTCTGGATGAAGCCGGGCGCGGTGGCGCACGCCTGTAATCCCAGCACTTTGGGAGGCTGAGGCAGGAGGATCGAAGTTCAAAGCCAGCCTCAGCAATGGCGAGGCACTTAGTAACTCAGTGAGACCCTGTCTCTAATAAAATACAAAAAAGGACTTGGGAATATGGCCCAGTGGTCAAGTGCCCCTGAGTTCAATCCCCAGTACCAAAAAAAAAAAAAAAAAAAAAAAAAAAAATCTCTGGATGAGTTTAATATTTGAATCAGTAAGCTGAGTAAAACAGATGACCCTTCCTAATGTATATGGGCCTGTCTAGTATAGAAAGGGCCTGAATAGAAGAAAAAGACCAAGGAAAGGAAAATTATTTCTTTCTATTTTCTTCTGCCTTTAAAATTGGACCATCAGCTCTCTAGGTTTTCTCCTTGCCAACTACGAATCATGGGATTTTTCAAACTTCATAATTGTATGAGCCAATTCCAAATAAAAAAATCTCTTTAGATGTGTAGATAGTGGGGGTGGGGGTGGACTTGGGATCGGGAGGGGGAGATCCCATTGGTTCTGTTTCTCTGGAAAATGCTGACTAATAAAGTCACATAGATGGAAGATGGAAGAATGGGACCTGGTAGCTAGGCCTGTAGGTTTGGAATTCAAGAATCCTCTGAGGATTTTGACTTCCTATGGATCCACAGATTGGACTACCCAGCCCTTATTCTGTGCAGGATGGTGCTGCTCAGGACAGGGATGGGGAAATCAGTGTTACCCAGGCCAGGAGTAGGAAGGAGAAATAGTGGGGAAGAGCATTCCAGGTTGAGTGAGTTGTGTGCTCCAAGGCAGAAATGGGCCTCCAATTCTTATCAATTATTGCTTAATTTAACTTTGGAGTCCCACCAAGGTTTTATCTTTGGAGTTCCTCCAAGCCGGAGACTTCTTTTAACTTACTCCAAATCTTAGTGCTAGAAGCCCAAAGTCCTGCCATGTCCACATGACTTTAGGTTCTCTAGCACCAGGCCTGGTACATAGTAGGCATATGATAAACCTTGTAACTCTAAATAAACTGTGATGACACTTACTTAATTTTGTCTGCTACTTTCAATGACTTCAGGCTTTCTTGAGAAGCAGAGATGAAATGTTTGATTTCTGCAGGTTTCCTAAATGAGGGAGCCACATTACCACCACTATACTTCAAAGTAACTCCTTGTGTTAGGTGCAGGGAAAAGACATGGTTTTGCTAACCATAGATGCCGAGAAAAAAAAAAAATGCACTTGAACCCACCATTTTATGTTTTTCCTGGCCAGAAGGAGTTCTCCTCCTGCTTTATTAACTTGGCTCCCAGCTTTTCCCTTTCAGAAATTGATCTTCACCAGGTGGTGTTTAATTATCTTCAATGCAATGGTTATGTTAATTTATTTAGATGCCCCTCAAGTTTCAACTCACAAACTTGATTTTACTCACCTCTGTTCTGACTCACAGTAAATTCTTTAACTTATTTACAGCTAAGTCTTAACCAAACCTCAGCACACAGAAACATGGCACAATTTGGAGAGTACAGATTAACAAATTCAATCTAAACATTAACCATATAGAGACTAAGAAAATGACAGCCATCCTAGAAAGTCTGGAAAACACAAAAAAGCTAAACAGAGATGCTTTTTAAAGTAGCACCAGCCAAAGTAAACCATGGCCATACCTTTACCACTTTATTAAAAATTAAGCATAAGAGGGTTTTTAAAAAATGTATTACTGTGAGGTTCACAGTGCAAGGTGTCAGCCACTTTTTCTATCTCATTAGAGATCTCTTGCTGCTTTTGCCACCAACTCTGCCAGGCCTTGGTCTGCAGGTCCTGGGGTACTGTGTGGCACAGGCAGCGTGGGCTGCAGCTGCTCTATCACTGTCACCCCTGCATTTCTTTCTTATAAAAATACCAGAAAACCCAGGATGCTGAAATACCCACTACAGGCTCTCTCTACTGGAATGTGTAGTGTCCTGTTGTTTCCTGGGCTATCTGACTGGTGGAGGTCAGTCTTGAAAAGGTGACAACCTTATCTACTAAGGACCCAGTTGCCCTGTCCTCTCTTCCCTTCCACCTGCTTTTTCTCCCTACAGAACTTCTGACACAGATATTTGTACATGGAAATGATACCCAGAAAGCTGAGAGACTGGAATCTCTCCTCTTATCTACTTCCTTGTGGCTGCTGACAATAGAGATATATAACTCCTGGGGTACATCCAACACGTTAAGGGCTAGAACATCCATATATCACCCACTACTTTCTTTCAAGAAGAGTTTCCTAATTTTTGCAATCACTTGGCAGGTCTATATTTCACTGCTTCATCCACTTTCTCCCCCTCACTGATTGCTGATATAAATGTGGGGAGCAAAGGATCAGTCTTAAGACTTTTGCCTGGTCTTTGCACGTTGCTACCAACTATTTTGCCAAAAAGCTACAAGTAAAAAACAGGCCCTGCAATGAATGAGGTCTTGTAGGAATCAATGAATTGGTGTCTAGAAATATGTTTTTCCTTTGTGTGCAGCCTCTTGGCAAAATGAGCACATTTTCACTAACCTATATGCTTCAATTACTGACTTTTATTGCATTTTAAAAATTATTTTTATATCCAATCCATAGTTGCAGAGAGATATGGCAATCGTTCAATCTTTCGTCCTTCCTTCCTTCCTTCCTTCCTTCCTTCCTTCCTTCCTTCCTTCCTTTTCTTTCTTTCTTTCTTCTTCTTCTTCATTTTTTTTTTTTTTTGCTTTAGTTTTCTTCCATGGATTAGGACAGAAGCAGGCTTAAAGTAGAATTTTACTGGGAAAAAACATACACTTTGGCATAGTTTGGCATAGGCTAACTGCAAATATAATGCTTTAGTGTTTAGCAGTTGCCCACTGAAATATGAAATTTCCAAAAAAATGTTTAAAATGATTCTTTACCCCTATTAATGAATGACTCCCAGGAGAAGGAAATAATGTAAAACTCAGCATATGCCAACAGCTGGTGTGAATATGAAGAGTCGTTGGGGCTTGATTAAACTCATCAAATTTAGTTCTCTCATCCTGCCATACATTTCAAGTAGAGTGATGCCTGAGCTCTGACGAATGATAAAGAGACTGATATTAAAACCGAACATCTAGATATATGTGGCCTATCAGGGAAATTGACTTGAATGGTCGTTCTCACATTCTAGTGACCACATGTATTCCTCAAACTCTCTGAAATTTCTCTTTGAGTCAGTTTGAGCCATGTGAGAAAATAATGCTTGCTATTTTATGATAATCAAGCCTACTTTCAAAGATAAAATTATATGATCATTGCTAATATTCTTAAAGTTGGATCTATATAGAGATTATCAGTGGGTCTACTAAAACCAACCAAGGACATGTACTAGTTGACTTTTTTGATTATTGCCTATATATGCATGTTAACCTATACCATAGAGGTCACACAATTGAGTCCTAAGTTTGAAATCATCAGGCACCTCTGGAGAGACTGGACCTGCTGTGGTTCTGTTTGCACTGAAATAGAGAAACATCAAAAAGACAAGTTCGGTAGGAAAGACTGTATGCCCTTAAGCTGATCCAAGGACAAGGTTTCAGTGTTAGAGGGGTGACACGCCTGAGACTTGTGTGGTACCTACCACTTACGTAAGTTCTGCCAAGCAGGAAGAGAAGATTGCAATTAAAACTGAAGGTGCTGCTTCACTAAATGGCTGGAAATCCAAAGCCGTGATGGTCAGCTTTGTGTCTCTGTGACAAAATACCTATGAGATAAGCAACTTTTAAGGAGGAAAGATTTACTTTCACTCACAGTTTCTGTCTGGTCATTCGGCCCCATTGCTTTGTGCTCATAGTGAGGCCAAGTATCATGGCAGGGAATATGTGCTGGATCAGTGCTGCCCACCTCGTGGTGGCTGGGAAGAGAAAGAGAGAGAAGAGATGGGACCAGGCTCCTGCTATATCCTTCAATGGCATGTGTCCAGTAACCTTCCTCCAACTAAGCTTATGAAGGCTCCACTGCTTCCCAACAGCACTGTCAACTGGGGACCAACCTTTTGGGGCCATTTGACATCCCAAATAGTAGTATAATACTACTATTATAGTAGTAGAGTGTACATACCTATAAAAATATAGAAATGCTATTTGCATTGTTATTGTGGATCTATCGTTTATCCCTCAATTTAGAATTATCCAGGAAACACACATCAGAACCATCTATGTGGCAAGACAACACCATAGACCTGGTCCTTCAACATTTAAAACACTTATTTATTGTGTCTTCTTACAAATGCTTTTGAAATGTTTGTCTAAAGAATCTACATTATCATAGGAGTTTTATCAACAGGTACTCTTGTAGTATAGTAGTTAAAGAGAACAGGCTTCAACATGAAATTTTTGTGGATTTGAATCCCTATGTATATGACCTCAGTCATGTCGTTTATCCTCTCTAAGTCTCAGTTTCATATTCAGTACCAAAGTGTTGATTAAATACCTAGTATATTATCTTATCACAGTTGAATTCCTGGGTCATCCAGTATGAGTCCTGGGGAATTAAATCTGCCTCTACTTTTCTGGGAAATTTTTCCAACTACTAAGAAAAGCTCAGATAACTGTCTGTACAATAGTCCTGTAGATAAAAATTGGCTGGGGTAAAAGAGAAAATAAAATATTGACCCTTCAGAACATTGTCCTGTGATTCTTTGTTTATGCCTCTTTTGAGCAGCAACTGTACTATGAAGTAGAAATTGTTCTTAGTAGGCCCAACCTAAAGTCTAAATATCTTTTAGAAATTCTTATTTTTTTTCTTCTACAAACCCTGTGATCTTTCTCCAATTTCTTATGTATGCTGTTTATTTTTTTAACATTTACCTTCTTTAATCTCTTTCATAGTCTTACAGAGCCTAACTTCAACCACACTCTGGAAATGTTCTAGACAGGGTGAAAGGGGAAAAATAAATTCTTTACTTCTTTTATCATTTCTTTCTTGAAAAGCTCTTCTCTGATCTCCTTGCCTCCCATATTATAGCCCTCTAAACTAGAGCAGGAATAATTTTTCCAGAGACAAAAGTGACCATTTCTCTTCTCATTCTTCCTTCTCAAACTATTTCAGTGGTTTCTCAGGTCCTCCAAGACAAAGGTCAGACAGCTGTGCCTGGCTTACATGACTCTCTGCAATCTAGCTCCTGTTGTTTCTTTCTATTCCTCTATCTGGAAGCTTCTGCAGCACCCCCTGTCTTGTTTTGGAAATCTTTACTCTTGCTCCTGGCCTGCCCTCAAGAGCACATCCCCTTCTTCCCACCATGTGGCTGACCACTGCTCCTCATTCAAGAGTCAGCACATGCCTGCTTATTCCAGAAAGTCCTCTCTCTCCCTCTCACTCTGTGCAGTCTGGTCAGGTGTCCTTCATATAGGACCCAAAGAGTCTGCGACGGGGATGAAAGAAGATAGAATGCATCACAACACATGACACATAGTAGGTTTTCAACAAATGTTAACTTTCTTCTAGTGATGAAGAACCACTGTGAACATTCTGTATAATTATTCTTGCACGCCTTTCAGAATTTCTTTTAAAAAATTATTCCATCTTTCTTCAACCTAATGCCTTTCCATCCCTTATTCAAACATGCTGCGTATCTTGTCAGGTGTATGAATTACTATCCAACTGAAATTTATTTTCCAAAACATCCTTATCAGTCCCTTATTCCAGGATAAATGTGGCCTTATCTATACCCTTTAGTAGATAAGGTTCTAAGGATCTTTTTAAAGGTCTCTTCCAGCTCTAACATTCTTTGATTATAAGATTTATTTTTTCAAAAGCTCTTAACTCAGATGAAGTCAAATTTCTGGAACCTGATTATACAATTTAAAGATTATCCTGGGCCTTAGTTCCTCCTTCTCCTCCTCCTCCCTTCGCCTCCTCTTCCCTCCATGCCCTTTAGTCATTCTTACTCCTCATAAGCTCTCAGGCAGGAAGGCAGAAGATGCAGTGCTAACCCAGCAGCATTAGGAAGATGCATACTGGGAGAGGTTGGAACTGCCAGTTAAAAAAGATTTCTCAGGTTCATTGTAGCTCCACCTCTTTAGATCAGAAAGTTTGGCTGGAATATCACTATTCTTCTTCTTGTGTTTTAAAATAAACAAATACTTCATCCAAATAATTCGCTAGCTTTCCACCATGACAGGTACCATTGCATCCAATTCCATTGTCTTCTTTCCAATCTTCAATCCCCTCCCCTAACCAAGCCACCTTGGGGATGTCTTTCTTCAGCTTCTCTCTCTGTGCTCTGTCACACTCACACTCCTCTACTTGGTGAAATATGGAAGGAAGGACATGAGGACTTGGAGTCTTAGAACATTTAGCTGTTTCAACCTGGCATCTTCTATTCCCTCAGGAAACCTGACTGAAATTGCCAGTGAATGCTATAAAGAGATCTCCTAGTGGTAATGTCTGAAACTGACCTGGAGATTTTATGTAGAACTCTGCAATGTCAGCAGCTGCTTAGCTACACATTATTCCACACACAACCCCTTTTATAGCTTTGACTTAGAGCCAACTTCTGTTTCCAGCTCCAGTGCCAAAAGCCAATGGCTGCTTAGGTTCAAGACAGCTCATTCTGTCCTAGAACTTTCTTTTCTATTCAGCTGACAAAGGCAGAACTCTGGGGCCCTTAATTATCCCAGGGAACATCCTGATGCTGCTTGCAGCATTAGACTGGGTCTGGGTAGCAAGTCTGAAGTCTGCTGTTCCCAGTACTTTGCTGCCCACCTCTACAAATTGTCACAGGTGTCTTCACAGTGGAGAAGCCTGGCAGAGAAAACCAGTGAGTCCAGTTCTGGTTTGAATTTAACCATTACGGAAATTTTTTTTCTCTTTTTATTTGTGGCCAAGTGTGCTTTCACCTTATGTCACTTCATAATATGGCAGCCCCTAGGGATTGGTCTTTCTCCCGGCCTATGCATGATGAAGGGAGGGGTCGGGTCGGTGGCCCACTATGGCAAGGATAGGAATGTAGCCACGCAGTCAGAGTAGTGTCCTTGATTAAGGTAGTGGCCCTGGTTTTGAGTGTTCATAGCAATGTAATAATTCTTAATTATGTTCTATATGCATGTGTGACTTCACACAATCTTCACGATGGCCCTATTTTGTTCACGGCCATATTAATATGGTAGCAATCTTGTCCCCACTTTATAACTAAAGAAAATGCATCATAAAGAACATACGTGGTGTTTCTAGGATCATGTAGCTGGTATTAGGCAAGAATGGATCTTCTTTTTTTTTTTTTTTTGGTACCGGGAATTGAACTCAGGGGCACTCGACCACTGGGCCACATCCCCAGACCTTTTTTGTATTTTACTAGAGACAGGGTCTCACTGAGTTGCTAAGTGCCTCACCATTGTTGAGGCTGGCTTTGAACTTGTGATCCTCCTGCCTCAGCCTCCCAAGTGCTGGGATTACAGGCGTGTGCCACCGCGCCAGCAAGGATGGATCTTGATGTGCCTTCATAGATTATGTTTGTACAGTACTGATACTGTGCCTCGGGGTATTGCAACAGGGTCTTCTCCCTCTTCTTTGGTCATTTCTAAAAGTTATGGTTTTCCTATTCAAGTTTAATACAATCTCTATGTTTCCAATATCCATCTTTAACTCCAGGTGTGGTGATTGTGCAAATTCCGTCACTAATTCAATAGGTCTTTGCAAATATTTTACCAAACTCTGAGGCAGAGAGGGATCCCCGAGGCCATAGGATGTTATGGTGAACACAGGCTCTAAGAAATTTGTTACAATTGAGGTATAAAAAGGAATTTACCAGACACCGGAGCAGGGCACGATGAGGATCCTCGTCCAGAGGATCAACTGGAGAATGGAGGATGAATAGGAGTCAGTCCCGGGACAGAGCAACAAGAACATTCTAAGTGAGGCAGAGTCATGATCAAAACCAGAGCTCAATTAAAAACAGCTCTACAAGGCTCCCTCCAAATCATACCTGGAGTCTGACGCACCTGGCTATGACTCCTCCATTGGCATCTGAAAAGGGAACATCACCTGTGGCCTGGAATATTGAGTCCCATCCCTGGTCAGCCTTCTCCCCTGGTGCATCTCTGTGGAGTGGGGAGGAACCTGGGAGCCTAATTTGGAGCCTCAGGGAGATTCCAGGTAACAAGGAGAGAAAGGGAAGACTGACTCCAAACCATTGTGGATCAGCAAAATATCCCTGGGAGAATGGAAGTTAGGATGGAATCTTACATAAAAATAAAATAAATCCACTCAGCTTATCATTTAGAGAAAGAAGTGAAGTGTCCCGATGGGTTATGTGTTTCAGAATTTTTTTTTCGAAATATGTGTTATTCATTAATATTTAAAGTGGTGTGTGTGCTATAGGATAGATCAGGACTATTCCTAATGAGGAATAGAAAAGAATGATCCTGGTACACATTTACTTCAGGCAAGTTGGTGATACTTGAGTCATTGGGTTCTTGCCGTCATGATGAAAAATTTCTCTTTTGAGGGAGGCATTGTCTCTATGAATATCCTTGGTTTTGGTAGTGTTAAGCCAGAATTTTCTGACGAAGTTCTGCAGATTTGTTTATGGGGTCACTCCTCACTGGGGTTGAGAAATGAGCTAAGTGGTTACAGGCAGTCAAGCAGATCCTTGTGAGCCAGACAAGAAAGGAGAATCATTCATTCTAGCATCTCTCAAATATTTGATGATGATTGTGTCCCAGATATAGAGCCAGGTACTGGAAAAATACACAGCTTGCTGGAGTCCATTGGGACATCATGGTTTCTTGGGAGGAGAGGCTAAGAAAGAGGAAGAGACTAAAAAGGGAGCCAAGAAAGGGCCCAGGATCAATCACACCTGCTTTCCAGGTGTATGTCATGAGCAAATGGGGCAAAGAGCGCAGGCACCAGGAAGGAGCACTGGCATAAGGAAGATAATAAATGTTCTGAGACTTCAGCACCATGGAAGAGTTCTAAAACATTACTGCCAGGGCTTAGTTCTCTCTCTGATTCATATCTCTTCTCTGCTATGGTATCATTTGGTTCTTGAGCCTGTAGAATTACTGACTGATTCCTTTCTGGTCAGATTCTTTTTAGCTACACACAGACTCCTCTCTCATAATGAAAACCAGGTTTCCTGTTACAGTTTGCTTAACATTCAGGTAACATTTTGCTGTCTGGAATGAGCAAGTGTTGAGTTTGAGTCATATTTTCCACATTGATGCTAAGCCTTCCTGCTTCCTACGTCTGGTGTTGAAGGGGAGACTAGGAAATAAAAAACTGCAGCTAGGTCAGAAAATTCATTTCTCACCCAAAGGGTTAATTGGCTTCTGGAGGGAACAAAGACATGGAGCTACTGCGGCTGCTTCCTGAGTACAAGAGAGTGAAGTGAGGAGGCTGAAAAGCCACCATGAGGGCAGACCCTCTGAGCCTCTGTCAGTGGGGAATGGATCCATCTGTCCACAGAGCACAGAAGAGGGCGGTGGGGAAGGGGTAGGGGCTGTCTGCAGAAGCCATCTGATCATCTGTATCTCTGAGAACCTTGTTTCTAGCTGCCTTCAGAGATGCTCACAGAAGGCCTTTATGTCTCTGATTAAAAAGGAGAAGTTGGGAAAACAAAAACTTACTGGGAAATATTTTTTTCAAGGGTTATGGTAAGTAGGAATAAGTGTTTGGGAAAAATGTCCCATAATCAGCAAATTGCAAAGTTCCATGCCAACGCAAAGATTACTGAACAAGAATTGTTTTTATTACTAAAAAAGTTGAATATTTTTAAAAATAGTTACTGAGACTCATTTAATTAGAATTATTTTCCTTTGTAGGGCTGGAGATTTTATTCAGTGGTAGAGCATGTGCTTAGCATGTGCAAGGCTCTGGGTTCAATTCCCAGCATCAGATAACAACAACAACAACAACAACAAAATTTCCTTTCTTTACAAAGCAAAGTTAAAGAATGTTTGAATGACTAGAATGCATGTATAAATACATACACATAATAGGCACTACACACATACACATTCAACACACCGATACACGTATAGCAAAATGTGTAAACACACATGCACACACATATATACACATCCAACACACATTTACATTAACACATACATACACATTTATAAATATGCACATCCAGTACACATCTACAATATACCTACATATCCCTTCTCTCTCTCTCTCTCTCTCTCTCTCTCTCTCTCTCTCACACACACACACACACACACACACACAAGGGCAGGATGTGGAGGGAGAATTGCCAACATCCAGAAGTACTTAGAATGTACTTTCTCATAGAGTAGGCAAAATTACTTTATTTGTTTGTTTGTTTGTTTGGTACCAGAGATCTAACCCAGAGGGGCTTACCCACTGAGCCACATCCCCAGTCTCTTTTATTTTTTTATTTTAAAACAGGGTCGTGCTAAGTTACTTAGGCCTAAGTTCTGAGGCTGGCTTTGAACTTGGGATCCTCCTGATTCAGCCTCCTGAGCTGCTGAGATTGCAGGTGTTCTCCACCTGGCAAAATTACCTTTTAATGAGGAAAATATCTTTAAGTTAATTAAGAAAAACGGTAAGGCCCTTGGGGTAGCTTAGATAGGAAAGTGAATGTTAGGACTGAGGCACTTGCAGAATCGAGGAGAAGCTCCAGAAGGGGAAAAGCCTGGGGGAACAGGAAGGATGGGCCAGTAAGGAGCTTCCCAGGTTCTGAATGGTCCACAGGCTTTCTGGACAGTGATGCTGAAAACTGAACTTAGAGTTATTTCTTCTTTGATATGTAGTTCCTCTCAGCTACCCCTAAACTTTTACAATCCACTGCTCTAGGATTGAATTTTCTCAGGAACAAAGGAAGAGTGGACAAAAATGGTAGGGCAGAGGTCCTCAAACCTAGAAGCTGAGAGAGGCGGAACACAGGGCTACAGGGGGTGGGGGTGGGGGTGACAAAGCCCATTTCCCAATGTGCATTTGAAAGTGACACTGGATGATGAGAGCAGGCTGGGGAAAGGGAGGGGATCCTGGCTTACTCCTGTATCACTATGTTGCCTCTTTTTGATCAGAAAAATATTTCCAGCCTCTCTCCACCGCATTGCTCTGCCCCTCCCACACTTTCTGCATGGCCCTCTGTGAGATGACAGAGAGGTTAGTTAGCATCTTCTAAATCTTCAGATTGCCCTTGGCCCAAAGATTTCTGAATGTTTGTGTGGATGCAAAGAGGAGTCTGACCCCTAGAGGGTGATCACACCCTGTTGTAAAGGGGAGGGCGTGGGAAAGGCAGAAACAAAGATTAGAAAACCATCCTACATTCCCTGATTCCAGTTGCAGTAGCTGGGTAATGACAATTCTGTACCCACATGGTCACAATCGCCTCTGTCTAGTGACATTCCTCAGATTGAAAGGCAGATTCTTCTCTGGACTTGGAGTTTGGTGCGTTTGAGATGCAAGTAAGCCCTAGGACTCTGCTCAACCACAGGAGGTTGGGGAACAAGGCTGGGAGGACAGGGATTCCTTCTATTTCTGCAGCAGACAGCAGCCACCCCTGATGAGAACAGGCATTTTCTGCAGACATATTGAGAGCAGCCAGGCAGACACTGCTAGGGAAAGGAATATAAAGATCCTCAGGGTGACTTGGAGACTGAAAACTAGGAATCGGAAGCAATAAAACAATAGACATTCATCCAAATATAACTGACTCTCAGAAGAGTTCTGGTGCAGCTCCCTAGCATTGTGAGGCGCAGAGTTGAAAACAGAGTAGAGAATTAACAACAACAGGTCTCCACAGGACACAATCTCCCCTCCTTGATTGCAACTGGATAAGGAACCTGACCTCTCTCTTCTCAGTTGTGGGGAGGCTGGTGAGCCTGCAAGCTCTCTTCCTAGCCCCAGCAAGCTGGGGGATGCCCTAGCATCCTCTAGTAGAGAATGGCGGCCATACCCTACACCACGATGGACAGGAAAATACTTATTCTGCAGCCTGTCCACAAAAACAAGCAAAAAGCCAAACCAAGACAAAAACAAACCAAAGCTCTTTTATGTGTACTTTCCAAGGACTTTGATATGTATATGTATAACAACCATCATGAACAACATATAGAACATTTCAGTTGGTCCCAAAAGTACCTTGTGCCCCTTCCCAATCAGTCTCCCTAATTCCCAGCCCCAGACAACTGCTGATCTGTTTCTGTCACTACAGATTGTTTTGTCTTGCCTAGAGTTTCATATCAGTGGAATTCTATATTATGTGTTCTTTTGTATTTCATAGTATGTGTCCACTTTCTGTCATTCAGGATGCTCTTGAGATTCATCTATGTTGTTTATATCAGTAGTTCATTCCTTTTTATTTTTAGCTAGTACCGATGCTTCTAGACTAATAAATCCATTGCAGATTGAAAACATCATATGTTGAAAATGCATTTAATATACCTCACCTACTGAGCACCATAACAGTCTATCCTACCTAAAATATGCTCAGAACATTACATTAGCAAAATCATCTAACACAAAGCCTATTTTATAATAGTGTTGAATATCTCACACAATTTATTAAATAGTGTACTGAAAGTGAAAAACAGACTAGTTATAGGGATTCAAGAGACACAGTTGGGTGTTTTGAACATCTTATGAGTTACAAAACAATATCCAAGACACACCAACAACCCAGTACACTGCAGAGTATTGGTTGTTTACCCTCATGACTGCCTGGTTGACTGGCAGCTGGGTTTCCTGCCTCTGCCTACTATGGTTAGAGACCATCCATTGAGTAGCACAAGCCCAGGGAAAGATAGGAATTCAAAAGTGAAAGTATGGTTTCTCCTGAAAGTGTATTGTTTTCACAACACAGTTATGTTGAGAAATCTTCAGTGGAACCATCATAAGTCGGAGACCTTCTATATTCCATATGTGGGTCAGTCACTATCTGTTCACAAGTTGACGGACATGGTGTTACTCCCACTTTCTTACTATTACAACTAAAGCTGCTCAGAAAATTCATGTACAAATCTTCATATAAACTAATGTTTTGATTTCTCTTAGGTAAATAAATAGACGCAGAATTGCTGGTTGTATGTAAAGTTTGTGTTTAACAGAAAACTGGTTTTCGATTAGATGCACCATTTTACATTCTGACGATCATATGTAAGAGTTCCAGTTGCTCCACATTTTCTCCAATGCTCAATGCTGTCAGTCTTTTTATTTGGCCATTCCACAGAGAGTGGCATGGTCTCTCCTTGTGACTGCTGATGCTCAGCATCTCATCATATGCTGCTTAGTCTTTTGAATATCTTCTTTGTGGTATGTCTGCTCAAATATTTTCCTCACTTTTTACTAAGTCATTTGTGTTTATTGGTTAGAAGGTTTGGAAATATATTCTGGCTTGCTTTTTGAGTTTTCTTAGCAGTGCTTTCAAAGAGCGAAAGTTTTTAATTTTCAGGAAGTATATTATAACCTTAATAATTTGTCTTTGGTGTCCTACATAAGAAATACTTGATCATTCCAAGATAATGATTTTGTCTTGTATTTTTTGCAAGTGGTTTTATAGATTAGCTCTTGTATTTGCATTTATAATCCATTTAGAATTAAATTTTGTTTATGGTATGAAATAAGGATTGAGATTCTTTTTTTAAAATATGGCTATTCACTTGTTGCCACATCACTTAATAAAAAGACCTATCATTTCCCTAATGAATTAACTTAGTGCCTTTGTGAAAATCAGTTGAACATAAACCACGTGCATCTACTTGTCGTTTCTTGATTTGTCCATTGATCATGTCTTAGTCTGGGCTGTTAAAACAAAATACCATAAACTGAGTGGCTGAAAAACAATAGACATTTATTCCTCAGAGTTCTGGAGACTGGGAAGTCCAAGATCAAGGTGCCAGCAGATTTGGCATCTGGTAAACACCATTTCCTGGTTCATAGACGGCACCTCCTTGCTGTGTCTTTGCAAGGTGGAGGGAAGAAAATCCTCTCTTAGAAGGTACTAAGTCTACTCATGAGGGCTGTTTTTTAATGACCTATCAATCCCCAAAGACACCCCACTTCTCAATTCCATCATATTGTGGATTAGATCTCAACATATGTTTGTGGGGACACAAGCATTCAGACCATAACAATTGAGAATTTTAGAAAAGTCTATTTTATTTTACTTATTTTGTAATAAGTCTTGAAATCAGATAGAGTAATTCCTTCAACTTTGTACTTCTTTTTTTTTTCTTCCTAAATTGTCTTGGCTATTCCAAGTCCTTTGCATTTTCATATAAATTTTAAAGTTAATTTAATTTCTACAAATAATATACTGTAATTTTGATTAGGATTGTGCTATTGATAAATTTGGGAAGAATTGACATCTTAACATTATTGACTCTCCTAATACATGAACACAATATGAATCACCATGTATTTAAGTCTTCTTGAGTTTCTTTCAGTCTTATTTTTATATATTTCAGTTTATATATCTTGTATCTATTTTGATAAGTGTATTATTAAGTCTTTCCTGATCTTTTGGATGTTATAGATGATGTTTTTGTTTCAATTTCTATTTATTTTCTAATGTAGAAATAAAATGAGCTTGATATGTTCCAAATTGCTTTGGAGCTGAATGGATCTGTTTAAGATATTAGTACCCATATCTCTTCTCTCTCTGCATATAAAATACAAATAATGTCTATTGTACTTAAAAATATCAGAGATTAAATAGGACAAATTACTCTGAGAGGTATCTAATGAGATGCTTGTACATAATAGGATCATTACTGATCTCGAAACAATTTTCTTTTTAAAGAAATAAAGCAAGAGAGAAGAAAATAGTAAAAATTCCAGAACTATTATTTGCACTGGATTAGCTTTCATACATTTCTCACTCTTTCCTTCTTGCTTTTCCTTACTTATAGCCTTGGCATGCTTTGTTGTGTGTTGAAATCAACGTCAACATAAGGACCATTTGTGCCGGGCGTGGTGGTGAACACCTGTAACATTTGGGAGGCTAAGGCAGGAGGATTGCGAGTTTAAAGCCAGCCTTAGCAATGGCGAGGAACTTAGTAATTCAGTGAGACCCTCTCTCTAATAAAAATACAAAAAAAAAAAAATGGGCTGGGGATGTGACTCAGTGGTCAAGTGCCCCTGAGTTCAATCCCTAGTACCAAAAAAAAAAAAAAAAAAAAAAAAAAAAAAAAAAAAAAAAAAAAAACAACCAACAACAAAAAAAACAACCATAAGGACCATCTGCTAACCATTTGCTACATATATAACAAAGGAAAAAGACAAGTCATAATACACCCCAAAACCACCCCCAACAAAAGGCTCTGCTTATTCTGCTTATGTGATTGAAGATAGATTCTTCTATGCAAACCACCTCAGAGTCAAGGAGGAAAATCAGAGAAACCCAATTGAAAAGCTGATTTGTAACTTTCTTTGGATATACCTGATCTTACATTTCTTCTCCTGGTGAACTTCGTTGTTATTTTGCATGCTCCACTATAAAGTAAGATAAAAAGCAACAGAATATTTACAACTTTTGTTTTGCTGTGTCTTACTTTGGGTGAGACTAGTGTTTAAATCTCAATACCTGCAAATATGCTAAATAGACAAAGATACAATCATGAACAATTACATGGATGCCTATTGGCTTTTCTTGGGACACTGTTGTTAATGCCAAGAGCTGTCACTATGTGGATGTAGATGAATTATTTTCTGGGAGTAAGAAGTGGAGAAAAGCAAAGGGCATCTCCTTCGTTTCTTTAACCTTGGGGGAACAGGATAAATCTGGTTTGGGCATCTCTCTGAGGGAAAGAATATCTTGACACATACGTAGAGCTCTTGGAGCAAGCTTCCTATCCATTGGCAAGAAAGGGCAAGATTCTGAATACATCTAAATAATCGGCATAGCATTGAAGTGCCTGCCTATGGCAGACTGCTCACCAGGATATAAATCATGCTGCTTGCCATGTGCAACACATCAGGTATAGAGTACGACTCCAGCTCACTTAGTGAAATGGCTTTTATGAAGTTTGTGTAGATAAATTCAAGCAGCATTGCTATTTTGTTCATAGTCCACTTTTGAGATCAGAGCTCAATGGACAATGATACATCCATAATGAAAACTAAACATTTCTCTGTTGAGATACACACAGGCAAGCAAATGATCAGTGTATTTCTTGTGCAAGAGACCCACATGATCCTCCTAAAAAGTCAGGGGCAACTGGTGTGAGTTTTGGCATCCGTCCTAACTACTATGCTTGTTCTCAATTTATTCTCAAACTACAAGGTACAAGACCCCCTTGGGGGCAATGATTGCAAGGACTCTGCCTGCCCTGGGGAGAAATTATGCCTCTGAATTCACTTCTTTTCCCCCAGGGCATTGTATGTTGCTAAAATATTCTTAACATTGAAGTTAGGATTTCTTTGATATCACCCCTGACTTTTCCTTCAAGTAGTATAGGACAAAAATAAAGCAAAAGGCATCTTTCTTTTCTATTCCTCGTGTTATCTAAAGGGTAATTTTCTATGCCACTTTCCAAGGGGTCCTGCCTCAGAATCTGTACAGAGGATACTTTCTTCCTAAGAAAAGTTGAGACTGGGTAAAAGGGACAGGCATGTGGAAATCTTCCCAGTAAATAATTTAAGATTCACATTTACCTGTATGGTTGGTTCAGCTCTGTTCTGATCTGATCTATTTTTTTTTCCTTAGTGATGTTATTCAAGGGTCAAATTCCTAGGTACCCTGGTATAAATAAATCTACATTGTATAACTAGTCTATAACAGAAGGCATATCACCGTATATAGAATGTAAGAGAGGTTTCCCTTTGATGAAAAACAAAAGTTAAATGTTTATACAAGATTCTGTAGGTCTGGATACCATTAAACGTTAAACAATTAATAAAAGTGACACTGGGACACAATAAATTCTGGTTTTCAAAGAAACAATTTGACTTTATACATTGCTTCTGCCTCACTGGTGTTTGAGATGAAAGGGAGAGTAATTGAAATGAAACTCATCAGCATTAAAGAAGGCCTCATGGCGAGAAGCCGAGGGGGGCGGAGGTAAAGAAGGCTGTGGAATCCTGAAACACAGGCAGGAGCTTAGGGATGTGAAGGAGGTGGCCATGGGGACATGCATCCATTTAAGAGCAAGACCAGGGGATGATGGACCGATTTTAAGTTTCAAAAAGATAAGAGGAGAAGCAAGTGGTGAATTAAACACATTTTCATGTTGTACCTCCCTTTGCTTCAGCTCCATTACCAAAACAACAACAACAACAACAACAAAATCCTATGCTTTGACTAGAGAGACTTCTATATGATGACTTTAAAACCTAATGGAAAATAGGTATAATATGCAAATAAGGAATAATGAATATGTAACTTAAATGATCTCAAGTTATCTCATCATTCTGGGGTCCCCCCCTCTTTTGAAATATAAATAGTTCTGACTGCTAACATTTGTTGAGTGTTTGGTACACTCCATGTGCTGTTCTCAGTGCCTTCTGTGACTCGTATCATTCGATCTTTTCCGGAACGTATCTAATCTTCCATATCTAATCTTACCTTCTCCGCCCCTCTCCCCCCCAATCCATTCTCCACAGAGTCGTTGAAATGATCTTTTCAAAGCAAATCTAATTTTGTCATTCCCTTGTTTCCAACCTTTCAATCACTCCCTATTCTCTCAGGAAAATGTGCAGAATTTTTTATTTGGCCTCCGGGGTGCTGTGGTCTCAGGGCACTTCCGCCACAGCTGGAACTGTGCCCCCCAACCCCTTCCCTGAGTGGGGCCCGCAGAGCTCTGTCCTCTTTTTTCCATTAGCCACGTGCTCACACTACCCCCACCCAGGGCCATTGCCCATGCTACAACCTTTTCTGGGCTGCTGTGATCCTCCTCTGCTCTCTGGGATTAGTTTCTCAGATCTCAGCTCAAATGCCCATGTCCTGGAACAGATGGTCCTGGCTCCCCATGGAAGGTCAGGCCCCACACTACAAGTTTTCTTTGCACCTGCACCTCTCTTTTGTTGCCTTCACCACAGTTGTAATCGTTCATTTCGGGGGTGACCCTTTGGTTCAGCACATTACTCCCAGTAGACTGGAAGAGTTATGGGGGCAGGTGTCCCCTCTATTTTTGTTTTAACACAGTTTCCCCAGCCCCTAGTGCAATGTGTGTCACAGAAAAGGTACTAGAAACCCAGAAATTGAATGAATGGATGGTTGCTGAATAAAATCAAGCAAAGTCTTCAGAAACCAACAGTTTATATGGAGAGAAGCCACATGCATATCCAACTGATTTGCTGCTAAGAGACTTCATTTTAGGGGTTGGTTGGTTTGTTGTAAGAAATCCTAACCCCACTCATTCAAGCCCTCATTTCCATTGTGAAAGAACTTTGCCTCACTGTGTGCATCACAGTGGACCTGTTGAGAAGAGAGCCTGTGTTCCATATGCTATATTTCCCCTGAGCTTATATTGGTCACAAAACTCTTTCTCCATCCAAAATGTTTCAGTCACTCCCTACTTCAGCTCCCTGTTACCATACGTGTATCCCTCTTGCTTTTTTTAATTTTTATTTTAATCGAAAAAGCTCTTTTCCTTTAGAGCTCATATTTGATTTCATCAACTCCCCTCTGCTCCCATGTACATCCCTCGAAGATGGATGGCTTCATCTTCTTGAACTTCTCTAACTCAATCCCCTCTATCATCTGGGAGATTTCAATGTTCAGGAAGCTAGTTCATGCCAAGCACTGTTCTTAGAGCCTCCCACCAAGACTATAATCATTCCTGGATTCATTGTACCTCCAAAACGGCTTCCACCTGTGTTCTCACCCGCATTTCCATCTCACATTCACTGCATTGCAACCATCCCTCAACCACACAGCACTTCCAGCCCCATCTTTGTTCCTCTAGAAACTCTGCCCTGAAAATTCCCAACTCTAGATCAATTAAAAAATACTCCATCTCCATACCTCTATCTGAGCTGTATTGAAGAATCTCCCCCAGCTGTACAGATTACTGTCATGGCTCATTGATGGTCCACAATGGCAGCTGAGCTCATAATTCAGTTTGAAGTGTCTTTTGTTCTATCCAACAATCTGTGGCAGTAAGATTTTACAATGCTCCTCTCTCCTCCAGTCAACTTTCACCAACACTATTCAGGGTGACCTAGCCTCTAATTGCATCAAGGGATTGAAAAGGAAGGGATGTGAGTGACTTCACTATCCATTGCTCTTCCTTTTCAAATTTGTGTGCAACTGCATCAATCCTTTGCCTGCCTAAGTTCCATAGAGTGACATATCCTCTGCTGTTTAAGGACAGACTTCTTTAACACCTCTGCTAATGATCAAATCTCCTCCTCCTACCCCTTCTCCTTCCTATTGGCATTTTGCCACATTAAAGTTTCGCTGTTCACTCGGCCTCAGCCTCTTTAATGGACCTGGCAGGTTGGCTGGATGCAATATTTACAGGGACAAATGTCCCATACAGCTCCAGAATCCCTTCTGTGTCACCTCCCCCCCACCTCTTATCTTGCATCCTGTGATTTCTTTATCCTCTTCTTCATTAATATTCTGCATCGTTGGCACACTTCCAGACACCTTGTTACTGCTCTCTTCTTGTTTTGCTTCAGGACACTCTTTTCTAGAGTTCATGCGTTAGTTCTCAGCACAGTACCCTCAAGCACTAGACTGTGTTGAAATCCTGGAACCTGATCTGGCCAGGTGCAGGTCTTTGAGCTACCCACCCCTAAAATGAAGAAGGATGGCAAATAAGATACTTGCAATTAAAAAAAAATGTTGTTTTCCTTTGAATGCTGTTATATACATGAGCTACATGTACATATAACTAGTCATGGGTTGGGATCACCAAATGTGAATGTCATGTGCCTGTTGGGAGAGGTGGGAGTGTGGGGAGGAACAATGGTTTGAATGAAGGAAGAAAAAAAAATTGAAAATCAGCAATGAGAAATAAAGACATGATACAGAGATATCATTTATTACTTCTTTATTTTCTAGGTCCATAAGGTGGGAAATTTCTGAACATAAACACTTGCCTGTTTCTTATTGTCAAAAAAGGACAAGGTAAAAGACATATGTTCTTTAGAATATGTAGATCTATGTTTTGGAAAGATATAAACTGGTTAAATAAGTGTTTTGCTTGAAGGAGCCCTGGAGGCAAAGAGTACTCATCTCATGAGCTGTATACCCTGATTTATTATGTAACATATAATCATCACAGTTTCTCATCTGTAACGAAATCTCCAATATCTCTTTTTTGGAAGGGGAGGTACCAGGGATTGAACTCAAGGGAATTTGACCACTGAGCCATACTCCCAGACCTATTTTGTATTTTATTTAGAGGCAGGATCTCACTGAGTTGCCTACGGCCTCACTCTTGCTGAAGCTGGATTTGAATTCGTGATCCTCCTACCTCAGCCTCCCAAGCCACTGGGATTACAGACATGTGCCACTGCGCCCAGCTTCAATATCTCTTCAAAGCTGAAATTCACTATTACCTTTGTTCATCTTAAAGACATAAGACCAAAAACTGAGAAAGCACTTACCTAACTTTTAATTTTATATGTATTTTAGATTTGCATGTCATAAAATTTGCATCTCCTCAAAGGTCAGATAAATTAAAGCAAAGGGAAAGAATTTGTTAGAAAAATTACTTGTCTCAGGAGCCAATCCACACTCCAAAATCACATCCATGAGACAGGCAGCTGAGTAGGGACTATATGAGGGCATTCTAAATTCCACAGAAATTGTTCTCACCTAGCCTCCCCTTCCCTAGGAACTGTTAAAATCTGTATCACAACATCTTTTTTTTTCTCTCTCTAGATATCTAAAATGTTGCAGAGTCTCTTTTGGTGTTGACAGTATGGAGTGAGAGGGGTGGATAGAGACCAGAAAGGGTGCTGAATTTAGGTTTTTTCTTCTTGAGAAAGAGGTCTGTCTATCAGCCACTTCCATAGCTCTTCTGGTTCCTGACTTTCAAAAAGCTCTTTGTGATTGTACTTGAAGTTCTGGGGCACTGAAAGGTTTATGTTCACGTTTCATTTTGTTTCTTTTTGTAATCCCTTAAATCTGTTTCCAGAAAACTTGTTCCCAGATGTTGGTGAACATTTTTTTTTTTTTTTAAATTAAGGATGTAATTTGCTTTAGTACAACAATTTCTTAAAACACACACACACACACACACACACACACACACACACACACAGCTACTATCTAAAATAACAAACATTTCATTTAAAACAACATTAGAACATTGAAAATGTACAATGGAGAGAAATATTCATCTTATACCACACTACAGTCTCTATCACAGGAGTTGGAAGTTTCACCAGGATGTCTTTGAAAACTTGACATTATCATTATTTTTTCTAATTTTTGTCTTAAACTGGTTAAAAGTATACTGTAGAATGGCTTAAGCATTTTGGGTGCACTCTCTTAGAGTACACTCCAGAGATATAAACCTATTTTACATTTTTGTACCTTTTTATTAATACTCTTGTATATTAGGAAACTCCACAGAAAGATCCCATCACTGCTAATTTTGCAGAGTATGTATGTTGTACATATTTTAACAAAGTATGTGCTGTATTGCATTATATTGGCATTTTTCTCATGTGTCAGGAATGTGGGGACAGTTTCTCAGTCTCCTCTTCCTCAAAGAAGAGGAATGGGCTGGTTTTCATCGGGCACTCCTCTTTTCTTTGTCTGAAAAAGCACCACTGTCCATACACGACGTATCCAGATAAAGGATCCTTTGAACCCAAAGGGGAACCAGAAATATTTTGGTTTAATCATTGTTGAGTATAAGAATTATTTTTTCCAAGTCAATTCGATAGACATTTTTAAACAAATGTGAGACTATTATGTTTTGAAACAGCCTCCTTCTGTGTTCTAATTTCTAATGAGAATAGATGTATTACAATATCCAACTATGCTAACTTTTCAAATATTTAAAAACTCATGTAGTTTATGGAAGTTGTGAAAAAAGTTTGGCTGGCAGTGTGATTGATGGGTGTTAAAATTTTGGTGAGAAACAGATCCCAGACAGAAGGAAGAGAAAGATAAAGAAAATTAAATTGGTGTTTCCAATAAAGCAAGGGGAATTTAAAAATTTCAAGGTAACTTAAGAGGGAAACAGGGGGTGAGAACTTCTACATGAACAGGAAGTAGAGCTAGCTGCAAGGAGGGTGGGAGGAGGCAGGGGTCAGTCGTGGAGATGCTTTTTCCAAGAAGTGGCCAGGAGATTTCCAGGAGCACTGAGCTCCTTTTCTTAGGATCCTCTGGTAAATTTTGTTAAAAGTACCATCTCCTGTGGGTGATGGCTTGGAAAAATCAAGGGGGAACCTCATCCATGATTGTACATTTGTTTTGATGAGGAGTGGAGAGGCAGCAGACTCTAGAGGCAAGAACCTGAGAAAAGGATAATTAAACTGAAGGAAGATGTAATGAGAGGGAGTTACTATGAGAAACGGAAAGTCCCCGAGATTCCTGAGAAATGCAGGGAGTCAGCTAAACGTGGGATGACAAATAAATTCACTTACATTTCAACATTAAAGAGAAGGGTGTTCTCACAAAATGGAAGACTTGGAAACACCCACACAGCTGATTCTTAGGTTGTACTTGCAAACGCAGCTGACACTTTTACAAATGGCAGTGCCTCCTGACTTGTGTTACTGACAAGTTGAGCAATGGCTTCAACTCCATGGTGTAAACAGAAACGGGAATCCTGCCTGCGACATCAACATCCTGACGTCATGGGAGGCTCCTTGTAGAGTTATTCTCAGCACCCAGAAATTTTCCTAGGAAAATGAGTATGATGGTAAAATATCATCAAAAAGATCTGTTTTTAGTGCTCAAGCCCATAAAGCCGCATTATGTAAAATATTGTTTCCTCCAGAAAGCATGGCTTTTTGAGAAGGCAACATCAAACAGAAATTTCTGAGATCGAGAACAGGAAATGAATGATTCAGTAGGCTGGATTTCACCCAAGGAGCTGTCTCCACAGCTGTAGAGAAAAGCTGCAAAAAGTTCCAGAGGATTTGCCTGGTACCATTTGAAAGCAGCCAGGCTAGGAACCGCAGAGAACTCTCCAGAGTGTGATGAAGGGCAGTTGGAAAGCCCAGCTTGGACTCCCCAGAAATATGTCAGCCTGGTGCAATGCTTGATTTGAGTGTCTTCTAACTGCCTCCGAATCCACACTTGGAGGTGGTCCAGGGTGACTCAGGAACAGGGGAGAGACTGAGCATCTCCCATGGCAGGAGCAACAAGGTGTTTGTTCAGCTCTGAGAAACTGAATGGATGATTTATTGGGAAGCTGGCATAGCTGTTCTCTTTTCCAAAATCGAATATAGTTCTGGCTATCGGGCAAGGAATGCCATTCGGGTAGGGTTGGGATGGGATTCTGTTAGTGCTGATTCATTTGTTCTTTCTCTCTCTTTCTCTTTCCCTTTCTCCATTTTTTTATTTTTTATTTTTTTTTTTTGAGCACGTTAGGCAGCTCTCATTTAATTTCCCCAGTGATTCTCAGGTGGACATCTCTGCTGACTCTGTGGAGTACCATTTTGGAGTCAATTGCCCAGGCAATAAGATTGGAAACCTGACATTGGAAGGGAGGGGTGGCTCTCAAATGTGTGATTTTGAACACAATTGCTTGGTTCAACAGGAGAGCAGAGCCCTTCCACATCCTGTAAGCATTTCTAGTACTTAGTCCCCAAGCCTGTCTCATACAGCCTTCTGCCACCACCCACCTGCACACTTGTGACTGTAGTCGCCTGAAGCGATGGCCTCTTGGAGCAAAGAAGCCGCGGGAAGAAGTTTAGAGACGAACTGGAAACAAACAGCTCTTTATTCTGATAACTTTTCTCTCTGGCTCTAACTACACCCCAACATCCCGTCCACGCTTCTCTAACCTCCAAAAATGGCGCAGACCTCATCAACAATCTCGCTCAAGTCCCTCGAGATCTCCGGCCAAGTCTCGCAAGATCCCAGGCCAAGTCCCGTGAGACTATGGAAGGTGCCAATGCCCAAACATGTCCGAAGCCCGTAGTCAACCGCAATCTTAGCCATCTCCCCAAACAGGGCTCCTGCATGTGACTACCCTACTCCGTACTTACATTCCTCTAGCAGACCTTAATGGGTCTGCCTGTCTCCAAAATTTTCACATTCTCATCTATTCTTCATTCCACACTCAGTTTAATGTTTCTAAAATACATATTTTCATCATCTCACTCCTGTGATCAAAAATCTTCAGAAGTATCTGCAGTATCTTTGTAGTATCCAAGGTATTTTTTTCCCTGAATCTTACCTGTGTTCTGTTGCATTTTATGCATTTTTGCAGCTTTACACACCTTTTAAAAATGAGTCAGGGTATATGTGCAGGGAGACATATATGCAGTATATGTGATAAGATGTCACTTGTAGTTTTTTTTTTTTTTTTTGGTGGTACCAGGGATTGAACTCAGGGGCACTCGACCACTGGGCCCCATCCCCAGCCCTTTTTTGTATTTTATTAGATGTCTCACTAATAAGACATCTCACTGAGTTGCTAAGTGCCTTTCCATTGCTGAGGCTGGCTTTGAACTAGCAATCCTCCTGCCTCAGCCTCCCAAGTGCTGGGATTACAGGCGTGCGCCACCGCGCCTGGCTAACTTGTACTTTTTCTGTTATCTAACACTTTTGTCAGAGGTCCCCAGTGCAGGACAAGGGTTAAGTATCCCCTCCAGAGATTATTAAGAGGTGGTCAAAGTGGGGCTACAAGTCTGTCTCCCAAATCCCACATACTCATAGGAGGAACAAGCTAGACATTTGAGGGAGTGGAATACAGTGGGGAAGTTTGTGTAGCTTCAGCTTTGCACTGTTGGCCAAGTGGAGTGCTGAGGTTTTCCCTGCTTTCAAGCTGAATCAGAAGGGTGCTAGGAGAACCATGTATGAAAAATTAGCAATCCCTGAAAGAAAGGAATCCCAAATTCCCACCCACAGTAAGATGTTTGCTGAACTCTGGTGTCTGCATGCCTAGCAGAGGGAAGTTTGGTAGGAGAGTCCTCTGGATAATTTTATGTGTCTCCAAGAGGATGCAGTGTGCATAAACATGATGCACACTTCTGAACGTGATGTGGCTGGATTAAGCTGCTACCATTGCTGGATGAAGACAAAGGTCAGCAACGTGGTAAGGATGCTTGAGTTTCTCAAGGTGCCGAGAGCCTGGAGAGCAGGACCAGACTCAGACTCAAGGTGTCTTAAAGGAGCCCCTGTGGAAATAGTCAGCTTTGGAGCCTACTCCAGCTGTGAGAGTCTTTCTGGAGTGTACTCTTAGGGTCAGGGGTTTGGGAAGGTCACAGAGGAGAGTGAGAGAGAACAGCACTCATATCAGTCTGCACAGGGCCACTAGAGAAGCTGCATGTGCACCCCATGAAAAACAGAGCCCCAGGGCAGCCTGTGTTGGCTGGAGAGCTGCATCAGCATATGGAATGCAGAGGAAAGAGCATCTAAATGGTATCCCTACCTCCAGAGACTTGGCCACAGGTGAAGTCATCTATTTCACTCATCACTACTTCTTCAAAATTGACTTCTTCGGTTTTCTGCCAGACAAAACTTTGGCTTCTCTTTGTCCTCATTTTACCCTCTGACTTGTGCTGTGGTTTTTTTTTTTTTCTTTCTTTTTTTTTTTCCTTTTTTTTTTTCTTCTATAAGCCAAAGTATTTTATTTATTTATTTATTTTTTTAAGGGAGGATTTTGTTTTAATTTATTTTTTATTCTAAGTTGTTATAAATGACAGCAGAATGCATTACATTTCATATTACACATATAGAGCACATTTTTACAAATTTCTGGTTGTATGCAAAGTATATTCACACCATTCGTGACTTCATACATGCACATAGGGTAATGATATCCATCTCATTCTACCATCTTTTTTTTTCTTCACCCTTTTCCCCCACCCTTTCCCTCCCTCCCCATTGGCCATTCTAGTGTTCCTCTAATCCTCCTATGCTCCCCATCCCAACCCCACTGTGAATTGGCCCTCCTTATATCAGAGAAAACTTTTGGCATTTGGCTTTTTGGGATTGGCTAATTTCACTTAGCATTATACTCTCTAACTCCATCCATTTACCTGCAAATGCCATGATTATAATCTTGTGCTGTGGTTTTTATGTTTGTGTTTTCCCCCCAAATTTGAAATTCTAACCCCCAAGGTGATGATATGAAGAGGTGGGGCCCTTGGAGGTGATTATATCATGGGCTTAGACGCCTAGGAGCTCCTTGGCCCCTTATGCTCTGTGAGGATGTAGTGAGAAGAAAACCAGATAGTCATCTATGAACCAGGAAGCAGGTCCTCATCAGACACTGAATCTGCCAGCACTGTGATTGTGACTTTCTCAACCTATAGAACTATGAAGGATAAATTTCTGTGGTTTATAAGCCACACCATCTAAGATACTTTTTTTGCACCATCCAGAACTGACTCATACAACTTATTCCATGTGAAATACCATGCCTCCCATTCTCCACTTATTAAATGCTACTTATCTTTGCATTTCAATTCAAATCCCGGATTCCTCCCCTAGCCATCATTCACCCTTCAAGTCTAAGACATTTGTACTTCTTATTAGTGCTATCATGTTATCTCTTGACTGAGATTTCACTACAAGCTTGTGACAGACACTGCTGCTGCCTATCAACAGCCACTCTCCCCACCTTGAAGGGTCAGGAGCATGGTTTTATAGCTTTCCTTTTCAAATGTGTGACTCAGTCCTGGATAATGAAGCTCAAGGATACATCTGCTCAGACACAAGAGAAAATGTCCCTTTGTGTCCTTCTCCAGAAATTATTTTGTCCATATGTAGTGTTTGTCATGTAGCATAATTTTGAGGGAAGACATTGTCCATGCATTAAGATGATTCATCCATCATTTAGGGGCCAGCCATGAGACAGCAATTTGACTGGGAAAGTTCCATATAAAGGATGATTAACTAAATAGGGAGTCACTACTAAGGGGCAATGAAAACTCTAAAGCATACAGAACAGTAGATTATGGTACAGCCAGACTTATAGAGCTGACATAGAGTACCGAAGGAAAGAACACGTCCACAAGAAAACCCTACACCCCAAGGCTGAGATTCAAAGCTCATTGTAGGGTATGATTGAGGCTCTCTGGACAGTAAAGAAGTTGGCTGAGGCACCCCAGGACAGGGCTGGCAAACAGAAAACTGACCATTGGGATGCTGGCTAGACTGAAAGCACCCTTTGGGGACCCCCTAAGAAACGCAGGGCAGTTGTTATAAGGACAATGTCAAAACTTGCTAAGAAGCTGGTGCAAGGGGAACTCACTGGGAAGCTAAGCTGCTCTCTGGGAAGCCTCTGAAGCATATTGAACATGAGCCGGCTGTAGCACCTGACATCCACTGGGAGGCTGGCTGGGCCATTGGCAGAATTCACTGGGAATACATTCTTTGGAGTGGAGTGAGCCCCGCTGAGTGCCTCATACCCTGCCAACCACCGCGTGCTGTCAGAGCAAGCAGGAAGAACTCACCAGAATGTGGAAAAGGATCTCTTTGCTCCTGTAGTGTCCTCAAGTCCCCTCTATTGAAAAGACTTCACATTGTGCCCACTAGCAAAGAAGAAATGCTTACCAAGTCCAAATGCAGCATTAGGAAGCAGAGCAAAGAATGGCAAATTTGAAGCAGAGAAACAGTGAACTGAGAAGGTGAGCAGAATGAATAAACGGCAAGACAGTGTCACCAGGACAGCATCGGGGGCCTGCCAATCCAAGCCTAAAACATCTCTGCTTCCAGACTGCTCTTTATGTGTGATCATAAATTTTTCATACCACTTTTAGCTGGGAATTCTGTTACTTGCAGTTGAAAGTACAGTCATGCACCACATAGTGATGTTTCTATGATGGACCACATATATGATAGTGGTCCCCTAAGATCATAATGGAGCTGGAAAATTCCTATTGTTTTACAAACCTACTGTGCTGCCAGTCATATAATAGAATAGTACCTACAATTATGCTCAGGATATAATAGTTATTACTAAACTGCTATGTCACTGGTTTATGCATCTATTATATTTTAATCTTTATTTTAGTGTGCATTCCTTATGTTAATATATTTAAAAAGCTTACTGTGAAATAGTATACCTTGCTATTCAGGCAGGCAGCAGTCACATTTGTCTCATGTTTTTTTTTTTTTTTTTAAATATTTATTTATTTGCTTTAGTTGTACACAATGCATGCATTTTTACGTGGTGCTGAGGATCGAACCCGGGTTGCACACGTGCTAGGCGAGCGCCCTACTGCTGAGCCATATCCCAGCCCCGTCATTTGTCTCATGTTTATCTGATCTCTTGATTGTATCAAGAACCCATGTCAAGTGGTGGTACATCTAGAATAAGTATAGTTTGTGATGTTCACAGGATGTGTGGCCTAACAATACATTGCTCACAATATATCTGTTGTTAAGTAATGCATGACTGCATTGTATTGGATAGAAAACTTCTTTTATGTTTATTAAAATTTTGTATGCACATAAACCTACATCATATGGAAGGGCTTTTAATAAAACACAGCAGCCCTGAAATCTACTTATCACTAACCAATTGTCAACCAATGATAACCAATTACATTTTTAAAAAAGTCCAATTGTAACACACACCTAAGATTAACCATCTGAGCCATTTTTAAGTACCTGCCTAAGTGTGGCATTTTGTTATATAACTGATTCTGTTTTACAAATTTATTTTTGGTTGTTTTCACATAACTACAATATTTGCTGCAAAAAATGCTGGTTTTAATTTATCACTTGTAGATATTATCTTTTTATTTCCTGCTATAGTGCAGGCATGAAGCTTACTTACCTGATATTTCCTTCTTCAACTCAAATAACTATGTAACGGTTTCAATTATAACTCTGTAATTATTTGTTACTCTAGGAACCTATAATAACTTCCTTTTTTTTTTTTTTTTTTTTCTTTTTGTGGTTCTCTGGGTTGAACTCAGGGATGGTCTACTACCACTGAGCCACATTCCCAGCCCATTTTGTGTTTTACTTTGAGATAGGGTCTTACTAAGTAGCCTAGGCTGGCCTTGAATTTGCTATCCTACTAACTCAGCCTCTTGAATAATTGGGATTACAGGCGTGTGCCACCATACCTGGCTACAATAACATTTAAACAAGTATTTATTTATCATAAATTGTAGGCAGCATCTCTTTTACTCTGTTTGAAAATAAAATATGCCTTATTTTCTGAAGTTAAAAGGAGAGTTATAAAAACCAATTTACCAAACTACCATGTTAATGACTGAGTCAGTTTTGGATCTTTTTACTAGAATCCCCAAGTGATTCAAAGCTATAGGCAGAAGGCCAAATTTCTGTGTTTTATTTCCCAGTGTAGCTTTCTGAAGGTTTCTAAATAAGTCAGTCCTTTTCAGTGGTATTCTCTCTGCCAGGAAAGATCTGAGCATTAAGTACCATATGTGGTCTATAATTATGCTACCCTAAACATGCCTGATCTTGTCTGATCTCCAAAGTGAAGCAAGGTTGGTCCTGGCTAGTTCTACAATGAGAGAAAAGCCATATTGTGCTGCTGCTACAAATTTATGGCTGAGTGTCTCTCCAGTGTTCAAACCATCCTTTTGGGGAATTTTGGCAGCCTTGGTAATTGCATGCTTGTAGCAGAGCCTGCAACACAGCTCTTGTCTTGCGACCTGTCTTCTATCTTCATGTTTCCCCAGATTTTATGTTCTCCTTTTTTGAATCCTTTGTTCCCCCAAGGCACATTCTTTAGGAGTTTCTTCAGAATGGTCCATTTCTTCAACTCCTACATATCTGCAAATTTTAATTTGCATATACAACTAATGAATAGTCTGCATTTTGTTATTGTTTAATAAAATTGACATCATAAAATTCATCCTTTTAAAGTATGTTATTCAACTTTACTCCATTTATTTTTTATTATGTTCAAAAAGTTGTGCAACCAGCACCCACTACCTAATTCCAGAACATTTCCGTTATTAATTTGGCATTTAATTTTATGTCTTTATGTGAAATCTTTCACACAAGCTCTTGTGAGGAAGGACTACATAGCATAACCTGGTGTTGGGAAAAAGCAGGTGCTCATTAAATAGGAGGAAAGGTAAAATAAAGTCTAGAGACTGCTATTGCTGCCCTGATGGAGAAATAGGCCATGCTGGGAAGGTCTGAGTGGTACTAAGCCTAGAGGTCTGAGGGTGGCTCTCAACTAAGAGCCAGCAAGAAGCCAGGACCTTCAGTTCACAACTACAACTGCCAACAACATGAGTGAGTTTAGAAGCAGATTCTGTCCCTCCAGATGAAAACAGAGCCCAAGCAATCCCTTGATTACAGCCTTGTATGATCATAAGCAGAAAACCCAGCTAAGTTGTGTCCAGAATCCTGACCCATAGAAACTGTGAGATAATAAATGTCTGTTATGTTAAGTTGCTAATTTTATGGTAATGTGTTACACTGCAATAGAAAAGGAATACATCTGGCCTCAACATCTTCCCATTGCTTATTTCAGTAAAGAGCACCCAAACTTTATTCAACATTAGTCCCCACCAACAACAACCTTATAAATTGTTGAAGGAGTCACGAAGATGTTATGGATTCCACTTGAACTTTGGAAGAAGTCATTATACCTCACATTCCTTTAAGGAACAACAGTCAGAAGGTCCAAAAGAAAAATTTCAGGATCAAGACAGGGTGAATGTCTACAGGAGTCTTCCCATCATGCAGAAAAGGCTGAGGAATACAGAGTTGATCCCAGCGCTGCCATTGCTAAGACTGAAAAGATGAAAGACGCAGAAGATGTCTTTTGTTGTGATCCTGCCTTTGTGTTTGGGGGATTGTTTGAGTGTTTGTTTGTTTTGATGGCTGTGGAGACTGAAGCTCAGAGATTTTGCAGGAGACAGCTTGCTGGAGTTCAGGGATGACTCTGTTCACATCCTAGTCCTGACCTCTGCAAAGTTGCTAAATACCTATGATTAAGTCATCTCATTTGGGAAAAAAAAAAAAAAGCGGCCAAACATTATTTTAAATTTTTATTAGGACGAATAATTAGTGTCATGGAAAACATTTAGGATGGGATGGCTTGGGGTGCATGCTGAACTCCTTTATAAACTTCTGTTCTCACTTGCTGTGGTCATGTAGTTAGTTCCCCAAGAGCTAACGCTGTTCACAGTTGTTGTTTAACTTTTCCATCCTAATTCTTGTAATGCTTCTTCCAGGCCGATCCTGGCCTAGTCATGACTCTAGCTTCTGTGCAGCCTGGGCCACCATACTCACAGAAGTTCAGACACACACGACGTTGGGTAAAACCTGTACCTTGAGCTTTGGAGCTAATCAGGAAACAAGTATGCAGAGGGGCCAAGTGTTGGGTTTCATTGACCTGTTGGAATTTGCTTTTCTGTGTCAAGCCCTGTTGTTCTCAGGCTCACAGTGAGCTCCTAGCAACAGGGTATGAGACTCCACTGGTCACTTTGCTCTGGTTTGCACTTGACTGAATGCCCATAACTTGTCATGGCTCTCAAACTCCTTCAGCTGGACTGAACATGAAGATTAACTATTAAGGGGCAGTGTTTCCTCTGCCTGAATTTGACCTTGCTCCAAGGGGCCTTTTTACATTTCCAGGGACAATTTTTCCTTAGTCTTTATTACTAAAGTATTTGGGTAGAAGCAATAGCAGAAAACCAGGGAAATATTTGGAGCATTAGAGGAACTAACTCAAGGTCACTGTGTTTTGGAAGTGATAAATATTAGATAACAAATGAGAAAACTGGTACAGAGGGACCAAGAAGAATAAATCCCACAGGTTGCAGTAAGGAGTTTTAAATGCCTTTAATTAGAATGAGGTTTTTATTTTTATTTATTTTTTGATTATTCAATTAATGAAACAAACAACCACGCTTAATCACAAAAGTGATACCAACGGAGTCCAATGCCAACGGAGTCCAATGCCATTCTGTGCCTCTCATTGTGATTCCAATCACTCCCCAGCTAAGTTGCGCTTGTAGGACGTTTACATCGATGACTCATTTACTTTCGGTGTGATTTTGTCTCATAAGGATGATTTTCCAAATAACAACATTGTTCCATTCTGCTTCATTCAACTTCGACTTTTATATAAATGAAACAATTCTTCCTGTATTCTTTGGCAACTGTTTTTGTTTTCTCAACTTTTCATTTTCCAGATTTGTCCATGTAGATGTATTATAATTATTTAATTTCACTCTGTAAGCTCTTCCATGGTATGGCTATACCAATGAATACTTGGTGTTTCCAGTTTTTGTCATAACAAATAATGGTGCTATGGACATTTTGCACATTATATTGGCTGACTTGCAAGAGTTTGAGACATAAATAATAGCAAATTGCTGAGCCATTCATTTTGCATATCTTCAAATTTAAGAGAAAATGCCAAATTATTTTCCTAAATGTTTGATCCAATTTACACTATCAACAACAGGATATAAATTCCCATTTTTCTGCATGCTTGTCAGACAAAATGTTTTCCAGCTTTAAGAAATTTGCCATTTTGGCAAGGTATGAAATTATATTTCATGATTTGAATGTTCCTTAGCTCATTATTAATAAAATTTGTTATTGTATCATTTGTTAATTTGTTGTCATGCTTCTTTCTCCATGTAATATTTAGTTATATTTTATGCCTATTTTCATACTAGGTTGTACTTTTTTATTGACTTACAAGTTCTTTGTAGATAGTAGATAATAATATTTTTGGTTTTATGCCTTGAAAATATCTTTGCCCAATTTGTGACCTGTCTTTCATTTATTGATAATTCTTTCACAAACAGACATTTATAATATATACGTAGTAAAATTTATTCTTTTGATTTTTGTTTTTTTGTATCTTGTTTAAGGAATCTTTTCTTACCTGGGGGTAATATTCTCTTCTAAAGTTATATACTTTCTCTATCTCTCTCTCTTTCTCTTCCCCCCCTTTTTTTATAAATATGGTATATTCAAGTTGTAAACATTGTGGGGAATCTCTACCATATATCTGTATCTTTGTTTATTTCATAGATGTACATAGGACATAGCTTTCCTATGTATATACATGAATACATTGGTGGTGAATCCCACCAATGTGTGAACCCACAAGACTGGTGTCCTAATTAGAATAAGATATGTTCCAAAATTGTATCAAAATGAACTCTTACTGTCGTGTATCGTTAAAAAGAAGCAATAAAATAAGAAAAAAACTTCAGTTTTTTAAAGTCTTTAATTTATCCGGAATTAATTTTCCAGTTTGGTGTAGGGTGGAAGGATCTTATTTCATTATTTTTTTTTCTGAGATCAATCCATTAGCTAAGCACTATTAATTAAATCCTTTCTCAATTGATCTGCCCATGACCCTTCTGTATGTGGTATTGATAATACCCAGTCTTTCAAGATCTCTTATACTGTCCCACTTTTCTACATATTTACTTAATAACTTTGCACTATTTCAGGAGCTTGGTGTTTTTAATAAGGAAAAAAAAAAAGATTTTTATCCAGCATTTTTAATTCTTCTTAGCAGAAAGTGTAGTCTAAGGAACTGGCCCACAATTTTCAACATCTGCAGATTACCCAACTTTAAATCCTTCTTACATTTCATAGATAAGCTAAATTTAGCCATGTCATATTATTAACTTTTTAGCACTACAGGATTTGCATTGTCAAATTTTGTTTAGGATTTTTGCATATATTATTTAAAAGTGATGTTGCCCTCTAATTTTGTTGTGCATACTGGTTTTTCTCTGGTTATTTTGTCACAGTAATCCTAGTGTTCTTCTATTTATACTCTCTGGAAGACTTTGTATAACATTCCAATGATTTGTCATTTGAAAATTTGGTGGAATTTTCCAATGAAATATTCTGGGCTTGGTGTTTTCTTTCTGGGTTGATTTTAACCTCTGGATTCAAATTTTTACTGTTGTTAGGATATTCTGGCACTCTATTCCTCTGCATTAATTTCCATAAGTTACACTTTGCAAAAATGTGTTCATTTCTAAGTTTTAAAATATATTGGTTAAGGTGGATATTTTAAGGCGTTTTCTTCAGTAATGCTCATTTATGATTCCCCTTTGTCCTTCATTGAGTAATCTCATTTGAATTTTGTCTCATGTTTTTTCAAATTACCAACTTTAATATTTGTTCATCATCACTAACTTATCTTCATTTTACATTTCATTAATACATAATATGATATTTATTGTCTACTTTTGAAGGTTTTTTTGTGATTTTTTTTTTTTTTTTTTTTGCATCTTCTTTAGCTGGATGCTTGGCTCATTCATTTTATTTCTCTTACAATTCTAATTAAACATTTAAGACTAAAAATGTCTTTTAAGAAATATTTTATCTTTATTTATTTATTTATTTGGTACCAGGGATACTTAACCACTGATCCATATCCCTTTCCCCATCCTTTTTTTTCTTTTAGATGCAGGGTCTCTCTGAGTTGCTTAGGGCCTCACTAAGTTGCTGAGGCTGGCTTTGAACATGCAATCTTCCTGCCTCAGACTTCTGAGTCCCTGGGATTACAGGCATGAGCCATGGCTTCCCGCTAGCTTTACCCTATTTTAAGTTTAAAAATGTAGTAGTCCATATTTTATAATTTCTTCTTCACTTGTGTATTACTTAGAGGGCTTAAAATTTCCATATAAATGCATTTTCTTAAGAGGTTAGATATGCATTTTAATAACAATGGGTATAGAATATATATAAAATGTGTATTTTTGTATATAGAAAATGTATATTTTTGCCAGGTATTCAGTTTTCTAAACCTTTATCTATTCATTTATCTATCTCAATTGTATACATTATATCATTCAAATTTCCTATGTTTTTTTTACTATTGGAGGATCAATTTGGCTTATCAATTACAGATGTTAATGTTTTTCTACTATGATGATGTATTTGTCAGTTTATCTTTTCATTTTTCAAATAATTTTATTTACATATTTGAGATATATATAAATATGTTTAAAATAATTTAATTATATGTTTGAGATATTATGTGATACAATTTCTAGTAATAATTTTTCATTGTTAATCAATTCTTTTGATATCTAATAGTTTTATCTGAAACTTTTGTTTTGTATGAACCTTTTTTCAATCCTTTTACATGTGATCATGTAATAAGTCATGATTTTTCTCTACTATTTTACAAATATTTATTTTTCCTGAGTCAACAATGTTCTTTATTTCCCAATTGTTTAATCTAATATATCATTAACATATATCCAAAGTCTCCCTTTTTAAACTAAGGTACATGTAAATACTTTTCACACATTGTCATATCATTTTCATTTTCTTGGAGACCTCTAACTTCATCCAGGATATGCTAATTGCTCTCTAGATCTATTACTTTTGTGAGAATGTTTGAACCTCCCTTCATCATCATCTTGGGAATTTCCTTTTCATCTTTTGTGAATTGGAAACTCTTCTTTGGGTCTAATTTCTTCCGTTTTTTGGGGTCAGTTTCATTATCAGTTTGGGAAAAATGTGCTGGACTTTCTACTCTCCAGAACTGTGAGTCAAACAGTTTATAAATTACTTTATAAATTACCTGGTCTCATGTATTTTATTATAAGAACAGAAATGGATTAAGATATACTTTCACATAGAATTGTAGATTGATACCTATGTAATTCTGTTACAAGTAGTTTTCATTTGAAAATTTGAAGGATTCATTGTCTTTTAGGTTTCAACATTGTTTTTAACAAATGTATTCTTTGGAACTCTTCTGAATCCTCAGTGTTTGGAAATTTTATAATGTGATTTATTGCCTATCCTGTTTCATCCATTTTTGGGGCACTAAATGGTAATTTTCAATTGTAAAATTACATTCTTTAATTCCGGAAAAATTTTGAATTATCTCTGAAGTTTATTTTTTCTTTTTATTGTATTGTTTTCCATGTTGTCATTTTGCTGTATTTCCTGGGAGACTTCCTCTGCTTATCTTGGAACCCATGTGTTGAGTCTTTCTTTTTTGCTAACATGATTTTAATTTCCAAAGCTTGTTCCAATTTTTTATGATTTTTTTTTCATTAATACCATGAGAATTTCTCTGAAAATAATCATAGATTTTTAAGATTTCATTTTCCTGCATAGTCTATTTTATCCAGACTTTGCTTTTATTTGCTCCTACTCTGAACTCTCGTGCTTGAGATATTCTGTCTAGTGATCATTGGCTAGTTCCTTATCATAAGAGAAGAACACTATCTTGTTGATTGGAAAATTTGATCACAGGGCTAGAGTTTAGTTTATAGAAACCTTTTCCAACTGTCAAACAACAAAAGCATCTGAGATCAAAATGGGACTCTTTTTACTTAGTAAGGAGTTAATGGAGACTCTGAAACTAGTCTGGTTATTGATGGTGTAATGTTAGAGCTTTGGCACTCACTTGGATCTATGTGTGCAGCATGTAGAATTATGCTATATGTTTGTGTCTAATTTGATACATTTTATGAGTAGAATAACACAGTCATGCTCAAGATTTAATGAGGAGCTAGAATAACATGTCTACTCATGCAATCTGTAGAAAACTGTTTTGGAATTGCATGATAAAAATCAGTCAATGAATCAAGGACCAACTTATATCAAATAAATTTAATATTGAAAGGCCAATATTTACATTTTCTTTGATTTTGCTAATCTTGCTGTGCTGGTTCAAAACAATACCCAGCAGAATCTGACACAAGCCTTTCTTTAGGTAGGCTCAGGGCTCTCTTGATAGCCCATCACCTGCCTTCTGCCCCAAAGCAAACGCTGTGTCACCCACAACTCTTGCCTTGATGGCAGCTACTCCTACTCTATCCCATATGAATTATAGTTTCTCCTCCCATTCCTCCTTTAGATAATTCTTTCTCTTCTCTTTCTAGTTTTTATTCCCTGCCTCCTTTTTTATTCTCTTATAATTCAGATTAGTCATTGACCACCAACTATTTTTACAATGTTCTTATTATTGATGTTAAAATATTTATTAAGTACTTAATATATGATACACAGTTTTCTATTTGTCCAAGTATTTTGCTTATATTAGATCATTTAATATTCCCAACAAACTTGTGTGGCAGGTACTATAAATATTCACATTTTTCAGATGAAGAAATGAAAATAAAGTGGAGTTAAGCAAGTTGCCCAAGGTCATCCAGGGAGTAAATTGTGGAGCAGGGATTTGTGTTACTGCCTGAAGCGATTGCCACTTGGAGCAACAAAGCTGCGGGAATAAGTTCAGAGGCAGACTGGAAACGAACAGGCTCTTTATTCTGTTAGCTTCTCTCTCCGACTCCAACAACAACTCCAACATGCAATCCACACTCCTACCACCACACCACAAAAAATGGCATTGACCCCGTCCGCAATGTCCCAGGCCAAGTCTCGCGAGATCATGGAAGGTGGTAATGCTTTATGGCTCACAGCTAACCGCAATCTTAGCTATCTCCTTAATTAGGGCTCCTACAGATTTGAACGCATGAATTCCTGTATCAAAACAATCTTCAGTGATGAATCAAATTAAGCCATTTAGTGAAAATCAGTAAATTAGCATTCAGTGACCAAAGTGTCACATTACTCTAACATTACCAAAGAGCCATGCTCTTTGAAGAAGGTAGCTACTAGGTCACCTGTGGTCCTGTCCAGGATCCATATGTACTGTGGTGAGGGAGTGGTGGATGGAGATGCCATCCCTTTTTACCAGGGAAAAACTTATGAACCAAGACTTTCAGGATGGCAACCCATCCCTTTTACAAACAGTGAATTCATTTAATTTTCCTCCCTTGAGGTTAAGATAGAGTGAAAGTGTCCTGAGCCAGCCTTTCTTCTGGCTGGGGCAGCAGACTGATTTTTACAAGCCTCTAAAGCCTTTCTCTTTGTAGGTAGCCATTGTAACTACCAAGAATCAAAGAAAATTTAACCACCAATAAATGTTTGTTAAATTGATGAATTCAAGTGGCAGGGGCCTTGCAGGTGGAGACACAGCATGTTTGAAGACCCAGATGTGTGCAGGGAAACTCTTTGTTCTGAGTGGATGCAGGAGCACTGTTCTGGTGGACCTGAAAGCCTGCATGGGTTCTAGCATGCTTATGGTGAGTTGCTGACTGAGTTGGAGGTGTGTGGGCCTGTGGGTGGGATATGAGTCTGGATGGGACAGCTGGGGAGAAGAGTAGGAAAGAACTTGTATACACACCAAACATTTAGAGATTAGTTTGGAGGTTAATAAGGAGCTGTTGGGATTTTCTGTATTGTAAATGCATGTATCAAAAAATTATTCCTTAGTTATAATAAAAGTCAAAAGTCTTTCAGGAATCTTTTCTATGATAATATTTATTGAGGTTCAAGAAATATTTACTTTAAGTTCAGTGATCCCTTTAGCTTCTTTTTGGTGTTTTTACCTTTTTGAAATTTGATTAAAATGAAATGTAATTAAATATTTTTAGAGTAATATATATATATGCCATTTTAAATAAGTTAATGTATTTGTATGTCCAATCCTTCTTCTAAATTATATATAATACATATGATTTTATTACATATAATTTCATTTTGTTATGCATATAATGATATGTGCTAATAGGTTATTATTTGTAGGCAATTGGATTTAAGCTAATATTTACTTGTTATTTGAATAAATATTTTCAATATAAGTATAAAAAGTAAAAACTTCTTTTGATGACACTGCTGTATGATCAATTCCCTTCCCACTCTGCACACTCATGGTAGATGAATCCACTGTCCAACTATGAGGATGATGGACAGTTTCCAAGTCTTTTTCTCCAGACTGACACATATTCAAAATAAAACAGATCTATTTGGACAGCTCCAACAGGATAATCTAAGACAAATTTTCTCTGTAAGGACAGTGAAGTCATCATTTACTCCCCACTTAAATCAGTTCCTTCTGTATTGTCCAGCTGCCTATGCCAGAAACTCAAGAGCCATCTTTGATTCCTCTCTTTATTTCACTAAAACATTAAATTATCAAATCCCTTTAATTTTCATTGGTTTTTCCATTCCCATTGGTACAATCTCTCATTTTATTTTTTCTTCTTTAATTACTGCAAAAGCTTAAGTGTTCTTGTCCTGGGCTTTGTGGGAGTGATCTTTCAAAACTTTAAATCTGATCATAACTCTCTGCTCCTTCAAAGTTTTCACATCCCACACACTATCTTCAGGACTGTTTCTGGAACCAAGGAGATAATTATAGCATTATCCTCCGGGTTCGATTGTTGCAGATGGTAACATTCAAATTTAGAAATACATCTATTTGTCAACCTTGCCCTAATGTTTTAAAGATTTCATCTTCAGTATTGATTTTCTGATGTTTTACCTATGCCTTCATAATTATTTTTGCTACTATTATTCTACTTGGAACTGAAGATGCATGTTAAACTTGAAGATTTTATTTTTTTCTAATTCTGGAAAATATTTAGCCATTTTGTCTGCAAATACTTCCTTTTGCCCATTCTACTTATTCTTTCTAGAATTCCTATTTAACATAGGCCAAATCTGCTTCTATAGTGTTTCTTTTTTTGGTCCATTTTTAAATTGGATTGTCTTTTTATTATTGAGTTTATATATTATAGATACAAGTACTTTATCAGATTAATGATTTCCATGTATTTTATCCTATTCTGTAGCAAATCTTTCTACTTTATTGATTGTATATTATGATGTATAGAAGATTTGAATTCTGATGAGGTCCAATTTATTTATTAATTTTTTAATTTATTTTTTATTTGAAGTTGTTACATATGACAGTATAATGCATTACAATTCATAATACACATACACAGCACATTTTTACATATCTCTGGTTGTATACAAAGTATATTCACACCATTCGTGTCCTCATACATGCACTTAGGGTGATGATATCCATCTCATTCTACCATCTTTTTTTTCTTTTTCTTTTTTCCTTTATACCCCCTTGCTCCCTCCCTTCCCCTCCCTCCCCATTGACCTTTCTAGTGTTCCTCTAATCCTCCTATGCTCCCTGTCCCAACCCCACTGTGAATCAGCCTCCTTATATCAGAGAATACATTCAGCATTTGGATTTTTGAGATTGGCTAACTTCACTTAGCATTATTTTCTCCAATTTCATCCATTTACCTGCAAATGCCATTATTTTATTCTCTTTTATTGCTGAGTAATATTCCATTGTGCACATATACCACATTTTTCTTTATCGATTCATCTACTGAAGGGCATCTAGTTTGGTTCCACAACCTAGCTATTGTGAATTGTGTTGCTATAAACATTGATGGAGCTGTGTCCCTGTAGTATGCTGTTTTTAAGTCCTTTGGGAATAGACCCAGTAGTGGGATGGCTGGGTCATAAGGTGGTTCCATTCCCAGTTTTCCAAGGAATCTCCATACTACTTTCCAGATTGGCTGCACCATTTTGCAGTCCCACCAGTAATGTATGAGTGTGCCTTTTCCCCCACATCCTCTCCAAAATTTATTTTTGTTTGTGTTCTTAATAGCTGCCATTCTGACTGGAGTGAAATGAAATCTTGGAGTAGTTTTGATTTGCATTTCTCTAATTGCCAGAGGTGTTGAACATTTTTTTCATGTATTTGTTGATTGATTGTATATCTTCTTCTGAGAAGTGTCTGTTCAGTTCCTTGGCCCATTTATTGATTGGGTTATTTGTTTTTTGGTGTTAAGATTTTAAAGTTCTTTATATGTTCTAGAGATCAGTGCTCTATCTGATGTGTGTGTAGTAAAGATTTGTTCCCAATTAGTAGGTTCTCTATTCACCTCACTGACTGTTTCTTTTGCTGAGAAGAAGCTTTTTAGTTTGAAACCATCCCATTCATTAATTCTAGATTTTAATTCTTGTGCAATAGGAGTCTTATTAAGGAAGTAGGAGCCTAATCCGATATGATGGAGGTGTGGGCCTACTTTTTCTTCTAATATACACATGTTCTCCGGTTTAATTCCTAGGTCCTTGATCCACTTTGAGTTGAGTTTTGTGCATGGTGAGAGAGAGAGTTTCAGTTTCATTTTGTTGCATACTGATTTTCAGTTATCCAAGCACCATTTGTTGAAGCAGCTATCTTTTCTCCAATGTATGTTTTTAGCACCTTTATCTAATATAAGATAGCTGTAGTTGTGGGTGTTAGTCTCTGTGTCTTCTATTCTGCACCATTGGTCTACATGTCTATTTTGGTGCCAGTACCATGTTGTTTTTGATACTACTGCTCTGTAGTATAGATTAAGGTCTGGTATTGTGTTGCCACCTGCTTCACTCTTCTTGCTAAGGATTGCTTTAGCTATTCTGGGTCTCTTATTTTTCCAGATCTGGAGGTTTATACACTGGATCTGGAGGTTATACACAATTTAAACAGATCAATTTCAAGTGAGGAAATAGAAGATGCCATCAAAAACCTACCAACCAAGAAAAGCCCAGGACCAGATGGATACACAGCTGAGTTCTACAAGACCTTCAAAGAAGAACTAATACCAATACTCTTCAATTTATTTCAGGAAATAGAAAAAGAGGGAGCTCTTCCAGACTCATTCTATGAGGCCAATATTACACTGATTCCAAAGCCAGGCAAAGACACATCCAAAAAAGAAAACTTCAGACCAATATCTTTAATGAACATAGATGCAAAAATTCTCAACAAAATTCTGGCAAATCAAATACAAAAACATATCAAAAAGATAGTGCACCATGATCAAGTGGGGTTTAACCCAGGGATGCAAGGTTGGTTCAACATACGGAAATCAATAAATGTAATAGATCACATTAATAGACTTAAAGATAAAAACCATATGATCATCTCAATAGATGCAGAAAAAGCATTTGACAAAATACAGCACTGCTTTATGTTCAAAACGCTAGAAAAAAATAGGGATAACAGGAACATATCTCAACATTATAAAAGCTATCTATGCAAAGCCCCAGGCAAGCATCATTTTAAATGGAGAAAAATTGGAAGCATTCCCTCAAAAAACTGGAACAAGACAGGGATGCTCCCTTTTACCACTTTTATTTAACATAGTACTTGAAACTCTGGCCAGAGCATTTAGACAGATGAAAGAAATTAAAGAGATATAGATAGGAAAATAAGAACTCAAATTAGCACTATTTGCTGATGATATGATTCTATACCTAGAAGACCAAAAAATTCCACCAGAAAACTTTTAGAACTAGTAAATGAATTCAGCAAAGTAGCAGGATACAAAATCAACACATAAGTCAAAAGCATTTATGTACATCAGTGACAAATCCTCTGAAAGGGAAATGATGAAGACTACCCCATTTACAATAGCATCAAGAAAAATAAAATACTTGGGAATCAATTTATCAAAAGATGTGAAAGACCTCTATTACAAAAACTACAGAACACTAAAGAAAGAAATTAAGGAAGACCTTAGAAGATGGAAAGATCTACCTTGTTCTTGGATAGGCAGAATCAATATTGTCAAAATGACTATATTACCAAAAGCATTATACAGTTTCAATGCAATTCCAATCAAAATCCCAATGACATTTCTTATAGAAATAGAAAAGGCAGTCATAAATTTCATTTTTTTTAAGAAAGGAAGTTTTACTAAGGCTAATAGGCATGCAGTTAGTATTATTATTATAGCTACAACAAAAATAACAATAATCATTTTGATAAGTTTTGTCATACCCACAACCAACACAATTAATATGTCCATATGTCCCAATTTTCTCATGATTCTTCTCCTTCCACTTCTGTCCTTATAACCACTCATCAACTTTCTGTCACTATAGGTTATTTTGCATTTTAAAAAGTTTTATATAAATAGAATCGTAGAGCATGTACTTTTTTGGTCTATTGTTTTTAACTTAGCATGATTATTGATATTCATTCACATTGTAGCGTATATCAATAGTTCATTCCTGTTTATTGCTGACTAGAATCCCATTGTATGGATATGCCACAGTTTATTCATTCACCTATTGATGCATATTTAGATTGTTTCTAGTTTTTTGTGTTTTATTAAAGAAGCTGTTATAAACAGTGTATACATGTCTTTGTATGTACATGTGCTTTTATTTCTCTTGGGTAAATACTAGGGGGAGAATGCCTGGATCATAGAGTAGATGTATGTTTAACAGTTGAAGAAAGTGATTTTCATTTGAATTTCCATTATGATAAATTATTCTGAGCATCTTTTCATGTGTTTATTTGCTGTACATATACTTTCTTTGGTGAAGCATCTGTTCTTTTGCACATTTAAGAAATGGGTTGTTTCCTTACTGTTGATTTTTAAAGAGGTTGTGTGTATTTTGGATTCAAGTCCTCTATCACATATGCAATGAATGCTTTGTGCAGTATATGACTTGTATTTTTATTGTCTTAATTGCTTTTTGAAAAATAAAAGTTTTAAACTTTAATAACATATAATAATGTTCTTAGTGTCTTATCTAAAGTTTTTTTTTTATCTAACTTAAGGTCACAAATGTTTTCTATGGTATTTTATTTTACTGGTTTTATAGTTTTAAATTTGTATTTAGTTAAAAATGATTGTTTTGACATTTTTAATATTTTATTTGTTGTGAAGAATTAATTGAAGTTGTGTTTTTTTTTGGGGGGGGGCAATCAGATATCCAATTGTCTTAGCATCTAAATTTTGTTCTCACCTTTGTAAAAACTAGGTATCCATCCCTGTGTGGTTCTATTTTTAAACAATTTGTTCAATTGATCTATTTGTTGATATTGATACACCACAGTGAATTTGTTAGTGTAACTTTATAAGTCTTAAGGCATGTTATTATTCCAACTTTCTTCTTCAGAAGTGTTTTTGATATTCTAAGTTCTACACTTTTCCATATATATTGACATCTTAATAATATTGACTTTTCTGAACCACAAATATTTCCAATTATGAAAGGTCCATTTAGGTATTTTAAAATGCTGGTCAAAAAACTTTTAAAAAGTCTGGTCAAAAACCCCATTCAGAATAGAAAGGAAAAAAATTAAACAACCTTTATTTGTAGAGGACATAGTCATCTATGCAGCAAATACTATAGAATCTCCAAAAAGTTATCACCTTGGTATTTGTTTTCTATTTGTCCCTTGGTTTCTTTTTTTTCTGCATTTTTATTTGTTATTTTTAGATATACATGACAGTATAGTGTATTTTGATGTATTATACATTCATAGAGTATAATTTATTCTAATTAGAATCCTATTCTTGTGGATGTACATGATGTGGAGTCTCACTATATGACTACATGAATGTTGGAAAGTTATGTCTGATTCATTCTACTGTCTTTCCTATTCCCATGGTTTCTTTACTATATTTTTCTTTCATTTGTACCTTGATTTTAATGAATTGAGTATTTTTTAATAATTCTATTTTATCTTCTTTGTTGAATCATTAGGTAGAAGTTCTTGCTTTGTTACTTTAATGGTTGCTTTGAATTCATGGTATGTAATGTTAAGGTATCAAAGTATTTCTCCACATGATATCACCCCCTTCACATATAAGAGTCTAAGAGAAGTGTATGTTCATTTCATCCTTCCCAAACTTTTTGCACTTATTGTCCAATATTTTACTTTTTCAATATAACTCTAAAACCCTCATTCAATTGCTATTATTTTTTTTAATATTCAATCATATCTTAAAGAGATCAAAATTAGAAAATATCTACTTTTGCATTTAGTTACCATTTCTACTAACTGTATAGATCCAGATTTCTATTCACTTTCAGTCTGCTGGTGGTTAATTATTCCAATATTTTATTTATTTAACCTTCACTTTTCAAAAGCTAGTTTTCTCAGCTGACAGCTTATTTCTTTCAGTACCTTAAAAATGTAGCTTTACTATGTATTTGCTTGCATTTTTCTAATAAGAAATCAGCTGTCACCATTCTTTGTCCCTTGAATATTGTTTTTCTTTTGCTGCTTTATCATTGCTTTTAACCAATTTAAGTATGCTGTGTCTTGGTGTAGATTTTTTCCCTCTTTGGATTGAGCTTGGGGTTTGTTATGATTCTAGGATCTGTGGGTGTATAGTTTTAAACAGTTTAAATTTTTTTTAGCCAAATGTTTTTCTTTCCCCACATTTCCCTCTTCTCTTACCAGAAATCAAATTACATGTTTGAAAATTTTCCACTTCCACTGCTCATTCAAGTTCTGTTTATTTTTTAAACTCTCTTTCTCACTCTATTTAAATTGAATAGTTTTGTTGCCTTATCTTTAAGTTTACTGATTTGTTTTCCCTGCAGCGTCTAGTTGCCACTAATTTTACCCATGAATTTTTCATCTCACTGTTGCTTTCATCTTTGTAAATAGATTTGGTTCTTTTTTTTTTTTTTTTCTATCTTTTATGTCCACCATGTAACTCTGAGTATATGATCAGAGTTAATGTCCTTCTCTTCTAATAGCTCCATCAGTTCTGATTTGGTTTCAACTGATCAATTTATCTCCTTATTAAATATTGTGTCTTCAGTACCTCAGCTTATAGCCATTGCTACATGAGCAATTTTATTTACCAGTGCTGTGTGCATAGTGGACAGGTTCTTATGTGGAATAGCTAGTCCTTCTAGACATTTAAAAGTGCTTGATAAATTTAAAGTAGATATAGTAAAATAAAACTTTTTGTAAACAACTTTTAAAAACTGATGGGAAAGACTGTGTTTGGAATTATTAAACTACCTATGAATGGAATACTGTCTGTATTTGTTCATTGGGTTTAGGGAGGTGGCAGGGAAGAAGTTACAAAAGGTATTTGCTAGAGTGTGCTAGAAAACTTTAGCTTACCCATTGCCCTGTAACATGCATTTCATTTAACTTTGCTGTACTGTATATGTTGTGTATATACTGGACAAAGGAGTCCTAATTTTATAATATCTAGTATCTAGATATTAAAGAGGTTGCCAGTGTATGACAAAAATAGAGTTAGTAAACTAATATGTTTTGTACACATTTTGTGACACATTCATAGAAATTCATTTCTACAAGTTTGTGTTAAAATTCATAGAAAGGCAGTCTTCTGAAAAGAAGTTTTGGAAGTGAAATTGTAACATCACATCTGAGTGACATATGTGCCTCTAGTACATGTGACATAGGAGAAAGAAGTGGAAGAAATGAAGGTTTCTATACCAGAATGATCCTACTTAGAAGACACTTTCAGATATAACCATTGTTAAAGGAGTATAGTTTTCTCAGCACTACTGTGTACACAGAAGACAAACTTAAATCCTTATTTGAAACATCTAGTCTTTCTAGATGTTTAGAAGTATACAACGTATGTTAAAAATACAGGTAGTAAATAAAAAATTTTGTAGATATCTTTTGGTTATAATAAATAAACATAAATAAATATTGTATCTTCCTATTCTTTTGCATATCTGATAATCTTTAAAATTAAATTCTAGTTGTGAATTTTATCTTGTTGAGTTCAGGTTATCTTTGTTCAATATTCCTACAATCTTCTGGAATTTTTTTTTTCCCTTCTAGGAAACAAATTACAGGCAAACAGTTTTATCCTTCTGGGCATTGCTTTGAAGATTTGTTAGTTAGTCTTCATCCAGAGATAATCTTTTCTCACTGGTGATAAAAGACCCCTTAGGTGTTCCACCCAATATATCATCATGATGAAGTTATTATTCAGACTGGTTAGAATAAGCATCATTCCTGGTCAGGACACTATTACCTCTATTTCTTTTAGGTTCTTTTCCCATTCGTGGGTATTTTCTTCAAATGCCTGAGGCAATCATCCTTTGGTTGAACACTTGAAGGGTTCCCTTTGCAAAACTCTAGAACTGTTTCTGTGCCTCTCTTTTCTTGGAACCCTGCCCTGGGTATTCCAGCTGCCTCTTTCCCCACCTGAGGTTCTACCTATGCTCCCCTCCCTGTCTTGGGAATTACCTTCATTCTGCTAATGCTTTTCTGCTTTTCTTGTTCTTACTTATGACCTAGTGAAGCAAAGAGAAAATTCAATTTTAATTAAAATTCTCCATCTCTGCATCTACCCTGCCCATGAGGGAAACTACATATGTGGGTGGGTAGGATAGCTATTTGCCACACTAGTTCTGATAAGTTGAAATATGGCTGACCAAGGAACTGACTTTGTCATAGTTTTCAATTAATTGACATTTAGATAACACATGGCTAATAGATTTGCAAACTTTCTATAGAGTTTTGTGGACCACATAAGGTCTATGTAGATATGTAGCTTTTGATATTATTCCCTTCAGTTACAGATATTGGTGGGAAAGCATGAAGAAAATTTCAAAGGTTTTGCTAATTCTTCTACATTGCTAAAGGGTAACTTAGTAGTTCTCACATTGTTTGACACAATATATTCATGAGTTTTTAAATATGTAAATACAGACCCAAAGTCAAGAAAGAAGTGAGAATAACATTTTTCTAAATAAAAAAGCGAAGGAAATTGCATTTAGGCAGAGAAGGCAGAAGGTAGAAAAACTTTAGAATCTAAGTGACAGAGGTGCTGGCAGAAACTTGAAGGAGATAGAAGGTAAGGCAAAATAATTCATAGCAGGACACTGTGAAGGCAGTAGCCAGAAAGACTCTTTCTGTCTACTATAGCTTGCCTCAGGCTTCTGTGTATGTTAGATGACATGTGAGGTCAGCCATAGATTTATTTTCTGGGTGCTGCAGTGGCCCAGTGTACAAGTGAGGGCTTCAGAGGCAGATGCCTCAGCTGGAAATCCATTAGAAACAAGTCAGGACCCTTTTTTGTCTATACCACTTTAATCAGTGTCCTTAAATGTAGCAGTACAAAACTGCCACAACAGTGCTACCCTAACATCAATGGAAAGTTTTATCTAGACCAGCAAAATTCTGCAGTGTTGGGAGTATCTGTATCTGCATTTGCCAATATGGAAGCTATTAGCCACGTGTAGCTGGGTTGAGTCAAAATATGGCTAATGTGACCAAAGAACTAAATTTTGAATTTTTCTTAATTTTCAATTAATTTAAATTTAAACACATGTGGCTAATAGCTATACAATCTTTTTCTATAAAGGGCTTTGTGGACCACATATGGTCTCTGTCACATATACTTTGTGTTTGCTTGATTTGTTTTCACAGCTCTTTAATGTTCTTGAGAGCCAGGTTTGGCTGATAGGCCGTAGCATGCCAATCCCTCACCTAACGTCAATGCTTTGGGGAAAAAAAATTTCACTATTATTAAAAATAATTGACATGATGACTATAGTTTTAAATGTGTAAGCAGTTTTTTCCAATTGTTCCGATAGACTATTTAGCAAACAGTGTTCCAAATCACACCCATCCACTATAGGAGCTTACCATAAAGAAACAGCCCTGTGTTCAAATAGGTCGGGAAACATTGCATGCTAAAATTCTACTTTAAAATATTTATACTGGATATTATTGGTATATTAAAGACTGAGAGCTGATGCAAATTATCTTTTCTGTTTGCTTTCTGTCTACTTTTTTGACCATCATGTATGTGGCATGCACCATGCAATGGGGAGAGTGCATATATGGGGGGGCATTGTGTAGAAATGCATGGTGTGTGTGTGTGTGTGTGTGTGTGTGTGTGTGTATTATATACAGTGTATACAGCTATAGGGTGTATGTGCATATAGTGTACCTGTGGGTATGTGTACTATATGCAGTGTATACAGGTGCCTGATGTGTGCATATGCGTGCGCATGTGTGTGTGTGTGTGTGTGTATGTGCATGTGTGTGTGTGTGTAGGCACTGTAGGGTATATGTGTATGTGTGCCCATGTGTATATTCTGTATACAGAGTGTATAGCTGCCTGACATATGGATGTATGTGCATGTAGTGTAGATGTGTGCATATGCACTATATGCTATGTGTATCGATCCATGGGGTGTGTGTGTGTGTGTGTGTGTGTGTGTGTGTGCATGTACGTGCATATGTGTAGGCTCCCGTAGGGGGTGTGTGTGGCAGGCAACACCCATTATTATTCCTTAGAATGAGTGTTCTGCAGACCTCCTCGGAGAAATGCTTGCTGAACAAGCCTGAATATAAAAGTCTTTCTCTCAGGGACTTAGAGCAGAGGCACAGGTAGTAATTAAGTGCTAGTCAGAAGGAGTAGGAGGATTGTTCCTGTGGAACTAGTGCAACGAGGCTGTCATTAAGACTTTTCAAGAAGGCTGGTGAGATCAGTTCACCCTGGGATGTTCTGGAAGGAAGCCCCAGGGCCTTTCTGTCTGCCACAGTCTGCTTTGGTCCACGCAGCCCGGCAGCACTGTAGACACATGCTTGTGGGGGTGGCTCTACGAGGGCTTCAGGGACACTTGGAAGAGCAATTAAAAGTCCCGGTACCTTTGTGAAAAAAGAGAAGAAAAGTTCTTGGCCCAATTTAATTGAGGAAATGGAGAATGACTGACCTGAATTCAGTGAAGAATGAACAGCAGGTTTTGAGGATAGCACTCAGGAGTCCTGACTATTTAATAAGGAGGAAATCCTTCCCCAAAAACAGGGAAATTGAACTCCTCCACTGCTCTGCTAATATCTGAAAAAGAAAGCTTAGGGACAGGAATGGCTCTCAGTCCAGGGGTCTTGAAGGAACACTTTTCGTTTCTCTGAGACAATAAAATTCCTAGATTGGATATTGTTTTTATTTTCCCAGATGCTGGAGAGACAGGGTGAATGTGGAGTTGACTCCTAGAAAATGCCAGCATTTGTCTTTCGACCAGGAGAGGCACAAAGCGTCGGTCTGTAAAGCTCGTCCTTCCTGTAGAATGGAGTGGCGCTGCTGCTACTTCCCGAGGGGCTGTGACTTCATATATTTACCTCCTGCTAAAGCCATTTTCATGTATGCTTCTTACCTAGGGAGACTGGTATTTTAGTTCTGTTCTGCAGATCTTTATAGTAACATTCTCTCTCTACAATGGCCCAGTTATGTTACATTTATTTCTTCTCTTGATTATTTTAAATAACTTTCAAGGCTAATGAAGTGTGAGTGAACACTTTTCTTTTCTTCCTCAAGCACGGATGGTACATGGCTGAGGTCCATGAATGTGCCTCAGTTAGATTCTTGCCGGATCTGCCATGCTGGTTTGTTGCCTAAATTGTCCAGTACTTGAGGGGTATGAGCCATGTGCCCTTGGCCCAAGGTTGGGTGGGGGTTCCTAGACAAGGAATGGGACTGTGTGCTACCATCACATTTCTTTGCTCCATTCTCCTATAGAGCTGGTGGACCTTTTCTTGGAATATTTAGATTTTAGGGTATCTAATGAAGCTAGAAATGTCCTTGCTATTTAAAGGGACACATTTTGGTTACTGAAGTTTCATGTTCTCACTCCTCAGACACTCATCAAAGACACAGATGTGACCTCCTGGGTTACTGACCCTAAAGGTGAATGCTACAGGCAAAATGTTGAGACAAACTGGGTTTTTTTAGCCGGAAGTAGCAATGAAAAATGAGCAGCCCTGCATATTAGTGAGAGCCCAAAGCTGGGTAGGGTCCACCCAGCCTGAACATTGAGCCTGAACAAAGAACACAGAATGGTGCAGGGCTGGCTCCGGCAAAATTCCCACTTCAACACCCAAACAATCTACTTGCTGTTGCTGAGTTTTATGACTGTGATGTCATTGAATGCTGCCAACAACAGAGCTGTTATATCACAAATGAAAAGGTCTTAAAAGTAACTGTGGGACCCCGTTATGCCGAGACTGGAGCTTGTCAGGAAAATCATCGGTCATTGATGTCTCTGAGCTTGAGTCAGACCTCTAGGGAAAAGAACTGTGAAATTTGGGTTCAATTTGGTTGTTTTGATCTGGACTTCTTTATGAGTAGAAAGAATTAAATTGGCCATATGTGACCTTGTATTTCAAGGAAATCAAATCATTCAAACAAGATAATTTAGCTTCTTGGCCAACAATTCCTTCTTTTCTCTTCAATTCCAGGGTTATTGATTGAGGCCCTGCCTGCATACATTTTATTAGCATTTAGAGAACTGTAATAGGCATTGTTGCTCTGGTTATAACCCCAAATGCACTGCAGACTTCTTCAACTGAAATCACTCCTTGCTGTTAATATGATGTGGAATGAAAGAACTGAAAGTACACCACTAGGAGACAGTGGCAAGGACACATTGAGCAGTGATAACAGCACAGGTCCCCTCTTCCTGTCTTCACTGTTTCTCTGTTCACCTGACAAACACCAACTACATGCCAAGTGATAGCCCTAGGTACAGGAAATATAATAGAAACTTGGAAAGAAGTCTCATTCCTGGCTTCAGGGAGCTTTGAATTGCTGGTAGTCAATCTGCTTTTCTTTTGTTTTCTTACCTCCACATCAAACCATTTCATATCCGAAATGCCTAAGCATTTGATGGCAGAAATGATTATTTTGTACAATCATGAGTAAACAAAAGAAGCTGGACCTGGATTTTTAAAAGTGCTCATGGAATTTTACACAGTAGTTTCAATAAATATACAAACATACAAAACAATACTCTCTATACAACATATGTGGGGACATATCTGAACACCCAGTCACAGTGTCATCTGTGCACAGGGGAAAGAATGATATCAGAGACCAAAGAGAGAGACAGGGACCTTCAGTGAAATTTCACATTATAATATTTTAGCTGGATACACAGGCATTTGTAACGTGTGTGTTTGTGTGTATGTGTGTGTGTGCATATACATGTACAACATATTTGTATACTGTACACACATACGTATACACAGTGCATTTACAATATATTGCAATTAAGAAAGTATAGTTGAAGAATCATGCCTCAGAAAACCAGGTACAGGCCCTGGGAATCAGCAGAACTGGTTTGTAATTGCTCTTCCCCACATCCTCATCCCAAGCCCAATTCTCCACAGCCCATCTTTCTATTTTCTTTAACATTTCAATGTTTCATATTAGCCCCAGCTCCTTTTCTTTCCCAGGTCTCCATCTCTACATGGGATCCTTAGTTCCGAAGCAGCCTAACAAGTAAAAGAAGCTTTAAGGGGAGTCAGGGAAGCAGCAGTGGATAAAATCATACTACCTTTGGTCAATTGCTGGTACTGAATGAGAGGTGACGTGGAGTCTGATTGCATCCTTATGTACCAATTTTGAACAACTAATATTTATTTGGTACATTTTGCAATCTGCTGAGAATGGTGTTGAAGCTGGGAGACAATGAGGAGCTAACACTGCTACATGAAGGCCTCAGTGAACGTCCTCTGAAATTTTATGTTGAATTGCTCTGAGGGGAAGTGAAGTTGTTTTAATTACTATAGCCATTCTGTGCTTTGTGTATTTTGATTCTAGTTAATTTGTTAGTTTTTGTGCTTCACCCTGAGTCAGTTCCACCAAAGGTACAATTTTGAAAATAATAAAGACAAAAACATCATTTTTTTTTCTAGTAGGTGTAGATTATGTACTTCTCACAGCAGTGGAGAATTTTGACAGGGTCAGACCATTGAAGGAGCCCTAATTAGGAAGGGCTGTTGCAGCTAGCTGGAAGCCATAAGTTCCACCTGATATGTATGTGACGCACCTGTAGGCACCCGAAAAGCTGAAGGTATATAACCGGGTGAAAGCGGTCCGAGTTAGGAGAACGGAGAATTCAGTCAGCCGGGCAGTCACTCGGTCGGTCAGAAGAATCAGAGCGGCCAGAACGTAGGCAGAGCGGTTACAGAAGAGAAACCAGATAGAAGAAGTAATGACTGGTCAGAGTTAGGCCGAGGCTCCCAAGGAAGACAGAAGACAGAAGAAAGAAGAAGGAAGAAAGAAGAGAGAAGAAAGAAGCTCTAATCTTTCTCTAAGCTAAGCTCTATCTTTCTATCTTTCTAACTAAGACTCTACTCTACTCTAAGCTAAGAAGACAAGAAGAAAAGCTCGCTCTAATCTTTCTCTCTAAAAATCTTTCTTTCCCTCTCTAAGCTCTAAGAAAGTAGAAGTAAAAGTAGTAAAAGCTTAACTCTGCCTCCGAGAGTTTTTCCTCCCGGGTTACGGTACCAAGGTAGCTTCCAGACAATAATATTTCTGTATGTTTTATGACTGAATGAATTCAGCTGAACTGTCCAAGACAAACATCAAGTTTGCCCAGACTGTAAACCTATCTTGATTTTTAGGGACTTTCACACAGCCATTATGTGAATGAGCAATTCACTCCAGGGCATCATGCATCCAAATTGGTATTTCAAAGGTTGATATAAAATGCTAGAACCAGGTGTGCTAAGTGGCTAGTAGGGAATAGAAGACAGAATAGAATAGAAGCATGGGGAATAGAGATGAAGAACAAATAAGAATTCCATAAATTGATTTAATTTGGAGTTCTGGAGCTCACAGTAGAGATATAGTCTCCCAAGGATAGGTTTTACTTAGAAGATTTTCTCTAGTACACATTGCCACTCACAACCACATAAGTTAGCCCTACTGAGTTCATTACTTGGGCAATTTCTTTACTCTGGATGCTGGAACAATGAGATACATTTGACCCTCTGTACCTAAGCATTTCATATCCATGGAGTCAAGCAACCGTGGATCAAAGATATTCAGGGAAAACTGCATCAGTACTAAGAGTGTATAGGCCTTTGTCCCCCCTTGTCTTTCTTCCCTAAATAATGCAGTATAACAACTGTCTGCATAGCATTTACATTTTATGAGGTATCAGAAATAATCTAGGGATGATTTGAAGTATCTGGGAGGATATACATAGACTATATGCAAATATTACACCATTTTAAAGAAGGAACTTGAGCACCCACAGATTTTGGTATCTTTGTGGGGTCCTGGAACCAATCCTTCATGGATACTGAGGGACAATGGTACCTTTTGTATATTTGAGGAAGTAGGAACATATGGTTTGACATGGTTTATTTATGGTGATAGTAGGAAAGGGCATTTGAAGTCCTAACTATTCCAGAAATCTAGTCACTATAATTATACTTTGAACAAACAAGTTATCTGAATTTGGAAAGAAAATATGGTAACAGCAGAAAGTCTTTTATATTCAGGACTTGAATAATCAATAAGAAGTAGTTGCTAAACGCTCATGATTTTATTTAGACTGTGAATGAAATACCTGGGAGTTACCAGAGCACCAGATTTGGGAATGGATTACCATATAACAAGAAAAGACACTTTCGTTTGGTGCTCACAATGTTCTGTCAATTTATAGTGGTTCTGGAAAGAAGGCATGCTATTATTTTCATTGAACAGATAAAGGAAATGGAGTAAAGTAACTCATCCAAGGTCACAGAGTTAGTAAGAGTAAAGCTGGTATTTCAACAATTGGACTTCAAAGCACATTTTTCTAACCTTTGTTCTAGGGATTCTCTTATATTAAGCTTTTCTAATGCTGTTGCTCCTCTCCTCTGCCCTTCATCTTCATTTGCTTCCTGGATCCCTATTTCTTTATCTTTGTACATCTCCCAGACTCTTCACTGGCTGGCTGCCTTACCTTTGCTTCTTTCTCTGTCCTTGTTTCCATTTCTCCTCTTTGTTCCTTCTGGCTTGCTCTTTTTTCTCCTTCAGCCTCTGAATTGGCTTTGCCAGTACACGTTCATGGGTGTGCTTTTTTCATTTATGTCCCAAATATTTCTTTTCTGTAAAAAAGGGGATCATGGTACACAGTAATATTGCTTATTGATATAGCATCATATGCATATATGTACATATATACAGAATGTCATACTATATGGATTTGGGCTTCTTTAAAATGATTTCATTTAAAAAGAGGTAAGCAAAATATTTTTTACTTTTAAAAATAATGCAATTGAAGAGTAATATGTGATACTTAATAGTTACGTTACCTGTACATTTTTGTCCTTGATAGGAAAAGGAAAGAAAATTTTAAAAACTCACTCATGAATTAGTATTGAGTTGGAAACTTAAGTGTAAATTTTACTTGACTAAGGTGGGTTTGTTGGGGGATAGTGATGACAAATGTACCTTTTGGAAGAATCAGAAAACCACTGCTGTGCAGGAGGAGCACCAATGTACACAGAGAATCTGTATGGCCACGTGACCTCTAAGAGCTCCTTTAAATCTGAGGTTCTATGAATCTAGGTATAGTCACTTAGTGTAGGAATATTAACTTTAGTGTGGATTTTTTCCAGTGATATTCTGCAAATAGACTATTCCTAAATAAATCTGCCTATGTGTGTCCTGAAAGATGACTGAAGAGACCAGCATCCTCCTCCATTGCCTTGGATTCGCATTCCTTTCAAAAATCATTCGCAAGTGCCTGCTGCAGGAGGAAGTGGGGTAAGCACTGTGGCTAGAAGCAAAATGAGGCCAGAACTTTGCCACAAAGGAGCTCAAGGGTTAGAGCGAAACAGATCCCTGTGGTCTTGCTGAGGAACAGGGAAGCTATGTCATCTGCTGTGCTGTCCACCCAGCAATTAGAGGAGGATGGAAAAGTTGCACATTGACAACCACAAGGAAGTCATCACCGTGAGTCATCTGCAAGTATATCCAACTTTATGTCACAGGTGGACCATTTATATTTTCTCTGGAAGCCATCTGCTGGGCTAAATTTTGGGGCTGATTTGTTTTTCTGTTGCATGGGAGAAGGTGGCTTTCCCAAAAGTAACTAGAATATGCCTGGACTTTGAGTTTCAGGAACAAGGATAAGAATGAAGTGCTTTTGAAATTCTCCTTCCCCTACTGTGTGCAAACTTTTTGAGCTGCTAAATGTTGGCTCAACTTTCAAACATTCAAGCTATGGAAGGAAACAAGAAGTTCATAGTGAAAATTATAATATGGGGTTCTGGTTGGCTTTCTGATCTCTTTTTGTCTTTAGCTGCTAGTAGTTAAAAGTCAAGGCACAGAAAGGAAAGGTAGATTTATAACTAGTTTCACCTTTTTTGCACACTATTAATTCTAATGTTTAATTTGAAAAACATTTTTACTGTTACTGAAAGCAAAAAAAAAAAAAAAAAAAAAAAAAAAAAAAAAAAACTATTGACTATTTCCATGCATGTCTTCATCTGGGAAAAAGAGATTCTGGTATGGAAAATCAAAGGAAATTAAAGTCTGAAAATGTGAATTTAAGAGTGGAGAAATTTAAGGTTTCCTTTATCTACTTGAATATAGCATTCCAACACTATCCTGAAATGGAATTTCTTGTGTCTGTGTTCATTTTCCCTTAGAGATGAAGTTATACTTTCCTGGAAAGTTCTGTAGAAACTTGGTGTAATGAAATAAAAAATAATTAATATTATAGGAGGCCTTAAAATCATAAACATGAAGAAAAGCTATTTTTAAGTTAATAATCACAATGATTATATTAGCAATGATACTATATCATTTTCACATATGGAAAAATAAACAAATGAAGAGGAAAAATCAATCATTTTGAAAAAGTGATCACCTGCCTTGGCTTATATCTTACTCCCAGGTTGCAATATCAATGCCTGGTGAATTCACTTTCATGACTTGGAAACTGTTTTCACTGAGGCTAAATGGCAAAATAGCTGGTTGTAAATTAAACCCCTTATGATTTAGATATGTAATGTCTCCCAAAAGCTCACATGTGAGAAATATGATATCCAGTGCAGGAATGTTCAGAGATGAAATTATTAGACTATGAGAAATGTAACATCATGATGTTCTGCCTCACCTCAGGCCCAGAGCAATGGAGTTGACCATCCATGGATTGTACCTCTTGAATGTGAACCCAAATTAAACTTTTCCTCCTCTAAATTGTTCTTGTCAGGTATTTTAGTTACAACAATGAAAAACTGACTAACACACAGCCTCAGAAAATTCTGCATTCTGGAGCTATGCGAGCCTAATTCCTTCTAGTGGTCCTTAAAATATTTGTAGGCAGTCAAGTTGTCTGTCTTCAATTCCTTCGTCTCCATGTTAAACTTACTTAAGGGCTCAGGTATCTCAACATTTGCTAGAATATCCTCTCAGTTTGGTCTTGACATGGTTCTCCTGGTTGGCATTGTCCAATGAAGCTGTCAGCAAAATCAAACTTCACAATGCTTTGGCATATGTTCCATCAACAGTTCTGGAGTAGAAGAGGAGACAGGGTTAGAGCAGAGGAATGTCCCACAGAATGGCTGAGTAGGTCTTTAGGCTATTCCTCCTGCGAGTGGCACATTTGCTTTTTCTCTGGCCAAGAGTCTGGATTCACTCAGCCTTTTCTGCCTTGTGCTTCACTTAAAATAGTTCTCAGGTCATGAACCTCTGCCTCTTGCCTAGGTTTTCAGAGCAAGATCTACTTTCAAACATCTGCCTGGCCCTTAGTTCTATAGTGTTAACTTTTTTATTGAGGATAATTTCTTCCTCTTACATATTTGCTTGTCAAAACACAAATGTCAGACATGTATAGAAAAGGGATAGTTGAGTATTGGTGTATCTGATATTTAAGAATGAATCTCTAGTACACTTGGGACATTGGGTGAGAAGCACTGACCAGGAGATAGGCATTTGTGTCCCCCAAATTCCACCTTTTCTTTCTTAACCCTTACTGTGACTAACTGTTAAATAAACATACTGTAAAGTCCTCTATCAACCAGGCTAAATGTCAGCTAATAAACATCTAGCTGTTTTGGACTTCTTTTTTAGCTTTGGTTATGAATGCTTCTATTACCCACCAGATACAGTTGCAGCAAGTCAAGAAAATGCTTCTATTTTCTAGGGATGGAAAAGTCATAACAAGTGCCCAAAGGTCTCTTGTGGTCTCCTAAACTGGGATTAGGAGAGATCCAAACCACAAAATCCCTGCCACTGATAATGTCCACTATCTAATTGGCATTTGAGTGAGTTAATTTACATATGTCAAGCTGACTCTAAATCTGAGGTTCCTAATGGTGTTTTGTTTTATGAAATAGGTAACCCAAGATTTCCTACGTTGGTATGACTAGGAAAGGACTGATAGAGGGAAAATGAGAAGATTTTGCATAAAAATGTGAGAGCGGTACTCTTTAAAGAGTTCTTCAGGTAAATATGGCCTTATCCAAATATAGGTGGTGAATTCAACAAACATTCTAGAACTAATGTAGTCCTACCCTTTTGGTTCTGAGGACATCACAAAAGTTGGAGGAAATCTATACCAGGGCAGTGGTTTTAAAGAAGTACCCAATTTCTTGGCTGCATGCAGAATGATGTTGAGAACAGAGGGCCCCTGTTTCATAGTCATGAGAGCTGAGTTAGGGAAATGGAAAGCAGCCTGGTCTAGAAGAAGTCAAGCTCCATGTTTCTGCTCTCTTGGGGAAAATAGAAGGGAAGTCTGGGCTCAGGCCTAGTTCTGCGGCTATACATTTGTGTGGTTATCTTGGACTCACCCTGTACTTCCTCCAGACCTCATAATTTTCCATCACACACCATAATACTGAGGGTACTGTACCAGAAAAGTTGCAAGAAAACTTCTCAAACTCCGGAGTTTTTTCTATGCCTAAGAGTAGAATCCAATGTCATGAGGAAAGAGAAAGGTTACAGATGTCTCTTCCCTCCTTCCTCCTTCCCTCCCTTCACCATAGACTGTGCTGGTTGTAGATTCATGAGAACTTGTCTAGGAAACACTGAATGGATCTTCTCAGCCTTCCAAAACCCTTCTGCTTAGTCTTGAGAAATACTAGGACATATTTTCCTGAGCTTGCTTCCTCTCAGAAAGGGACCCCAAAGCAATTATGATGGCCGTGTGGAAAACCACACTGCTTGTGTGTATCAGGGGTCATGCCTTACAGGGTCTCCCTATTATGTATAATTATAATGCACCAATAAATAAAGCATACACACTCATTTGAATCTTGCAGTAAAAAATTATCAATATAAATAGTATATATTTAAAACACAAAAATGAAATCAAACATAGTATGTATAATGCATATAAAAATAAATATATTTCTGTGAAAAACTTTGTATTAGAAGAATTGGCCAGAGTAATGTGGCAAAAAAGGGAAAAACATAAAAAATAGATATAAGAATGAGATGGATATCACTATCCTAAATGCATGACTGAAGATCTGAATGGTACTTATATACTTTGTATACAAGCAGTTGTATGTAAAAAGATGCTATACTTGTGCATTATGAATAAGTAAATAAATAATTAAATAAAAATAAATAAATAAATAAAATAAAGATATTAAAAAAATGATGTAACTGGGCACAGTGGCACATGATTGTAATCCCAGTTATTCAGGAGGCTGAGGCAGGAGGATCACAAAATTTGAGGCCCACCTGAGCAATTTAGAAAGACTGTTTCAGAATAAAATTGAAAAAGGGCTGGGGATGTAGCTCAGTGGTAGAGCACTTGCCTAGCAAGCATGAAGCCCTCGGTTTGATCCTCAGCACCACAAAAATTAAAAATAAATAAATAATAAAAGTAAATAAAAAGTTGTGGAAGTTGTTTGCATTAATTATTAGTGGCTTATCTATTTGTTTAGTGGAGAAAGGATTAAATAAAATGGCTCACATCTCAAAAAAAATAGATATAACTGAAATAAAACTATTCTTACCCATAGAACCCATTACTGTTTATGTAGAAAATCCTAAGAAATCATTATCAAAAACAAACTTCTAGAACTTGTGAGATAATCAAGGTTGCAGTACACAAATTAAACACAAAAAATAAGTATATTGAAATACATATGTCTGTATACTAGCAATGTACAAGTGGAAATTTTTAAAAACATGATTTATAGTGGGTACAAAATGAAATACTTAAATCTAACAAAGTATATAGAGAAAATAATAATAATAATCAGAAAAAACAAAACTCCAATCAGAGAAATTAAGTAAGAACTAAATAATTGAGAAACACATCATATTCATAAATTGGAAGACTCAACATAGTAAAGTAAAAAAAAAAAATTGACATTTTTTTCCAAATCAAAACCCCAGCAAAATACTTTTTGTAAGTACAGAAAAAACTAATATTAGAATTTAAGGGCACTTAAAAGAGCTAAAACAATTTTGAAAAAGAACTTAAAGTTGGAGGAATCATATGAGATTTAAAGATGTACTATAAAGCTTTAATGATCAAGATTCTGTGACATTAGCAAAAAAATAGGTAGATCAATGGAACAGATCAGAGTCCAGATCCTCACACATAAGGCTGGTTGATTTCTGATACAGGTGCAAAAAGTAGTTCAAAGCTGGATTATTTTTTTAAAATATTTATTTATTTGCTTTAGTTGTACACAATGCATTGGTCTTTACGTGGTGCTGAGGATCGAACCCGGGTCGTGCACATGCTAGGTGAGCGCTCTACCGCTGAGCCACAACCCCAGCCCAAAAGCTGGATTATTTGAACATCCATTTGCAAAAAAAAAAAAAAAAAAAAAAAAAAACCTAAACTTCATACTTCATATAAAAATTAACTTCACACGCCTGTAATCCCAGCCGCTGGGAGACTGAGGAAGGAGGATGGAGAGTTCAAAGTCAGCCTCAGCAACTTAGCAAAGCCCTAAGCAACTCAGCGTTTCTAAATAAAATACAAAGGAAAAAAAAAAAAAAAAAAAAAAGCTGGGTATGTGGCTCAGTGGTTAAGTGCTCCCAAATTCAATCCCTGGTACGATAAATAAATAAATAAATTAATAAATAAATAGAATTAACTCCAAAGGAGTTATAGATAAAACTAATAAACTTTTAGAAGAGGAGAAATTCTTGTGATTTTTGTCAGTTCTTTAGCAAAAAAAAAAAAAAAAAAAAAAAGTATTCATAAAAGAAAATATTGATAAACTGGGTCTCATTAAAATTAAAGCTCCCTTTCTTTTTCTTCCTGAAAGATAGTCCTAAGAGAAATGAAAACATTAGCTCCATTCTAGGATAAAAATATTTGCAAATCAGATATCTGATAAGGGTTTTGCATACAGAATATAGAAAGAAGACTCCTAATTCAACAATAAGAAAATGAACAACTGCATTAAAAAGTCAGTTAGAGTCATGAGCAGACAAAACGCCAAACGGAATTTTAGGATTCTGAAAACATACTGGGCAGGCTGGGGTGTGTAGCTCAGTGGTAGAGGGCGTGCTCAGCATGCACAAGACCCAAGGTTCCATCCTTAGCATCAAAAAAAGAAGCACATGGAAAGATGTTCAATACATTCAATCTCAATGTGGAAAAAAATGTCTCAAGTTTGATGGGCAGGAGGGCTTCTGGCTGGACAGTCCTTGTTGGGCAGTCAGAGGGGCTGGAATCTCATGGAGAAGTCCCAGCTGCGGGCTGTTTCTGCTGTTGCGGGGGATTCCATGACCAAGACCCGCGGGGGGTGCTACTGCTCCCCCGCCTCCCTTCCCCCTCCCGTCCGCCTCAGCTTCTATGAGGGGAACAAGCACTCTCATCTCTCACCCAGGTCTGCATGATTAACAAACCAGCCGGCTGCGGAAGCCTTCCTGAAACCATTCCTGAAGTGGCCCAGATTTCCTGCAAAGAGACTTTGGTGTGTCCCTGGATCACTGTTACTCTTCCTTTCTTGCACAACCTTTTCCTGCCTGCACTCAGCTGCCTTCTTGTTAGATTTGGCGCTTCGTTTTTCTTTTTCCTTTTCTTTTGGGTTTATAAATCTCTTAATAGATAACAACCAGCCACAGCTGTGAGCTTGACATCGCTAAAAAGCATCAGGGCCCTGTGGATCCATCTGGATTATCAATGATGGCAATAAAATAACTTAAGACCTAAGCAGTGAGTTTCCAAAGAGCTGAAAACACTTTGCATATAATCAGTCATTTATTCCACCAATAACTCTGTCAAAAAGGGCACACATATGACTCCTTTTCTTCCTTTCTTCCTCCTTTCTTTTTTCCTTTCATCTTTCTTTCAATAAATATTTATTGATCACATACTAGATGCCAAACATTTTTCTATATATTATATACAGTAAAGCATGAACCATGAGGTACTTCCTGAAGTCATCTGTTGGCTTGAGGTATACAGTTGAAAAACTGGTCCTTCCTGTTCTAGGATATTGAATCATTTATTATGATTCATAATTCAGATATGAGACTTTATGGATCATGGTCTAGTCAGTGAGGTGGAGGCAGCCATGATCCTGCTGAATATCTGGACCTTCAAACTGAGACTGATCAGTCCATGGAGGCAGATAGTGGGTGTGCCCCAAATGAGTCAGGAATAATGTCCAAATGCCTATGTTTCAAACACAGTTTCAGAAAGGGTAGATAGTAGGATAGTGTGAGGTAAAGATTTTGACAACTGGGCAGAGCATGGGGAAGAGAAATCTTGGAATCTGCTCATCAGGCAGGAAGTCTGAAGGACTTCCATGGGCAACCAGCCTCAGCCACTATATTAGAGATTCAGGGACATGGCTCTTGGGTCAAGGAGGGAGACTTGGAAGGTTAAGGTAAGTTATGACTCAAAGATCATCAGATGATAGGTGGACTATATGAAGTAACCATCAGAACTCAGGAGAACTGGGGTCAAGATAGAAGAATAGGCCTCAAGGATATGGGCAGTAAAGCTGTGGACTACATGGGAAATGACAACCTTGAACTTCATCTGAACTCTGTGCTCCCAGAAAGCAGAGATAGGTGAGAAATCCTCTATTATTTTGTGCTCTAAAGCCCAAGGACTAGCCTCCTTTCTATATTCTAAGGCCCAGCTCAAATCTTCCTTAAAGACTATGACTCCCCGTGTTCCTGCCTCTGTGGAACTCCTTCCTTTTCTATGAGATTTAGTTGTGATGAGGTTTAGGACACATTATCCCCAAATGTGCCACTGTGACATTTGAGGAAACAGCAGAAGCAGGAAAGTCTCCCTTCTTCTCTGAAGCAGATAAGATTGTTATTTGAGAGGGCCTTCCTTTATACTTAGGAAGCCAGTGACACAGAGATGCAGAGCAAAGGGACAGCCTTTTCTAAGTTTTCCCCAGTCTATTATCATTAGATCATACCTGCTTTGTCCAGTCATTTTTGTCCATGACTGTCCATTCTTTCTTATACCTACAAAAATATATACAAGTTTCCTGTTTCGTTGGGTCTTCATTTTTTCCTAAAAGCACCTGGTCACATTAAACCTATACTAAATAAATGTATGCTTTTTTTTTCCTTTTTAATATTTGTTGTAAGGTCTTCAGTCATGAACCTAAGGTGGAAAGGAAAGATTTTTTTTTTTTTAATTTCTCCTACAGTTCTCACAAATGGATATTCTCACACAGAGTCATTTCTTCAGTTGTTTTGTCTTTCAGAGGATCTCCATCAAGTCTGGTTGAATCTGGAAACTCAAAGTGAAGAGTAATAACAAGTGCGTTGGCTTAGCTAAAACTTGGCACTGGGGCACTGTTATAGTTTGGATATGAGGTGTCCCCCAAAAGCTCATATGTGAGATAATGCAAGAAGATTCAGAGGAGAATTGATTGGGTTATAAGAGTCTTAACTCAATCAGCAATTTAATCCCCTGATAGGGATTAACTGAGTGGTAACTGAAGTGGTAGGGTGTAGCTGGAGGAGGTGGGAACTAGGGTGTAGCTTTGGTAAATATATTTGTATCTGGAGAGTGGAGTCTCTCTCTCTCTGCTTCTTGATCACCATAATGTGAGCTGCTTTCCTCTGCCACACATTCCTCCATGATGTTTAGCCTCATCTTGAGCCCCACTAAATGGAGCCAGCCTTCTATGGACTAAGACCTCTAAAACTGTGAAATAAGCTTTTCTTCCTTTATAGTTGTTCCAGTCAGATCCTTCAGTTACAGCAGCATAAAAGCTGACTAAAACAGACACCAAAATTCTGGAGTTGGTGAGATGCATTTTCCAAATTATCACAAATGGAGACTTGAGCTATTTGATCTGTATCCTAACAGCAGTGAGGATTTACCTAGGAATTAGAGCAGAGTAGAGAATGGTGTGGTGGCTCGCAGACTTTATCCTGCCTCTGAGTTTCTTGGAAGTCTTGTTAAAATACAGATTCCTGCCCCTGCCCCTTGAGTTTCTGGTTTATTAGGTTTGGGGGTGGACCCTGAGAATTTGCAAGCACCTGAGTGATGCTCATTCTGCTGGTCCAAGGGCCACCCTTGGAAAACTGGTAGAGTAGCCACAACAGGTTGATTCACCTATGGAAACTCACTGAAGACAAAGATGAAGAAAAAGAAACAAGTATCAGTGAAACAGAAACACCTGTGACATTCACTTCACAGGATTCTTGTAAGGCTCATGAAGCGTAGCTAATACATGTGCACATGTATATATGAATTATCAAGTGCTATACAAATATATTTTTATTTTGACATTCAAAATCCAGGTTCCATGCTCTGGTCTTTAATTTTGATGATCATGTAATATTTCTCTGTGTAAATCGCTGAGTTTAGGAAATGCCAGCTAGGTGGGGAACAGTTGGCACTTAGCAATAATATATTTCATGGTGGAATAGACATGGTGCCTGATCCTTTCTGTTTCTAGGCTACAGTAGTAAGTCTAAAGAAGCATATGTAACAGATCTTTAGAGATATAAACCACCTTTGAGATCCCCAGATTTAAGACTTAGGTGTTCAGTTTTGAATATGCTGAGTTGTCTTGCAGAATGGCCAATGGTTTGTCATTGCCCTCTTTGGAATACTTTACATTCTGAGCTCTGTTTGGTGTACTCTAACATTGTGCTTCTCTTTTTAAAATGCAAACATGAGCATGTGGCCACTAGAATACTTTGCTTCCAATCTCAGTATGTCTTTCCAGCTCCCACTGCTAGTTTAGGAATCTTTTGGGTAAAGTCTCTAGTCATTTTTTGATTGCTGTTTGGTCAGATGGAGACATTATTTGTGACTTTTAGAAACAACTAATTGAAAAATCTGGCTCTTTTCCTTCCTTTTCTCTCCCCTCAACCATAGATAACCAGGTCATAGCTGACCCTCCTCCTTCCTTCCTTTCTTTTTATCATTTCCTTCTTTCTTTCCTTCCTTCCCTCCTTCCTTCCTTCTTTCCCTTCTTCCCTTCTTTCATTCCTCCTTTCTTTCCTTTTGTTACTGGGGATTGAATTCAGGGGCACTTCACCACTGAGCTACTACTAGAAAATGTATAAAACAATTCCTTTATATATTTTTTATTTGTCCCATTCCTTTTTATTTATTCTTAATTTTTAGACAGGGTCTCACTTAAGTAGCTGAGGGTGTTGCTAAGTTGCTGAAGCTAGCCTCAAACTTGGGATCCTTCTACCTCAACCTCCTGAGTCAGTGGGATTGCAGACATGTGTCACCATGCTTGGTATGCCTGTTTATTTCCTAGGAATCATGCTGTATTAAGTTCATCAAAATGTGAAAAAAAAAAGCTTTAAAATCCCAAAGCAAAGATAGCTGGTGTCATTATTTTAAAATCTGTTATCTAATGTGAATATTATTTCTCCAAGCTATTTATTAACTGGGCTCCAAGCATTCAACAGAACACTCTTTAAGCCTTTTCCTAAAAGTTTTAACTTCTCTTTATGTACAAGATTTTATGCCATAAACAGTAATAGAAACTTCTCCCTCCTTCATAATACATGCATCATGGTGTCCCTATGATGATGTGAAGAAGGCTTGACCAGTTACCTCTGTCCAGGAAGCCTGGCACTGGCAAAAAGCATAGAGAAGGATGATAACCTTCTTCACCCTTAGATAATTGGATCAGCACCTTATTCCCTCCCTTATTTCTACTATCAAACATGTAAGACTTCAGGTGAGAAACATTCATTTGTTTTCTCCAACATTTCAGGAGGTCCTGCTAAGCTCCAGTGAGAACCACATTGTTGGTAAGACTTTTGCACAGTGACACGGGCAGACAATAGTCTTATAAAGGTCATCTTTTGGACAAATCTGAAGGCAAATCCTTGTTTCCTGAAGGCAAAGCCTTGTTTCATTTCACATCCATTAACATTACTTACCTGTACTGTCTTGCACAAGTATCAGCCTTTTTAGGCCTTGATTTTCAAACAGAAATTAAGGAACTGGGCTAGAAAATGTATAAAACAATTCCTTTGATTCTATAGAATATACTTACGAGAAACATATGCTTGAATTTGGGTCCCATATCACTGATCCTGGGCCTAGTTTTAGTTTGTTTTGATTAGTTTTGTTTGTGTTTTTTTGAAATAATTATATAGTTTAAATGGGTATATTTAAATGTATCTTACCAAACTATATGAAATTGAGTTTTGTAGATCAAAACTGGTCAAACATTTGCTTTGGTTCAACTTACAATATTCTAGCTAAGATAATAAAAAAAGCCATACTTTAAATGGAATTAAACTTTTGTACTGAGCAGTGTAGAACTAGGTTTTAAAACTGACATTTCTGTTAGGATCTATGATATTATTTAGCTTTTCAATGAATATTTAAGAAATCTCTTTGTCAGGGAAATTGATATATTTCCTTCTATCCTTCCTTCTTTATGGATCAACTTCCAGATCCTCAACCTGGAGATGATGGCCTTAAATCTCTCCTAATCCTGGAGAGTCTCAAGACCTGGCTCACAGATGTATGTACCTGTATGACTTTTATTTTAAATGAAAGCTCAAATATTCCTTTTTTCCCCCCAGAGGTCACTGCATTAGCATAAAAATCAGGATATAACCCAAACTTTCAACAGCATTGGGCTTATCTTGTCTCTAGTTAATCATCAGTTCTCCCTTGCCTTACATCTCCACCAGGATGTAAATACCTTGACAAATGAAAGGTGTGAACTCCTTCCTCCAACCAGCTCAAATCAGCTTTAGCTCATTTAGCTTCCTCTCCTTTTGCCAGGATTTATTTTGAGTTTTTGCTTTGATCTAAAAAGTGGGAAAGTGGGTGATCATTACCGTATGATGATCAATGCCCAACAGAATCAATAGGGAAATGTAAGGTATTAAAGCCAAATGGAGCCTACTGTTTTGGACATTGGGAACAACACTCCATTTTTCAGGAATTTCTGTTCGAGTCATTATTCAGCTACAGATATTAAGAAAGTCTCATAATGATTTATTGGTATCTCAACTTTATCAACATTTTAAGGTGAACTCCATGACATCCTTTGGATGTTTCATCCAGAAATCTCAACCACTGTATTACTCATATCTGTTCTAAATGGAAGGAAAAACAAAAATGGAACTTTGGCATGGTATCCCCCTAACATTGATTTCTATTTTGTTCCTGCAATACACCTAATGCTGGAGCATCTAATTGTGTAATGCAAATATTAGATATGAAGGGGAAAATAGATAACAAAACAGTAGTACTAAGGGACTTCAGTATTCCACTTTGAACAATGGACAGGTCAACCATACAGAAAATAAACAAGGAAAAACTGGAATTGAACTAAACTTTAGACAAAAAATGTACCTAAGAGGAATATACAGAACTTTCCATTTAACAGCAACAAAAACCACTTTCTTCTCTAGTGTACATGGAACATTCATTAGCATAGACCACATGTTAGGCCAAAGAGCAAGTCTTAATACATTTAAGAAGATCAAAATCATATCATATGTCATTTCTGACTATAATGGTATGAATTCAGAAATCAATAACAAAATGAATTTTGGAAAATTAAAAAATATGTGGAAGTTAAACATCAGGATGCTAAACAACCAACTGGTCAAAGAAGAAATAAAAGTGTTTTTGAAATAAAATGACAATGGAAAGAACAAAATACCCAAACTTTATGGGATGCAGCAAAAGCTATTGTAAGTGGGAAGTTTACAGCAATAAATGCTTACATTAAAGAAGAAAGTTTCCAAATAAATATCCAAACACTATGCCTTGAGGAACTAGAAAAAAAAGCACAAACTAAACACAAAGTTAGCAGAGGGATGGAAATACAAACATCAGAACAGAAATAAATCAAATAGAGAACAGAAAAAACTAAAAAATCAATAAAAGTAAGAGTGGTTTTTTAAAAAATAAGTAAAATCAATAAACCTTTAGCTACACTAAGAAAAAAAAGGGAAGACTCTATATAAAATCAGAAATGCAATAGCGACATTACAACAGACACCTCAAAAATAAATAGGATTTTAAAGGATTATTATGAATAATTGTGCGAATAAATTTGATAACCTGAATCAAATAGATAAATTCCTAGAAAAATACAACCTACCAAAAGTGAATGAGAAAAATATAAAAATTCTAAATAGATGCTAACAAACAAAATGATTAGAAGTGAAATAATAATTTCATTAATTTAATTCAAATCTTTAAAAATTATTAAAATGAGGGCTGGGGTTGTAGCTCTTTGGTAGAGCATTTGACTACCACATGTGGGGCATTGGGTTCGATCCTCAGTACCACATAAAAAGTAAGTAAATAATATAAAGGTATTGTGTCCATCTATAACTACAATTTTTTAAATGATTAAAATGAAATAATAATTTAAAACCTCCCACCAAAAAAAGCTCACAGCCAGATGGCTTTATAGATGAATTCTACTGAATTTTCAAAGAATTAATACCTATAGTTTTTTAACTCTTCCAAAAAAATAGAGCTGGAGGGAATACCTTACTTCCTAACACATTTAATAAGACCATCGTCACCTCAATAAATATGTCAAGGACGTCATAGAAAAAGAAAACTACAGGCCAATATCTCTGATGAATATCAGTGCAAACAACCTCAATAAAATAACAGCAAATTAAATTTAATAACATATCAAAAAGATTACATCACGATGAAGTGGGATCATCACTCATGTACAAGACTAGTTTAACATATGCAGATTTGTCCATATGATGCATTACATGAACAGACATAAAACAAAAATCACATGAGTGTTTCAATTGACTCATAAAAAGCATTTGACAAAATTCAATACCCTTTCTTGGTATTCTCAAGGGTTTAAGTATAGAAGGGAAGATCCTCATCATAATAAGGGCAATTTATGAAAACCCCACAGTTAACATGACAGTCTATGGGAAGAAAACCAAAAGCTTTTCCTCTAAGACCTTGTATAAGGCAGGGATGTCCACTCCTACCACTTCTTTTCAACACAACACTGAAACTACTATCAAGAGAAATTGGAAAAGGAAAAGAAGTAAGAAGTATCAGTAAGGAAGAAGTAAAATTATCTTCATTTGCAGATGACACAGTCATCAACACAGAAAACCCAAAGGACTCAATCTAAAAGAAACTGTTAGGAGCAATAAATTCAATAAAGTTTCTGGAGATAAAATTAACATACAAAAATCTATAACATTTCTCTACACAAATAATGACCTACCAAAAATAGAAATAAAATAATTTCTTTATGATAATATAAAAAATCAAGAATATAAAAAACCTATATACACTGAAGTTTATAAAATATTGGTGAAATAAATTGAAGAGGACATAGATAAATGAAAATATACTTCATGCTCACATATCAGAAGTACTGTTAAAATGTCCATGCTACCCAAGGAAACATACAGATACATCTTAATTCTCATCAAACCCCAATGACATCTTTCACAGAAATAGAAAAAGTAATTCTAAAATTTGTGTAAAACTACAAAGACTCCAAATAGCCAAAACAATTGTGAGAAAGGAAAACAAATTTGGAGGCATCCCATTTCCTGACTTAAATTATATTACAAAACTGTCATAATCAAAACAGTATTGCACTTATCATAAAAACAGACACAGACTTTTTTTTTGTAGCTCAGGACAGAGAACCCAGAAATAAATGCAAAAATATTGACTAATTCCTGACAAGGGCACCAAGGAAACATATGGGGAAAGGAGAATCTCTTTAATAAATAGTTCTTGGAAAACTGTATTTGTACATCAAAAGAATGAAATTTTATTATACATAAAAAATCAATTCAAAATGCATAAAAGATGTAAACATTAAGACCTAAAAACATAAAACTCCCAGAACTATATGGAGGGAATCTCCTTAATATTGGCCTTGGCAATGTTTTCTTGGATAGCATACCAAAAGCTCAGGTTACAAAAGTAAAAATAAATAAATGGGATTATATCAAACTAAAAAGTTTCTGCATAGCAAGGGAAATTACCAAAATGAAAAAGTAAGCAACAGATTGGGAGAAAATGTATTTGCAAACCATATAGCTGATAAGAAGTTAGTATTCAAAGTTATAAAGAACCGATTCATCTTAGCAACAATAACAACAACAACAATATATCCGATTTTAAAATGGGCAAAAGACCCAAATAGATATTTCTCCATAGAAGTCACAGACATGGCCAACAAGTATATGATAAGGTACTCAACATCTCTAATTATCAGGGAAATGCAAATCAAGACTGCTGGGAGATACTACCTCACATCTGACAAGATAACTATTGTCAAAAAGACAGGTGCGTTGGTTCAGAGGGTATGGAGAAGAGAGCCCTTATCCACTGTGGCTGGGGATGTAGATTGGGGCAGCCATTATGGAAAACAGTGTGGAGGTTCCTAAAGAAATTGAAAATAGAATTTACATATGACCCAACCATCCCTCTTCTGTGCATATATTCAGAGAAAATGAAATCACTATAATTCAGCCTGAAACAAGAGGTCTTGCCATTTGCTACAACATGATGGACTTAGAGCATAGTATGCTAAGTGAGATTAAAAAAAGAGCACAGAAAGGAAAACACTGCATGATCGTATGATCTTACTTTTATGTGTGTATGTGTGTGCATGCAAAATATACAGAGATAGAGAATAAACCTGGTTAAGAGAGTTGAGTTGGAGGAGGAAGTAGAGTGCTAAAGGTCAAAGATACAAAGAAGCAGGTATGGAAGATGAAAAAGTAAAAAGATCTAATGTAAACAGGAGGATTATTGTTAATAATGGCATGTTGTATTCCAAATCTTTACTAAATGAGAAGATTATAGCTGCTGTTAAGTGTGGGGGTAAGGTATCTGTAAGCTGCCTGTCAATGGCCAGCCACAGCGCCGCGGGAGGAAAACTCGGAGGCAGAGTAAAGCTATTACTACTTTTACTTCTACTTTCTTAGACAGAGCTTAGAGAGAGAAAGAAAGATAGAGCTTAGAGAGCTTAGAGAAAGATTATTTTTTAGAGCTTCTTTCTTCTTTCTTCTTTCTTCTTTTTCCTCGGGAGAGAGAGAGCTTAGAGAGAGAAAGAAAGATAGAGCTTAGAGAGCTTAGAGAAAGATTATTTTTTAGAGCTTCTTTCTTCTTTCTTCTTTCTTCCTCGGGAGCCTCGGCCTAACTCTGATCAGCCATTACTTCTTCTATCTGGTTTCTTTTCTGTAACCGCTCTGCCTACGTTCTGGCTGCTCTGATTCTCTGACCCGAACTCTTCTTCTAACCAACCGAGCGACTGCATGACTGACTGAATGAATTCGTTCTCCTAACTCGGACCGCTTTCACCCAGTTATATACCTTCAGCTTTGCAGGTGCCACAGGTGCGTCACATACATATCAGGTGGAACTTATGGCTTCCAGCCAGCCGCAACAGCCCTTCCTAATTGGGGCTCCTTCAGGTATCTATAGGAGATGATGCATACATTAATTTCTTTCATTAAAGTAATTATTTGGCTATCTATGTATTTTATGTCATGTTAAATACCTTAAATATAAACAATAATGTTTGGTTTTTAAAGGAAGAATGTTGCATGATTACATTTATATCTAGAATAGTCAGATTCACAGAGACAGAAGGTAGCATGGTGGTAGCCTGGGCCAGGGGGATGATAGAAAGTTAGTGTTAATTGTGTGCATAGGTCAGTTGGGGAAGATGAGAAATCTCTGGAAATGAATGATGTGATGATGTTTGCCAAACAGTGTGAATGTGATACCACAAAATGTCTGTCTAAACATATAAAATGATAATTTCATGCTATGAATGTATACCACAATAAAACTTTTTAAAATTCATTCAAAAAATACATTATGCTTTAGAAAAAATGACTTTCATCTGCTGTGAATGAATGAATAAATGGATGGAGGTGGTGATGAATGCTATTTTGTTTTGTTATTAAGTTATTATATGATGTTACCCCAGGCCTTTTCATCTAGATTACAAACTTGTAGAAGACAGGCATGATCTTATATTCCACACATATATTCCTTAGTTCCTAGTACTATGCTGGTTCATAGGCACTGCAAACTCTCACAAGGGATCATATCTAAGTAACAATCTCCTCTGAAAGGAGGGGAGGATAGTTGGGAGTGGTAATAATCCCAGATGGCATTTACCAAATTTTGTTGAAGACTCAAAACTTAAACTTAGAACTTTGCATGTGACTTTGTTTTCCTGTTTTGAGTAGCTAATCTGAAAAATGGGATTCACCAGTCCTTCCACACTTAATTAAGTTTAATAAAAGAAAGGCATGGGTCATACAGCAGGTGCTCAACTATTGCTAATTTCCCTCCTCTAGCTTCTCTGAAGAGTTTGTTTCCTACATGGAATTGAGCTTCACTTAGAATATGTGCTCATGCATAATAATCAGCATTAATTTTAGCTCAACCCAGATTACATACAATGAGTTGAGTGCTGAGTGTTCATTGCCTTGAAATTTGACATTAGGCAAGTAATGCCTTATGTCAGCTATCCTTAAATGACATTTGGGGCATCTGTCATTCTCCTGAGATCATTTTTTTGAAATACAATGAGGGAGTCTAAAATCATTTTAGCCTTCCCATGCAACAGACTATTATAACACCATTTTTTCTTCATAAAACCAGTCTATTGATTCTATGAGAGATAATTGTGCATTAGCTTTGAACCCTAAACATACTTTCACTTCACACCTAATCACAAAGATATTCACGACTGTGTGGACATTGCATCTCTCCCAAAGGTTTTTATTGACCCAGAGAATAAGTGCTAGGAAGAGGGATAATATTTGTGTTGTCCTGTGGGATACAACCTTGCACACTCCAACACACCCTGATGAGGGGCTGGAGGATGTTATTCACACGAGGCTACCATTGGCTCCTGGGCAAATCAATGGGTGTGTCTGTAAGATATGAATCACATCCATTATCTGGCTCATACTTTAGATTCTGAGTCCATCAATGAAGTTGGTTAAATTGGTAAAATGTCTGTCCTGGTCTCTGTGAACACCAGAGAGCTATAAAATTGCTCTGGATGGAAAATTCAGCTCTAGCAGAAATTACAAGTCTGCAGCCAACACCACCAAGCAAACTGAAAACCCAGCCAGAATATTAAAAAAAAAAAAATACCACAAACCATACAAAATATTCAGATCCCTAGTATAAAGAAAAACACTCCCAGAAATCCAAAGGTCTGATTTATTAAAGACCTGGGTTCTTGCAAATGCATAAAATTGCACAATTACTCATAGAAAATCAGTCCTCGATACATTTTGTACCAAGTAGAAGATATATGAAGAAAAACTCCATTTATATAAGGAGCCTATGATCACTATGATTTATTAGGCAATTTCCCCATGTGCAATACTGTGTGAACACCAGGCTCGGCATGGGACCCTAACCAGGAGAAATCAAGACACAGCCAGAGGGCCCAGAAAATGTCTAGTTTAAAAGGGTATGTGTGTGTGTGTGTGTGTGTGTGTGTGTGTGTGTGTGTGTGTGTGTGTGTGTGCGCGCGCGCGCTGGCAGCTTAGCGCGCGCGCACGCGCGCGCGATTTGGCAGTAATGAGACCAAGTAGGGAGGTTGGGAATCTTAAGGAAAGAAACAAAAACATCCCCCTTGGACTCCATCAACAGAAGAAGGCAGGTTTTCCCTGAGGAAAGCCATTCAGTTCACAGCTAACTCTGCTTTTCCCACTCTCTTCCCAAGAATGCAGCGGGGCCATCTGGTCTACTGCGATGAAGGACTAGCCACGCAGAAGCTGTGAACATGCTGAGACTGGGACCTCACTCGAAGTACCCAGACCTCTAGTGGAAAGCTCATCCCCTAAGGGATGGTTCAGTGGTGCTTGTTCAGAAGATTCTAACTTGCACTGAGCTGTACAGAATTATTATGCCCCAGGGATGCAAAGGCAGGGAAGAGAATACTAGGTGATAATCCTGAAGTGGTATTTGTTGCTGAGAAAAAATAGTGTGGACTTTAGTCTAAAAATACCTAAAACCTCTCTCCCTGTGCTCCTGTCCCCTACATCAAAAACCCCATTGTTCTTTAAGGAAAATTCATTCCAACAGATGGCTCAACGTCTTCCATGCTTCCCCCATTTACAGGTACACACCCGGGGAGCTTCACATATAAACTGCAACATTACCCATGGCAGGTTGTCATGAATTTCTCCAGGCAGTCCCATGGAATATTGCCACGTGGCATATTTCCTTCTTCAGGCACTCACAGAATATTTAAATTACATGACTAGACTCAACAAAAGATTGTACTAAAAAGTTTAATTAGAAAATTCAAATGCAAACACTCAAAATGATATATGTATAGACTTTATTGTAAATTGGAAATATAGTGAGTTGAAAATGCATTTAATACATCTAACCCACTGATCATCACAGCTTAGCTCAGCATATCTTCACTTACAAACACTAACTTACACTGGGCAAAATCACCTAACCTAAAGCATATTTTATCATCAAGTGTTGACTAGCTCAGGTAATTTATTAAATACTGTACTGAAAGCAAAAACGACAACAACAAAAAAGAATGTTTGTATGGGTTTGCTTTTGCATCATTGTAAAGTCAAAAACTCATAAGTGGATCTAACAAAAGTCAAGGACTCTTTCTATATACACATATATTTGTATACGTATATACCCAGAGACCAAGAGAATTCCTGGGCAACTTTGGCCAGGAAAACCCATTCTTTCTCCTTTAGGAATGCTCAAGGCATGTGTTGCCCTATTTTAGGCTTCTCACTTTGTCAGTGTGGAATTCGGTTTAATATGGTGACTTTGTATTCTTTTCTATGAGCAATTACACCAAATGGAAGTTGGTAGAGCTTCATGTATCTTCCGGCCACCTCTGGCCAGTCCTCTAGGAGCTTCATCAAGTGACCATCCTCAGAGAATGAATGAGGTTAGTTCAGGCTCCTCTCTGTGTTTGCCTTTTTAATTGTGGCTCCTGGTCAATGAATCCAAGCTCCTCCTAGGGAGTGTGAAAGGGGATGAAGGAACAGAACTTCGTTTGTTTCACTTGAGGTTATTTTGGATAACCCACCAGACCCTTTCTTATTCTCCATTTTCCCCAATAATATTTTTTGTTTTCTACCAGCAGAGCATCATTCCCTGATTCCTCAGATTATCTTTTCCCACTATTTGCTTACTCAACCCCCTACCACATTAAAAAAAATTAAGAAAAACAAACAAGCAAACAGTTAACTCATACAAGCATCCATTTTCAAACAACAATTTGAATTTAGATAGATGCAGTTTCTAATCTCAGTTTCACAGTTTGTCAACATTTTGTTAATGTTTGTTCTTTTACTGAATGAGGATAATAATAGTCAACTCAAAATTTAAGAGCATAGCACAGGGTCTGATACATGCAAAATGTTTAATAAAAAGGGCTAAACATCATCATTAATATTGATAGATGCTTGATGATGACTTGATTACTAAATATTTAGCAATTCAAATCCAGCCAATTTTTTCTCAAACCTATTTTGTGTGTGTACTGCCCAACATAACTTTGGATATACTCAGGAACATATCTGGCATGGCAACTCTGCTAACCTAACATTTCCTTGATTGTCTCTCACTTATTATTTTGGATAACCCACCAGACCCTTTTTTATTTATAAAATTAGTGCACTTGAAAAAAATCTTATGGTTGCTTACTGCTTTAATAGTTCTCAGATTGCTACAACTGTTGGAAGCATGACTTTCAAACCTTACCTCATCAACAGACTGTCATGACCATGTCCCCTGCACTTGAGCAGCACTGCACAATCCATACATGTTGGCCACGATGCTGATGAGCACAAGGCAGCACACAAAAGGCTTCATCATTTAAAAGACTTTCTGCTACATTACTGTTGCTCTTTACACCCTATAATGCTCTTCAGTTGCGCCTGACTCTAGTTACCGAATCAATGATTTGACAAACCCTTAATCAAACTATATGTTTTCAAGGGGAAACTCACAAAATGGAAATTTAAGCTAATGTATTCACATATATTGTCCTAGAGGATGACTAAAACTTTGAAGTCACCAATCTCTCTCTCTCTCTCTCTCTTTATTCTTTAAACTAGATTAGAACATCTGTTGTAGTGTCAAAAACATGGTTAGAGTAATAATGGTAAAAATATCCTTGACTTATTCAATGACTCAGCTGCCAGTGAACAAGTCACGGTGTCAAGCTAGTTTTTTACGGAAGCCAAGTGATATCAGGGTATTACTATCACTCATGGAGAAAGATGTTGGCCTTTTCAATTTATCAAGAGAGGGAGTTGGGATGTAGCTCAGTGGCAAAGTGTCTGCCTCACATCCCCAAAGCCTTGGGTTCAACCCCCCAGTTCCAAAAAAAGACAAAAAGAGAACTCCATCAATTTACCAAGTGATAAAAAAATAGTTACTATTAATGCACTATATTAGGCCATGTACTTGTCCTCAACCTTCAATTTTGGAGCCTCCTGAGTCTCAATTGTTAAAACATCAATTTATAAAACCCCAAGTTTAAATATGGACAATACACTTCAGCTTGAAAATAAAGCTATTTTGGGGCATTGTGGTTTAAAGTATTATATACCAAAAAGATAAATAATCAATGTAGAAGTTAATTAAGTAATTGTGTGTATTACATGCCTTGCTACCACACTCTCTGAGTGAGACTATAAAATATAGATGTACTTGGCATTTAGGAGGAAGGGAAAAGGGTGTGAACTTTATGTTAAAAAATTCCCAAGGACTAACCCCCAAATAAATTATTCACATCTTGTTTTATCTTACTAAACAAGGGAAAGTTTCAGTGACTACTTGGTTAATTGGGGGACAGAAAAGAGAATATTTCAGTCATTTTTTTCCCAGTAAGACTAAATGATGGAAAAGAAGTATAAAGTGTAAAAAATGGATGAGTTTATGGTCTAATATGAATGGAATCACGCAGAGTTTTGTGTAATTTTTTTTTTTTATATGGGGACCCATTCTGATTCATTGCTAACATGTTTTTTAAAAATCAAGGAGGAACTTATCCAAACCTCAGTTCATAGGAATGGAATTAATATTGCTATAAAAACAAGAGTGGGGGGAATAAACTCTGGAACTCTGGCTAACAGAAACCATTGAACTCAGAAGCCATGTGGATCTTGTGATTCATTCCGGGAACAAACTTTCCTCTACCATTCTCAGAAGCAATCTAACCACTTCCATCAGCCATTAGTCCAGCTCCATGCATTGAGCCTATTAAAAGCCATCAAAGTTACATGGAAAATGAAGTGTATGCTGTGTCGTCAACATATTTTAACATAGTGACAAGAATTGTGAGAAATGACATGCTCTGACAATTTTTTTTATTTCTTTAGCATTTCTTTCAAAGTAAAAAAAATAATAAGAGTTGGAAAAATAAAGCCTTATGGAAAAAAATCAAAGGTCTTTTCAAATGGAAAACATTATGGGCATTATTTTTTATTTTTAACCTCAGTGAGTCTTGTTTTCAAATAAATATGACACATGCTATTTAAAAAACTTCAAGATGGAAGAATAAAAGTCATATGCTTCCAATTAATATAGGTTCTTCAGTCTCCCAGAGAAGTACTTAAATATTCCATGGAAGCATGAGGGTTTTGCTTTTTCAGAAGGGGTGTGTTGCAGTTATCCCCTAAACCCTACCCTATGGTCTAGTCTCTTGCAAATTTCCCAATTTGCCTAGAAGAGGAAGGCCACTTACTAGCTGGTTGAAACAAATTTCTCTTTCACATATTCTATTTGCTAATGCTGTGTAATTAATCCTCAAATATTAGGGCTAAAATCACAGTGGCTTATTTCTCATTCAGGCTACACAACTGCACATCCATCGTAGTCACCTTGGTGTCTTTAATCAGCAGAATTTGGGAAATAGTCACCATCTAGATTTTCCTGAGAGTCAGGTGAAAAGAGAACTCTGAAAGGTCTTGTATTAGCAATTAAATGCTTAGCCCTGAATCAACCCACATGAGATGTTGGCCAGAAAGTGTCACAAGGAAGCCAGAAATACAATCCTTCCATGCACCAGAAATATTTGATAAACTACATTAAATGTGACCATATGTATAATTGTACATTTACATGAATTACTTAGAGGTTGGCCTTTATATTATTTATATTGTTAGGAGTAGGGTTGAAAGGGCTCCTGTTAGTGGTTGGGGGCTGGGGTTAACAACATGGTAAGGGTGGGTTTGGTGGGTCATTAGGTATTTCATGTAGATATAGACTTACTAGGAGGGTAAAGACAAGCTTGAATCAGTGTTGTGGCAAATTAAAAAAACTGTAAGTAAAATTATGATAATAAAAGTAATTATTGTAGTAGGCAGGCTGATTGAAGTTAAAACTAAGGTAGCTCCTCCAATTAGGTGCATGAGAAGGTGGCCAGCTGTGTAATATTAGCTGTAAGTCATACAGCTAGGGCTATATTGTTAGGGCTATATTATTATTCCTTCTTGACACAAGGTATCAATGAATTCTAAAATCACTTATAATTGATGCAAGATAATGGATACAAGTTGTTCCATCTCTTCCCAACTCCTCTTTGTCACTAGACATTATTTTAGGTAAAATACATGAACTGTGTATGGTTATCATCAAGATAGAGGTTGAACATAGGTTTACCTTTGATCTCCATGTTTTCATATCCTGATAACCCCCTGCAGTAGTAGTCCCTTATCTGTAATTTTGCTTTTCATGGTTTCAATTGCACAAGGTCAACTCCCATCTGAAGATATTAAATGAAGAATTCTGGAAGCAACAATTCATGTTTTAAATTGCAATCATTCGGAGTAGCATGATGACATCTTAGGCTGTCCTGCTCCATTCTGATCAGGACATGAATCATCCTTTTGTCCAATGTATCCATGCTGTATACACTATTCACCTGTTAATCACCTAGTAGCCATCTTAGTGACCAGATTGACTGTCAAGGTATCCACAATGCCTATGTCATTTGCTTCATATTATCAAATAGGCATTGAATCATCTCACATCATCACAAGGTGAGAGTACAGTATATGGATATTTTGAAAGAGAGACCACCCTCATATATGTTTATTATAGCATAATGCTATAATTGTCCTAGTTATTAATTGCTAATCTCTTACTGTTCCTAGTTTATAAATTCAACCTTATTTTAGGTATATATGTATAGGAAAAAACTTAGTATATATACAGTTTGAATGACTGGAGGTTTCAGATAGCTACTGGGGGGTCTTGGAATGTATCCCTGGAAGGTAAAGGGGATCACCGTAGTTATCAAGCACCTGAGGATTTATTTATGCTCCCCACTAATATGAGATTTTATATTTTTCAATTATAATATGGTAGAGAGATCACTAATTGAAAAGTGTTTCCACCCCCATGAACCCACAAAATGACTCATTTTTTTGATTAGGGAAAAAAGAGATGTTTTCAGAAATCAATCTCAGTATCTGTCAACTCAACAAATACTTTGAATATAGTTGAAGAATTTTGCAACTATTTTGGAAATCACTACAAAATATACTGATAGTAATTTTCAGATCATGTCTAATTCTATATCTTCAGTCTAATGACTATTATGTGAAGGCATCCGGCAAATGCTTTGAAATCATATTATTTTTGACTTTTAAGGATATTAATTATGAAAAGTTAACAAACTGCTAAAATGAATTATTACTACTACTAAGGAAAAAATGTCCTAAAACAATAAATAAAAGTGTTAAAAATATTTTGAGTTTAATCTTAAAATTTACCTCAAGGGGAGTGATCTTTAAACATTTCTCTTCATCAAATAAAACTTTTCCTAGAGATCTAAAACTGGTAAAGATAAAACTAAGGCTATTTTCCTGGACACAACATTGCAGGAAGCAGGTGGGGGAGGCTGAGGCAGTGCTAGAGGGTTTATTACTTTTAAAACTGGGCTTAGTTCTTGCCTTCTGCACGATGGCTTTTGGGTCAATACCAGAAACATCTAGGGTTCCATAAAATATGGGTTGAAATTTGCCATCATCTACAGTTACTTAGTTAGCTGCAGAAGAAATGAGACAGAATGATCAACCAGTGGAATAGAGTGTCACAGCCAGATAATGGAAAATCCAGGTGTCTAAACTATTGAGTAAACTCTTTGATCTTTAAAAAAAATTACTTTATTGACAGACTGCAGGCCTGGAATGTAGTTTGTCAATGTTTGCCAAATATACATAAAGCACCTCCATATGCATATATTTATTATGTCTCTACTTATTTGCAAAGTAGGTAAATAGATCTTAGGTTTCAGAGTATTAAAAAAAATCACATATCCCACCTTGTCTAGTTGTGAGGAGAAAAATGATAAATTCTTCTAAATCTAGTATCCACCCTTCTGTGCATTCCATGATCATTTGTCAAAAAACAAAAAAGTTTCCAAACATCTTATCTAATCTAGTCAATTTTCATTATGCCTCTTTTACCTCTTCTGTGTTTTCTCCTGCTGTATAGCTTGCCTCCTTTCCTTTACTTATTCTTAATTTCTCCCTCCTTTTCTTTCTCCTCCTTTACCACCAACATCTAAAATATCCTTGTAAACTAGTTAAAGTCTGGAATTTCATTTAGCATAGAAAATAGTCTTTCACTTCACGTTAGAAGATAAAAGGATTAAAATGCAAATGAAAGGTTGAAAGCGCAGGTTCTACCTGTGTGACTGGATTTCAGTTAAAGTGCAATTAATCAATCCATCATCAAGCGTAAAGTGACTGATAACAGAGTCTTTCCTGTTTTCATAGGTGTAGTGGGTGGGAGAGGGAGGGGGGAGTGAAGATGGCCAGAGGCCTTTGGGCAAATGAAGGGGACAGGAAGAGGTGACATCTCTAAACAGAAGTGGTCTGGGATTCCCGAGCTTTTGGTACTTAGTTCTGCCTGGAACAATTGGAAGAGCACCCTGAAGTATCTGTGGAGTGCAGCTGCAGAAGGAAGGCAGTGCTACGTGATTTATGAAAGGGCTCGCGTGATTTATGAAGACTTAACAAAACATCAGCACGCAGCTGACTTTCTATAAAGGAGTTTCTTTCCCCGGGGATTCAAGGAGCTTGGAATTTAATGAGGGAAACCGAATCTACAATGAGAAACGATAAGGAAATGAGACTGTTTCTCACACAGACATACCAGAATTTATGTAGCCTGATACTCTGGCCTTCATTGGCCCCAGCCAGACCTAGCTACTTTTCATTCCCAAAACACTCCTTGGAACTCTTCCATGCCGCCCTTCCCCCTGACACCCTCTCTAATAAAGCTCACCACTCAGAATTTTCTCAGAACCTATAGTTTGCCTAGAATGAGCACCCCCTCCTCTCCTCCTCTCTCCTGTTGCTGCCAGTTGAAATCCTATACATCCTTCAAGTTGTAATCCAAGTGTCACATAGGATCTGTCTTAACTCCAAACTTTTATAGCATTCTATTCATGTCTCAATTATACCATGCAATATATTTTTTACTTTAGGTTATTGGTAAACATGTTCTAGGTATACATGTGTGTGAGTGTGTGCATGTGCATGAGCACATGTGTGTATGTATATGTTAAATACAAACAATAATTAAAAACAAAAAAACAATGAAGTTTTAGGTCTAGGTAGGCTATGTGTAGCTATTATATGGATATGGATATGAATAACATGTGTCACATATAGATGCATGTAAACAGCAGAAAAAGGAATCCCCATTTTCTAGTTGACTTCCATTGTCTCTGAGTTGAATGGGATTGTCATTGTTTGTCCAATAAGGATTGCCATTACCCTAGCCTTCTGCCATCCAGAGTCAGGGCAGAGTAGTGGCTGATGCCTGGAAATTCCCCAATCATTTACTACCATATCTGTGGACATAGTGATGGTCTAAGAGCTGGTAGGTGTTTCAAGTCCAGTCAATCAGTATTCTTATCCACCATCTCTTGATCTAAAGTTAAGTGAGAAGCATTTTAGCCATGAGGCTAGCCTATGGCGTGGCTGGCATTTGTCTGCAACAAGAAAGAATGAAGTCAGACAGACAAGTAAGGATGAAAGAGATAGAGGGAGAAGGAGATCTATTAAATCCCCATTTCAATCCCCAAGGTTATAGTTGTTTCAGTCTTTTATTTATATGGTAGCCCTAGTACTCACTTTTTTTGTATGTGCTAAAACAAGTTACTTAAATTGAGTGTCACTCACTTGAAACCCTATGTCTTTGCTAAGTAGGTTTCAGTTAAACAGAATGATCTTAAGATTTAAATGGGTAGAACAAATTTTTAAAGTTGAAATAGAATCACTTAGTAAGTGAAATAATTCCAGCTGGCTATGGTGCTCACCTGTAACCCTAGCTACTTGGGAGGCTGAGGGAAGAGAACTATTTATGCCTGTGAGTTCAAGAGTTCAAGGCCAGCCTGAGCAATATAGAAAAATCTAAGAAAAAAAAATTATTAATGTTATTAATGATAATGTTTTGTGTCCTGGCCTCAGTACAAAGGCCTTTGCCATTGCTCAAGGAGAAATAGTGTGTGTGTGTGTGTGTGGGGGGGGGGCTCATTAGATATTTGTAAATATGGCTACAATTTCCAAAGAAAATATCTTGTTAGAGAGGTTCAGCTGCCCTCTAGTGACTGGTATTTCCTTTCTGTAGCTTTGAATATGGCTGGGAAGTGTCATGTGCTGTTTCACACCAATGAGGTGAGTTAAGGTGATAAAAGGTTATGAGGCAGCTGTATCTTCCCTACCTCCCTCTTTCCTCTCTGAAGCCTTAGGAGAAGACAGAGTCATGAGTGATAAAGTCCCTAAGCCATGCTGTGGAAGTTATAAGAATGACAACAGTTCCAAGAATGAAACAAACTTTGCAGGAATCCAGTTTACCTATTCTAGCAGGAAGAAACACCCTTTCCAGGACAGATGGGTTTTTCAAGCTCAGGCCATAGAACCATATCACCAAGTCCCTGAAAAATTCTGTGCCATATCTTGTGAATTGTTAGAAAAGGAGACCAGTACCTAAGAATTTATGTCAGTCGACTCTTAGAGTCTTACTTGAAACAACTCTTCACTCAGCCAGAACAGCGAGAGGTGTTGGGATATTTGGTATATCTGGATGTCAACAAGATCATTAACACTATTCTCTTGATATCCCTAAAATAGACACATTTGTAAACAACTGAATCAGAGGAGTTGTACTACACTGATGTTAGATTGATATTATCTGAGTGATGGCTCTAGTGGTACACCGCAGGACTCCTGCTATCTTAACCCTGTCTTGATCTGTGTGCACCTTTACAGACTTTACAAAAGATAGAATATGTTATTACTCAGATTGGAGTCCCTGCAAAAATGAATTATTATGCAATATTCAACAACAGAATTAAATCAGAACTAGGGTTTGGCAAAATTTTCCTATAAAGTCACCCTGTAAATAGTTTAGACTTTATAGGCCAAGAGGTAAAATTGAGGATCTTATATAAGTATTTTCTTATAATTTCCATGAATCGTTAACATTTTCTTCTGATTTTTTTTCATTCACTTAAAAATGTAAAAAAGAATTCTTAGATGGTAGGCAGAACAAAACAAGTGGTGGGACAGATTCAGCCCATCAGCTGCTACTTGTTGACCTTGATCTAGAACGAAGATTGTTATTGAAATAAAAAAGATGATTATTATAGATTTAAAATGAGATGCTGGCATTAGATCTAAAGAGTCAGCCTTACAAGCACAGGAGGGAGAGAGGCATAGAAGTACAATGAGTTTCAGTGACTTTAAATGTTCCTCCATGGGCCACATCTCAGAGGGACAGTTGAAGATTGGAGAAGGTACAAGGAGGGTCACAGGACACTGGGTTTGGGATATTTGATGAGCTGCTTCTTGAAAGAGAGCCAATGCTTAGTGAATCACTAGGAGTATTCTTCTGGCTCAAATTCTGCCAGATAAGAAGAAAACTCAGGAGAATTGAGCTCTCAGGAATGGTTGGCCTACCTGACCCTTAAGCCCTTTCCAATTGTAAGAGTATGTTTTTCTTCTCTTTAATCAGGCTTCTTAAAAAGACATGAGAGCTATCTATTTCCTGACTCTCTCAGTATAAGGGTTCCCAGAACATTGACAGAGTGAACCTACCAGAATTTGCAAATTGCCTTGGTCTATGAGACAAGAATAAATTCTCCAAACAGGGAGGTGGGCTGCCTGAGTGAGGGGTTTTGTGGTTTGAGATGCTAAGGGATTACTGGATTCAATGCAAAGTTTGGCTCCTGTTCTTTTTAACCATGACTTTGAGGGAAGGACAGCAACCCTGAGGGTTTTATTCCCATTCTGGGACTACATTACATTAGTGCTTTCAAAACCAAAACAGGAGGAACGTGTTCCTCTGGCTTTCAGGCCAAGATAATCCCGGATGCCCTCAAACACTCACCCACACATTAGAGGGCAGGAACCTTCCCCATGAAAGGGTGAGTTTTACAGCTTGGCTGCTAAACAGGCAGCCCACAAGACCTCGGAAACCCATTTAACAAATGTCATCCAGGACTTACAAGCTGGCTGCAAAAATAGAGAGAGAGAGAGAGAGAGAGAGAGAGAGAGAGAGAGAAACATGCTCAGTAAAACACCCAGTGGTTTCAGAGCTCCTGGAAACAGTGCAGGGGCAGGCACCTGGGATCTCTCAGCAAAAGTAATTTCCAGAGCTTACTTATGGTCACTGGCGGGCACTTTGATAAGCATTTAGAAAGGGTCCTATTACTACCAGGAATTACCAGGCATTTGCCTGGGCTGGGTTTTACCCCAAGGGGGCAAGGTCAGCAGAAGGTCACCCCAGTGTACTGCAGAGAGTAGGGGGCTCTCACCCAGTGTGGGGGGCACCACGCCCGTTGTGTCACACACAGGAGCAGACACTGTCCTCAGAACAAATTGCATCAGGAGCATCGCCTGGCCTGGATGCCAAGGTAAGCGGTTCATTTCCAGGAGGAAAGGAATTTGGTTGCCAGCTGCGTCCCTGTGAGGCTGGGGGCCAGAGAAGTGAAACAGGCAGGCTGCATATCTCATCCCCAGATCTCAAAACAGAAGTGTAAATGGCTCTTCCTTGCTGCACATTGAGCCCAACAGCCTTTACAGACACTGAAAAGCTTGTTGTTTTTAAGAAGTGTTCTTTAAAGACAAGCCCCACCTGTTCCTTCTGCTCCCGAGGGACCTGTCAGTTTATTCAACAATTCGGTCATTTCCCATGTGAGTATAATCAGGAAGGCCGAGCCTCACTGCTCCTGACCCCTCCCGGCCTCTCCGCACCCTCCCCTCAGCCTCCAACTAGGCAGCAGTGCAGCTCTGTGCCCTGGTCTCAAGGTGTCTGGTGTCCTGTCTGTGCCCTGGAGCCCGGATGTTCAGCAAAGGCTTCCAGTTTCAGGCTTTCTGGGTGAATTCAGAACTCTAAAGAGGGCTGGACGCTGCAAATACATGCATGAGATTTGGCAAAAGAGGAATGAATTTGCTTCCTTCCTGATACTCACTGCGGCGTCCAATTCATTGGGGGCATCACCAAAGTGCTCCTTCCCTAAGGACATGCAGGGAAGTAAAAGAGCTCCACGGATCAAAATTCTGCGGGCAGGAAGGACAAATGTGTAAAAGAAACAAGGGGCACTTGTTATCTACGCTCTGCTCCCTCCTTGCTAAGTGGCTCCCAGGACAGGGCGGTACCTTGATGGTTCTCTGCGCCCCACCTCCACCCCAATCTTGCAATGGTGGTGGGGTATGCCTGTGTGTTTGCGGGGATGGAGGTGGGGGTGGGAGACTGGGGAGGAGAGGTTGCTTCAAACTGAAAATGCACCAGATTTTCGTTGTCTGCCTGGGACTCACATCCTGCTTGAAACTCCTTAGCGTGCCCAGCATGCATGAGGGAGGTTTAATAACCCCAACACAGCAAAATAAATAAATTAATTAATAATTTAAAAAAAATTTTTTTAAATGGCCTCCCTATGAAGGGAAAAGTTCTTAGAAAGGTCTCAGGGGCCCTGCATGTTCTGGGCCTCCCTGCCCTCTAGCCCTCTAGAACATCTACTGACATTCCTTCTCTAGCCTCCTCCACTGCTCCTCTGGCCCTGTCTACACCGTCTCCCCCTGCACCCCAAGCATACACAGACCCCCACCACCTGACTAGCATCTGCTCACCTCATCATCAGCACTGATGCTCCTGCCCAGAGGGAACCTTCATGAGCCCTACTCCCAACTCCCCCAAAAATGTGCTCTTTATCCAACAACCTCTAAAGTTCTGTACTGTACTTACCTCCATGGTTTAATGGTCAGACCATTGTGTCTGTATTACCCATTAGGAAGTTCCATGAAGGTGGGACCATGCCTTTTTTGTTGTTGTTTGTTTAAATCATGTTTCCAAGCATCTAGAACAGAGCCTGGAACTAATAGGAACACAGGGGAAACTAATTCACTGAATGAAAGAATGAATGAATGAGTGTGCTTTCCACTGCTTTGTTCCATTGGTTGGCTGCGATTACACCATAACTTCCACAACTGCTGCCTATCTTTGCCCCTGGATGCTCTGCAAAGGGTGCATGTGCTGGCAGCTACATGGACTTCTTTCTGCCAACAGATTCCAGCACAACAGCTGCCTTCATTCCCATGTGAAATGGACTACAGGTCCTGGCCTTTCTTAGTCTGCTTTCTTGGATTACAGTGGACTGGGCCTTTATGTGTGGTGCCTAGAGACCCAACAAGTGAAGCTTTAGAAAAATGCAATTTGGCACCACTATTATGCATAATAATGTACTAATAAAAAAGATGCAACTGGGCAACAAAATATCAAGGAATGTCCTCAGAATTTTAGCTAGGAGTGAGTGTCTGCTCATGAAGCTGGGAGGACACCACTCTGCTAGTGAACTGCACTTCCTGTTGATAGATGTTGATAGAGAGGATGCAGTGGCCCATCCTGCTATACCAACCTATAGAGCCAAATGCAGACAGAAATGTACTTCAGGACATCACTCCAAAAGGAAAGTGGACAGATTCGGTTTGGGGAGAAGCATGATTAAATCAAGGAGAAAGGCTTATGTAAGTCAAGTTGAAGGTGGAGAAGAAAAAGGAAGTGGTATATGAAAGAACTTTCCAAATAGTTAATGGCTGTCATTTGGAAGGTATATCAGACCTTGGGAGGACTGTAGATGTGTTTTGTTGGAAAAGACTGGTCCACAAACTCCATGAATTCTAAGCAAATTTCAGTTGTATGTAGGGTTTTTCCTGGAGGGAGAGTGATAACTTTGTCTTGTTTTTGAAGAGGATCCCAAAAATAATTAAAAATCAAAATATGATTGAAAGACAAAAATTTCTAAAATCACTGATATTAATTATCAAGTGGAGATTGGTTAAAGGTAGGATCAAGTAATGTCCAGATATGTTAAGATACATCCAGAAGGGGAGGGAGCAAAGGAAAGGATAGAACAGAAATGAAAGCTCCACATTGGTTGTGGCAATTGTTTACAAAGAAGCCGTTGAGGTGAGGTTTCCAGCTGACGTTTTCTCCTGTACATTTTGCTGAAGCCTGATACTGCCTCTAGTTTGCCCCTGTGGTTTGCTTTAGCTGGCCTCAACAGTGTGTTTTTCTAGCATTTGATACCTTTAGTATGGTATTAACCTTCAGTATGATTTTATATTTTCTTCTAAAATGTCTTTACCTATGTCCAGCAACTAGTTGGAGAGCAGTCAGCCCCACAACCAGGCCTAGATGGTCCCTGATTGATTCTATGCAATCATCCAGAATCTCCCACACATCTCTGTGAACCCCAAGAAGCAGCCAGCACAGGTGTGTAATTGCCCAGAGTCCGTATGAAAGACTTTGGCTTTCCCTGCTGAAACAGAGGGAGTCAGCATGAGGGTCTCACTCTCACCCCCCAAAGCTCCAAGAGTAGCCCTGCTTCCAGGAGCATGACAGAGTTGAGTATTAATTACTTGCTGAATTTCATGCCGAATAAAACCACATGTGTCTTTCAGCTGTGGTTTGGAAACATTTCCACCCTGGATATTATCTGTGAAAATTGGATGGGATTACATCACCTTGCTGCTGGTTTATGCATGTTCAAATTTCATGTCAGCAGAGAAGAGAAAAAGCGCTTCTGTGTGTTTCCTCTGGAGTCTTCCACAAAGAGGCAGCAGACAGTTGGAGCATGGTGAGGCCTGGCCATGGAGGCCTGCATCTGCCATCGCGGGCGGCTGGAGTTGGCCCTATAGGCAACAGGGAGCCCAGGACGAGTTTGTTTTAAAAATGTTGAGTGATGGATTTATATTAACCTGGTGGCAGAATGAAGTGAAGAGAGGGTCAGATGAGTTGCAGGGAGAAAAGTTAATGAGTGAGTGCCTAAAAATAACAGATGTAAGTGGTAGAAACAGTTTTTAAAATATTTAGGATAAAATGTGGATAACTTTGATTATTTTTTGGATATTGAACAGTGAGGAGAAGGAAGAATCTTAGAGGATTCCCAGATTTCTGGCCTAAGTTAAGTGGCTATTGCATGATTGGAACCATGATAGATGGAGTTGGGGATTATATGGAATATAATTTAGGGGTAAATAAAAGAAGCATATTGGATCTCTAGGAGGGCAAGTAGGTTTTTGCATTTAAGGTGCTGGTGAAAAGTCAAGTTGGGGGACAATGTCCCAAGGTAGTTTGTGAACCATGAATGTGGGGGACATTCTCTTGGGTGACCAAATGAGGATCATAGTGAGCCAAGGAGGGAATCCTGGGAATTCCAATTATATTAGTCATCTTTGTACCACTGTGACAAAACACCAGAGACAATCAGCTTTTAAGGAGGAAAGGTTTATTCTGGTTCACAATTTCAAACATTTCAGCTCATGGTTGTTTGGTTGTTTTGAGCCTGTGGTGACATAGTATTCATGGAAGGGGTGCATGGCAAAAGAGGCTTGTTCATCTCATGGTGGCTAAGGGACTGGAGAGAGACAGGAAAGGGACAGGGTCCCAATATTCCCTTCAAGGGAAATGACTTAAATTCCTTCCACTGGCTCCACCTCCTAAAGGTTCTAGCACCTCCCAGTAGTATCACAGTTTGGTGACCAAGCCTTTCACACAAGAGTTTGGGGAGACAGTCACAATCCAGACTACAGCACCAAATTTTCCATGAAGGAGATTGAGGAGAAACGCTCAGATCTGAGAAAGGCATATCACATCTGAGTGAAGAAGGAGAAAAGTGAGTAGGATTAGTGGAAAGTAAATCAGGAGGTAGTCATTATAAGCAGTGAGGTTTGTATAAAATTTCAAGAAGTAGAATATCAGAATATGTTCAATTATGTAGAGGATCAAGAACAGTAACAGAAAAAAATAAATATTTGCATTAAAATGTCAATAGAGACAGAGAGGAAATATATTCCAATTTTCCAAGATGTTTAACTGACAAAAGGTGAAAGAGTACTACTAAGGATATGATTTAAGTTTAAGTCATAAGTGATGGAGCCAGGTCTTCAAGGACAGAAGCAGAGAAAACCACAGCACAGGTGAATAGGTTGGTTGTTAACAGAGGGAACAGCAAGGTGTGTGGGTGCAGAGAGTGGGATGGCTAATGGTTGAGAAATTCATAGGCAGGTCCCTCAATATGCACCCACTAATGCAAAATACAAGGTCACCTTTTGAGAGGAGGAGAGCAGGTATAGGACAGAGACCTTAAAGAAAGGGTGAGTGTTTTATATCATTGCTTAGGTGAGTGGAGAGTGAGCAAATGAAAGACCAGGATTTGTTAAGATATATTATAAGGGGACTAGGGAATGATAACTACACTCATGCCAAGAATTGTGTAATTTTCCCACCAGCTTTCAGCCTCTCAAGTATAGTTGTTGGCTATGAACTTTATGATGCAGCAGACCACATAGGCATGGAATTCCCCTGGGAAGAAAGAAACAAAGAGTAGAGAGGGAGGCTGGGTCTTTTGTTAGAGTCTTCACTGCAAATGAGAAGTGGTTGGTAGTACACTTAAGAACAAGAGAATTGCTGGGAATGGTGATGCACACCTGTAATCCCAGCAATTCAGGAGGCTGAGGCAGGAGGATCACAAGTTTGAGGCCAGCCTCAGTAACTTAGAAAGACCCTGCTTCTAAATAAAAACGACTGGGGACGTGGCTCAGTGATTAAGCACTCCTGGGTTCAATCCCCAGTACCAAAATAATAATAATAATAATAATAACAACAACAACAACAACATGAGACTTAAAGTCAATACAACCAAGTTCAACCACTGCCTACCTGTGAGATCTGACTAGTGGCCCTGTGGCTTCTTGTGTCTTACAGATCGCAGGAAGCTTCTTGCACCATATCACTGGAGATCAAAAGAAATGAACTGTCTCTAGACACATGTCCAACCAGACTCTTGTTTGTCAGCCAATATCTGTATACCCAAAAGAGGTCTTTCACTTGGGGATACTTGAGGAAAGAGGGTGGATTATTGCTGGTAGTCTTTCTGCAATACAGTGAAAACCCTGCTTATTGATTATCTACCTGTCACGCCTAGATGAAGACCATAGTAAAAACTAAAGTTACACAAAGTGTATCTGACTTTTCCCAACATACTTTAATGCAACTACCTTTAATCATACTTTGTTAGAAACTGAAAAATCCTATCCTTGCCAGGCATGGTGGTGCAAGCCTTGTAATACCAGCAACTCAGGAGGCTAAGGCAGGAGGATTTTAAGTTTGAGGCCAGCCTGAACAACTTAGCAAGACCTTAAGCAACTTAGTGAGACACTGTCTTAAAATAAAAAAATAAAAAGGGCTGGGGCAACTGCTTGTGGGTAAAGTGCCACGGGTTCAATGCCCAGTATTGAAGAAAGAAAAAAAGAAAAATCCAGGACAAATGCTAAACCAAAAAGGATATTGGTACAGCTGGAACAAGCCAGTACTCTGAGGCAATTTGGAAAGTATGGTTCCCCTTGGTGGAAGGATGAATACCAATCCCCAGAGAAGGATGTAGTAAAAACATCTTTAGGGACACAGCTTCAGATAGAGTTGAGAGCAGGCCCAGGTCTGGCTTTAGGCAGCTGTCCTAAGGATGTTTCCCACCCGACCAATAAGTCTCCACCCTCAGACACAACTATAGAAGCAGGCATTTTCCAGGCACTGTTTGGCCTGGTCAGAAGCATGGGCAGCACTTGGGCATTCTTCCACAGCAGCCTCTTTTGGTATGACTTCTTGCTTTTTGCAGTGGCAGCAGCTTAGAAAGATTTTTCATCCTTGAAGATTAGCTTTCATCTTTGAGTTGTGGTTTCTGGTTTGCAGGCCACAGAGTAAGACTAAAACCTTCTTCCTGCTGTGAATAGTCCCCTTACTCAAAATAGACAAAGTTTTCCAGAGGATAGAGCCTCTATAAGCAAATAAGGGTCGGGCCCTGTTAGCCGCCGGAAAGGGATTGCAGCCTGGAACGGCAGCGCCGCGGGAAGGAGTCCGGAGACAGGATGGAGACGAAAAAATTCTTTAATCTTTCTGTCTCTGTCTCTTGTAATTTCTAACACTACATACACACTCTCACAAGAAACCAAGCACGTACTCTTACAAGAAACTACAATGTATCTATACAATAGCGATAACCCTGTCCTTTCACTCTCACAAGAAACCTAGCCACGTACTCTTACAAGAAACTACAATGTATCTATACAATAGCTATAACCCTGTCCTTTCTCTCTCTGGTCTCATCCCATGCGCCCGAGCAGGAATGGTGCTTGCTCGATCTGCCGAGTCACTCCTCAAATCTCTCGAGATCTTGGGCCAAGTCCCGTGAGACTACGGAAGGCGACAATGCCCAAAAATGTCAATCTGCTGAGTCATTGCTCAAATCTCTCGAGATCCTGGGCCAAGTCCCGTGAGACTACGGAAGGCGACAATGCCCAAAAATGTCTATGGCCCATAGTCAACCGCAATCTTAGCTATCTCCCCAAACAGGGCTCCTGCATTTCCCCCTTTTGTTTTAAAAGAGGGGATGCTCTAGGACGTCTATGTGCAACCAACATTCTTACCCATCATTGGATAATCAAGGCTGTGCCCTTGACTCCTGTCTTAGGTTGATATGTCGGCCACATGAGACTGTCCCGTGCGACTGTGCCTGTCTTAGGTTGTCCCCCTCTGGGGATCTTACCCGTCATTGGCTAACCAGCCATCCAATGGAGCCCTTTAGGATCGACTGTGTAAGATGACTAACAGCCGTCCAATTGGGAGGAGATGCTGCGGCTTTAAGGCGACAAGCCTTTTGGTGACAAGTCAAATTGCATAGCATATCAAATTCTTTAAACAAATCAGCTGCCCTAAGTTCTATCAAGTAACACAGTGAGTTCTCTAAACAAATACCCGCAAGGTACTGTCCCATGAAGTCCCAAACAATGAAAGATCAAAATGTCCACTTGTTATAGCACGTAGATCTAGGAGGCCCCATGCATGCAGAGCAGAGGCCACACTGCTGGTGAGGTTGTTTGACATTTGAGCAGCAGGGATGCTTGCAGCGACCGCGATCCCTGCAGCTGTAGAAGCAGCCGTCTTTTTTATGTCTAGATGATGCCACCGGCAAATCTTCAGGGCCCGCTATCTAGAGACTGAAGCATCAATTGTTAAAGGAAAGGCAGTGCTATTCCAGCACTGAGTCAAGAGGCGAGTTGTCAAACTAAATAATAGAATTATTAGATTGGAAAAATAAGTTGATTTCTGCTCACACACATTGTAGCCTGTGCTCCCACAAACATAAGCTGGCAAAATATCATATTTAGAACAAAACAAAGAAAGACTGAGGGTAATTACTGCATTAAAGATAGATTAAAGAAAAACTAAAAGCACTTTGGAGAAATAATTTGTTAGCTGGAACTCTCGAGTTTCTGCATACACAGCAGTCCTTTACCTGTTGAAATAATTGAAATTAATCATTTATTAAACAAATGAAGTTAATAACAAATAAGCAACCTCATGTCAAAACACCAAAATATCAGGTTATACAGCACTAGTCATATTTTTTGCTAAAGAGAAGTCCCTGGGACACCTATAAAACAAAATTGAAGGTACCTTCACTTATTAAATTATTTACCCATTTTGAATACTCTTAAACTTAAATGAATTAGAGTTATTTGGATCCATATATATATATATATATTCACAAGCGCTTTGTTATTTTTGATGTCACACTGGACAGACGCACATACAAACATATATTTGTGACGTCACATTAACATGAAATTTAGACAAATACACAAATAAACACATATATAAAAAGTAAAAAATATATATATATAATTGTGTGCACACTAAAGAGAGATCTCTTCGTCCCAGCCGGGAGGAATGACACTTAAGTTGTGACATATTTTGAAGGACTCTTTTAAGGGAATCATTCCATATCTTCATCATGGTCCTCTTGATTTTGTACCTTTTTTATTAATCTTGATTCCTCAACAACTTCATCTTGATCCTTTTGATGTGGTACCTGCTTTATTAATCTAGATGGTATCCATATTGGAGAGGATTCATGCTTTGGAAAGACACAAACAGATCCTCTCCCCCAAATTAATACTGGATCCGGACCCTTCCATGTACCTGAAAGAACATCCTTCCAGTAAACCAAAGGTTTATGTTGTTGATGTGGGTTCCAATGTCTGTCTCCAGCAGAATAACCATCAGAGTCTAAAGTTAAAAAATTTAAAGTAAACAGGGCAACTGCCAATCTGTCCTTAGGATTTTTCCAGTTTCCTTCTTTCTGTTTTAACAACATAACTTTTAGTGTGCGGTTTGCTCTTTCAATAATGCCTTGACCCTGAGGATTGTATGGGATGCCTGTTTTATGGGATATGTTGAATTTTGCACAAAACTGTTTGAAAGATGAAGACATATAAGCGGGACCATTATCTGTTTTAAGCATTTTGGGGATGCCCAATGCAGCAAAAGCTTGTAAACAATGAGATGTGACATCTTTAACTTTTTCTCCGGAATGTAAGGAAGCAAAAATCATGCCTGAGCATGTATCTATGGTTACATGAATAAATTGCAATTTTCCAAAGCTTGGCTCATGAGTAACATCCATCTGCCACAAATGATTGGGCATTAATCCTCTAGGGTTAACACCAAAATGAGGATTGGGCAAATGTGTTATACAAGATTTACAATCTTTTACAATTGTTCTGGCTTGCTCCTTTGTGATTTTAAACCTACGTTGCAAGGTGGTGCTGTTGACGTGAAACTGGGAATGAAATAAAGTAGCTTGTTGTAGTGCTGAAAGTATATTGTTTTTGTAAGTTCATCTGCCTTTTGATTACCTTCATGGAGGGGGCCAGGCAAATTAGTATGTGCTCTAATATGGCCTACGAATAGAGGTTCTTTTCTTGCCCACAAAAGTTTTTGTATCTGATAAAACAATTTAAAGGCTGGAGTATGAGGTGCTATTGGTCCTGCTAACTCTAATTTTGGGACGGCTTGTACAATATAGTGGCTATCTGAAAAAATGTTTATGGGCTGGTCTCTAAAATTTTCCAGAGCTCTTACCACAGCTTCCAATTCCACTAGTTGAGCTGATTTGTGTGCAGTTATGTAAGTCATATTTTCTTTTGTAGTGACTACTGCAGCAGTACCATTTGAGGACCCATCTGTAAATACATTAAATGCCTTAGGAATAGGTTGATTTTTTATTACCTGTGGAAATATAATAGGATGATTAATACAAAAAGATAATATAGGAGACTTAGGAAGGTGATTATCAAAATTTGCAGAGGTAGAGCATCTAGCTATAGCCCAGTCATTATCATTGAAGCATAAATATTCAATCTGTGACGATGAATAGGGAGTAATAATAGTAGCAGGGTGAATGCCAAATATTTTAGTAGAAGTTTTAAGTCCTTGAAGAATAAGTTTAGCCACCATGGAGGTATATGACTCAATTATGCTTTTAGGAGAGACAGGCAAATGTATCCATAATAAAGGCCCTTGTTGCCAAAATACTCCTGTCGGTGTATATTGTGAAGAAATAATAATCAATATCAGCGGTTGAGTTAAATCAAATCTGTCACAATGAGCTCCTTCTATGGCTTTTTCTACTACCTTTAAAGCTTTCCTAGCATCAGGAGTCAATGTTCGCGGTGAGGATGGATCAGGGGCCCCTCGAAGAATATCAAATAAAGGTTTTAATTGGCCAGTAGTGAGGTTTAGTGTAGGGCGAAGCCAATTAATGTCTCCCAGTAGTTTTTGGAAATCATTGAGGGTGGTTAAATGTTCTTTATTTATTAAAATTTTTTGGGGTCTAACAAAAGTATCCATGATTTTAAATCCTAAATATAATATGGGAGATCTGGTTTGAACTTTTTCTTCTGCTATATATAATCCGTATTTTTTAAAATTTTCTACCATGTCACTGAATATATTAAATAAGATTTTTTGATTAGGGTGGGCCAGTAAAATATCATCCATGTAATGTAGACACATGAGGTTTGGATATTTATTTTTAATGGGTTGGATAGCCTTGTCCACATATATTTGGCATATGGTGGGGCTATTAGCCATTCCCTGCGGCAAAACCTTCCATTGATATCTCTGATCAGGGCCATTATTGTTAATAGAAGGAACTGAAAAAGCAAACCTGGGGGCATCCAGAGGATGTAGGGGAATAGAAAAGAAGCAATCCTTTATATCAAGACTAATAACATGGAAATTTTTTGGAATACCTATAGGATTCGGAAGTCCAGGTTGAGTAGGGCCCATGACTTGCATGGTTTTGTTAATTTGTCTAAGATCATGTAATAATCGCCATTTTCCTGATTTTTTCTTGATCACAAATATGGGGGAATTCCAGGGAGAGGTGGAATGTTCTATATGTCCTGCTTTTAATTGTTCCTTAACTAGTAGGTGGGCCGCTTGTAATTTCTCTTTAGATAGGGGCCACTGAGGGACCCACACTGGCTTATCAGAAAGCCATGGTATTTTCAAAATTATTTTCTCAGTGGCCCCAAAGAAAAATGTCTTTTTCCTATATAATAATGATTTCTTTTAGGGTTAAGCTTACCCTGTACTTTTTGATGATTTCTTTTAGGGTTAAGATTACCCTGTATGTTTTTTACATTTCTTTTAGCTGTTTCTATACAAAGTTCCTGAAATTGCGATCGCCAAACCAAGTATTGTCCCCCACTTAATGTTGCTTTACATAGACGCTTCCAGTCTGCGGGGGTTAAGCTAAAGGTGTTAAGGGACTCCAGTATACTCAACGTGAAAGGAGCTTGGGGTCCATAAGTCATTACTGCCTCTTTGAGATTTTTTATTGTTTTGAAATCTATTGGCTGGTGGCCCCTCTGTCCATTTTCATATTCAAATACTGGCAGTTCCCAATGTATCTGTGAGTTACCCTCGAGAGCGCATAAGCGCTCAGAAAGACTTTTTATTTCTATTTCTAGGGTATGCAAACGTCTAGTGATACCCTTCATATTTTCTGTAATCGATTTCACCCATGGGGGAGTAGAGGACACAAGTTCCTCCACTTGATGATCCCTTATCTTGGTCTTCCTTAATTTCCTTTTATTCATTTTCTCAAAATCACCTTTAGTTAATTCCTCCTCACTACTACTACTCTCATTGGTCCTAACTGACTCAGTAACATCCTGAGTCCCAGGTTCAATTGAGACCATGTATCCTTGAAATATCTCTAATAAATCTTGAATAGCTTTAGCAGCTCGGATCTTTGTAATTTTGGGGACACTTCTAATACTCTCCTTACTGGTCTTAGTTGACTCAGCGGAATCTACGCTTTTATGATTGCCTTCACTGTTTTCTAAATCCTCCTCACTAACGACAGACTCATCCATATCAAAGAATTCATCAAGAGCCTCGTACACTTGGGTCTTAGTTATTTTCGAACCCATTTTAACCGCTCTGACTAGAGACTCCTGCGAGGTTTCTCAGTTCTTACCTGCTGTGCTGAATTCCCCGTACGGGCCACCAACTGTTTGTGTCTTTCCAAAGCATGAATCCTCTCCAATATGGATACCATCTAGATTAATAAAGCAGGTACCACATCAAAAGGATCAAGATGAAGTTGTTGAGGAATCAAGATTAATAAAAAAGGTACAAAATCAAGAGGACCATGATGAAGATATGGAATGATTCCCTTAAAAGAGTCCTTCAAAATATGTCACAACTTAAGTGTCATTCCTCCCGGCTGGGACGAAGAGATCTCTCTTTAGTGTGCACACAATTATATATATATATTTTTTACTTTTTATATATGTGTTTATTTGTGTATTTGTCTAAATTTCATGTTAATGTGACGTCACAAATATATGTTTGTATGTGCGTCTGTCCAGTGTGACATCAAAAATAACAAAGCGCTTGTGAATATATATATATATATATATATATATATATATAGCAATCTTAGCTATCTCCCCAAACAGGGCTCCTGCAGGGCCCACCTGATGTCATATAAAAGGCCCAGTCAAAAACCTCTCCAAAGTTCTCCTATTTGGCTGGTGTTTTCTGATAACTTTGCCCTTACCATTTTTCCCTTGTAAAATGTGCATAGCTCCAGGAAATATAGAATAGGCCCCCCTCTCATTTCATATTTCACTGTCAGTTACCTTATTAGACTTTTTTTTCCATCAGTATTAAAAAAATAGTATATGAAGAAATCTGGGTTGAGCATGGTGTGAGGTTGGGACGTAGAAATCCAAAGGGCAAAGGTAGATTAAAAAGGCCAACAAGAAGCATGGGGCAGAGATGGGCAGGTACAAGCCAGCTGCCTATGACAAGTGACCTGTGGTATCATTTCGCTAGGAGCAGGTCCACTGGGAGAACCTGGCAGAGTGTCTCCTCATTTTGCTGTTTGAATTTTGGTCACATAGACACTGTAGGTGAAATCAGTGGACAGAATCCATATTTGTTGTCCCTGCATCTGATCCAAACCTGGCAGAAAGACTGAAGTATTTGAGAAATGACTTTCTTTCTAGCCCCTCTGGAGATATTTAATGTCTGAGATATTTTGATTGTTAGGGTTTATAACTTTAATGGGCATAAAAAGAGTAACAGGAACTCCCTAACTACTGAGCCCAAATTTTAAAAGTTCTATACTCATTTATTTTATTATGAAGCATAGTCTATGCACAAAAATGTATATTATATTGTTTAGATATACAATTCAAATTAATAAAGAACTGAACAAACTATTTCTGTATGCAACAATATGGAGCAATTTCATAAACAAAATGAGGAAAAACAGGAAGACCCAAAGAGCATGCACTATGCAACTCCATTTATAAAGTTCAAAAACAGGCAAAACTTGTTTTTGGTGTTAGAGGTCAAAATAGTGATTACCTTTGAGAGGGGGCTATTGACCTGCCAGTCTTTGTATATTTTTATATTTTTGCTTGCCATCTTTTTGTCTTCATTAGGATAGCTAGGGATTCAGAGGTAGCGGGATTTGATGCTGGTGTAATGGGAAATCTTTTGCTTCTTTCACTGAGCTGCATGCTATTTGTGCATTTTTGTGTATTGAAAATTCACTAAAACAATAATGCAGCAAATACTTGAGGACCTACTATCCCAGTAAAGAAACAGATTGTGCTATTTTCTTAGTTATCCCCCTGTGCCACCCCCCAACCTCCCTGCCAAATGTAGTCACTATCTGACTTTTGTGTTAATCACTACTGTGATTTTCTTTAGGATTTTATGACTTTCAAATGTGTCTACATAATAAATATTACAGGTGGAACTTTGTATCCATGGGTTCTGCACCCACATATTCTACTAATTGTACATCAAAACTGTTGCTTTGAAAATTGTGTCTACACTAAACACGTACAAACATTTTTTTCTTGTTCTGTTTCCCTAAATAATACAGCAACATAGGTATTTAGAAAGCATTTGTGTTGCATTAGTTATTATAAATAATCTAGAGATGATTTAAATTATACAGGAGGATGTGCATAGGCTTTATGCAATTACTTTGCGATTTTATATCATGTACTTGATCATCTGTAGACTTTGGTCTCTTCAGAGGGTACTGGAACCATCCTCCAACAGACACTGAGGGATGATTGTGTTTGGCTTGTTACTGAAAAATCACACAAATGAAATTATATGGTTGTAGTTTCTCTGACTTAATAACCATGTTGTTGTTATTCTTCTATGTTGATATATAAAGCCATAGTTTATTCATTTGCACTACTTCACAATATTTCATTACATAGATACACCACAATTTTTGGTTTTTGGCCATTGATGAATTTCTTTTCAAATATTTGTCATAAAATTGAAATCTTGGAGTTATCTATCTTATCTATCTATCTCACTGTTTTTACATACGTAATTTATTTATATATGATGTAGATATATGTAAAATTTATATGTATGGGATATATAAATATACAATATATTTGTATTTCATATTATAGTTTATGTATTATATAGGTGTGTGCACAAACATATGTAGACATACATATGCACACACACATATTTCCACGCATATATGTGTGCATTCTTTTTTTTTTTGGTACTGGGGATTGAACTTAGGGGCACTCGACCACTGGGTCACATCCCCAGACCTTTTTTGTATTTTATTAGAGACAGGGTCTCACTGAGTTACTAAGTGCCTCACAATTGCTGAGGCTGGCTTTGAACTCGCGATCCTCCTGCCTCAGCCTCCCAAAGTGCTGGGATTACAGGTGTGCGCCACCTCGCCCGGCTTATATGTGTGCATTCTTGAACACATCTCTTGGGGTACGTGACCAAGAATTTCTTTCTCTAGGGTGTTGCTATAGTTTAGATATTATTTGAGTCTGTCTCACAAAGGTTCATGTGCTAGAAGTTTGGTCCTCTATGTGGCAATGTGAGAAGTCATGGAATCTTTAGAGGTGGGGCCTAGTATGAAATTATTATGCCCTTGGGGTTGCTGCCCTTGGAAGGGATTGGTGTTAACCTTGTGGAATAAGACCAAGTTCTTATGAGAGTGAGCTCTTATAAAAGAGAAAGTCTGGCCCAAGAATCTCTTTCTGACTTTCTGTCTCACTTTGTGATCTTTCCTTCTACATGCACTATTGACATGATTCCATCTTTTATGTTATGTAGCTAAGGGGGCCCTCACAAGAGTCTCAGCAGATGTGGTAGCACTTGATCTTGAACTTTCAGCCTCTAAAATTCTGAGCTAAGCAAACCTCTTTACTTTATAAAATACCAAACCTCAGGAATTTTTTATAGCAATAGAAAATTGACTATATACTGGAAGTAGAATTACTTGACCACAATTATGTATTGCTAATTATAACCTGTTGCTGTGTAGGAAGTATATTTTCATTTCATTTTATCAAAATGAGATTGAGTTTTGTTGAATTATCTTTATATCATTGTGAAGACAAGCATATAATTTTTTCTTCTAACTTATATTTATAGATTTCCCAGTATTGTTCCATTCCTGGAACAAGCCTTACTTTGTTAAATGGATTATATATTCACCAGGCTATAGTATTCTCTTTATGAGCATTTTATATGACATTTTATACTTATAATATTCATAAGGGAGATTAGTTCACATTTTTGACTATTTAGCTTTCTCCTTTTATTCTATATTCTAATGTAAATAGCACAGAATTATTTGGCCTATATAAGTTTGATAGAACTGAACCATCTAAGCCTTGTCTTTTATGAAGGATGACCTTTTTATACCTTTAATTCTTTTACTTTAAACTTTAAAAACATGTTTTATTTTATCTGCAGTTTTAGCAAATTCTATTGTATTAGAAAGTTATTTTATCTATTTAAAAATTCTTTCCATAGAGCTGGACAACAATTATGCCTCTTTATTTTTATTTTGTTTTGTTTGCCATTCCATATTTTGTGCATATTTGCTTGCTACCTTTTTTTTTTTTTTTTTTTTTTTTTTTTTTTTTTCCCTTTCTTCCTTTTCTTTGGGATAGCTAGTGATTCCCAAATAGGGGAGTTTTAATGCTTTTTGTCTTTTTATTTGAGTTTCTTTCAAAATAATTTTTATTCCTTTCAAAGGAAACACCCCTTTGAACGAGGAATTCCTTTCCCTAGATGCATTGTTAAGACATTCCTGGGCAACTTCACAAGTTTGTCTTCTCTTGCTTCAGAGATGGAGCTCATAGGAAAGTCCGCCCTCTCTGGTTGGTCAGGTATACTTTCTCTCCTAACCAAGAGGTTTTCTGTGATGAGCCCTGCATTTATATGGATTCTCTAACCAAGAAACAAGAGGCCCTGTCTTTCAGGGTGTTGCCCTTGCTTTCGAACATTTACTCTTTCTTTCTTACCTCTAGACCCTTGAAGCACTCAGCCTCCCCCAGGAAGTACCTCTTTGTCCACTAAAACTTGTTTGCAGTGGGTTTCAAGTAGGATAGGTCTTTTCTTTCTGGGAGTGAATATTTCCTGGAAAGTTATGCAGTCTGTCATTTCTAGACCTCCTCATTCTTCCTGACAATGCCACTGGAGCTCTGTGGCTTCCCAAGGAGAGCCGTGATATTTGGTGCATATACATTTGAAATGAAGTGCTATATCACACCGGTGGGCTGAATCACTAATGATTTGAAATTATGTCGAGGAAATAATTTTTCCCCTTAAAATCTATTTTGTGTAATATGAACGTAACTATAAATAGCTTCTGTTGTTATGAATATTTCCTGATATATATTTTCTATGCTTTCATTTTAGTCTTCATTGTCCTTATTGTTGGAGATCTGCCTTATCTAAATATGTCTTGTAGAATCCAATTATTTTGTTTTATTTTTGTTTAGCCAGACATTCATACATTCATAGGTTATTTAGTCTATTTACATTTGCTGTAATATCTATTTAGATTTATACTTTTGTTTTATACTTGGATAATGTATTTATATCTGTCATCTATACCTGGATACTATTACTATAATTTTTGTTTTGTTTTGTTTTGCTTTTGTGGCACTGGAGATTGAACTCAGGGGCATTCTACCACTAAGCTAAATCCTCAGGCCTTTTTTATTTTGAGGCAATGTCTCATTAAACGCTCAGGCTGTCCTCAAACTTGCAGTTCTCCTGCCTCAACCTCTCAAGTACTATCTTTGAAATTATATCTGTATCTATTATTGTTTTCCTCATCTATAATTGTCTTCTGTGTAATTAGCTTTTTTTTTTTAACTTTTTGGAGTTTTGGGAAGCTGAATATTTTTAAAAATCTTTTTCTTCCTCTAGTATGGATGTTGTAAAATTACTATTTATTCTTTTAATGTTTTCCAAAGAAATTATAACGTACACACTTATCAAAATTAAATTTCATTAATATCTATCCTCTTCCCAGAAACATAAGGATCTTAGAACACCTTAATTCCAGTCATCTCCATCCCAGATTGAATGATATTGTTGTGTGTAATGTCTCTCTCTCAGGACAGTTATGGATTTCCTGACTCAATGGTTATTAAATGTGACCCAGACTTATATCACTTTCTTTCCTCTTTATTCCTCCTGGCATTGGAATTGCCCACCTGGAAATTACTTTCCTTGGGGTTTGAAGATCATCCTTTAGGATTTCCTTTAGTGCCTGTGAGCCCCCAAATCTTTCAGTTCTTGATTCTCTAAAAGTGTTTAATCTTATTCTTGAACAATACTTTCCTTGAGGATTGCTGTAGTTTGGATCTTGAATGTTCGCCAAGGCCTAGCTCTTAAAGGCTTGGTTGCTAGCCTGTGGCACTATTGGAAAGTGCTGGAACCGTAAGGAGGTAGGGGAGGAAGTTGGATCTTGGCCCCTTTTTGTCTCTTTCACTTCCTGACCATCATGAGGTGAGTGAGCTCTGCCAGATGCTCTCATCCTGTTGTACTGAGCTACCATAGGCCCAAAGCAAGGGGAACAATGAATATGGACTGAAACCTTTGAAATCATGAAATAAAATAAACCTTTCCTTTTCATAAGTTGTTTAGGTCAGATATTTTGTCACAGTGATGGAAAGCTGGCCAACACAAGCAGAGTCTAGGTTAGACAGTTTGGGGGGTAATTTTGTTAATTTGGTTGGTCTTATTCTCAGTAGAATGAAAGTTCCATTTCATGTCTTCTGATTTCCATTGTGGCTTTTGAGAAATTTGCTCTCAGTCTGATTCTTTTTGAAGGTAATTGTCTCTTCTCTTTGACTTCCTTCAGTATCTTTAAGAGGCTATTCTTTTTCCTCCTCCTTTCTGTATGCTAATTAAGTAAAATTACATCGTTCATAAACTCCCTTTTACATTTATCTTTCTTCTTCTGTATTTTGGATGAACCCTTGGACCTAATCTTTCTATCATTTTTTTTTCTGATCTGTTTTCAAACATACTCATTAAGCTTTAAATTTTTATATTGCATATTTCCCTTTTAGAAGTTTTATTTGATTTTTTAAGTTCAAATCTGCCTGATTTTTCTTTACAATATTTTATTTTATGCCCACATCTGCAAACATATAACTTCTATTTATTTCAACATTTGCAAACATAGTCATTTTGTTTATGTTTAAAGTCTTGACAAAAATTGTTTAGCTTTCTGCTGTCTCTGATTCAGTGTGTCTTGTTTCCTCATCTATTTAGTGATTTTTAAAATGTGAGATACCAATTTTCCCACGTTACTTTTATTGTGTGCAGAAATCATACAAGGGCTGAGACAAAGATTGGTATTTTTAAAATGGATTATTACTTTCCTCTGCCAGGTAACAAACAATCTAGAATTATTTAAGCTAAATTCTACTTAAAAAGATTTTTGGCCATCCATGTGCTATGAAATTGGGACAGCAAATCCAGATGCAAACTAGCCTATGAATATAATTTCTCAGGGTCTTTTACTGGCTTTTACTCATTGCCAAGTTTTGAAAACAGACAATTTCACTCTCTCATCCCATTTTTTTCCCTTTTCTGGTAGGAGAGTGGGGAGAGTTTATATCTAGTACACACTAATACTTAATATAGGCGTTTCGTGATCCAACTCTATGGGGGACATCTCCCGTGATACACACTTCCTTGGAAGAGACCTGTGCTTTATTTTCTGACCTATGCACTCCACAGGCTCTGTGAGATTATGCCAATAATCTCAAAGTAAATTGCTGGATGAAAGGCTAGGCTTGCTTCCCAAAGTTCTCACTTTCCCTTAGATTTTGGCCTAAGCATTTATTTATTTATTTATTTATTCATTTATTTATTTATTTATTTATTTTGTTTTTTGCTGATTCACCAAATTAACTATTCAACAAACATTTGTGGAATACTTAATATATCAACTACTATTCTACATGCTGGGGACACAGCAGTGTAGAAAGTAGAGGATACTTTGTGTCCACTGGGAATTTATATCACAACAATTGAGCAATAGTTTTAATAAGATTTTTTTTTTAAATTTTTTTATCTGGCTTTCCTTTTTTATTTTCCATGGGTATTATGGGTACCTAGCTAAACAGATTAACAACAAAAGAATGTCTTTCATTCAATCAAGTCTTGGAAGGAATAGGATGGTGATAGTTTTAGGTACCTTGGATTTAGTGTCAGAACATAGTTCTGAGGAATTTGGGGAAGACTAGATGTTAGGAACATTCCACATCTTACCAAGTCCAAATAGCCACCTTAATTTAAAAATAGATTAAGTGTATCCTCCTTATATTTAAAAAGTCCTATTCATTTTTCTATTGAGATATGATCAATAGGAATTATTTGATGGCACTAATCATATGATGTAAGTGAACTCATCTTGTAAAGATTATTGAAATATGAATGTTTTTATTGGTTTTGGACCAGAGAAATAGTCCTAAAGGCATTAAACATCATATCTAAAATCAGGCCATAATAACCTATCGTTCAAATCTAATCTGTCTCCCTCCAATGGGAGGTTCAGTGTGAGAAGGTCTAGTCCTTCCAAGGAAAAGAACTTTACCAGCCCCTGCATTTATAGCAACAGTATGTTTCTGAATTCACAGGCCATCCTACCCATTAAATGAGGTGTGGTGACATCACTGGTCAGTGAAGAGCTGTGCTAAAGCCACACCCTTCACATTCAAGAGAGCTGAAGAAGGAAGGTAGAGTGTATGTGTGAGGTAGTTGGTCCGACCTCTGCATAAGGTCCTGATTTCTAATACCCACAGCCCTTAAAGGAACTACCCAGGTCCACTCCATCCCCTGATATCAATGAGCACCCACACCGAGGAGGCTCCAAAGCAGGCAACAGTCTTTGTGGCCTCTTCTGTGATCTCTCAAGAAGGAAATGCTGGTAGAGGTATGCTTCTGCTACCAAAAACTTTTTGGCCTTTCTCCTTAGAGACCCCCCCCCGCCCCCCACACACGCAAAAGGAATATCTTTTTCCACTGGGTGTTGTGAAGTCCAAAAGTGAAACTGAGGTTTGGTGCCAACAGCACAAATTCACCCAATGGCCAGAGAGTGGACAAGCAAGAGTCTTGCTCATAAGTCAACTTTCCCACTCATTAGGGGGTGCAGAAGTCATAGATATAAGACAAAAGAAATAGAGGAGAGGACAGGCTAATGAAGGGGGTGGGTAGATATTCATGACTTTTTCCTGGGATAGTTGGAGATTTTTCACAAGTTCGAGCACCTCCTTTTATTGCTGGTTTTATGATTCTTTCTGGCCATCCTCACAGTAATTGTTAATTGTCATGGTGCCTGGTGGGGGTATGTCATTTAACATGCAGATGGATTAAAATGGGGTTAGGCTATATTAGGAGTTATTTAGGCAGACACTTTGGATCTGAGTTGTTTCAATCCATAATTATGAAGAGGAGCTTCTAAACTACTTGGGTGGTGTTCTCAAAGATAGGCAAAGTTAGGGTTTGGTGGGGCCAGGTGAGCCAGTCTATGTAGACACTCACTGGGCAATACTGCTCAGGGCTCCAAGACTCTTTGGGCCATGCTGTTGTGTGCATATCAGAACAGCCCTATGTCCCAAGCTTCTGCAGTGTGGCTGAATCAGCTGCACATGGGGCTAGGCAGATGCCTGCAATGTATTAGCTAATTATTTTTCATTCTCTGTGTCCACTGATGGATTCTAGAGAGATTTAGAATGTACCTTATGCTTCTGGCATAATGCTCAAGTTGCTCAGGAAATACAACCCCTCGGACTAATGGAATTCACAATCTTTCCCGGACAAAGTATTTATTTATAAATAAAAGGAGAATTTTTCTAATAAAGGGAGGCAGCTGTTAACCATCTTGATTCATTTCAAATGTGGCTGGCTGAATTCAACAAGCTTCAAATGGGGGATCAGAGGGCAAGCCCTGTTTTCCTTATACTCTTCAGGGTCACATTAAATCCATGTTGTGTTTTCTGAGAGATTAGAAACAGATTTCAAAGTGGACTCAACAGATTTTGAGTTGCAACTTTTCTGCCCTGAACATAAACCCCTCAGTTTTGTTTTCATGCTTACTTTGTAGGAGTTGGGATTTATGCTAAATACTCTTTTATTCAAAATCTCAGAGCTGTAGGGAGGCTGGCTTACATGCCAATCATTTTACACCATCCTCCTATTCATCATCAAGTGCCAATGATACCAATCTGAGTAAAATTCAAGGGTGTTAACAGAAATATTCTTAATTTCTTAATAATAAAATAAAAATATGTATGCTTCTCAAACAGAAAGAAGTGCTCTATGAATAAGACCCCCTTTGAGTCCAAGGGATGATATTTAACTCTCCTTGAGAAGTTTACTCTTGCCTCAAGTGAAATGGAACTAGTAAATATTAAGTCCCAATGCAGATTGACTGATTAACAAATTGCTTTAGTGCAAATGGCAAGGCTCAAATATTTTGACTTCACCATTTTTCACTGAAGTCTTTCACTAAACCTGACCACAGCTGTCCTTGAGGCCAGATGTTAGCTGTAAAATTCAGTGAATTTAATATACCGTGCAACCTCCCTGCCTTTTTAGCCAGTCTGAAGCCTGCAGCGTCTGTGTGTATTAGCCTTACACAGCTCCGGTCGCTGTGTCGAGATGCCTATTATCCTCCTGTGGTTTGGCGGTGGCTCAGATTTCCTCTAAGCCTGTGCACAATCACTTCATTTAGAAGCTATCTGCTTCTATTGAGGTGAAGGAACCTCACAAACACACTTGATACTGGCTGTTCCTGAAAGTAATTGGATGAAGTCAAATACCTCCCCTTGTTATCACTGTTAAGCTGCCCAAGCCCAGTTAATTGTGGCCTCACCAAATGCTTTTTCCTGGAAGGTTACAGAATGCCTCGCAGAAGAGTGAGTAGTTTGCAGACTGTGGAGTTGTCAGGACCTCTGCTCCCCACCTCTCCAGTGCATTTTCTGGGCTGTTAATTAGAGACTCAGGACTTTGCAAATGCCTGTCTGTAACTCCTCTGGGCAAATTCGCAAAGCCCAGGGAGCAGTGATGCAATGGAAAGAGCATGGGGTTTCAGAACTGGAAAGACCTGGGCTTAAATCAAGCAACACCATTGAATTCCCTGAATGCCCATTGATTCCAGTCTAAGCCCTGCTCCTCCTGACTTAAGGCAGTAATTTTCAAGCCAAGTGCAAGACTGCTTCAGGGTCTGCAAATGTTTGAGTGGTTAAAGAAAAATTTTAAATTTTTAATAAAATTATAATTAAAAAGTACATGCACTCATGCATTTGGTAAATTGGATGTTACTAAACCAATCTCATTTTTCAAATGGATGGTCCTTAAAAAATGTGAAATTACAAATTAAACTTTTGCTCATAAAGTTTTATTTTAATCTGTACTCTAATTTGGCATCCTAATGTTTCATGTGTGTGTGTAGGGGGGAGGCTTAACAACCACTTCTGGAAAAATACTTCTTAACGTGTGATTTTAACCTTTCCAGAATGTTCTTTCTCTCTCAGGGAATTTTGGTGTTGCCCATGAATCCATGAAATGCAGCCATTTTAAGGTGCTTAACTTTTAGATCTGCCTGTCATCATTCCTTCTGGGGTTTGCAAATGACTAATATATAGTCCAAGAGTGCCAAAACAGGGGTGCAGGCAGGTGTGACGGGGCATATCCCTGTGTTGGCCAAGGGGTGGATGGAACCTGGTACAGATTGTCCCATCCAGTGAGCATTACAGAGATTAGGATTCTTCTCATCTTGGCCAGGTCGTTGGCCTCTTAGATAAGATGGGTGATGTCCCAGACCTAGAGAGCAGTGCCAGCAAGGGCAAAAGACAGCATTGCGTCTGAAAATTAGAAATTGTTCCATGTGACTGGAAGTAGCACGAAAAAGAGGCCGATGAATCCATGTTGAAATCAGCAATGAGCAGATGGCAAAGGTTTTGCATCTCATAAAAATCTATTTGAACTTCATCCAGAAGGAAATTGGTAAGCCATTGGACGTTTTCTAAAAAGCAAAGAAACATTTGGACACTCTTGCATGTAGCGGCTGTATTTTCTCAGTGGTGGTAGGACTCTTCCCTTTTTCAGTTCCTGTAGATAAGTTATATCAACTTCTTTTAAGGATTCAGTAGGTTAGATCATGGTGTTTAGGTTTTGACCAGACTTTGCCACTTTCTGGTGTGACTTTAGTGGAGTCCTTAAATATTTGAACTGAGCTTCTTAGGTATGCTTCCTCTAAAGCAGATTTTAGCTTCCCATTAAGGGATAAACTTCTTTGCACATGTTTTTTCTTCCAAAACATTCTTCGGACTCCTCTTTTCCCATCAAACTTTTCTTTTTCTTAGCACAAATGTGCTTGCCATAGGGACACCATCTTCAGATACTCAGACACACCAGGTCCTCATGATGTGTTGTTCCAAGAGCATCTTGGACCAGTCTGTGGCTATTCTCAAGCTGGAAATGGTTTGTAATTATTTATTCTTTTTTTAAAGAAGCTTTCATAAATTCTGTATTCTTGATATACTTACAAACTTGAGAAAGTATGTCAATTGCCTTCGTAAAATCACCAAGTAAATAAGATAAAATGGTATGGCCATGGAGAAATCTGAGGTTAGCATGATTTTTTTCATCCCTCTTGGTACTTGGCTTTTATCTTTAAATGATTAATTTTTAGAACTTTATTGAGTATAATTTACTGACAATGAACCACACATATTATAGTGTACAATTTGTGTATATATATATATATATATAATGTATGTGTGTATATATATATACATATGCATATATATATAGTGAAAGAGACAGATGAATCGATCTATATATTTTCATGAAATAAGCAACACTGTAAAGACAATGAACATCTCCAACACTCCAAAGATGTCCTTGTGCCCATTTGTAATTTCTCTAACCTTTTCCTCACTCCCTTCCCCAGGCCACCAATCTGCTTCGTGTGACTGTATGTTGGTTTATATTTTCTAGAGTTACACATAAATGGAATCACAAAGAATGTATACTTTTCTTTTGGGGAGGTCTGGCTTCTTTCACTAAGCATAATTAGTTTGAAATTTATTTATATTGTTGTATAATAAATAGTTCACCTTTTTTATTGCTAAGTACTCTTCCATCATATGAATATACCAAAATTTATATATCCATTCAGTTGTTGATGGCATTTGTGTTATTGTTAGTTTTTGACTATTACAAATAAAGCTTCTATTATACCCCTCCTTGGTATTTATCTAAAAGGATTAAAGTCAGCATACTTTAGAGATATATGCATAACCATGTTTATTACAGCACAGTTCACAATAGCCAAGTTATGGAATCAGTCTAGCTGTCCATCAGAAGATGAATGGATAAATAAAAATGTGTTATATAGACACAATGGAGTTTTATTCAGCCCTAAAAAAGAACAAATTATGGCAATTACAGGTAAATAAATGGAACTGGAGATCATAATTTTGAGTGAAATAAGTCAGACTTAGAAAAGTACCAATGTATTGTTATGTTTTCTTTTATATGTGGAAGCTAGAAGGCAAAACAGAAAAAGGGTCCCTATGAAAACAGAAGAACATTAGGGTAAAAGTAGATGATGGAGGGGGAGGAGGATAGGATAGTGAGGAGTAAAATTGATCAAGTTGTGTTTTCTGGATGCACAAATATCCCACAATGAAACCCAAAGTTCTATATAATTGACATGCACCAATAAAAAACCATAAACAAATAAAACTGCTATGAATATTTGCATGTATATGTATTGATAAATTGGGATTTATCAAAATAAGAACTTTTGCCCATTGAAAGACATGGTTTAAAGAATGAAAGTACAAACCACACACTGGAGAAAAATATTTGCAAACCACATATTATGTCTTGTATTAAGAATATCTAAAAGACTCTTAAAACTCAGTAATAGAAAACAAAACCCAGCTGAAAAAAAAAATAGGCAAAGGATTTGATTAGAAAAGATCCAAGGCTTTGGATCTTGCTTCTAAGCCTTGCTAGGCTGGATTGGGCAGCAATGAGTTTAGAGCTGATGATGGAAATTACGATGGAGGCATTTGTGCTTCAGGAATCATGAGGTTTTCCAGTTTGGTGTGCAGAGACAGGAATAGTTTCTGGCTCTATGCAAACCCAGAAATCATTTCCTTGGATTCTTTGGTGTGGTTCTTTCCCTAAAGATAATTATTATCTTTTTTTAATAATTAAATTTTAGCCATGGTAGTCTGCTTATTATAGTTTACAAAGTATGTTTTCAATATTGTTGCTTTGTACCCCATTTTATTTCTTTAACCGTGCAATCTCCTTTTTTTTTTTTTTCCCCCAGTTCATTCTATTGTTTTTACTAAAGATTCAAGGGGCCCCATGCAAATCTTCAGAATTGGCTGGCTCTGCAACTCTGTCTTCTCCAGTGCTTTGTCCTGTGAAATCTGGACACCTGGGCCTCTCCAGACACCTGTCTTCATTAACTCAACTGCAGAAAACTGGCAGACTCTGTCTGGGGTTCCCCCACTGGCGTTGCAGCCCATTGTCTCTCACCAGGCAGAAAAATGGGGGCAATCACAGGACTCATGGAGTTTCCTGATATTTCTTAGAGATCTCTGTGGTTTATTGCCTTGATAAGTCTTGAAAACATTTCTTTCAAGGATTGGTCCAGTTTCAGACGGGTAAATTCTGGATTGGTGGGTAAATTGAATCCCTGTTATTTTGTGACATCCATAGCAGAATTCTGAGTGACTGTTTTTAATTCTTGTGATACCTCAGTTATGGAACACATTTACTGACAGTGACATAATCTTCAAGACAATCCAGTGAGGTGTGTACTATTTTGACACCCAGAGAGATGGCTCAGATTGCCCTGGAGGAAATGTGTGGTAACTGGAAAGACTGTGATCTGAACTCTGATAGTGTGAGTTTCAGCCTGATGTTCTTAAGTCATATACTATGCAGGTAATTTTTGAAGTATGAAATCTTAATCAAAATGTCAATAGTATTTCTCCCATACATGAATTCTATACTCTTTTCTGCAACAGAGTGTATCTTATTTCATGCATGTTTCTTCCTTAAAGTTTTGAATATACCTTCAAAATCCATCCTTTGAATTGTTTATTCAGAGACATCAGTCATTTGTATATTGGATTATCTTTGAAACAAATACGCATCAATGGTGGAATGACAAGATGTGATATATCCTACCAAGCCATATGTGCCCCCAATTGGTTGATGCTGTGTTTTTGCTGTATTACTGAGATATTTAATCAGAAAGGCAAAGACATCAATGACTCTGAATTGAAGAATGATTCAGAACATTTGGACACAATGTGAAAAACCAGGAATGTTTTAACTAATTAATTTTTGTATGTAGTCTTCTTTTTGTAGGCACCAGCATGCTATGCTACAAAAAAAAAAAAAAAAAAAAAAAAAAAAAAAAAAAAAAAAAAAAGCCATGTCAAAGACTAAATGAGTTCCTTTGTTAAAAACAAAAATTCTAAGTGTGTGTGTGGGGTACCATTGGGCCATAGTGTAACCATCAGCATATTTCTCCATTTTGAGTGGTACATAAAATAATGGTATGTCTTAAAATTTATGGCACATTTGATTTAATGAAATATGGCATCACTTATCTGAATGTTTTAATTTTTTACATTTCCCTTTTGCAGTAACCCTTATATCTCAAACCTTATTTTAATAATTAAATTTCAGCCATGGTAGTCTGCTTATTATAGTTTACAAAGTATGTTTTCAATATTGTTGCTTTGTACCCCATTTTATTTCTTTAACTGTGCAATCTCCTCTTTTTTCCAGTTCATTCTATTGTTTTTACTATCCATTTTCTTTTACTTTATTTTGAGTTTTCTTTGAAAATGGGTGCTTATTAAGTTCTATGGGAGGAAAGGAATTTCTCTCCTTTTCTTGAACTATGTTTTTGCCTATGAAATTAATTTCCCCAAAGAACTTTCCAGCTAATTTTTTTACTTCCCATATTTTTCCATGGCCTACTGCTACCATACCCTACCCTGTTCTGTCTTTAGTGGCAGCTTGTCAAGTTACCATTTGTCCCTCAATGTCTGCTGCATATGTAGTTTTAAAAATTTTTTAAGCTCTTCTTTAAAGATTTTTTGACATAATTATATATACATGGAATATAATTTGCTCTATTTCAGTCTCTATATTTCCTCTTTCTCTCTTCTCATCCCTTCCGCTATTCCCTTTCCTCTACTTTATTGGTCTTCCTTCTATGTATTTTTAATTGGTGCTTTACAGACACATATAAAGGTGAACTTCACTGTGGCATATTCATGTATGTACACAGCATAATTTGGTCAATTTCATTCTGTAGTTCCTCCCACTTGCCATCCCTCTTTCCTCCCCTCTCCTCCTCTACTTCACTGCTAGCCCTTCTATTTTCATGACACCCTTCCCTTTTTCTTATTTTGCTCTTGCTTCCATGTATGAGAGAAAACATTTGAGCCTGACTTTCTGAATCTGTCTTACTTCACTTAACATGATGTTCTCCAGTCTATCCATTCACCAGCAAATGCCATGATTTCATTCCTTCTTATGACTGAGTAAAACTCCATTGTGTATACATACCACATTTTCTTTGTCTATTCATCTGTTGACAGGCACCTGGACTGGTTCCTTAACTTGCTATTGTGAACTGCGCTGCTATAAATATTAATATGACTCAATCACTATAGTATAGTGATATAGTATATGGTACATAGATTTTAGTTCTTTTGGATAGATACAAAGCAGTAGGACATCCGGGTGCTTCTATTCCTAGTTTTATTGAAGTATCTTCATACCACTTTCCAAAGTGGTTGTACTAATTTGCAGTTCCACCAACAATATGTAAATGTAACGTTTTCCCCCACATTCTTACCAGCATTTATTATTTGTATTTTTTCTTTCCCCTCTATCTCTTTCCTTCTTTCTCTTTTTCTTTCTTTCCCCTTCCTTCCTTCTTCCCTCCCACCCTCCTTCCTTCCTTCCTTCCTTCCTTTTCCTTTTCCTTCCTTCCTTCCTTCCTTCCTTCCTTCCTTCCTTCCCAGGGCATTTTACCACTCAGCCACATCCCCTGCCCTTTTTATTTTGACACAGTGTCTTGATAAGTTACTTAGAACCTTGCTAAATTGCTGAGGCTGGCCTTGAACTTGCAATCTTCCTGCCCCAGGCTCATGAGTCACGGGAATTACAGGCATGCTCCACCATGCCCAACATTATTAGTATTCTTGATGACTGCCATTCTAACTAGAATGAGATGCAAAATTTCAATGTAGTTTTGATTTGCATTTCCCTGATTGTTAGTGATGTAGAACATTTTTTCATATATTTGTTGGCCATTTGTATTTCTTCTTTTGAGAAATGTCTGTTTAGTTCTTTGTCCTATTTCTTGATTGGGTTTTTGTTTTTGTTTTGTTATTGTTGTTGTAGTTCTATTGTTAAGTTTTTTTGAGTTCCTTGTATATTCTGGACATTGATCCCCTGTTGGGGGGTAGTTGGCGAAGATTTTCTCCCATTCTGTGGGCTCTCTCTTCATACTTTGTTTCCTTTGCAATACAGAAATTTGAAAATTTGATGCCATCCCTATTATTGATTCTTTGCTTTTTTTTTTTTTTTAGTTTTGGGGGTTTTGTTCAGGTAGTCAGTGCCCTGTGCCAATATATTGGAGTGTTGAGCTTATGTTTTATTCTAGCAGTTACAAAGGCTCTGGTCTAATTCCTAGGTCTCTATTTTGATTTGACCTTTGTGTAGAGTGAAAGATAGGGATCTAGTTTCATTCTAGTACATATGGATATCCAGCTAATCATTTGTTAAAAAGGCTAACTTTATTCCAATATGAGTTTTTGGCACCTTTGTCAAGAATCACAACTGTATCTGTATGGGTATGGGCATGTCTGTCTTCTATTCCATTGGTCTTCCTGTCTGTTTTGATGCCAATATCATGTTGTTTTTGTTACTTTAGCTCTGTAATATAATGTGAAGGCAGGTATTTTGATGACTTGTTATGGTTTAGATGTTAGGTATCCCCCCCAAATCTCACATGTGGGACAATGCAAGAATATTTAGACATTAAATGGTTGTTCTGTAAGAGGTTTAAATTAATCAGTGCATGGAATTGGTGGTAATGGTAAGCAGGCAGGTGTGGCTGGAGGAGGTGGGTCTCTGGGGGTGTGCCTTTGTGGTTTATATTGTGTCCTTGTTGAGGAGAGCTTTCTCTCATCTTGCTGGTGCCAGGAGCCCAGCCTCTTTCCTCTACCACACACTTCTGCCATGATATTCTGCCTTACTACAGCCCCTGAGGAATGGAGTCACCCATCTATGGACTAAGACCTTTAAATCCATGAGCCCTCAAATAAACTTTTCCTCCTTAAAATTGCTCTTATCAGGTCTTTTTTCACAGCAGCAAAAAAGCTGACTAAAACATGTCTCCAGCATCACTCTTCTTGCTCTGCTTGCTTTGGCTATTTTGAGTCTTCTATTCTTCCAAATAAATTTTAGGACTGCTTTTTTTCCTAGTTCTTTGAGGAATGCCATCAGTATTTTGGTGGGAATTGCATTGAATGAGTATGTTGCTTTTGGTAGTATGGCCATTTTGACAATATTATTTCTGCCTATGGAAGAATATGGGAAGTCTTTCCACCTTCTAAGGTCTTCTTTGATTTCTTCAGTGTTCTATGGTTTTCATTGTCGAAATCTTTTACCTCCCTGGTTAGATTTATTTCCAAGTATTTATTTTTTGAGGTCATCATGAATGGAATTGTTTTTATGATTTCTTCCTCAGTAGATTCATTACTGGAGTATAGGAAAGCTTTTGATTTATTAATGCTGATCTTGTGTCCTGCTACTTTGCTGAATTTATTTATCAGTTCTAGAAGTCTTCTAGCAGAGTTTTTTGGGTCTTTAGGATCATGTCATCAGTACACAGAGATAATTCAACTTCTTTTCCTGTGAGTATTACTTCAATTTTCTTCTCTTGCCTGTTTACTGTGGCTAGAGTTTAAAGCATTGTGTTGAGTAGGAACGGTGAGAGTAGATATCCTTGTCTTGTTCCCAATTTTAGAGGAAATGTTTTTAGTTTTTCTCTGTTCAGTATGATATTGGCCTTGGGTTTGTCATATGTTGCCTTCATAATGGTGAGGTAAGTTCCTTCTGTCCCTAGTTTCTCCAATGTTTTAACATGAATGAGGGCTGGATTTTGTCAAAGATTTTTTTTTCTGCATCTATTGAGATGATCATGTGATTCTTGTCCTTAATTCTGTTTATTTGGTGAATTACATTTATTCATTTTCATGTTGAACCAAGTTTGCATCCACTAGATGACACCCACTTGATCATAGTATACTATTTTCTTAATGTGTTTTTTTAATGTGATTTGCCAGTAGTTAATTAAGGATTTTTGCAACTATGTTCATGAGAGATATTGGTCTGTAGTTTTCTTTCCTTGATGTATCTTTGACTGGTTTTGGTATCAGGGCATCATAGACACCCTGGTATCAGTTGCATAGAATGAATCTGGAATGTTCTTTACCTTACTATTTCATGGAATAATTTGAGAAGAATTGACATTAGATCTTTAAAGTTCTGGTAAAACTTGGCTAAGAATTCACGTGGTCCTGGCTTTTTGTCGTTGTTTTTGTTGGAAGGATTTTACTTGCTGCTTCAATCTCATTGTTTGCCTTTCATCTGTTTAGGTTTACCATATTCTAATGGTTCAGTTGGGTAAGTCATATGTATCTAGAAATTTGTCAATATCTTCTGTCTTTTCCAGTTTATCAGAGTATAAATTTTACAAATAGTTTCTAATGATCTTTTGAATTTCAGAAGCACCTGGGGTGATATCTAGTGCTGTCAAATTCAGTGTGGGATCCCTTGTTTTTATTTTTGGAGTGTGGGTGTGGTGGTCTGAGGTAGAGGTAGTGTAATCTGATGTAGCACTGGGTGGCCCATGATGGGGTGGAGCTGCTGCCCTCTCTGGTGTGTACACTTTGCAGGTTGTACCTGGGCACACCGGGTGGTTGCTGGTGTCTGTGGGGTGCTCCTCTGTAGCCCCTTTGTGGGGCTACAATTGCATATGCATGAGGTTCTCTGCTGGCTGCTTGGGGTTATCCTTGGGAATTGCCTTCTGTGGGTCCATGTGTCTGAATGAGAACTCAATTAACTGACATCTCTGGACCTTGCAGCTGTGGACCTTCCTAGAGTTCCAGGGCACAGGAGCTGCTTCCCTGGTCACTATGGTTTCACCAGCCAGTGCTTATTAGTCAGCAGCCCAGAGATGGGAGTCTATACTTGGAAGGTTCTGAATCTGTTGGCTGTTGGATATGGGGCACAGGGTCCAGGGCTCAGGACTGTTGCTGACCACTGTGGGATGCTGAGCACCAGCTCCCACTTCTTTATGGTGGCATAGAGCTTGGTGACTGCAACTGTGGGGTTTGTGACTGTAGGCTCTCTGTGGGCAGACTGTGGCACAGAAGCCCCCCACGCTGGTTACTGTAGATCACCAGAATTTTACCTATCATTATGACAGGAGTAGGATGTCAGTTCGCCCATCTTGGCCTGAACTCCTGCAGGAGCTGTGGGGAGCACCAGGTTGGAGTTAGCATTCCCATGAGTGATTTGCTCTCAGGTCAACTCCACCCCATTCTTGTCCTTAATGAGGAGAAGGGGGTTTCTGTGGCCTTTACCTAATGATGATTCCTCTCCAAGTTTCTTCTAGAGAGATTACTGAGACAGCCCATTTCAGAGGTATTCCCTATAGTTTTATTTGTTACTATCTGTAGGTGGGAAGAAGCTGTATTTATTTCCCCTAGGGAGGCTGCATATATGTAGCCTCTACAAAATGGCTGCCCTGCCCAGCAGTTTTCAGACCACAGTGTGGGCTAAACTGTGTGATCTACTTCACTGTCTTTGTTGCTTCTGTCCCACTTTAACTTCATTTTTTTTTCTTTCCAATTATTGTTAGAGAAGTAAGCTAATGGGCATTTCCTCTCTCTTTCTCTCTTTTACCCTTCTCCCCTCCCCATCCTGCCCAGAGTTTGGGGTCAAGGAATCCTATCCTATTTTCTGCTCTGATAACCAAATTTCAAGTCATTTTGAGTCTTAAGCTGTCCAATGTTGAGTTTTAGAGTGTTTACTCTGTCACTCACCTCTCTGGTCAGCTATTCTTTCACTTGTTCATTTCTGTGCTGTGGAGGGGCTGAGGGTTGCCACTTAGAACTGCTCTGCCATCTTTTCTCTCCAACATATTCTTTATTTACTAAGATTTTCTTGATTTAATGAGATTAAGACCTCTCCCTCCTTTACATTTCAAAAGGCATTGTAAAGATAGCCCCTTTCCTATCTTTTGTGGATCCTTCTGGATTCTCCCTTACAATGTAATTATTAATGCATCTATATACTATTATTTATTTTTGTTTGGGGTTTTTTAAGATATCTTATATTCCCCCAGTCAGAGAAGGATGACTTATATGTAGTCTGTGTTTCATAAATACTAGTGAAATTGGATTAACTTGATGTATCAAAGTTACATAGAAGACTGTTATGTCAACACTTAATTTTCTAACATAATTTAAGAACATTTAGGACCCATCAGAATCATCATGTATGTATTATAAAAAAAATTAAATAACAATTCTTGGCTCAAGTCAAATCTATGAAAATTCTAATTGCTGAGAATGGGTACCAGGAAATTCTTTGCAAAGGATTCTCCAGGGTATTTTGGTGCTCATAAAAGGGTTTAAAATTGCTGACTTTAGAAATCAGATGTTGATGTTCTTCTGAGCACTGTGTAAGTTTTGGGAACTTCCTTACATCTCCTAATAACTAGGCACATGACTTGATTAAACAAAATGGTGAATATACTAGAATTGCCAGTCTTCTTATCTCAGGAAGAAAAAAGATAGAACAAATAAAATATGGGATTGCTACAAGCCATTTCTTCACAGAGTCAATATAAGTTTTGATGTAAAATTTATCTAGTTCTGACAATATTCTTGGAGAAATGTACATTTTAATTATTTTGTGCCTCTTCAATATTGTAGTCTCCTACAAAAGGATATACATTTTTTAACTAAGAATAATGCTTTAAAAATTTTTTTTGGCAAAATCATCTTAATTTTGTATAAATAGTCTGTAAGCATGATTTTCATCATGTTGAGCAAAGCCTGTATGGACAAGGTTGTAAGAGCATATTTATATAGCATCCAAGGTAAGTCATTAATCAGATAATGTGCACAGTTTTCTACTATATACTGAGAAACCCAGTGTTAAATAATCATGAAGTTTTGGTGTCTTTATTAAAAATTAATGTGTTTAACTTAGTGTCTATACAAATTTCAGAGTAGCTGTAGGGTACCTGTCCTCCAGAAATTTAGAAATTAAAATGGATAACAGAATGTGGATATAACTGAATTTGTTTAAATGACAGAGGTGATAGAATAAATATTTCCCCATTGGCTATAAATGGACATGTCCTGGTGGATCTGAGACTATTGATAAATTTACAGAAGAGAAGCTATGAATCTTCTAAAAGGATAAACATTTTAAATGCCAAGCTTTGGAAATACAGGATTACAATTCTGAGTTCTAGGAAAGACAGTGAGTCTGGATTTATATCACTAATATAGTTTATATCTAGAGATTCCTCCAAAATCCAGGTATAAAGGTTTGGTTCCCAACCCATGGCATTGTTGGAAGGTGGTAGAGCTTTTCAGAGGTGAGGCCTAGTGGAAGAAAGTTAGGTCACTGGGAGTGTGTCCTTGAAGGGGATATGGGGCCCTGGGCACTCCCCCTCTCTCTTACTTTTTCTTTGCCTCCTGAATGCAGGAGGTGAACAGGTCTCCTACACCACATGCTCTGACTACATGCTCTCACCACAATGTACTGTGCTACCACAGGCCCAAAGCAATGTGACCAAGAGAACATGGATTAAATAGTCTGAAACTGGGTCAAACTAAAACTTTAATCTTTTTAGTTGTTATTCTCAGGTATTTTGACACAGTTACAGGAAGCTAACTAACACATAAACCAATATCTTCTGTTATGCTATCAGGTACCTGACCACTCTGCCATAAACTTTTTTACTTAACTGTGAGTGGTCTACTGTTGACTAATGTCCACACAGGTAGAAAACTCCTCCTGAGATAGTTGGGTCAAAATAAAAACATGTGGCTCATGATTCCCCATTCAGTGCTAATTCCCTGGAGCCATTAAAACATATTATTCTATGGTCACAGAGTCTGGGGAAGCTGGTTTTGTGTGATCTATTACTAAAACATAGGGTCCTAGAGGGCAGAAGCATGTTGTCCTGTTGTACCTAGAATTGTTCATGCCAAATGAAATGGTCAATAAATATTTGGTTGAATATTATTGAATTATAAAAATCTATGCAATGTCTTCAATTTAAACCATTTTGTTTTTATTTTAGTCATTTAGTTCTTACTTATAAAGTAAGTTCATCATAGAAAATTTGAGAAAAATTTAAAAACCACAGGAGGAAATAAATTATTGGTGATATCATTAACTAAAGATAATCATAACTAAGATTTTTGTATATGTTTTTACAGTTCACGTCTGAGTGCTTTGATAAACAGTTTTATGTGTGTACATACATGGAAAATAACTGAAATCATACACACTAAATTCTGAGCTTAATATATGAGCTTTTTTCATATAATTAAATTCTTTAAGATTAATTGTTAATGGTCACGTAATTTTCAATTGTGTGGATGTACTTTATCAGGGCCATAAGTTTGCTTTTAATTACTTACTTTTATTAAAAAATAAATAAATAATACAATCTTGAATGTTTTTATATCTTTGAATTTTAAGATTAGTAATTATTCTGGTAGGATGATTTCTCTCTGAACTAGTTGTAATATTTTATAGATGACCTAAAAATTCATACTTTATTTCATGCTAGACAATGGTGATAATTATCCTTTATAATCTTTTCAAACTATGTGAAAAATAACCCATGATCTGTGAATTTGCACTTAAGTTATTATTTATTTATTTATAGTAATATGTTTTTCATGAGTGAATTTTTATTAAATATATTCATTGTGTAAAATGTCATTTATGTTTCTGTTTTTTAGTGATTTATAGATGTACTTTACATATTACAGATGGGAGGCTTTTATGTAACATACATTTTTTTCCTCTTTCCCATTTCATTTTAAATCTTATAATGCTTATCAATTCTTAAACTGGGCCAAACTAAAACTTTCCCCCTTTAAGCTGTTATTCTCAGGTATTTTGATACAGTGACAGAAAGCTGACTAACACAAAAACCCATCTTCTGTTATGCCATCAGGTACCCCACCACTCTGCCCTAAATTTTTTGACTTATCTGTGAGTAGACTACTGTCGGCCACTTCTACAGAAGATTTTTATATATGACAACATATTAAGCCATGATTTCTTTGATAGCTTTTCTTCATGAGACACTATTGTTTTTTCACTACTTTCTTTATTGGTGCATTATAGTTACACATACTGACGAGATTTGGGATTTGTTGTTACATATTCATACAAGATACTCTTTTGTAAATAATATTGCCTGTATTATTTCATTTTGGTTCTTCAATATCTTTATATTTTAGGTTTTCATTTTTCATGCTGTTAGCAGTAGATCCCAGTGCCTTGTACATGTTAGGCAAATGCTCTACCACTAAACTAATACCATCTGCTCCAGGAAGCTTATGTTTTTTGAATCTATCTGAAATTTATTTCAACATGAAATATGAGAGAAATTGAATTTTATCTTTTACTAGTTTTCTTCTTATAAATTTACTCAATAATTATTTCTTTCAATTGTTTTGTATGCAAATTTAGTCATTTTAAAAATTATGTTCCTGGTTTCTTCTATTCAGTTAAAATATTTGCCTCCTAACATTTGTACAAGTATTGAAACTTAATAATACCTTATATGTGGTAGAATAACTCTCTTAATTTTATTTTTCAACCTCAGGGAAAATTATCATTATTCCTGAAATTTCATGTAAACTTCAGAAACCTACTGATAAACACAAAAAGGAGAGAGATGAGATTTCAACAAAAATTAAACAATTCACTTAAATTTTAAAAATAACTGGGATGAATTAATTTATTTATAGTGTTAAGTTCTCTAACACATTATACACATATACAGTACAAAATTCTGTTTACATAAATGTACTTCTTTTTCTCAAGTCTTATTTTATGTTCTTCATCAAAGTTTCTTCACATAGAACTAGTGTATTTCATACCATATTAACATATATTTAATATTTTTCCTGGACTTTCTTTAAACAATTGTGGGACATATGCCTTTTGCTTTTGGGCTATGAAGAATACTGCTTCTATGAACATTCATGTATATAAGTATTTGTGTGGACATGCATTTTTCATTTTTCGTGGGTACTTATGAGTAGAAGTGCTGAATCATATGATAGCTCTATGTTTAACCATTTGAGCAGACTATCTTCCATACCAGCTACAACATTTTGCATTCCCACCAATTGTGTATGAACATTTGAATTTCACCACCACATTCTCACCAATACTTGCTATTATCTGATTTTTTTTTATCACAGCCTTCATAGTAGGTAAGAACTAGTATCTCACTGTGATCTTGAATTGAGTGTTTTATGATACCTTTAAATTAGTTGTTATAAAATAAAGCTACTCTATTCTGTTACTCTGGTAACATGAATAGTTTTGGCAGATTAAGCAGCTATCCAGCATCTACAAAGGGTGAGGAAGATTAGTTTTGTACTTGTAAAATAGGTGAGTTGTCATAGATATCTTTTAAATTGAAAGAATATTTTCCAGGTAGGTGTGTGTGTGTGTGTGTGTGTGTGTGTGTGTGTGTGTGAGAGAGAGAGAGAGAGAGAGAGATTTTTAATGAGTCTCTCCTTTAATAGTTTGTTTTGAATTTAAAAATCTAATCCTTCAATAAATTTATCAAAGAAAAGTAAAACATAAGAACTTTTATATTAATTTTGTATACTTTTCAAGTTAATTCTAATTGATTTTCAAGAAGCAATTATTATCTACAAATAGTGATGTGCTGGTGAATGTTTAATAATTGGCTCTAGAAAAGCTTGTGCATGTATTTATGTGTGTGTGTACACATGTATACACATGTAGGTTTATTATATGTTTTTTAAAATTATATATATATATGATTATACCCAAGGTTAGAAGTTGTATAAGATCATAAACACATAAGTTTATTATAAGTTTTATAAAATTACACTTATAGTAAATTATATAAAACATTAAAATTTATATAAAGTTACAAACACACAAATTTATTACAAATTTTGCTGGTATAAAGGATAATAGCATACAATTTACAATAAAAAATAAAATATATGATACATTTAAATTGTTGCCAAACTCTTATATTTGTAGCTAATCTATGACCAAGTCAACCATGAATTGAAAAGTGAAATTACAACTCAATTTGCATGTCTCAATACATTTACTGTCATCAAATTCAGTACATGATCTATGGTTAAACTCTTTCTCACCCTTGATCAAGAGCAGGCCAAGGACATTAATCCATAATATACAGATCACCACTGCCAAGATTCTGCTACTCAGGATGTTGTCCAGAGAATTCTGTCTGTAGTTGGACTACATTAGTTGCTTCTGTTCCTTTTACTGCAGAATGAGATGTTGAATCATTTAATGGGATAGTAATGTTTAAGACATTGTTCAGATAGATCAGCCAACTGTAGTACAGGGAACTACTAGGAAAACCTAACTTTTTATTTTGATCTCCTTATATTTTCCATGTAACTTTGAATTTTTTTTATGCATCTACTCTTTTTCCCATGTGATTTTTACCAAAGTTCATCTATCATGTTCCACATGTATTGTTTACAATTCCTCAACTAGTCATATATATTTTATTCTTTATATAGACTACTATGATCCCTATTCCTAACTTTTTAAACTTACTTCACAGAAAAAAAAAATAGCCTCTTCAATTATTTAGAACTGATACTGAAGATCCAAGATGGTGGGTTAGAGGGAGGCTGCATTCCTTGTCGCTCTGTGATCTGTGATTCAAACAGTGGGAATACTGTTTCTCTGCTAGTTATTAGAGGACTCCCAACAGCTGCTCCCATACAGGAATCCTGGCCGCTATGTCTGCTCAGGTCCCCCAGCCTCAGTATCTGTGCAGGACCCCTGGAATCAGTGCCTGCACAGACCCCCAGCTGCTGCTCCTGTGTGGATCACCATCTACAAGGATGGGGATCCCCTGGTTGCCTCCATCTTGGGACACTACAACGGCTGCCTTAGTCCTCTTCACATGGTAGCCTGCATCTGGGGGCCCTGCATGGGGTCTGGAGACAACCACCCACCACAACACTGAATGCCACAGGGCTGCATCTCTGAACACACCACCCAATACCACTGCCTGGCCCGCCCCATCTCTGAAAGCAGCTGCCTTCATCTTGGGATCCTTGCTACCACCATTGCCATCTTTAGCTGGGGCAACTCCCAGCTTGGGATACCAGCTGGGGCCTAGAAACAATATCAAGGTACCCCCCCACCCTCCCCCGGCCACAGCCACTAACACGGCACAGTGCGAGCAGCTACATGGCTGGTACATAGCTCTCAAAGCCTGGTCTTGATCAGTTCAATACAAAACAGCTCTCCATAACAGATGTGCTAGCCCCAGAGCACAGCCCACAAGTCCTCCGGGGAGAGAGGTTCCTGATTGGGAAGTAGAAAGGGAGGGGGTGAGTGAGATACAGTTTAGAGACTAAATTAGAGACTATGCACTGTGAAGTCTACAGGCGATATACGGAGATAGGACAAGGCACCCACATCACATAGCAGGCCTCAAAGGAGATCCTTGGGGGTCAGACTTCCAATGGGGACCTGCAAGTGCTGTACCCTACCTCTAGGAGCTACACCCCCAAGACCAACCCTTCCACCCTAATAATCTTCACCATCCTGAGGGTGGAGATGCCAGCAAACAACAGACAACCCCACCTATTGGATGAGAGGGAAGCAGGAAAGATACTGATCTCCAACAGAAACAATCCTTTAATTTTCCTTTGAGATTTTTTCTTTTCTCTCTTTCTCTCTCTTTCTCTCTCTTTTTCTTTTCTCTCTCTCTTTTCCCACCCTCACATCACCAACATTTGTGAAACCAAGTACTTCTCATGCATTAAGCTACTGAAGACTGGGATATCTGAATAGTATATTACAGTTGTGTTGTATATTCTTTTATCTTCTATTTTTACATTTTTCTTTTTCATAATTTTTACATTTGTTTGTTTTTGTATTCTCTCTATTGTCTTCCCACTTACTTGTCTCCAAAATAATTCCTTTCTCTCTTGTTTCCTGATATAAGCCAACTTCTTTTGATTCCTCTCTCATGCTTTCTAAAATATAATAATTCTATATCCTCACCTCTTACCTCCTTAACATCTCATCCTACACCCCACCTCTGGTTCTCTCTTTGTCCACCATCAGAAACTGTAGGACCTTTTGTAGACCTACTGTTGATATTATAGATAATAATTGAACTCATCATTTCTGTATATTGTTACAAAACTGTAAACATCTCAATAGGAGCTATTTGGTTTAAGGCTGTATGTTGTTTGTATTGGGATCTGTTAACATTGATCTCCTCTTTAAAGGAGAGGTATTAGAACTCTGCAGGGACACTATAAGCCTATAGGGTAAAAACTGTAACACCTTGGATCCTCAGCGCTAGAGGGGAAGACACATGAACAACATGAAACAACAAGGGAAGAAAGTGCCCCAAACAAACCAAGATACTACATTATTAGAATCCATGGCCAGCACAGCAGAAGAAATATCAGAGAAGGAGTTCAGGATGTACATAATTAAAATGTTCTGTGAATTAAAGGATGATATAAGATAGCAAACACAGGCAACAAAATATCATTTCAATAAACAGCTACATAAGCAAATACAGGAAGCAAACGGTTCCTTCAGTAAGGAGGTAAAGTTTCTGAAAAAAAGAAAAGAAAACAAAACAAAACAGAAATCCATGAAATGAAGGAAGCAATAAACCAAATTAAAAACTCAATAGAAAGCATCACCAACAGATTAGATCACTTGGAAGACAGAACCTCAGACAATGAAGACAAAAATATATAATCTTGAAAATAAAGTTGATCACACAGTGAAGATGGTAAGAAACCACGAGTAGAACATCCAAGAATTAATTGTGGGATAACATGAAAAGACAAATTTAAGAACTATTGGGATAGAGGAAGGCATAGAGTTACAAACCAAAGGAATGAACAATCTATTCGATGAAATAATATTAAAAAATTTTCCAAACATGAAGAATGAACTGGAAAATCAAATACAAGAGGGTTACAGGACACCAAATATACAAAATTACAACAGATCTATGCTAAGGCACATTATAATGAAAATGCCTAGAATACAGAATAAGGAGAGAATTTTAAAAGCCACAAGAGAAAGGAATTAGATTATACATAGGAGGAAACCAGTTAGGATCTCTGCAGATTTCTCAACCCAGACCTTCAAATCTAGGAGAGCCTGGAATAGCATATACCAAGCTCTGAAAGAAAATGGATTCCATCCAAGAATCTTATGTCCAGTAAAATTAAACTTTAGATTTGACAATGAAATAAAAACCTTCCATGATAAACAAAAGTTAAAAGAATTTACAACTACAAAGCCTGTACTACAGAACATCCTTGGCAAAATATTCCATGTGGAGCAAGTGAAAAAACAACAATGAAAATCAGCAAATGGAAGTATTACACTAAAGGAAAAACTAATCAAAGGAGAAACCAAATCAAGTAATAAACCTAAAATAAACAAAAATTGCTGGGAATACAAATCATGACTCAATAATAACCCTAAATGTTAATGGTCTAAACTCATCAATCAAAAGACATAGGCTGGCAGATTAGAGTAAAAAAAAGAAAGATCCAACAATATGATGCCTTCAAGAGACTCATCTCATAGGACAAGACATCCACAGACTGCAGGTGAAAGTTTGGGAAAAAACATACTACTCACATGGACCATGTAAACAAGCACTGGTTTCCATCCTCATAGCAAATAAAGTGGACTCAAGCCAAAGCTAATCAAAAGGGATAAAGAAGGATGTTACATACTGCTTAAGGGAACCATACATCAACAAGACATAACAATTATAAGTATATATGCCCCAAACAATGGAACATCTATGTTTATCAAACAAACTCTTTGCAATTTCAAGAGTCAAGTAGACCACAATGCAATAGTACTGGGTGACTTTAACACAACTCTTTCCCTAGTGGATAGATCTTCCAAACAAAAGCTAAACAAAGAAACTATATAACTCGACAATACAATCAATAACTTAGACTTAACAGACACATATACAATATTTCATCCATCAACAAGTGAATATACTCTCTTCTCAGCAGCACATGGATCCTTCTCTAAAATAGACCATATATTATGCCACAAAGCAACTCTTAGCAAATACAAAAAAGTAGAGATACTATCCTACATTCTATCAGATCATAATGAAATGAAATTAGAAATCAATGATAAAACAAAAAATGGAAGCTACTCCAACACCCGGAGACTAAATAATATGCTATTGAATGAATAATGAATAGCAGAAGACAACAGAGCAGAGATTAAAAAATTTTAGAGGTAAATAAGAACACTGATACAATATATAAAATCTCTGAGACACTATGAAGGCAGTACTAAGAGGAAAGTTCATGCATGGAGTTCATTACTTAAAGAAGAAAAAGTCAACAAATAAATGACCTAACATTACATCTCAAATCCCTAGAAAAAGAAGAACAAATAAACACCAAAAGTAGTAAAATACAGGGAAAAAAAATAAAATCAGAGCTGAAATCAATGACATTGAAACAAAAGAATCAATTTAAAAAATTGACAAAACAAAAAATTGGTTCTTTGAAAAAATAAATAAAATTGATAAACCCTGGGTCATGTTAAGAAGAGAAAGAGAGAGAAAACTCAAATTACTAAATTCCATGATAAAAAGGAAAAAAATCACAATAGACACTACAGAAATACAGAAGATAATTAGAAATTTTTTTGAAAATTTGTACTCCAACAAAATAGAAAATATGGAAGACATCAACAAATTCCTAGAGCCATATGATTTACCCAAACTGAATCAGGACAATATATGCAAGTTAAACATATCAATTTCAAGCAATGAAATAGAAGACACCATCAAAAGCCTACCAACCAAGAAAAAACCCAAGTCCAGACAGATTCACAGCTGAGTTCTACAACACCTTCAAAGAAGAACTAATACCAATACTCCTCAAATTATTCCATAAAATAGAAAAAGAGGAAATACTTCCAAACTCATTCTATGAGGCCAATATCACCCTGATTCCAAAAGCAGCCAAAGACACATCAAAGAAAAAAAAAAATCAGACCAATATCCATGATAAACATAGATGCAAAAATTCTCAATAAAATTCTGGCAAATCAAATACAAAAACATATTAAAAAGATGGGGCACTGCAATCAAGTGGGGTTCATTGCAGGGAGGCAAGTTTGGTTCAACAGATGGAAATCAATAAATGTAATTCATCACATCAATAGATTTAAAGATAAGAATCACATGATCATCACAATAGATGCAGAAAAAGCATTCAACAAAATATAGTACTGCTTCATGTTCAAAGCATTAGAAAAACTAGGGATAATAGGAACATATTTCAACATTGTAAAAGCTATCTATGCTAAACCCCAGGCCAACATTATTCTAAATGGAGAAAAATTGAAAGTTTTCCCTCTAAAAACTGGAACAAGACAGGGATGCCCTCTTTCACCACTTCTATTTAACATAGTCCTTGAAACTCTAGCCAGAGCAATTATATGAAAAAAATCAAAGGGATACAGATGGGAAAAGAAGAACTCAAACTATCACTATTTGCTGATGACATGATTCTATACTTAGAATCATGAAAAATTCCACCAGAAAACTTCTAGGAATAATAAATGAAAATACAGTAAAATAGGATATAAAATCAATACCCATAAATCAAATGCATTTCTGTACATCAGTGACAAATCCTCTGAAAGAGAAACTAGGAAAACTATCCCTTTTACAATAGCCTCAAAACAAAACAAAAAAATCTTGGGAATCAACTTAACAAAAGAGGTATCCCCCAAAAACTCATGTGAGACAATGATTGGATTGTGAGAGTCTTAACCCGATCATTGAATCAATCTCTGATGGGATTAACTGAGTGGTAAGTAGAGGCAGGTGGGGTGTGCCTGGAGGAAGTATTCAATTGGGGCCATAGCTGTGGGGTATATATTTTGTATCTGGAGCTGGATTCTCTCTCTCTCTCTGCTTCGTGACCACCATGATGTGAGCCACTTCCCTTTGCCATACACTTTGCCATGATGTTCTGCCTCACCTCGAGCCCTGAGGAATGGAGCCAGCGTTCTCTGGACTAAAACTTCTGAAACTGCGAACCCTCAAATAGACTTTTCCTCCCTTACAGTTGTGCTGGTCAGATCCTTTAGACACAGCAGTGAGAGAAAGGCCACATTATGAATATAGTCAAAATTTTGTTTTGTGTGAAAGAAATAATAGAATAATCTAAGCATTTGGTTGGTAGGAAAATGGGAAGACCTCACAATCTTGGGTGTAAAATTGAACATTCATTGTGTGTAGCAGAAGGGATTCTGACATCTATGGATTAGTTATTACTTTACATAATAATTTAGGGACCTCCTGTGAATAATAATCTGAGGCAGTTTCTACTACTATATTTTATGATATCAAAAGATAAACTACAAGGTGCTCTTGACTTTTCTGATTGATTATCTCTACCAGTTCTTTGGAACATAGATTGTCTTAGTCCACTTTCCCTCGCTATAACTGAATGCCACGAATTAAGTAATTTATAAAGAATAAATGTTTATTCAACACACAACTGTAAGACTGAGAAATTCAAGATGTGGTGTAGGGGGACTGCATCTGGTGAGGGCCTTCTTGCTTGACTCTACATAGAGTTCCAAGGTAGCACATGGTGTCATGTGAGACGGAATGTTCCTACATCTCCTTTCTTCTCTTCTAATAATGCCGCAGTCTTGATGGATCAGGAAAAAACCTACCCCTTTATGGTCTCATTTAGTGTTAATTACCTTTCAAAGGTCCCTCCTCCAAATATCATAGTTGGACTAAGTTTTCACTACCTTCATATCTCACAATGGGGATTAAATTTCAACATGAGTCTTGGTGGGACATTCAAACCATAGAACAGACCATGAGTTTTATTCTCAGAGTGTGGAACCTTATATTGACCATATCTTATTGTGGGTTTCTATGGAAGATTGAACTTCCTTCCTCTTCTCTACTTTTAATTTGATTTGGTCCTAAATTACTAGTTGAATTGTCACTTTATTTAATGATGCTAGCTCTCTTTGAACAAGATGGTACAATTATGATGATCTAGTTGAATTACATTTTCCATAAATTCTGAGACTGTTGGAAATACTGATGTCTTGATGATAAATCTTTCAGTATGGTAGGTCTTAATGGTTGAGAGGAGGGGTTATAATTTCAGTTTGAATTTTGGCTTTGAAATTCATCGAAGATCACGTCCAACATAAAGTTTAATAACTGTATAGTCATGGTAAAATAAAATATTTCTCATAAGAGACTGAAAATTAGACATATCATGCTGAACTACAAAGATAAAACATTCAAAACAACATCATTTTCATAATGACAATAGGAGGAGGGCCACAAAATAAATTAAGACACATCCAATAGGTCAGATGCAATAATTTGAGATGTTTCCTTATGCAAATTTTTAACTAAAAATCTTTTATGTCCTTAAGGCTCTTGTTCCAGGCTATATGGAGTGAATCCCATCTAACCTGTGATACTCTGTTACTGAGTGTGACTGCTAAACTCTGGAAAGAATGATGAAGCAGCTGAGAACTCCCCAAAGTAAATGATAGCAGATAGATTAGAAAAGAAACCACCATTTGATGTAATATACCCCCAAGAAGTAAGTTTTTCATTTTTTTTCTCTCCAGGATCATTCTGCCCCCAAAGTCACCAGAACCTGGAAGTACACAGCAGACGGAGATGGAAAAAAAATCCAAAAGAATTCCTCTCTTACAAATTCAAGAGCAGAAAATGAGACTGCCAAGTGTCATATAGAGTGTGGGGAAATCCCCGCACTCTTGTTATTCTTTCCCAGCATCCTCCCCCCCACACACATACAGTATCAGGATAGCATTGTAGAGGAGATAATGGCAGCAGTGGCTGGAAGGGAACCACTCTAAGAAGGAGGATTCACTCTACCAGAGGAGTTGTAGTCACAAGAGAGTGGGGCAACTTCTTTAACTGTTTTTCTTTCTGTTCTCGTAATTCTTTATCCTAATACAGTTGTTGTCATGGGAGTTCTGAAGCAGAACAGATAAAATAAAACCCCTGTTTTTTGACTGATCTTCCAGGAAAAGAGGAGGGGGCATGGGGCCATGAAAACATCAGAGAGATTGAAGAAGAGGGAGCTCAGGAGATCTATCTCACAATGTTTTTTATGAACTACTAGGCTTACCTGAGAGGTGTTCATGGGTTTATCTAATCTTAAAGAGCATGCTACTGACTTTGAGAACTTCATTACAGGATAGACCACCAACCAGACCCAAGATTGGCCACTGGTGTTACATATATGGTACAGATTTAAGAAGTGCTACAAAGCCTTGAAAAAAAAATCAATGGAAATTAGAATCACAGCTGAAAAGTGGTAGATCAAAACTGTGGATCAAAACTAACCAGATACATTCTCTGCTTTAAAAAAAAATCAACTTTCCTTAAGATTTAAATAAGACCCATGATCTCATGATGTAATAGTCAAAATGTCTAATCCAAACTGCTCAGCAAATGAAAGTCTAGTTAAATCTCAATTCATAATAAATGGAAAAGATAATAAAAACAGCTATTTTAACTATGCTTAACAAAGTAAAGCTAAACATTCTTGAAACAAATAGAAAGATAGAAAAATCTCAACAAAGAAATAGAAAATGTAAAGAAGAACCAAATGGAAATTTGAGAGTTAAAAAAGTAACAAATAATTCAATGAATGTGATTAAAAGCAGAATGACAATGACATATGAAATGATTAAGACATTTGTAAAGGGAAATTATGCTATATTTATTATATTATATTTATTATGCTATCTCCTAAATAGCAGGTAGAGAAAAATAAGATTGATTAAAAAAAAATAATGAGCAAAGATTCAAGATCTACAGAAAAAGAAAAATAGATCAACTGTCATCAGCGTCCCAAAGGAAGAGGACAAAGAGTGTGTAACAAAAAAACTTTCTTGGGAAATAATGGCTTAAAATGTTCCAAATTTGTTAAGAGTCATGAGCTTACAGATTACAGAAGCAAACTCCAAAAAAGGATAATCTCAAAGAAATCCATACTCAGATACTTTATGCTCTAACAAGTATAAATTAAAGAAATAGGTTAAATTTGAAATCAGCCATAGAAAAACAATGCATTAACACAGGGAAATGCTGTTAGAGTCACTGCAGATTTCTTCCTGGAAACCAAAAAAGGGAAAAGGCAACAACAGTACAATGCTAAAGGAAAAGAACTTTCAATTGAGAATGGTATCTCCAGCAAAAATATTCTTTAAGAATAAAGATAACATACATTATAAGATAAGAGAAAACTAAGAGTATATGTCATTAGTAGGACAGCAATAAAGGAAATGCTAAGGTAATTCCTTCAGGCAGAGGGGAAAGAATACTAAGAGAAATATAATAACAATGAAGAAAGAATGAAAGAAATTATAAATATATAAGTAAATATTACAGACTATTTTCTTCCTTTCTTTAAAACATTTATCCAGTTGAAATAAATATTATAGCACTTTCTGAAGGAGTTTTACAAGTATAGATATAATATATGATATAATATGATATTATATGTACATATAACATGTGATAACTAGGACAAAGGATGGAGGAAGATAAGGAAACCTATATAGTAGGAAGGTTTTAACATTGCAGGTTAAAGAGGAAAATATCAATCTTAAGTAGACTGTAACAAATTAAGTTTGTATACTCTAACATCTAGGGCAATCACATAAAAAATATAAAGAAATATACTCTAAATAGAATAGTTAAAACGAAATGCTCAAAAATTTCAAATAATTCACAAGAAAGCATTAAAGGAGGATAAGATGAATGAAAGACTACAAAAAGAAGCAATCAAATACAAAAATAAAAATGATCTAATCATACCAACTAAAACATGAAGATTGTTCCAATAGATAAAAATAAAATACAACTATAAATCCTCTAACAGGAGTCATTTTAAAAGAATAATGTAGATTGGATAAGGGGCAAAAATGGAAAAGTTACTCTGTACAAACAATAATGGAAAATTTTATGTTGCTATAGAAAAGTCATATGTAAAGTAGACTTCAGGGCAAGGAAAATCACCAGGTATAAAGAGAGGCATTACATAACGATAACCTCAACTGGACATAATAAGATAAAAGTTTGTGCACTGTTAGGGTTTAGATATTAGGTGTCCCTCAAAAGCTCATGTGTGAGAAAATGCAAGAAAGTTTAAAAGTGAAATGATTGGGTTATGAGAGCTTTAACCCAGTCTGTGAATTAATCCCCTGATAAGGATTAACTGAATGGTGACTGTAGGCAGGTAGGTATGGCTAGAGGAGTTGGGTCATTGGGGGCTGTGCCTTTGTCCTTGGTAAGAGGAGAAGTCTCTCTCCTTCCTGGGTGCCAAGATCCCAGCTGCTTCCTTTTGCCACACAATTCCACCATGATGTTCTGCCTTACCTCGTTCCCCAAGAAATGACCTGGCTACTTATGGACTGAGACCTCCAAAACCATGAGCCCCCATGTAAACTTTTCCTCTTTGAAATTGTTTTTGTTAGGTTTTTTTTGGTCACAGTGATGAAATGATGATTAAAACAACAGAGTTTTAAAACAGAAAAAAGAAAAGTGCCGGAAATAAAAGAAATTACACTTGGAGATTTCAAATCCCCTTCCAGTAATTAATAAACAGGTAGAAATAAAATCAACAAGGAAACAGAGAAAAATAACACAGTCAAATGGTTCTAACTGATATTTATTTAATGTTATGCTTAACAACAGCAAAATCCACATTCTTTTCAAGTATGCATGAACATTTACCAAGGCTGACTATATTTGAGTCATAAAACCAACTTATCAATTTAAAAGGAAGAAAATCATGCAAAGTTATATTTCTGAACTTGATGGAATTAAACTAAATATCAATGATAGGAAGAGAATAGTAAAATCTCCAAACTGTTAAAAGTTAAACAATATAAATCTTAAGGATCAATAGATCAATGAGGAAATCTTGAGAGAAATTAGAAAAATAAAACAGGAAAATACTTCAAAATTTTTAGGATACAGTTGAAGTAGTTCTTAGAAGGACATTTATAATATGAATGAGCATAATGGGGCAGAGATGTCCAGAGCTGGTTTCTGCATAAGGATCTCTCTGCCAGATAAAGATGGTTTGGAGTGGAGACATGGAAGTTGTGTGTTCATGCTCTGTTAGGATTCAGGGAACAAGGGCAAGCTTAGGTAACTTCAACTTCGCTGATAGTTTATTGAAGAACTGCACAGAAAATGCAAAACTCAATGATGCAAGTTCTGTGTTTAGGCTTTGTTTGATTTCAAGGAATAAGGAAAAGCTCAGGGAACCTCAGTGTGAGCCTATACAGGGAATACAAAAGGAAGCAAAAACCGGTGGAAAAGAAATGTTGGCAAGAACCCTCAGCTCAATGAGTACTGAACTGGTCTTTGAGGGTATAAACAAATGCATGGGTGTTGGATTTTGGTACATCTGGGCTCATATCTAGGATCTGACTCTTACTAGTGTGATAATAAAAGGAAATGTACTTGAGACTTGACCTAGAGCAGGTCCTCAAAAAAACGGAAGGTAATGAGGGTGGTTGTGGTAGTGGTGGTAGTGGTAAGAGCATCCAGTTGCTTTAGAGATGCAGCAGCAGCCCTGGTAACCTGTTTGCTATTGGCTAAATTCCTACATTCTTGTTTCTAGCTGCTTCTTTCTTCTGTCTTGTTTGTTTTCCCCTCTCTTTTGGGTCCTCCAGGTGTTGAGGAAATGCACCAGGATTCTCTTATTTGGCAGCACTAACAGGATGGAGAGACAGTGCCCCTTGCCGAGGATTCAGTAACCCATTTGGTTCTGACCTCTGGTGCAAGTAATTCACCTTACCACAGAGAAGTTCAATCTAAAAGAGAATGAAGTCTAAACAGATGGTAATTCCATTCTCTTTTTCCTAGACCACACTTCCTGGGGGGGAGCCCAGATAGACGGCATTCCCCACTCTGCAGTTTCTGCAGAGAGGTTATGGTCCCTCTGAGTATTAGGAGGTCACTTCCTGTAGCAGAGCTGCTACCCTACAGCAAAATCGATTTGAGTTTTCCCCTCCAGTTTTCATCCATTATTAGTCCTTGGTGGAAGTCCTAAGAAGCAATGAAATGTTTAAAAGTAGGTAGGAAGAGAAGCAAAAGGCCACTGAAGTCCACCAACTGGAACATTCCTTATTAACCAGTCAAGAGCACACTGTGTGCTCTAATTTGGATTGTCAGGGAGTCCCTCAGAGAGTCTTCAGAGGATTATTTAAACCTAATAGGTTCTGTTTGCCTCATTCTCTCAAGTCCTCAATGCTTTGGCAATCTGTATATCAGAAACCATTCCACATCTGCTTCCTTGGATGGAATTTGCAGAGATATCAAGGACTATCTCAGAACAGAGCTCTGAGAGTTCTGGCACCACCCCAGAAGACAGCTTCCTCTGGGGAAGGGCCTTCCTCAGCCTCCTGAGGTGATCCATTCTGGTGTCTGCATCTCAAGACTTTCCCGTCAGAAAGGATCTCCTTACACTGACTTGCATTTCTGTGTTGCCACTTAAGCCCACATCCTCTGGGAGAGAGAGAACAGCTGGTCACTATTCTCTGTAATTATCTCTCAGGAAATCAAGCACATTTGCTGCTCATATTTCTAATACAGACTGAGATTTCTGAGGCTGCTGAGGTTCTTATTGAAGTGTCTTTGCCTTCCATATTCCAAGATGAAGAGGCTGATGGGTTGTTTTCTCTGTGTGTCAGGAGGGCTGACGTAAGAGACTTGGCATCTTGGAAAATGTCTGTGAATATTGCCCATAGCCTGTGACTGAAGAATCTGTTGCTGCTTTGGGTTCTGCTTCCTGACATTGCATGATTATCTAGTGCTTCTGCTCGAATGCTCTGCACTTATCCCCTGTTCTGTGCCCTCCAAATCATTCTCAGATTGCTGAGTTGCAGGAACCTCCCTCTTCCTGGGTTCCTGAGTGTTGCTCAGTCTTGCCACATCATATTTCATTAGCCTTCCTGGCTTGAGTTCTTTCTGCAACAACTGCTTTCAAATCCTGGGGTCACTCAGATTCCAATCTGTTCCAATGAACAGCTCTACACTGGTTGAAATTTAGCCACCAGATTTACCTTAATCATTTTGCTCTTTTCAAATAGTGGTCCTCACACTGGGGTATGTACTTGAATTACTGGAGGACTTGGATAAAATACAGATGAACAAACACCATCTTTTTTACCCATTGAATCAGAATGATCAGAGAAGATCAATTCGCACAGATTATTAAGAAAAAAGTTGCCACCTAAAGTTCTGAAGGGGACCAATAGTTTGGATAACAGTTGTTCTGAAGTTGTCATGTGTTTAGGATCACCTGGGGCTAGCAGCTTGAGAAAACAGAGTGCCTGGTCTCACCTCAGAGATTTGATTTAGTAGGTCTGGGGCAGGGTCCAATATTTGACTTTTTAACATGTTTCCAGGTGATATTGATGCTGCTGCCCTAGGACCATACTTTGAGGGTAACTCCCTTAGAAAATCTTTTTAGTATTTGCTTTATAGAGTTAAAAATTTGTACAAGGTAAGGGAGAATATGGCTGTCACAGAGATGTTTCCTTTCTAGTAAATTTACCTGGCTGATCTGATGACTAATAAAGAATCAAAGATGACGACTGTGACATAGGATTAATAAGTAAAAAGCCTAATCAGGGAGAGGCACCCTGCCAGACATTATGTATGCATGAAAAATCTAAGTGGACATCTGTTGATTTTTGGCCTGCTTGGCATCTCTTATTCTGTCTTTTGTTAAAATAATTCTCTTATAAATATCCTAATCCATGTAATTCAAATGGAAATAACATCTTCTCCTTTACTTCCATCATGGGGTGGACACATAAACTAGACTAGACTTTTCATAATTCTGTATATGCCATACCATGGCATATACATGTAACCCAAGTTAGCCAATGAGTACTGACTCTGGATTTTGCTGGGATTCTAAGAAAAGAGGCATTATTTCCTTTTGAAATCCCAGCATTGCCTCCTGGTAGAAAGAACTTGCTTGGAAGAGAAAACAAACAAAACATCAAATACAAAATCAAACCAACCTACCAACCAACCAAACAAAAAACAAACTAACAAACAAAAAACCCAGAAAAGTGGAGCTGAAAGATGGAAGGGAACAGAAGTATGCCTGGAGCTCAGGATAGATTCTTCCTTTGAGCACCCACAATGCAGCTCTGTGACTCTCTCTTTTCTGCTGTGTGGCCAGTGTATTTTGTTTTTAGTTAAACTATTTTGCATTAAATTTTTCATTACCCTAAGAGTTCTGCATACTTCAGTGTATACTCTCAGATTCCTACCATTCTAAGCAAAATGCTGTCCCATAATAAATTGATATTTTAAAACATACAAAGAATAATTGTGCCTTGTATAATATTATAGTACACAAAAGGGTCTCATTGTTCAGATACTTTTTTTTTTTTTTTGGTACTAGGGATTGAACTCAGGGGCACTTGACCACTGGGCCACACCCACAGCCCTTTTTTTGTATTTTATTACAGACAGGGTCTCACTGAGTTGCTAAGTGCCTTGCCGCTGCTAAGGCTGGCTTTGAACTAGCAATCCTCCTGCTTCAGCCTCCCAAGTGCTGGGATTACAGGCATGCGCCACCGTGCCCGGCTGTTCAGATACATTTTAATAAAACTTTAAATTATAAACTGGAACTTTATTTCACATATTAGTTTATTTAAGAATCTGAAAAGTTTAGAAATAAATAAACCATTTAATTTTTGTAAGCAACCTCTCCCTAATATATTTGGATAGAAAATTTTTTTTTTTTTCAGTAGAATTGGCTATCTAACATCCATATCCTTTATTTTACTTCCGTGATGAATTTGAAGCCATTTTACAATAGTCTATAGATGAAGTATTACTCATATATAAACCATTTCTCCAGAAAACACATTACATCTGTTATAGAATAAATACTTTGTGAAATTAAAAGGCATGGGACCCCTTTCCTGGAAGAATCTCTCTATAAATAGTACTTTTTTAGAACAGACTATGAAAGATTAAATGACATAGTCAAAGTTAGGAGAAAAATAAATCTCTCTCTCTTTTCTTTTGGATTTGGGAAGAGGCTATATTTTCTTAGCAGCTGGTCTCTCTTTATAATAGCTATTTCGAAGTTCATTCTCAAAGTTTCACCAGTAGAGTGAAGGTGTGCTTGCACTGGCTCTCACTAAACTTGCAGAGAAAAGTACATGTTCCAGGAAGCCATCAGAGTTTTCTCAAAGAACAAATGTGTGGATTGAAGGTAGGAGGAAGAGCTAACTAAAAGTACATATTTTTCTTTGTTATATTCCTGCTGGCCCAAGAAAAATTTTCTGATTCCTTCAGCTACTTTTAAACAAAAGTGAAAACAATTTTGATTATAAAAATATACATTTCTTCCAGCCCAATGTAGTCTTTTGGGAAAAACTCTGAAAGTTGGCTGAGTCTTCCTTGCTGAGTGACAGTCTCTAAGTGGTATCCAGTTCTTCCAGGTTCCTCAGTCTTAGGGGATCTTCCAAGGTCTCCTCTGCATTTATACTGTGTACTGCAGTCTTCACCAAGATCCAAGGACTGGTGCTTTTGTTCGATCTATCTGTTCAACCAAACCTCATTAAATAAGGACTTCTGTCTCTACTGCAGTCCATCACCTAGGTTACCACATCCCTTGACACCAAAGCCTCACCAGAGTTAACACATTGTCAAAACTCTATGATATTTATTATGTGGCACCGTGGGGAGAGATGCACCTCTTCTTTTCATTTGTGTGTTTGTTCCCCTTCAAAGGGACACCACAGCATCACTGCATTCATCTGATTTCTCAAAAAGAGTGCTATAGTTAAGATCTGGATCCTACAAAGGCTTATGTCTTAAAAGCTTGATTCCCAGGTGGTGGATCTGTTGTGAGGCAGTGAAGCTTTAGGAGATGGGGCTCAGTTGAAGAGGTGAGTCATTGATGATGTATCTTTGAAGGGTGTATTTTGTCCCTGGACTCTTCCTCTCTCCTCTCTGCATCCTGGCCACCATGAAGTGAGCAGCTTTTCTCCACTACAGGCTCCCCACCAGGATGTTCTGCCTCACCACAGGCCCACAACAGGGGAACCAGCCAACCATAGACTGAAGACTCTGAAATATTCCCTCCTTTAAATTGAACTCTGTCAGGCACCCAGGTTGACTTGTCACAGTGATAGAAAGCTGAGGAACACAGAGACTTAAGTGAGATAACTCAGAAAAATTTTTGTCCTGGACTTAATGAGAACAAAAAAGTGAATTTGATGGTATTGCAACAAGAAAACAAAGTCAAATAACTGAAACTGACCTACTCAGAAGGCCTCTCTATGGCAGATGTACTTTCTTACTGGACAGACCATTGTTCTGACTCTATCTTCTCTCATGTTGAATCTTCCAAAGATGCTTCCTAGTTCCCATGGAAGTGGATTTCTGCAGCTCTTGTCCCGGCCAGATATATTTGACGTTTGTACTCAAGTTGGAACACATGCTATAAAGTCATTAAAATGCATCAATAAAAGCAGCAAAGGAAATAATAAGAATACCAGTGATATTCTGTATATCTTGAGTGACAGGTAGTCATAGATATTCGTAAATACAATTATCAATTATCTTTTCTGTGTCAGGCATTGGAAAAACCTTTTTTTTGGGGGTGGTGGTACTGGGGATTTAACTCAGGGTCACTTGACCACTGAGCCCATGCCTATTTTGTATTTTATTTAGAGATCGGGTCTCACTGAATTGCTGAGTGCCTTGCTTTTGCGGAGGCTGGCTTCGAACTCACGATTCTCCTGTCTCAGCCTCCAGAGCCGCTGGGATTACAGGCCTGTACCACGGCACCCAGAAAAAATCCTCTTCTGTAAACAAATACTTTGGCTTTGCAGGCCATCTGGTCTGTGTCAGAACTACTCAACTCTGCTGTGGTAACCCCCAAAGCACCCATGGGCAACATGTAAGCGAATGGGTATGTATGTGTTCCAATAAAACTTTATTTTACAAAACAGGGGGCTGACCAGATTTGGTCAGCAGGTTTCAGTTTAACATCCTCCATTCCACATGACAGAAATATTTCAAGACCTTCCACCTTTAAGTGTAAATGATATACTTGTAATTCATTTTGCTGACGCATATATTGAAAGAAAACATTTGATTGATATTTTCTTTTGTTATTGTTGTTCTTGGTCTTCCATTCAATGCTTTATAATTACGAGCTGTTGAAACATGCCTTTAAGATCTCACATTGCAGTTAGCTTGGAAGCTTGAGATAGGAACAGTCTGGGAAATGTTTATTTAACTCAGTCACACTGCCAAGGCTAAGTAGGTGTTTCTCGACCTCTCTTCCAAATACAGAAGTTAAACAGAGCCTGACTCCATATCACAGGCACATGAAAAGACAGCAGATGCACCTGATTCCTTCAGTACTTCTTTTTTCATCCAACCTATTCCTGAGTAGTTTAAGGCCACATTGATTTTGCTTCTGCTTCCCATAGCTGAGACAGAGACTGCACTATAAAAGCTTTGGACTTTGCCTTCTTCCCTGTTTCCTTTTCATTTCCACTCCGAGTTCTACTCTCCCTTTTGCAATTATTCCTTAAATGAGTGTTTAAAAATCTGTGCATAGCAAAATTAACTTATCTTGGTTGTGAAAAGTGATATGAAGAAGTAAATGTCATACATTATAGTTTCGTAGAAGAGGATCTCAAGGTTGGAAAATATAGTCCCCATTCTAATTGAAGAACAGTTTGACATTCTTGTTCTTATTTAATAAACAAGAATGGAATATCCAGCATGTATTTGACACTGTTCCTCAAGTGTTAGAAGGATTAGACACTTAGACACTATTGGACTGTGCTTCCTAGTGATCCACTTTAATTGTGAGTTACAACCACCACAGTTATAAGTTTATGCCCTATTACAAGGCAAAAATGGGTTTATATGCAAACATACCCTACTGGTTACTCTAGTGAAAACACAGGAGGAAATTTAAAAGTGCAATCTATCAACAAGAAATAAAAACTGTAACCTTATAGAGAAAGTATATCAAACAGTATTTTTAAAGTTTTTTTTTTTTTTTTTTTAATTTTAACTTTCCCCAAATATCCATTGAAAAGAAAAGAAGAGTGAAAGGGCATACAAACATCCCCAAGAGTTCACATCACAAGTCTGCGGTTTCCTCTTGTCTGGGAACTTGGCTAAGCTGGCTTGTCTGCTCTCTTCACAAGGTCCTCACGCTGCAGCCCGCCAGCCTGGGCTTGCTCACCTGGTGACAGAAGGCTCCTGACAGCAAGAGAGCAAGCATCAATGTGCAAGCATTTTCAAGCCTGTCTGCATTATTTTTGCATTCTTTGCATTGGCCAAGACAAGTTGCTGTTTATGGAGTAGTGAAATAGACTCCATTTCTTGTGCAAGAAGCAGCACAATCTCAATGCAAAGTACCATGCGTACGAGGGGATACAAATACATTGGGGACCGTGATTGCAAGACTCTAACCCAGCCAACTCAATTTACAACTGCACACATTCTTCCTCTAAGAAAATATGTGAACTACAGGGTGGAACACAGAGGAACAGGTTCAAGAAAATCATTGCACCCTCTTTGAATATGAGTCACTATCATGCTGCCAGGGAGATGCTGAAGGAAGAAGAACACCGCCCAATGGTGGAGACAAACTAAAAGACCATCAAATCAGAAAGAGGAAAAAGTTGCTACAAAGAGTTCCTGAAAAAGAGGGTTCCATTAAGGCAAGACTGATCTGTAAGAGTGATGTTAATTTTTTTTGATCTTAGGCTAGAAAGAGAACAAAGCAACAAAGAGTCTAGAGTCAAAAAGAAGAAAAAAATGAACAAAAAGTTAGCAAGGAAATTATTGAATGTGGTAGGAATGGAAGAAGAGAAATAAGTAGAATGGAGGGGGTGAGTGAGAAGACAAGAAATACTGAGAGAGAAAGAGAGCTCCAGGGAGAGGGAACCCTAGTTCAAGGTCAGACACCCTGGAGAGAGTTTATAAACATTACTCAGACTGGTAGTGATGAAGGGGAGCAGCTTTGATTCTGAAACTTATTTTCCTTCATTAGTTAGTATATCTTAGTTGAAATCAAACCCCAGAAGCAAATTCCCTCTAGACCGCAGCATAATAAATAGGTCTTTGAGGTCTTCTCTGCAAGCTGTTGAATGAGCTCCTCCCCTCTGTGGTTATGGTTTTTTTATTCCCCCAAAAAGAGAATAAGAAAAAAGTGCTGCCACAAATACAATGGATGGTAGCACAGCAGAAGGCAGTGGCTGTGTTGCCAGGTTGTGAGTGATGTAACCCAGAGTGCTTACAGAATGGTTCTGCAAATTACACTGGGGTGGACTCCTGGCTTTTCTGTTTCATATAGTTGTCCTATTGGCAAAACAATGAATAAAAGGTAAACAAAAAAAAAAAAATATTTGCCTCCCTGCACTTTACTGTGGGCCCCAGAACAGTCCTGTATTTATCAGCTGAACCCATTATTTGGAGAACATCTTTTCAACCTTCTAGATGTTGAATGTACTAGAGAAAAAGTTACCCTTCTCCCATGCTCCAGTGAAATCAACACACCACATAGCCAGGAATACCGGGCAGGAATTTTCTAATGCACATGGTTGTAAAGATAAGATGATGATTCACAGACATGTCGTGTCCTACAGAACTGAAAAGCCAAGAAAAGAAGGAGTCCCTGATAGGAAGAGTAAGTGGAGAGTACGGTGGGACTCAAACAGTGTGACCAAGAAACACTGAATTCACAAGGGTCAAAATCTAGTGGCCATTTTCATTATAATTATAACGTTTAGGCTTCTTCTGAAACCCCAGATTTTAACTTTCTGCTGGAAGTAGTTCTGCCAGTTAGGTTTCTGGTACTTGCTCCTCGTTAGTGCAGGCATGAGACCACAAAACAAAACAAAATAAATGACTGTTTTAAGGGTTTGGAGGGAGCTGGGGAGTGTGAGAGATGCTGCAAGTATGGTCTCCTTTATCAGCCAGGGTTCATTCAGGAAAGAAGAAATCACTGTGAGTCTTTCACAGCCAGGGGGTTTACCTCATGGACTTGGTTACATAAGTGCTATAAGAGCTGAGAGGCTGAACAGAGGAGGATCATGCTATCAAAGATTCAGAACAGCAAGAAGATGCTCATACCCCACAGCTGGGGAGACAATGAATGGGATAAGACAATGGTAGCAGAGGCCAGCAGTCAGGGACCTGCTTTGAAAACTAGGATCACAAGAGCTGTTCCGGGAGCTGGAGGCACACAGGTGCAGGTGGAGATGAGGCAGGGTGACACTGGTGATACTGCACACTCCTTCTTCTAGGCTGATGCCAATTTTTCTTTAGTTCACCCAATGGTTTTTCATAGTCTTTAGAAGCTTCTTCATTCTTTGATCATCACATAGAAACCCTTTTCTGGGCTTCTGACTATCTCATTTTTCCTACACCTTTATTCCTATTTAAAGGTTGATGATTAAAAAATCTACCTCTACCCTCAAACAACTCTCTCCTGAGTCTATTTCTCTCTCTCTCTCTCTCTCTCTCTCTCTCTCTCACACACACACACACACACACACACACACACACACACACACATTTTTACTCAGGTTTTCTGCACAGTACATCAGTTTTGTTTTTTTGTTTGTTTGTTTTTGTTGTTTTTTTTTTTTTTTTTTTTTTTTTTGTGTGGTACCGGGGATTGAACTCAGGGGCACTCGACCACTGGGCCATATCCCCAGCCCTTTTTTGTATTTTTATTAGAGACAGGGTCTCACTGAGTTGCTAAGTGCCTCATCATTGCTGAGGCTGGCTTTGAACTCGCAATCCTCCTGCCTCAGCCTTCCAAAGTGCTGGGATTACAGGCGTGCACCACCACGCCTGGCTAGTACATCAGTCTTAACATTACTATAACCCAAGAAACCTTCTCTTTCTTCCAGTCTGTCACTTTTCACTTTTCCTTTGGGTCCCAGCTCAGTGGATGGCGACTTTGTGGCTCTGATAACTCAAGCAGAAACCTGGATACCAGCATTGACACTTTTCTCACCTTCTCCCCACTTACTTGGATTATTCTTTATAGTTCACTCTGAATGTTCCCACTTCTATTCATCTCATAGCTGTGACCTTGGTTCAGGCTACCATCATTCCCTGCCTAAATTGTTCCTACAGTACCCTGGTTGATGTTCTTGCCTCCAGTCTTGATCCTCAGGTCCTCTCCCTACCATGCTTCAGCCAGTGTGAGCTTTCTAAACTGCAAATCACTTTAGTACCCTTCGTTGCCCTGAAGTCCTTGATGTGGTTTACGAGGACAGCCATTATACAGCAATGTGGTTCCCCCACTTCTTTTCACTCCCCATCCCTAACTCTGTCTTTGTCCTCCTTTTTCTCCCCCTTCTTCCCCTTTCCTTTCTCCTCCTCTTCCTCCTCAGTCCTCTACCCCCATTTCAGATCATGTGTAAGCAAGTATAGTTTTCCAAACATGGCACTTATTTCATTTGTAAATCTTTATGCCAATAACCTCTCTTCTTGGAAGATCTCCACACCATTCGACTCTGCCAAAAGCAATGCCTCCGTGCTCCCCCTCATCAGGCTAATCCTACCTCTTCTTCCCCTGACACCTCACCCCCTTGCTTCTACAATATGTTCAGATGGCTGTCATATTTCTCTGTAGGACCACCCTTCTCCTCATGTAGGCTTTAAATGCACTTACTCTCATCTTCTGTTCCCCTGTCATTTCCCCCAAGAATTGCTCCTTGAGGGCATAAGAACATCTTTTATCCACTGTGTCCCCAAGAGAAAACAAGGTTCGGCAGAATGAAGATCTATTTATTGAAAGAATAAATATTTTGCTTTAAAACTATTAAACATTTGCCTTTAATTAATATGTTTTTTGCTCAGAAAATCATATGCCTAAAGACAATTATTGATCATTTAAAATGATTAGACTTTGAAAAGACATTTTAGATTTGTAGTGGGAATCCTGCATGTTAAGTCTTTGGTTTGTTGAAAAAAGCTGTACAATTATGTTTGATAAAATAAAAGTGTAATTTTTCAGAAAGAAAATCACATGTAGGAAAAAATAACTCAAAATTATATTGCCTTTTCATACAAGGAACTATTTAAGAAATCTTAACATTTGTCCTGTTTAATTTTCAGAGAAACTAATAACTGATTTATAGATATTTTTTAAAAGGAAAAGGAATTGTCTTGATGCAATTGAGACATAGATATAAGACTAATGGATGGAAAATATAAGCAAACTATACCTTTCTAAGAATGAACCTTATCCCCAGAAGACACAGCTGAGGTGAGTTCCTCTTTACTACAGTTATTCAAGTATAGATTAGATTAAAACTGTGAATAGAGAAGAGGACTCATCAGATGATATTTAAGGTTCTATCTAATCCAGAAGGAAGATTCTTATTCTGATGATGTATATATTAACCTAGAAAATATCTTGAATGTTACCAGAGAATGTTAGGATAGAAACCTTGAAGGAAGTTTTCCAAGAGTCTTAGAGCAAGCATCTTTGCTTGAGTAGCTACATATTTTATTATTATTATTATTATTTTAAGAGAAAATCAGTTTTAAATATTGAGATCAAGCTCTTTTACATTTGGGACATTTTAAAAGAGTTATCTTGAAATAACAAACCTCTAATATGCTAAGTAAAGATTAACTTGGAATTTTACAAACATCATAGTTAGTTTTGCCTAGAGCTATTGACTGAGTATTCAGGGAACAATCAACAATGTGTACATTTGGTTTGTTTTCTAGTTATAGCTTTTGCTATTTTTTCCATAAAATTGCAAAATTCATGATTTGTTCCCCCTTTCCTGTGCCTCTTCATCTCCCAAGACTTTCGCCCCCAGATTTCTCCCCCTTTGATGCATCATCTGGAATGATTTTTCTAGGTAACACACCACAACCAGTGGGCCAAGCCATGTCATGTTCTTCAGTAGACTGGTCTGTGGAGACAGATTTTAGACAATGTGTATGTACAGAGGCACCTTTGGGTACAAGAATTGTCTTGGTCCATTTTGTGTTGCTATGAAAAAATACCTAATGCTAGGTAATTATATATTAAAAGAGAAAAGAGGCTTGTTTGGCTTATAGTTCTGGAGACTAGAACTCCAAATAGCATGGTCCTATCATTTGACTGCACCACAACATGATGGAGAAGTAGGGAACTGGTCCTGTGCAGAAGGGTCACATTTGCAAGCAAGAAAGCAAGATAGTAGAGAGGGTCCAGGCTCCCTTTTTTATAACAACTCACTATCTCAGAAGTTAATCCAATCCCATGAGACCTGACCAATTCCCAAGAGACAGCATTTATTTATTCATAAATTACCTAAATTAATTTTATTCATAAATTACCTAACTTCTCCCTAGGCATTTCCTCTTAGAATTCCACCCCCTCAATACCACTATATGGGGACCAAGATTCCAGCACATGAAGTTTTGCGGCAGGCACGCACTTTTGAAGAGGCCTCTCCCAATTTCACCATTCCAAAAGAACAACTCTTGACAGTCACTTTCTTTTGCAATGTAATTTACAATACTGGGCCTCTGGAAAATAATGATAAAACCTTTCTAATTCCTGCTAGGCCCTCCATTCCTGATCTTTTACTCCATATCTTATGGTTTGGACATTAAATGTTCCCCAAAGACTTGGTCACCAGTCTATGGTGCTATTGGGAGGTGGTAGAAGTGGAGGGAAGTTAGGTCACTGGGGGCATACCCTTAAAGGGGATATTAGAACCCTAGCCCTTCCTTTCTCTTTGCTTCCCAGCCACCAAGAGGTGAACAACTTTGTGCTCCTGCCATGATCTTTTGCTTCACCACAAGCCCCAAATCAATAGACCCAAGTGACTATGTATTGAAACCTCTGAAACTGATTGAAAATAAGCCTCTCCTACTTTTAAGTTGATTTTTCTCAGGTATTTTGTCATAGCAACAGAAAACTGACCAATACACTATGATATTCTAGTTTGTGACCTATCTCATGACTTCTTAGATAAAAGTACATAAAACAACAACAACAAAAAAATTAGCAGAAAAGACTATGATCATTTGTCAAAGATTCATCAGTAAACAAATTCTATATCCCACAAAAATCTTTTCTGTTGGCCTTAATTAATGCATCTGTTCTTGTTCAATCAGCTCACTTTTATCTAAACTACCTGTTTTACTCCCATTTCCTCAGGGCCCTGTTAAATGAATTATTCTCTAATTCCTGAAAAATCTTTTCATTAGACTATTAATGTTCACCACTCTTTAATATATCTTCTCTCAGAAAATATTTGCATTTGGTATCTTTGGTGTCTTAATCAGAATTCTGAGCAATATGTAAATTTGAGTCATCATGTCAAATTTTAGGTAGATATTAAATTTTAGAGGAAACCACCCATGCTGAGTGCTGTTCTAAATTATGATTCTAGTCATTAGAAAGTTTTTGAGCCTATGCTGGGAAAAAGATTCCTAAAGATTAAATTCTACATACAGCTGATGGAAGGTGGCTGGCGAGGAATCTGCTTTGGATCCAGTGTCCATAATTCACTGCCAGACTTTGCACTGCTTAGCTTTTTAACCTTGGACATATTATTGGCCCTCTCTTGGGCCTCTGTTTCTTTCTCTCAAAGGGTTCTTTCCATAAGAAATACCATGAGAATTTGCCGTAAATTATCTGTTACAGATTAGAAATGCCTCACTGAGAAACACTGTAAATATGAAATATTTACTAAGAAATGCCTGCAATCTTCAGTTACTCATCACAATGGGATTAGAAAAGTCATTCTTTTGTTGATGACAGGAGAAGTGGCGTTTAGAATGGCCGAGGACAGATACTAGAGCTGGCCTAACGATTTGAGTGAGTTGGCCTGGCTTTGTTATTTGGCAAGCACTTCTTTTCCCCTAACTAGTTGATTCATCTTTTGTTTATGGAATCTTGAGCCTCTGTTTATACTCTAAAGGGAACAGAATTTGCTTAGTTTCTTAACATAGAGGGAAAGCACAGAAGATATCCTGCATATGGTATTCAACCTTTAAAGGAGGGATATGCCATTCAACCTCAGACGTCAAACTCCCCAGCATATTATTTTAAAGAGGGCTGCACAAAGCTGGCTTCACCACAACCTAGAAAATAGCAAGTCATTTGCTCTCCAGGGGTGACCATTTTTTCCTAAACAAATGGAGATAATAGTCTATTTAATTTATGACTTGGAGAAAGTCACTTATTGCCTGAAAATATTCATTGGAAGAGTCTGGCATTTTTAGATTAAAATACACTATAATTTTGATCACAATTGGTCGTTTATTTTAATCTAATCATCTTCTTTCACTTTTATATCAACAATATTGATTGATAATGTATGTTTTTAAAAACCATCTCCTTTCCCAATTTCCTACCAAATAACCTGTTAAAGGCCCAGAAAACATAAACACACTCAACAACAGAGAAAACTAGAACTCTAGCCCACTGCCAGAATCTGGGGGAAATTTCTGCTTACAAGTATAAGATAACTAGTTTAAAGTAAGGGGAATTTGATTAGGCCACCGGCCAAGTGATGAGTGTCAGAGATTGGGTTTGGTAACTCTGTAAGAGAAAAGGGCGCTACCATAAGCAACACAGGACACCAGGAAATGGAGAAACAGCTCAGGTCACAGTCTTTCAAGGAAATCCACGCTATTACAGTATAAATATCAAGTTTTGAATAACAATATTCACCAGATATTTGTTCAAGTATTTAACAAATGAATGTATTTTCCACTTCTTACTTAAAAACATACACTTTGTACTAGTGGAGGCAAAAGCTTATAATCCCAATAACTTGAGAGGCTGAGGCAGGAGGACTGCAAATGCCAGCCTCAGTAACTTACTGAGGCCCTAAGCAACTTAGCAAGACCTTGTCTCAAAATAAAAAATACAAAGGACTGGGGATGTGGCTCAGTAGTGAAGTGCCCCTGGGTTCGATCCCTAGTACTAAAACAAAAACAACAAAACATATACTTCACAGAATACAAAGGAAGTTTTGGTTTTGTTCTGCTTTGCTTGAAAAAACTCAATGAAATTTATCTGAGAGAAGATGATCTGAGAGGTATCCCTACTCACACCGTCAATAGTAGCAATATTACAGTACAAAATAGAAAGATATGTATAAAGACTGAACAAAACATATGCCTTAGGTTAAAAGATAGGAAGAACGTAGTAGCATTTTAGTGGTATTTGCAGTAGTTTTAACATTCACAGTTTTTGCTATAAACATCATTATGAAATGTAGCCTTGATGAGTTCTAAGACTTCTCATTTGAAATTCATTTCCTAAACTTCCAGTTTAAAATTATATCTGATGGTAGCTCATGACAAAACTTCTTACAAATGCCTAGTAAATACCTCCTAAGAGAAATTCCATTGAGAGTGATGCTAATGTGGGTTGTTTCAAATCAATAAGTTGGCAGTGTACACACAGAAAAAGTAGACAAGATGATTTTATGTACCACAGAGCTACAAGGTAGTGAGAATTTTGATGTCAAGATTCCAAAGAAGAGGGATATTAAATGATGGACAATTTTGAAAGAAAAAGTTATGATTGAAAGGCCAAGAGGCTGAAAAAGACTTTGCAAGACTCACTGAGGTAGAAAGTCAAAAGTTGGAATTTAGAGTCCATTAAAGAGAGGCCCAGATAAAAATGTCAGCTCTTACTTAATGCCCTAAAAGGTTATGCATTAAAAGTAATGGTAAGGGGCTGGAGTCATGGCTCAGTGGTAGAGTACTTGCCTAGATTGTGTGAGGCACTGGGTTCGATTCTCAGCACCACATATAAATAAATAAAGGTTCATCGACAACTAAATAAATAAATATATATATATATATATATATATATATATATATATTTTATTTAAGTAATGGTAAACTGGGCACTGTGGCACACACCTATAATCCCAGAAACTTGGGAGGCTGAGACAGGAGAATCATGCATTCAAAGTCAGCTTCAGCAAAAGTGAGGCACTAAACAACTCAATGAGATCCTATCTCTAAATCAAATACAAAATAGGGCTGGGAATGTGGCTCAGTGGTTGAGTACCCATGATTTCAATCCTCGGTACCCTGTCCCCCCCCAAAAAAGAAAAAGTAATGTTAAGATGAAAACAAAAGTTTTCATAAGGACTGAAACCAAAATTTGTCTTCTAAATTTCTATTGTATTAACATGATCTAACCCTAATTTAGTTGTCTGCCAAAAGAAAAAAAAAAAAAAAAAAGTCCTTTTACTCTTGACATTTAATACTCTAAAATTCTATTATATTTTTTACTACACAATTTCTATAATCAGAACAACAACAACAACAAAAAAACTAGGCATACAAGAAGATAGAAATTAACCAAACATAACAAAAACATGGAATAGAAAGAAATTGGTAGGAAATTATAATTTTGATCTAGCATATATGAACATTAAAATAACTATGTACATATACCATGTTTGTGAAATGGAAAACTAAATATACACCTTTGGTCCAAATTAATGAATAAGTTAGACACCATCAGAATCAAAATGCTAGCAGGCTTTTTAAACAGAAATGTTCAAGACAATCTAAAACTCACAAGAAAATGCAAAGGCAGTATATCCAAACAATTTTGAAAATAATAAATCTTAGAAGACTTATACTGTCTCAACAAAATAGAGTATATAAATAGGCCCACACTTAATGTGACCATATATAAGGCAAGGTATGAAAGAAACTAAATAGGGGAAAGAATCTGTTTTCAATAAAATATTCCAGATCGATTAGATATCCACATGGAGAACATGAACCTGATTTTCTATATCACACCATACACAAAAATTAATTCAAAATGGGACATAGAACTAAGCATAAATCTTCTAGTATAAAACATAAGAGAATAACTTGATTCTTTGAGTTTGTAAATATCTCTTTATAGGACAGAAAATGTGTTAATGATAAAGGAAGAAAAGATCAGGTGGACTTCATGAAAACTAAAACTATTGCTCACCAAAAGACACCATTAAAATATAAAAAGGCAAGCTAGAAACCAATAAAATATTCATATATATATATATACACGCGTGTGTATATATATATGCACATACACAGATATGTATCTACATATATATGAGATATATCAAAGGCTTTCTATTCAGAATATAAAAAGAACCAAAGAACATACAACTCAATAATTAAAATATAAGTAAACCAATTGATAAGTTGAAAAAAAATCTATACTCTTAAGATACCTGTATTGTGCTGTATGTAAACTAACCTCAATTTAAAAAATGTAAAGCACTAAGTAAAATCATTGAATGTAAGGAATTAAAAGACAAGAAAGTAAATTCTTAAAGAGTACTTCCAACTTGTTTTAACTTGGGTTCCATAAAAGCACATTTTGAGACAATGATTCAATTACAGTATGGCAGGTTCAGGGTACAATGGAAAGGGGTGGAAATTAAAACAGGGAAAGGAAATCAGCCAATAGAGTGTGGGTTTCAAGAGATTACACACTGGACAACAAAGCTTAATTTCCTGGGGAAACTGGAATTGTTATAAAGCATAGGTTTCAGTATTATTCTGGGGGGAGAGAAAATTTCTGCACTCACGTACCTAATTCCCATCAGCCTTTGGTTGAGGCTGTTGGCACAAGTTATCTCACTTTCTGAACACTTCCATGTTGGCATGTGAGTGAGAAGAGAAATATTCTGCGGTTCCATAAAAAGTCTGCAGGCATACAGATGCAGATACCAGCAGTTAGTAGTAATTTGTACCACACTAAATAATGTCCAAAGGGTATGTGCTAGATAGCATCTGCTAAAATCATTTTAAAAATAATCCAGTGGGGAAGTTTGGCTTCAAGCTGTGACATATGGGTGATATTAGATTGCTCTACTGCCTCAAAAAACTGCAAAAGATGACCAATAAAGAAAGAAAAGAAAGAAGAAGGGATGAATGAACAAAGGAAGGAAAGCAGGAAAGAAAGAGAATAAACAAATGAACAAAAAACAGGTGATATTGGAGAATAACCAAGATGGCCAGAAATTGAAGAACTAAGATTCTTGAGAAAGGGAAACACATAAAAGTAAGCCTTACATTTGAAGTTGCTGTATACCTTTGGGAAAATTGCCAATCATAGTATGGGACACAGAAACCAAACAGAAAACAGTAGTTTAGAACAGTACTGTTCAACAGAAATATTTGAGCCACATAATTATAAATGGTCTTGTAGCAATGTTAAAATGGCTAAAAAGGCAAAAGTAATTTTATAATATATTTTATTTCATCAAATACATTCAGAATATAATTTTAACTGATATTTGGTATAAAAAGCACTGAACTATTTTACAACTTTTTTTGTACTACAACTTCCAAGTCTTGTATGTAGTTTACACTTAAAGCATATGCCATTTGTGGCTAATGACTACCATATTGGATGGCATAGATCTAGAGTTTGCAGAAGACCCATTGGCTTATGATGGGAATAAGGACATTCAGGATGAGGTGACAGGATCCCCAAGAAAAAGGAACTGTGGATAAGTGAACCAGATAGTCTATGTGCAAATTTTCCCCTAGATATTTACCTAATCCTAAACATACAAGTTCAGAGAGATAGAGGGAAAGAAAGAGAGAGAGTGAGAGCATAAAAACTTAAAAACCCAAGCAAAACAGAACCTCTTAAAGGAAAAAATTTCAGCAGTTTCAAGGAGAAAACCATACTTTGAGTTTAGAGCCTCTCAATTTGGAGAGTCAACAACAGAAGTTGTCATTGAAGCCAGTTAAAGAGTGATGACAAAGAATAAGAAGTAACAGACAAAAAGCAGTATAAATTGGATTCAGTTGAGAACCTTATACTATATCCCCAAGAATAAAATTTATATTCTCTTTAGAAGATAACATTATCCAGAATCCCTATAATATTTCATTAGAAATATCTAATGTTTAAACAAAAATTACCAAACATTTCAGGAAGCACTTCCAAATGGCCAAATCTGAGAGGGGAAAAAAGCAGACAATTAAAACACATCAATGTGATTCATATATTTGGAGTTATCAGACATGGACTTGAAAGTAACTGAATGAAAATAGTATAGAAAGAGATAAAACATGAATTGTTTTTCCAGAAAACTAAAATCCATCAAAAGTATGCAATGTAAATCTTAAAATGAAAAAATATAACTCAAATTAAGAATCGAACAGATGGGTTTAGTAACTGACTAAATGCAATGGGGGGATTTCAGAAAATTAGATGGTAGGTAAATAGAAAACATGCAAATTGAAGCACAAAGAGAGTATGATGAAATATACACTAAAGACTGTGAGGGACAAATTGTGATTCAGTGAAAAGTTCTGACATAATTAAGGACAAAGAAAAACCATGTGCATCAAAACCACCAAAAGATAAAAGCACAGAAGATATCTTAAAAGTATCCTCAGAGAAAGAAATGGCATTTTATTTTGAAAGTAAAAATTATAAAACTAATGGTGATTTCTAAACATAAATATAAGAAGCAAATAGACTGACATCTTTTAAATTGTTGTGGATTTAATCGTACATCCCTAGATTCATATGTTAAAGTCTGAATCCCCAGCTGCAATACATCCTAACATGGCCTTCTGTGGAGATAGGGTCTTTACAGAGGTAATCATGTTAAAATGAGGTTATTAGAGTGGGTCCTAACCCCATTTGGTTGTTGTTCTTAAAAATGGGGAGGATTTGGAGACAGATGCACACACAGGGAGGATGTTGTGTGAAGATGAAGATAGAGATCAATGATGTTTCTGTAGGTTAAGGTTCACCAAAGATTGCCAGCAACCCACAGAAGTTAGGCATGGAACATGGAACTGATACTATCTCAACACACTGAGAAGAAACTAAGCATGCCAACTCCTTGATCTTGGTTTTATAGCATCTAGAACAACGGTGAGATAATAATTTTTAAATTGTTTTAACTACCTAATACGTGACACTTTGTTATGCAGCCCTAGCAAATTAATACAAAAGTGCTGAAGGAAAATAACTGCCATTCTAGATTTCTAAGTCACAGAAAGTATCATTCAAAAGAAAAGATAGATTAAAAAATTACATCATGAATCCAACTTATGAAAATTTATCATTAGCAGACCTGCATGGAAGAAGAAAAGATGAAAGGGAGAAGGAGGAGGAAGAACAAGAATACTTTAAGCAAAAAATAATGAACTGATATTAAAACATAGTAATGCAAGAAGGAAAAAGAAAGGGTATATAAGTGGATAAATCTAAATCAACATTGACTATTAAAACAATAAGAATAATAATGTACAATTAAATTTTAAGTATGCATAATATAAAAATTTCTGATGATAGTAAAGAAAATCCTATGGAAGGTAGACAGGGAATGAAAAGTTAAAATGTTTTAAGTTCCATGTTTTGATTTTAAAAATGGTATCTATCAATGAGTGAATTAATAAATTATTTGCTAAAAAAAGTCAGAAGAAATGAAACAGTGAGAAAACTATGGATGATTAAATAATAAAGGTAAAATAGGAAAAATCCAAATAGAATGGATGAAACAAATGCAAAATGAAAGGTAAGGTGTCAGATTTCAGCCCTAACATATTAGATATTACACTAAATGTATCAGTGTAACTGGACTGGGATAATACTGTTGAACAACAATATTTCAAACTGGCTAAAGATAAACCAAAGATATGTCTCATAACAATTTTCCCAGTTTCTATCTCACATCTCTTTTTTATATATTTATTTATTTACTTTAGTTGTACACAATGCAATGCATTTATGTTTACGTGGTGCTGAGGATCGAACCCGGGCCGCGCACACGCGAGGCAAGCGCTCTGCCGCTGAGCCACAACCCCAGCCCTATCTCACATCTCTTGTGTCATTGTTGTCAACATTTCACATGACATGAATACCTAATCCATTGCTTGTGTTTAAATACTTTCCTAAGAAATTAAATATGAGAAAACAATTATATTTAAGTTATTTCATTTCAGATGATCTTCATTTTTTTATGTAGATCTGTTTTTACATTAATCATATTTCCTGTGCTAGAAAAACTTCCTTTAGCATATATTTTAGAGTAGAAGGGTAGGTCTGCTATCCATGAATTTCCTGTTTTGGTTTTGGTTATTTATCTGAGAAAGTATTTTACTTCTCTTTCACTGTTAAGGATATTTGTACTGGACATAGAATTCTGAGTTAAATGCTTTGTTCTTTCCTTTCAACAATGTAAACTTTCTCTCCATTGTCTGTTGGCTTCCACGGTTTCTAATGAGAAGTCTGCCATAATTCAGATTCTTGTTCTTTTTCTTTTGTTTCCTTCATGATTTTCTCTTTGTCTTTGTTTTCTGCAATTTAATATGATACTGCTAGTGTATATATATATATACATATATATATATATACATATACATATATATATGCATATATATATATAGTCGTTTTGATGTTATTGTTTATCTTGCTTGGTGTTCTCTGAGCTTTTTATATGGTTTATATGATTTGACATTTGCCATTAATTTTTCAGGAATTTCAGATATTATCTCTCTAATATCTGGACCTGTTAAAACTACAGAGACTCTTGGAGATGAACTAAATGCATTTTGCATTGTGAGGTGGTCATGTAATTTGGGGGATCAGTGGTATGATGCTATGGATTGGGTATGATGTGACCCAAAAAAGCTCCTGTGTTAACACAGAAATGTTCAAGGGTGAAATTATTGAATCGTGAGAGCTGTAACCTTATCAGTCCATCCTAGTGTGAACAGACTAACTGGGTAGTAACTGTAGGCAGGTGGGGCATGATTGGAGGATGGTCACTAGGGGTGCCCTTGAAGGGTTTATTTTCCTGAAGCCCTTCAAGGGAAGGGGAAGAAAGGTCTTTCTTTCCCTGCTTTCTAGCCACCATGAATGAAGCAGCATTCCTCTACCACACCCTTCTATCATGATGTTCTTTCTCATCTTGGGTCCAGAGCAGTGCAGTCACCTACCATGGACTGAATCTCTGAAACCATGAGCCAAAATAAACTTTTCATCTTCTAAGTTGTTCTTGTCAAGTATTCTGGTGACAGTGATGCTAAGCTGACTAACACACCTATCTTTGCTAGTATAGCCTTTATATGTTAATCATAGTTACTTTAAATTCCGTATCTGATAATTACAACATTTGGGTCATATCTGAGTCTGCTTCTAATGAATACTTTGTGTTTTGGGGGTTTTATATTGCTCTTAGATGTCTTTTTTTTTTTTTTTTGAAAGTTAAATCTATTGTATAGAGCAGCAGACGCAAAAGTAAATAGACTTTTAGTGTGGAGATTTATATTAATCTTCCAGGAGCTGGGCTGTGTTCATTAATTATTGTAATGTTTACTAGTGGCTTTAAAATTCTTCCAGTAACTTTGTTTTATCTCTACTCTTGGCTCTGGTCATTTCTCTTTAGGTTGTTTCTCAGAGAGAGACTGTCTCTTGAAGTTCCTTCTACTGTAATGTAGTGGAAGCCTGTTATCGTGACTTGTTTGGGAGTTGGGGTATTTCAATATTCTGATGAAGTTTCACTCTTTTGAGTGCATAGCAGCTCTACATCTCTTAAGTGTATTCTTCACAAGTGTTTCTATTCATTTTTCTCAGGATAGAGTCGCCCAGTCCCCCAGCATCATCAATCACCACTTTCTATTCCCTTCATGACTACATTTACCCTTGAATATTCTTGGCTAATTTCCTTGGGCCTCTAACTCCTGAAAATTATGTCTTTTTCTTTTCTTTTTTTAATCTGGAAGGAGTTCACCTCTACTAGTTAAAATGTTTTTCACCAGTGCCCCCTGTCCTTCCCCTATAGATTAAGTATTTTCTTCAGTATTGGAGAAGGACCTAGAAAGATGTCACAGTGACAGATATTCTACCCAAGAGCCAGTATCACAAAATTCCCCTGGATTCTTCTAGATCCTTCCTGTAATATGCTGGTGGAAAAATCCTGCAAAAGAGGCAGAGAAGTCCAATATCTTAGCCCTTGAAAGCTTTCACTCTCACACTAGCCAAATTTCAGCATCTGGCAATTCTTCAAAATTTCTCAATTACTACTCCTTTCTGCTTACATGGTATCTGGAAGCTTTGGCTCCAGGTAAGCAAATGCTCAGAGCTTATGTTGTCCAGCAAGTTGCAGGAGACTAGACTATGCCACACCAAATATACCTCTTTTGGTCTTTTTCATGAGGATTTTTTTTTTTTTTTTTTTTGAGAAATAGCAGACGTGGGAGAGGCTCTGCAAAAAGAATATAAATTACCCTATGTTTAAGGAATTTTACATTTGTAAAGGAAATCTCCATTTGTAATTGTGTCTCTCCCTTTTTACCACGACTAGAAGGATAACTCTCAAACAGGAGAGACTAACCAATGAGGAGGCACCTTACATCCGCATGATAAACCTTACCCTTACTTATCATAAATTTCCTGGCCACTTTTTTACAGCTTGCCTTCCCCATGCATGTCTTCTTTGTTTTAGCTGGAGACTGACATTTAAACTGAAGTTCTAGCCACCTCTAGGAGTTCCCTGAGTTTCTCCCATGTATGTATGATCTACATATACTAACAAACGTCCATTTGTTTTTATATTGTTAATATGTCTTCTATAACAGGAGTTCCAGCTAAAAACCTAGAAGGTTAGAAAGAAAACATTTTTATTCTCTGCTACAAGGCACACAAGTGTAGACATTTGTCTTGTGATCTCATTTCTTTGAGGTTTTACAAAAAGTTGTTAATTTACTGTCTTCACAGATTTTTTTCTTGTTAAAAAGATGGGAGCTTCTATTTTTCAGTTTTTAACATGTCCAAGTGAAAATTGGAAGTCCCAAGAGATATATTTTAAACAAAAAAGTTGAAAATAAAAGGAAGGAAAAGGATATGACATATTAATGCTAAACACAGAGAACTGGTGTTAGCTACCCTAATGTCATACAGCATCAACTTTAAGGGAAAAATTCTTTCAAAATTACTTGATTGAATGGTTAATTTAGAATAAAATTATTTTTAATCCTAAATTTATATGCTCATATTAATATAGACTTGTCAAAAGATAAAATTACATCAATTTAGTTTAAAGATCTGAATTCTCTATATTTGTGATTCCAGAATCAGGCAATGTATTTAAATAGAATAAATGTTCTGTAAAACTGAGGATGTTGGTTTTATAGAAGAGAAGGACTAAAAGAAGTAGAAGCAAAGAGCAAAAAGCAGATTGGTTATTTCAAGTTTGTTTTCCTTTTTAAGGCAGGAACAGGGAAACAGAACAGAACAAAAGAAAAATAACTGGCCAGTTAACACAGTGACTTCAGGAGAAAAAAAAATACGTATATATATATGTGTGTGTGTATATAATTTGAATATAAATGTATGTGTGTAAATATATATAATGTACATATTTTATACACACACACACACATATATATATAGATATATATATCTATATATATGTGTATATATATATCTATATATATATGTGTATATATATATCTATATATCTATATATATATATATATGTAACAGAGGGAACTTTATTATCAGGCAAACTGAAAATGACCTGTTTGGATAATTTATCTATTATGTCTATTATCTTTCTTTCTCCTGATTTCTTGGAAGGTCAGATAACAAATTTGGTGTGGTTTGGTAACATGGAACATTAGTATGAATGACCTCATTTTGGTTATTTAGCTATTTTGGGGGGACCTGGTACAGTTTAGACAAAAGCAGTGATCCCTATAATTTTTACTTAACAGACTCACAATATATGAAGAAAGAACTGAAAGGAGAAATATATAAATTTCCAATCTAAGGGAAGATTTTAGTATATAATTACCATTAATTTTTAAAGTAAAGAACAATATCAGTAAGGATAAAGTACAAACAATTCAAATGTCTTACTCCACTTTGCATTGCTATGACCAGTATACCTCACAAGAACAACTTAGAGGAAGAAAAATTTATTTGGGCTCACAGTTTCAGTGGTTCAGTCTATGGTCAGCTGACTCTATTGGTAAGCCACTGAGGTGAGGCAGAGTATCCTGGTAGGAGAGCAATGTGGATGAAAGCTGCTCAGTACATGACTGTTCAGAAGCAAAGAGAGTTTGACTCACTAGGGGCAAAAGATAAATACCAAATGCATGCCACCAGTGACCTACTTCCTCCAGTCATAACTTACCTTCCCACAGTTAGTGCCCAATTATTCTATTCCGGTGGATTAATTCACTAAGTAGTTTACAGTTCCTATAATCTAATCATTTCACCTCTGAACATTTATTTGTTGTCTCACACATGATTTTTTGGGGGGATACCTTATATCCAAAACATAACGCCAAATAACAAATTCCACCTAACTGACACATATAGAATATTATATATAATATCTATAGAATGTATATTCTATTCCAATATGAAATGGGATTTTGCCAATATAGACCTTGTTTACAAAGTTGGAATATAAAACAAGTCTATATAATTACAAATGAGTGCTAATTTGTTATGGAAGTACTAGAAAACTAATATAATACTTGAAGAAGCTAGAGCAGAAGGCAGAAGAGCTTGGTGAAAGAGGCATCTACAAGACATTTATTTTAGTTCATTTTCTGTTGCTAGTGGGATATATGAGAATTGGTGATTTTTAAGGATAATATGCTTATTTAGGTTTATTAGTCCAAAGGCTGGAAAGCCCAAGAGCATGCCACTGGCATCTGGTAGCATCTATTGAAGGCCTTATGTTGCATCAACTCATGGTGGAAAGCAGAAGGGCAAGTGAGCATAGAATCAGGCAAAACATAAGGGGGCAATCTCACTTTTAAAACAAGCTATTTTTGCAGTAACTAATGCAGTCTTCTGAGGGCAAGACCTCATTAATTTCCTCAAAAAATAATCTACTTTAATGATCTAATCACCTCTTAATGACTCCAACACCTCTCCTTCTCAACACACTAAAACACCATCTCTCAATCCGTTACATTGGGAATCAAATTTCATCACGAGTTTTGGAGGGGACAAACCATAACAGCATCCATTAGCAATATCAATTATCTCAAATTAATCCATAAGGTCAATGCAGGAAGTCTGCTTTTCATATGGAATCAAAAGGTGGGTTCTAAAACTTATGTGAGAATGCAAAAGCCCAAAAATAATGACTGCAGTCTTGAAGGACAAAATTAGAGTGTTTACATAGTAGATGGCAAGATTTCATATAAAGCTAGATAATTAATGACTATAAGCAAGTAAATAAGTTAGAGTATAAAGATAACTAGCATGACCCATAAGGCTATCTGATTTATAATATGCATAAGGTATTTTCTTCTCAATAAATAGTATTTGATCTATAGGATATGCATAAGAAAAAAACGTTAGCTTCCACCTCACATCACACAAAATAATTGTGGTGAACTATAGGGTGAACTATGAAAATTAAAGTAAGAAAGCTTCTAGAAAAAAAATTTATCTTTTAATAACAAGTATATGGGAAGATTCCTTAAACTAGAAGATATAAATTATAAAGAAAAGGACTGATAAATTAGACTTTGCAAAAAGTGAGTGTTTTGTTCAGCATAAAGTATCATTAAGTGGTGATAAGTCCCAAACTACAGAAAATATTTGCAAATTTTATATTTGACAAAGGGTGCATTGTCAATATATACAAGGAATTCCAACAAATCAATATGACAAAGCAGATAATCCAGGTATTTTCTTAAAAAAATAGTAAAAAGAATTAGACAATCACATTATAAATGAAAATATTCCAAATTACCTACAAACACATGAAACCATACTCAACCTCATTTTTTAAGTAGAGAAAAGAAAATAAAAACCATTACCTATAATCAAAATGTCTAAATCTAAAAAACTGACCATATCAAATATGAGCAAGGATATTAAGCAATAAGAATAATAATATATTGTTTATTGGAATGTAAGTTGGTATGACTACTTTAGAAAACTTTTTGAGCTTATAATATCAACTAATACAAACAATTAAATCCTGCAATGAAAATATATCTAATGAAAATTTGAAAATGCACCAAAAGACATAAATGTGCATAGTAGTATTTATAGTTTGTAATAATAAAAACTGGGAAATACTCAGGTGTACATAAAGAGAAAAATGAATAAATACAATTTGATATCTCCAGTAATACATCAAATATTCATAATGAAATCAAATGAACAATTGCTGAACACATGGACATACACAAAAGTAATAAATGACTAACAAATATAATTTTAGTGATACATACCAGAGAAGAATGATCATATGCTATTTTTGGAAAGTTTATAAAACAGGCAAAATGGACCATGTGATATAAGTTAACATTACCAGACTCAGGACACAGTTCATCATGTGGGTCCTGATATTATGTACTTAGTGCAGCATCACCTCTATGGTAATCTTGCAAAAAATGTATAACCTAAATCTAATTGCAAATAAAAACTTCATCTGTATTGACATTGACATTAAGGGACTCTCTAAAAAAATAACTATCCTGTTAAAGCTGTGAAAGTCTTTAAGACTATAATGCTTATTCATTTACTTACTTACTTACTCATTTTTGTGATACTAGGGATCAAACCCACAGCCTCTCACATGCTAAGGAAACACTATCACTGAACTACCTCGTTCCCCCAACCATTATTCCATTTTAAAGGAGACATGAAAACTAAATGAAAAGATTTTGTGAGTATTCAATCCTGGATTTTACCCATAACTAGAGGTTGGATAGGAATGACACACATACACACACACAGAGTCAGCCAGACATACACCCTATAAATATGAACTATTAAAATTTTGCAAATTCATTTTTATTAGATAATACTGTTGTATCGATAATAATTTCTTGATCCTAATAGTTGTATGGTGTTCATGTAAGGAAATGTCATTACTCAGAAAATATACATGACTGATTTAAGGATGAAGAGGAATGAAGTCTGTAATTTACTTATGAATGATTCTGAAAATATAATATGTGTACATCTATAGATAGAAAATGATAAAGCAAATGTGATAAAATGTTAACAATCAGGGAACCTATGAAGAGTATACAGGGATTTTTTTCCACCATTCTTGCAACTAGTTTGTAAGCCTGAAATGATTTCAAAGTAAAGTTACACTCATCATGTTGTCTGCATAAAATATGTACAGCTTTTTGCATGTCAATCGTATCTTTTTTATTTATAAAAAAGTCATGTTTTAAGAAAAGTACACACACAAAAATCTATGAAGTTACAAAGAAGCTGAGTGGTGCTATTTATTAAGTGAGGTTTCTTAGAAAGAAATCCTACCTCTGTTCCTCAGGTCAGAAAGGCAAAGGCATGACTGAATGTTCAGTCCTTTGCTGCCTTGGAGCTATTTTCCTCCTTCACCTTCTCCCCATTTGTGTCTTTCTTCTGACATTCAGAAATCTGAAAATTCTATATCAACAATAAACTAGTTACAGAAAGAAGAAGGAAAAGTTCATAAAGTTTCCCAGGAGGGAGTAGAAAAGAAAGTGCCCATAAAGTCTACATTGCTGGTTTTAGTGTGATTTGTTGTACATCTTCTCATTTCAAAAGGCCAGAGAGCTACAGAGGAGTCCACCCAGTTGCATGTGTGTGTATGGGTGGGGTGCGGAGTACCTCTAAAAAAGTCACCATCTTTTTCACTTTGCAGTTAGAAACAAGTCAAGCTACTCTTCAGGGAGCTTCTGCTCCAGTGGTGGTGGAGATTCAAGCTCCAGCCACCATGTGATCTTCTTATTGGCTCTACCAGCCTCAGACGTGCAAACACATATGTGTGAGAGAGGCTGGACATGATCTCGGGGCCAGGGCCAGACCTTAAAATGGTGCATGTTGCTTCAACTCACATGCTGTTGCCAGAACTCTGCAATATCATCAACCTTATTACAAAGGCAGCTGAAAAATGAGCCAGCAGAGCCTACTGGGCAATAGGGATGAAGTCAGACAATGTGTCCATCTATATCACATGACTAGCCCTGGTGTCAGAGGACAGCCCACCTGATCTGCCTGACCTGATACGTCACAGACCTTGTTGGATCTCTTCAAGCATGAGCATCAGAACACATAACAATAGAACTCATTGACTAATACTGTGGAACTGCAGGGGGGGGGGGGGATGTTATTTTGAGAAATCAGAAGCATAAACTTCTAAAATTCATTTATTATGGAAACAAGAAGATTTTATGAGAATATTTGGCATTACTTCCATGAAACAGCAGTCTGAAAACAAAGATAATGCTAAGATGCAAAGAAAAAATAGAAATATATGTGAATCAAGAACAATTTATTGAACAATTAAAAATAGGATCACAGAAATATGATTTTGTTGGAGTTAGTTAAATTAAACAAATTAAGACTATAAGAAAAAAAATGCATCAATGACATCAAAGACAAAGGTCTCCCAGAACTCCAAGGAAAAGGAAGAGAAGCAAAAAGAATGAACCTGATAGGTGAGAATAAGGATCAGAAATATAAACTAAAAAGTTACAGGTATTCCTAAGGAAGATTCTATAGCAATGTTGGCAGAAATAGCTAAAAATAATACAGTTGAAGAAAACATTCACTAAAGGAAAAAAAGTCAAACATTAGAAACAATAAAAACCATGATACAAATTTTAAAATGTTAGCATAAGTGAGATAAATACACATATACACAGTTAAGTAAATTCTACATTTCTTTACAAGGATATTACCAGTAAATTACAAGGATAATGAGAAAACCCAGGGAAAGTGAAGCTGAGAAGAAGAAGAAAAAAAAAAAAAAATAAAACTGACCTCACATTTCCCTTTACCACAAAAATCATCAGTAGACAATGGACTAATAATCCTACAGAGCTTTGAGGAAGATGGAAAGTAATCTGAGAACTTAAACAGTTTTTATGATTGATCCTTGGAAAAATCCAAAGACCCACTCACATCACCAAGAAATGACATTCTTTTAATTCTTATGAGAAACAGATGGAATTTATAGATTATAACTATTATTTTAAGCCAGTTATACCAATATCTCTGTGCTTTTCCTCCAGAATATTAGCTACAGGTTGCAACAAAGTAGAAAAAAATAAGGGGAACACAGGCAATGCTTGCAATATTCCTGTGGGAAAAAAGTTACCTTTGTTTCCAATTTGTTGGGTTTTTTTCCACGCATTTGTTACAAAATGAAAAAGAATCTTGCCTTTCAATGCCTCAAATGAAATAAAATCATAGTGACTGCATGTCTCGGATGAACTGCTCTAAAGTACAGCTTTAAACTGGGTGGTCAGAAAGAACTTTATTGATAAGGTGATTTTTCAAGCAAGACTTGGAATGATGGAGTGAGCCATGCAGATAGCTGAGGTAAGTGCATTCTTCTGAAATGTTACACCATCAGCGAGGCACACTACGTCATCCTCTATGTCATCTTAATATTCCCTGCCCCCCTTTCTTAATTCTAAGTGTTTTCCCCTTAGCGTGCATCCCAATCTGTTGTTGTATATATTACTTTATTTATTGCCCATCTTCCCTCCCTCATCCCCCACTTGTATTTAAGCTACACAAAGACAGGGAGATTTGCCTATTTTTGCCTATTTGTTGAATCCCAGAGCCTGACATCCAGGAGTCACTTGGTGAGCATGTGTTAAATGAATTTATACTTGAGTGCAACCATGAAAATAACCTCAACATTACAGAGCCAAGAGGGGAAAATGAATGAAATTTACACATGCCAAAATGATAATGTGATATTCTCTTGAGTTTTTCCTTTCTTTTTTTCTCTAAACCCTTCACAAAACTGAATATATAAAAAAACATTTTCTTAAAATCCCTGCCCATCCACACACGATTATCTTACTGATCATGCTGGATGCTGGTGTCTGAACAGTGAAAAAAAAGAACAGAAAATCAGAATTCAAATATTTGCTTTATTCCTCAACTCTTAAAAGAAAATTTAAAGGAAGGAATGTATCCTATGGGGGGTTTAGCATCATTGGCCTATTTGATATAGTCACATAGTTGGTAAATCCATAGCAGACTCAGCAAATATTCATGGAGCTCTTCTACATGCCGGACACCATGTGCAGTGCTTATGCATATATTTCCAGGTATGATTCTCACTAGCAGAATTTCCCTAGCTTAGGGATTCCTGTATGGTATGTACTCAATAAATACTTGAGGAAAGATAAAGTCAACATTTTTTTCAGGGTTGAAAATATGGAGAAGGAAAATGAGACCATGCTGATATTTTACCATGATTGTTTTTTTCTTTTTATTACACCCTGTGAAAATTGGAATGTTTGTTATGGATTAAGTAATTAAATGATTATGTGTCAGGAGAGAAGAGGTCAAAAATTTTCTCTATTACCAAGAGTTACCTTCCTTATGTTGTCTAGAATTTACTTTACAGGATTACTTTACATAGAGCATGAATTATTACTTGCATATTTATCAGGAATTATACCTGATGTGAGATCAGTTGCTCTCATTGAGAATTCCTATTTGAGGATGGCCAGCTAGCATTCTGATTTGGTTGCTCTATTGTTTAAGTTATCTTCATCTTTGTTCAACATCAGAGTTTTATTAAGTATCATAATGAATGTAAAAAATATTTTTTTTTCACTGTTGAAGTTCATGGAATACCAAATGGCACAGCAGCCTAGGAAGTAAACTCTCATTGATGAAATCAGAGCTACCTGGGATATGAGTTGACTGGAATATTTTAGAGATACACATTACTATTGTAATAAGTGGGTATTAAAACCTAAGGAGCTCTTCACCTTTATAATTAGCTTGAAAATAGCTCAGATTTTTAAAATCAGAAGAATCCTGAAGGAGTAAAATTATATATAATGATTCCTTCAGTTTAAAAAACAGTGTGCTAATTGCTCATTTAGATGGAGAAGATCATGCAAATTCCTTCCTATAGCAGCATGAAAATCTATTGTTTCCATCAAATATCTCAGCTAAGAATATTAATTTCTTTTCTTCAACATGTCTCAAAACATTTAGCAAATATTTGTTGAACTAGAATGTACCAGGCATTCTAAAAGAAAGTTGCAACTATATTATAAGGTAGAGGATAAACCAATAATAGCCTACAGGCTCAATCTGGCCCACTGCCCAACTAAAAAAAATTATTGGAGCCCAGCCATCCTCATTCTTTCACATGTTGTCTATAGCTGCTTTCATTCTACCATGGCAGAGTTGAATAGCTGTAACAGAGATCACATCACCCACAAACAAAATATTTTCTGACTTGTTCTTTGCAAAAGGCTCTCTTCTGACCTCTGCTCTAAGGAATATGCTATGACATAAAGATATTAGCTCTAGGACAGAGATAGATTAATGGGGTTAGGTGCATGGTAGGAGGGTGGCCTGGGTGGGAAAAAGGTAATGTGGGATAAAGGAGGTAAGACTACTGCTATGGGCCAAGGTGGTCAGGTTGTGCAGGAAAGAGAACTATTGGTAACAAAAGGGTCCATCCCCCAGGAAGATGGTTACTAAGGAGCAACAACTGAAATGTTGCAAATGAGCTATGCTTATTAGACTGGAGTCAGTTGAGACCATCTGCTTATAAATCATGCAGAAATCCATGACTGAAAGAGACCTACAAAGGAACAAGAAAGATATTGTAACTGGAGAAAATGTTTAGCAGAAGAGAAAAACAGAAATGCTTAATCTTTCTTATACTTGAGAGGAAAAACAGGTTGTTGGGAGCACAGTAATCAGAAGACAGATACCTACTGGTAACCATAGACTCTTGCTTTTCTGCCAGAGCTCGCTGCTGCTTACTGTGTCAAAATCTCTCAAAGCAAACCTACATGCTCACAGTGGTCTTTAATGGAGCTGATTTTTTTTTGGGGGGGGTTATCTATTGGAGAAATGTCCATGTTTGAGCAAAAGGAGGTGATAGTGAAGCATAGACATCTCAGTAATACACAGCAATGTGGAGCAGGTTTCGATATGAGAAGGAATACCCATCACTCCAACATTAGTTCTTGTAGGGTCAGAGCCAGGACACAAAGAGGGAGCCACTGAAACAGTAGGTGCTCCTCTGGATCCCATTAGGCCTTATATACAATAGCCCGAGTTCCACCTGCCTTTGTCTGCTCAGTCTAAAGGCAGGGAAAGGTAGAAGTTCCAGAAAATACCAAAATCATTGCCACCCAACCCCCAGTCCCACCCCCACTAGCTCTCTGCAAATGACTAAAGGGAGTGTACAAATAAATGCTTCAATTCCCATATCCCGTAGGTGAGATAATTCTGAGGCAGGTGTCCCACATTGTCCTCCCAGATTACCTGTCAACCACCATGACAAGCAAGCTTGAGAACATGCCCTTTCCTGTCTTCCTTCTCTACTCCCCCAGCAGTTCTGGGGTCACATCAATCATTCTCTCCAGGTGTCCTTCCCGGGAATGCAAATTAAGACAGCTCTCTGTGCTGAGGTGAGAGATGGCATCAGATCGAGTGCTTACATGAAGATATGTCTGAATTATACTCCAGGAAAAATACTGAGGTTGTATTGAGAAATGCAAGATCAAACTTTGGGTTTGATGAGTGAGATGAACCCCCTAATATGAGAACAAGTAACTAAGATCACAGTAAGAAAGGTTGAGGGCAGTTGGGGTGTGTGGCTGACTAGTTAGGCTAGTGGTTCAGGAATAATACCATAAACAATGGAAGGCATTTCACTGAAGACATACCACTGTTTGGTCCAGACTTAGGAGCATCTGATTAATAAACAAGGACCAGAAAAAGATAGAGGCTAGACATCCATTGTATGAGAATTCAATTTCAAACAATTTTCATAAAACACAAATAGTATACCTTGTATTGTCTTAAGAACTTGGGGAAACAAACTTAGAAGAACCAAGTTTTCTTCCCTCAAGAGATATGGCAATACATAAGGCTTCAGAGTTTTCAAAATCTTTTCATAAATATCACCATGTTTTGTCATTAAAGCATCTTTGAGGGAGCTGGAGTGTGTATTATTACTGGTGTCCTGAAAAGGAAAAAGCTGAGAGGTCAAGAGTGGTAGGTAGAGATTGTGGGAGGTAGAGAAAGCACCTAGGATTTCTGAGAACTGGTTGCATTTTTTATTTCGTTTTTAGTTTTGTTTTCTTACACAAATTTGCTTCTTTTCAATTATAGTAGTCTTTCCTTATCCATAGTTTCACTTTCTGTAGTTTCAGTTATGTGTCAACTGTGGTCTAAAAAATTACATGGAAAATTGCAGAAATAATTCATAAGTTTTTAAATTGTGTGCCATCTCTGATGAAATCTCATGCTGTCCCACACAGTCTTCCCAAGGGTGTGACTCATTCCTTTGTTTAGTGTATCCACTCTGTATACACTATCTGCTTATTATCATCATGGCTCAATAATCCAGGGCCATACTAAGCCAGTGATCCTTCTTCTCATGTACTGCCAGAAGGTCAATAGTAGCCTATCTCTGTCACAATGCCTACATTGTCATTCACCTTAGTTCATTTCATCATGTAGGCATTGTATCATCCCACAACATCACAAAAAGTGGCAAATACAATACAATAAGATATTTCTAAGACAGTGAGAGAGATTGAGAGATAACACGTATTACAGTATACTGCCATAATTGTCTAATTTATAAATTAGGAAAATATAGTATATGTGAAGTTTAATATCATACTTGGTTTGAGGTATCTATTGGGAAATCTTGGAATGTATCCTCTGGGGTTAAGGAGGAACTACTGTGTGACGATTAGTAGGAAGACCAGACTTGTACAACATATAAATGGAAATAAACTTTTCTTGTCAATCATTACATAGCAATTTAATACCATTCAATTTAGTGTGTCTTTGTGGAGCATCTCTAGCCAAAAGGAAGTAGTTTCTAATTTAGGTAAGATACAGGGAATCTTTTGATGAAATAAAAGAAAGAAAAGTGGCATTTTATGTTACATTTTACATAGTGCCATAATAAATATCCATGTAATAAGTTGTATGGCATCAATGAAATGTTGCTGAGTCTATCTGTTTAGAGTGCCTCAAGTATGGATTTGTTCCTAGGGAATGCTCATCAGAAAGTGAGCATTAGAGTGAACTTTGCCGATCAGGTTTAGTAAAGGTGGTGGAGAGGAGAGATAGCTCTTGAGAAAATGGCAAAGGAAAAGACATCAACAGGAAGAAGATCAGGCGTGGGTGGAAGACCTTGGGGAATAGCAGTAGAAGAGTAATCTTAAGCTTTCTTTTTTTTTTTTTTTTAAAAATAGCTTTTACTTTATTACATCTTCAGTTAACTATGCCAGTGTCTAAGATGTACCAAATGATGATCAATGTTGAGTATCCTCTTCGGAGAATTTAAAAATATTCCAAAACCAAAGTGTTTTCTTTTTTGTTTGTTTTCATTTGTTTATTCTAAGTTAAACATGATAGTAGAATATATTTTAGCAAATCATACATACATAGAGTATAACTTATTCTATTTAGGATTCCACTCTAGTGGTTGTATATGATTCAGAGTTACCCTGGTTGTGTGTTCAAATACAAGGCCAGGAAAGTTATATCTAATTAATTCTACTGTCTTTCCTATTCCCCTCCCCCTCCCTTCCCTTTGTCTCTCTTTGTCTAGTCCAGTTGGTTTCTATTATTCTCCTCCACAATCTCCCTTATTTGGGGTTAGTATCTACAAATCAGAGAGAATATTCAGCTTTTGGTTTTTAGGGATTGGCTTATTTCACTTAGCTTGCTAGTCTCCAGTTCCATCCATTATTTCATTCTTCTTTGTCACTGAGTAATACTCCATTGTACATATATGCCACATTTTCTTTATCTCTTCATCTGTTGAAGGACACCTAGGTTGTTTCCATAGCTTGGCTATCGTGAGTTGAACTGCTATAAACATTGATGTGGCTGTGTCACTGTAGGATGCTGTTCTTAAGTCCTTGGGTATAGACTGAGGAGTGGGATAACTAGGTCAAATGGTGGTTCCATTCCATGGTTTTCTTAGGAATCTCCATGCTGCTTTTCAGAGTGGTTGCACCAATTTGCAGTGCCACCAGCAATGTATTAGTCAACCTTTTCCCACACATCTTCACCAACATTTATTGTTACTTGTATTCTTGATAATTATCATTCTGACTGGAGAGATGGAATCTCAGTGTAGTTTTTTTTTTTTTTTCAGATGTTGATGGACCTTTATTTTATTTATTTATTTGTATGTGTTGCTGAGAATTGAACCCAGTACCTCACACATACTAAGCAAGTGCTCTACCACTGGACCATGACGCCAGCCCTCAGTGTAGTTTTAATTTGCATTTCTCTAATTGCTAGAGATGTTTAACAGTTTTTCTTTTTCTTTTTCTTTTTTTTTTTTTTGATCATTCGTATTTCTTCTTCTGTGAAGTGTTTGATAAGTTCCTTTGCCCATTTATTGATTGGATTATGTATTTTTCTGGTGTTAAGATTTTTGAATTCTTTGGATATCTTGGAAATTAATGCCTTATGTGATGTGCTAATGGTAAATATTTTTTCCAATTCTGCAGGATCTTTGTTCATGTTATTGATTGTTTCCTTTGCTGTGAAGAAGCTTTTCAGTTTGATACCATCCTATTTATTGATTATTGATTTTACTTCTTGTGCTTTAGGAGTCAAATTGAAGAAGTCGGTTCCTAAGCCAACACGGTGGAGAGTTGGGCTTACTTTTTCTTCTAGTAAGTGCAAGGCCTCTGGTCTAATGTCTCAATTCTTTATCCACTTAGAGTTGAGTTTTGTGCAGGGTGAGAGATAGGGATACAATTTAATTCTATTATATATGGATTTCCAGTTTTGCCAGCGCCATATGTTGGAGAGGCTATCTTTTCTCTAATGTATGTTTACGGCACCTTTGTCTAGGATGAGATATCTGTATTTATGTGAGTGTGTCTCTGCGTCTTCTATTCTGTTCCATTGGTCTAAATGGAGAAAAATTAAAAGCATTCCCTCTAAAAACTGGAACAAGAGAGGGATGCCCTCTATCAACATAGTCCTATTCAACATAGTCCTCAAAACCCTAGCCAGAGCAAAGGAAGAAATTAAAGGAATATGAATACGAAAAGAAGAGCTCAAACTAACCCTATATTTAGAAGACCAAAAAAAACTCTACTAGAAAGTTTCTAGAACTCATAAACAAATTCATCAAAGTAGCAGGGAATAAAATCAACACCAGTAAATCTATAGCACTCCTATGCAACAAGGATATATTGGCTGAAAGAGAAATCAGGAAAACTAACCCATTTATAACACCTCAAAAAATAAGAAAATATTTGGGAATCAACCTAACAAGAAAGGTAAAAGACCTCTGTAATGAAAACTACAGAACACTAAAGAAAGTAATAGAAGAAGACCTCAGAAAATGAAGAGATCTTTCATGTTCCTGGATAGGCAGAAGTAATATCATCAAAATGTCCATACTACCAAAAGTATTATACAAATGTAATGCAATTATTATTAAGATTCCAATGACATTCTTCACAGAAATAGAAAAATCAATCATGAAATTCATTTGGAAAAATAAGAGGCCCAGAACAGACAAAGCAATCCTTAGCATGAAAAATGATGCAGGAGGCATCACAATGCCAGATCTTATCCTACCGAGCTATAGTAACAAAACAGTATGGTATTGGCATCAAAATGGAATGAAAACCAATGGATCTTAAGCTTTAATATTTTTTTTCCAAGAATTATTTTACTTACAATAAAAAGTGAATATTAATAATAATAATTATTTGATACAGAGTAATTTGTACAACTCTCTTTGATCCTTACCCTATAACTGAACTTCAGCCATCCCTGAAACTCAATTCAACACCACCAATAGCTCTATCTGATCCCTCATCTTTGTATAATTTAGAGGCATAAACTTCTCCAACCCTACCTCATTCTTCATTGCATTTTAGAATTCCAGGCTATAGCTGAGGTACACCCCTTTCCTGATTCTCCATGAAATTAGAAGCTAAATTAAATTATACTTCATTCATAATTAATTAGTAATTATTTTAATTAATAAAACTAGTTAGTTATTAAACTGAGTAGTTGTTAATTTTTTTATTTTTATTTTTTATTTTTTGTGGTGTTGGGGATTGAACTCAGGGCCTTGAACCTACGGCCTTGTGCATGCTAGGCAAATGCTCTGCCAACTGAGCTATATCCCCATGTTGTTAATTTTTTAAAGCTGAAATTTTCATCAATTGTTTTTGGCTTTACTGAAAAGTTCCTGCATCAAATAGCTAGATAAAATGTTTTACACTTACCTTAAATGATCTTGGTGAGAAGTAAATTTCAGCATAGTATGTGCATATAATTGCCAGAATCAATGTTAGATGATATAAAATTTGCTGTGATAAGTCAATGTGTGTCCACATGACCATGAGTTCTCATACTTTGACCTACATTCATTCTACCAGGGATATATTTTGACATGGATTTTCATTTCATATTTCCCCAAGGTCTTTCTATATCACTAGAAAGTAAACCAACAGGGAATTACATAATATGGATTGAGTATAGGAACCATGTCAGGGGACAGACAGTGAAAGGCTGCTCAGCAGTGGGAGTGGACTCTGTATCCAGCTCAGTTAGGGGAGCAGTGGAATTTGAGTTTGAATGACTAGAATATTCAACCTTCTAGTAGGGAATGACTTTGATACAGGTTATGATTTTGTAATGGATAAACTGCACATGAACATAGATTTGGTTCTTGAGACTGAATATTTCATAACTATGATGGATTAAAAGTGACCATAAATTCTTTGCCAATTTTCCCACCAAGAGGTGCAATTGCATCCTCTTCTCTGTGGGATCTGGGGTGGCCCTGTGACTTGCTATGAGCAATAGAGTATGTTGGAAGTGGGCCCATTCCATAGCCTAGGCCTTCAAAGATTTTGTGTTTGCTCCCTTGACCATGTTTAAAAGTATTTAAAAGTAGTATCCTGCTGAAAAGAGGGGCTGTGTACAGGGAGGCCCTGGAGAATAAGCAATGATAAAGGAAGAGAGGACCAAAGAGACCCAGTCACAGCAGCTAACACATCAAAATGTCAAAGTGAAGCCACCTGGGGTCTTCCACTCTTTTTATACCTCAACCATTTTTGATGTTGGCCCCTTTTTCCCATTGATAAGAATTATTTATATGTTAAGGAGATGGTTCTTTATCTGTAATATAGAGTGTAAATATTTTCTTTCATATTCTCTTATTTAGTTTTGCCTTCTCTCTTTTATTTTTTAATAACTCAGTGTAATTTTTATTGCTAATACATTTTTAGTCTTACATAATACAGGATTAGTTATTTTGATCTTATTGGTAATCATAAAATATCAGAAAGATTCTGAATGTCTGTCATAGGAAATTGGTTGAACAAGCAACGATGTCTCTGTACAACAGAGTTCTATGCAGCCATCAACAAAACAAAACAAAAAAAGAGTAAGAGAAATCTTTGTACACTGTTATGAAATAACTATAAAGATAAGTGGCCAAGTGAGAAAACATAACTAAAAGAATATAAGTAGTATGTTCTCTTTTGTGAAAGCAAGAAACACAGAAAAGGTAAGTATTAATGCAAATGTTTAACAATATGAGGTACGTAGAAATGATTCAAAATAGATTAAAAAAGACATGATATTTTGTTTTAATATTTTTTGGTTGTAGGTGGACACAATACCTTTATTTTATTTACGTGATGCTGAGGATTGAACCCAGGGCCTAACACATTCAAGACGAGTGCTCTACCACTGAGCCATAGCCCCAACCCCATGAGATTTTCTAGTATATCTTTTGATACAACTCTGAATTTGAACAATTTAAAAATTTACATATTCAAAAATATAATGAAATTATTTTAAGAATAAGCTCTATAACTGAATACAAATAGAAAATGAATTCAACTCAGTATCAAGCCATTAACCTAACTCCATTGGAAAAAAATTAATTTGTGTGACTTTTGTATACAGGGTGTTTCAATTATATACACTTAGTAGGATATATTTTAGGGACAAAAAAAAGAGAAATCTGGTACTTTGCTTTATAGGTTTGTTGTTGATAGAGGTAATGCTGAAACCATTTTGTATAAACTGTGGAAGCAAACAAATGAGAAGTATATTGATATTTGGGAGGTAAGGTTCTTGCTAATTCAAGGACATTGAACATACACAACATCTCCTTTGTAGTATTCATGCCAAAAATATTTAACCTGAATCTTATAGTGAGACTACAATTAGTCAAATCAAGATTCTTACACATTCTATGAAATCACTTATCTCAGAAATAACAATGTCACACACAAAAAAAAGTTCAGGGAAAACTATTCTAGAGTACAGAAGAATAAAAATTCATGACAACTAAAAATCCATGACAATCCCTGATGGCAAGGACTGAAATGATAATTGCACCTGGAGACATCCATGCAGACTGACCCAGAAATAATGCTTGATCTGGGTATTCCATGCTCTTGTCAAGTTGATGAATAAAATTAACTACCACAAAATCTAAGTTACCACAAAATTCTTTCAGGAAGCCTTGTGATTTCCTTGTGTATGCTTTCTTTCCCTACTAGAAAATGAGTTTATGAATCTTCAAACCAAAATAAAATCTGAAGTTTCTTTTAAAAATTTTAGGTAGATTAATTTTAATTTCCTGGACAAAAAAAAATCCTCAATATTAATAACATAAATTATTTTCCTTTAGAGAACTATGCATTTATTGTCATAGCATTTTTTTCTAATTCTTAAATCTTTATACTTGATTCATATCTTCTAAAGGCAACATTTTATCTGCACTATATTTTTGCCTACGTCTATAGTCTCACCTCCTACAATTCCTGGATTTTCCCCAAATGTCTCTCTGACCTACGCTACCCTGAGATGATTTTTGCCTGATGTCACCAAGCCAAGATAGGTGGACCAATATTTCTTACCAAGTAATTACAGATTTGGAAGGGGGTGTGGTGTTAGCATTATAATAATAAGCTTTCTCCATAAAGATTCCTCAGGCTTGATTGTTTTTTCTTTTCCTGATCATTTCTGTTTACAGCAGATTATTGTATATTTTTTTCAGTAATTTATATTTGAAATAGCATTAGTTTAAATTCTTTCAATTACAATTTCTTTCCATGTGCACAAATGCTTACCTTTGTAGTTATTCCAACATAACACACCTATTTGTGTAGGCTTGGAGTACTTTGGAGCAGAAAGGTGTAGATATAAAGTCATTTAACTGGAATCAGTGGAGCTTAAGATAGAGGAAATGGCCTACCTGAATAGAATATTGGACAGTGTCAGTTTGGTTTTACAACTATCTTGAGTTTTAAGTTTATTATTCCCTTGCATTTTAAAGTCAAATAAATTGAGGTATAATTTATACCCTGTAAAATTCACCCATTTTAAGAGTATGGTTTGATAAATCTTGATGAATGTGTAGTGTCATGAAACCATCACCAAAATCAAGATGTAAAACATTTCTATCACTGCAGAAAAGGTCCGTCATGAGTCATGATCCTTTGTAGACAGTCCCTTCACTCTTCTCCTATCCTCTGGAAACCACTGATTTACTTTCTGTCCCTAAAGTTTTACATTTTGCAGAATGTCATACAAGTGGGATCATACAGAATAGACTTTCATGTCTGGATTCTTTCCTTCATCAACATCTTTACATGTATTTTGTCCACCCTTTATTTTACTGAATACTACTTCATTTAATGGATGGACCACTGTTTCTGTATCAATTCTCAGTTAATGGATAATTGGGTTGTTTTAAGATTTTGGGTTATAATAAGAAAGCTGCTATGAACATTTGTGTACAGATTTCTTTTTGTGTATATTGTCTTCATTTCTCCTGGGTCAATATCTAAGAGCTAAAGATCTATCATATGTTAAATGCATATTTAATCTTATGAGAAAACTACAGAGTATTTTTCAGAGTGGTTGTAGCATTTTGCATTTCTACTACAATATATAGATTTTCAGTTGCTCCACGTTCATACCTAATTCATCAATATCATTTGCATTGATTTCATCCATTGCAGTGGGTATAGAGTGCTGTATCATTCAGGCTTTATTGTGCACCTTTCTAATGCTCTACAATTTTGTACATAATCACACATACTTATTTGCCACCAATTTATACGAAATAGTCTGCTAGAGTTTTCACTGTGATTGAATTTACAGATTATTCAGGGAAATAACTGATATTAAAGTCATGTGGAAACTATTTAATTATGAACATGGTATATTATTCCAGTTACTTACATCTGTCTTCATTTTCCCCAGTAGTTTTGTTGTTTTGCATATAGATATCTTACATATTTTATTAACATTATTCCTAAGTATTTAATCCTTTGAACACTATTTTAAATGAAATAATTTTCAAATGTTTGATTGTTTGATGCTCCTATAAGGAACATGAAATAGACATTTGTTATATGAAATTTTCTAAATTCACTCAGTAGCATAAGATGCGTCTCTGTAGATTCCTTAGGATTTTCTATGTACATAATCATGTCATGTGCAAATGAAATAGTTTTATTCCCTTCCAATTTTTTTTTTAATTGGAATTCTTGCTTAGGTAGAACCTCAAGCAAAATGTTGGGTAGAAGGGATGAGAGCAACATCTTTGCCTTGTTGCATATCTCAGAGCACATCTCCTTCCTACAAAATATGTTCAGTTAGTAATAGATGCTTCACAGATATGCTTCATCAGGTTGAATAAATTTCTTTGCATTTCTATCTAATTCATCTCATTGTCATGAATAGTTTTGAATTATTTTGTACCTATTCACAGATTTTATTTTTGAATATTAAGGCAAATTTGTATTCCTTGACTCAACTTCAATTCATGATGGTTTCTTATCTTTTCTATACAATTCTGGGCTCACTTTGCTAAGATTGGGCTAGGCATTTTTGCATCTATGTGAGAGATATTGATCTGTAGCTTTATTTTCTCATAATGTAACCACTTTTGGGTTCAGTGGATTCACAAAATAATTTGGGAAATTCATCCTCTTTAATTGTCTGGAAAATTATGTAGAATTGACATTATTTCTTCATAAATGTTTTGTAGAAATCACCAGTGTAGGTACCTCAACCTGAATTTTTATTTGACGAATCTTTCACCTATTTATTTACCTATCATCTACCAATCTATCTGTCTTTATGGGAAGTTTTTAAACTATATATTACATTTCTTTAATAGAGTCATTCCAGTTATCTGTTTCTTCTTGAATAAGCCTTGGTATTTTGTGTCTCTTAAGAAATTTATATTTCAGTTAATTTATATTTAGTGGCAAATGTTGTTCATAAAATGCCATCAATATCCCTTTATTGCATCTATCTGATATTAGTAAATTGTGTCTTCTCTCTTGCTAAGTCTTGTCTAGAAATCAAGCAATTTTCCTCACATCTTCAAAACAATAGCTTTTGCTTTTGTGAGTTTTCTTTATTGTATTTTTTAATATTTTATTTATACTCTGTGCTTCTTTTTACTCCCTTCTGTATGCTTTGTATTTAATTTTTTCTTCTTTCTTTACAATAATAAAGTGTTACAGAAATCACTGATTTGAATACTTGTTACTTTTGAAAATTATGTAAAGCTAGAAATGTCCCTCTAAGCATTCTTTCATTGACTCCTACATGTTTTAATATGTTGTGATTTTTTTTCCATTCAATTGAAAACATTTTCTTATTTCTGTTGTGATTTCTTTGATTGCCCATGGGCTATTGTGATAACCAGAACAATGGACCTTTAAAGATATTCTCATTTTAATTATTGAAACTTGTAAATAAGTGACCTTACATGACAAAAGGGATTATGCAGATATAATTAAATTAAGTATCTTAAGTGGGAAGGTTTTCCTGTATCACAAGTATGTACCCAATATAATCATGAATGATTAAGAGAAAGAGGTAAGCAGAGGGGTTAGAGAATGAGATGTGGAGATGTAATAAGCAGAGGTTGGAGAGTGCAGCCAGGAGCCTAAGAATGCAGGCAGCCCTAGAAGACAGAGAAGTTAGGCACTGAGCTCTCTCCCAGGGCCTCCAGAAGAATACAGCCTTGCGGGCACCTCTGTTTAATGCAGTGAAACCCATCTTGGACTTCTAGAATGGAAAAATGTTGAATTTGTGTTGTTCAAGCTACTAATTTTAATTTGTTACAGTAGCAATAGAAACCCAATGTGGTTGTGTAAAAGTTATTTTTAAATAATTATAAACTAGCAGGGTGATTATTCTCAAGATCCGTCTCTCACACACATGTTCAGAACACACCCTTTTAAACAGCAGGGTTTAGAAAATGTCTCATAATGCCATTACTGTAAACATATATTTAAGTGTGTATGTGCACAAACTACATTTATGTAGAGAAAAACATTTAGGTGAACAGTCATCAAACCATTAGTAGCATTCAGCTCTGCAGTGAGAAATTAGGTGATTTCATTTTCACCTTTTTACTTCCGTACAGTGTTTGAATGACTCCAGTGGGACCTAGCTGGCATGTAAATATTTATCACAATGCACACTAAATATTTGAGTCCTTCACTATACTAAAGTAATACAACATTAATTGATGTATTTATTTTATTCACCTTTAAAAAGTTGTCTTTAGCCAGGGGCTTTAGGAAAGGCACACAGGGATGCATAGATGGGACACCAGGGAGTTTTTCAGGACATTCTAAATGACATTGTAAAGATAGAGAAGACGTGTCATTATACCTCTGTTAAACTGATAGAATGTACAACACAAAGAGTGACCCTAACGTAAACAATGGACTTTAGTTACTAATAATGTATCAATTTTGATTTATAGATTATACTAAATGTACCACATTAATACAGGTTATTGATCATAGGAAAAAACAAAAAAATTTAAAAGGTGGTAAGGGAATATATGAGAATTCTATTTTCCATTTAAACATTATGTAAAACTAAAGCTTTTCAAAAATAGTTAATTTAATAAATTGTCTTTAATAACCAATCAAATGTAAATAAATGGATGAGTGGAAGGAGTCAAGCAGAACAGAGGAAGGAGAATGGGAGGGGGGAGGGAGGATGGTGGGGAAAAGGGAAAAGGTGTGGGGGGTGAGGGTCATGAACTGAAATAAATTTCCATTCATGTATGAGTTTGTTGAGACAAACCCAACTATTAATAACTATAAAGCTCTAAAAAATTGTCTTTAGTTAATTTGTATAAAGGGATCTTTACAAATCAAAAAATGTACCACCAACATAAGTTTGTATTATTATTTCAATTATTTATGGTCAAAAAACATTTACAATTGAGAGAATTCTGGGCAGGCATATTTGACATTTTGGCTTTCTTCTTATCAAGAAGTTTTTAATTTAATAATTGTTCTAATAATTATAGCACTAATACTTTTCTTTTCTGGGTAAAATGTTCTGTGTTCCTCTTAACTCTGAAATTTTAATATACGGATAATCCTAGCAGCCATATTAGGGAAACCACTGTATGTGACTGGAAAGACATAAATACAAACCTTTATAAACTTTTCCCTATTCTATCTTGGAAGGTAGAGTATATGCCTACTTGACTCGTGTTGTAATGCAAGGACTAGGAAGCAGAATGTGAACAGTGTGCTGCACTGGTGTTGTTTGGCCTCTAGTTTCCTCCCATAAGTCAGGTGAGATGTGGGGTCAATAGAGCAAGGGCATAAAGTGGACTAGAGAATCAGGTCCTGAAGAATGAAATGTATGGTTACTCATATGGGAAGCTGAGCAGAAGCAAACTGGTCGGAAGATTTCTAATTTGAGAAAATTGTGTTGTCAAATATACAACACAATCAGATTAGGAATGCCTTCTCTGTTGGAGTTGTAAATTACCCCTTGTCCCTGTCTCTGTCCCTATCCTTCAATCTTCCTTGAACAGGAGGTAGCTTCAAGATTTGCATAACTTCTGAGGAGGGTATTTTCATAATCCCCATATAGATGTAGCCAAGAAAAATCCTGAAAAAGCAGAAAGCTCCCTGAGGCAGGAATAAAGGGGCCATGGAGGAGAATTGTCAGATTCTGGGACTAATCAAGGAATCTGGTTCCACACTCCATCATGGAAAGACTTCTTCTATATGCCAGAGGGATTTCAGAATTGCTATGAGCCAGTGATTACACCATGTCCATCACTCCTTACTTTGAATACTGAAGTAATAAACAACCCCAGGTGCTCTTGTTGAAAACAACAGATTTTTTTTTTTTCCCTTTGTATCTCTCTAGACGGAACCTCTACCCATTGTAGTCATCCCATGATCCAGGTTTTTGAACACTGCACTATCTTAGGGTACTGTTATCTTGTACACACCTTTAGTGTTTGCCATAAGAGTTTCCTCATTGAGGGAACATTGAGAATCTCAAACAGCCACTCAAGTGTGAAAGTCATTTCTATTCATACCATCATGTCATAATCTAAACAGCAGATGCTCCCACAAAAGGAGATGGAGAAATAATGTTGAACACCAAAAGGACAAATGGCTGGAACAGCATAGCAGATTGGGAAAAATTTCTCTGGCTGTGAAACAGCTATGGGATTGAAGTGGGAATAACTGGAAGCAGCAACTGCAGTTTGCAGGAGTACCTGTGGCTTTCACTTAGGTACAAAGTAAGTTTTGGTCTCACCGGGGAGAATGCAGCGGGAATAGAGAAAGGTAAAATGATCCAAAAAAAACATCCAGGAGGTAGAAGTAACAGAACTTGGAAACTGATTATACTCCTGAGGTAGGAAAAAAGGAGAAATCAACAGGTTAAAAAAAAAAATAATAAGTTGTAGGTGTTGAACAGTTAAGTGTGGTGCCATTCACTGAGAAATAAAGGAGAAGCTTACCCCATTGCATAAATTTTATATGTACAGGGAAATATAAAAAATTTACTTAGGATATGTCAAAAAATGTACATGTTCCTCAAACTGGTTACCAACAGAAAGAAAAGTAAAGAAAACAAAAGAAAGGGACTCTAGATAAATCCAACCAGGTTTGTTCTTCACAAATTCATTCCTAAAGTCCCACCAAATGAATTTCATCTGTATCTCATCATCCTCTTGCCTCTGAAAGAATCTGATAAAGTAAGTAAGTATTTTGAAAATATTGTCACCCTGGGGAAAAATTGGGTCTTATTGTTTAAAATTTGGGGGGGGGGGGGAGTGGAGACAAGTAGCAAATTCTGACAAAAATTGCTTGTTCCTTTTCCAAAAAGGTGAGACAAATGTTTTAAATCTATGAATAAAACCCAGAAATGAGATTTGGACTGCAAATAAAGATTTGAGAAGGCAGCATTAAGATGGCAATTTAACCTGTTGGTGGATACAATCACTCAGAAATGCCCAGGGACTGAAATAAGCACAATGGAGATACGTGGGAAAGTGACACAGATATTTAATTGGGTGGTTATGTGTAAAAAAAAAAAAAAAAAAAAAAAAAAGATAGAGGCAAGAGCTTGGAATAATTCTGAAGTCTCACTTGGTCAGCTGGGTGCATGGCAATGTCACCATGTGGGCCCTGAGTAGGAAAGGGCTTGAAGGAGAAATGACCACAAGGCTTATGGAAAGGTCAATATTTTGTGAGAAATTCCAAGGATGATTTCCAGGAGGGGGTTCAAAGCAAAATTTGTATGTCAGGAGGAAAGTGGGGGTTGGATGTAGAAGACATCCATGAGCACATATGAGACCCTCCAAGGAGTGTGGAAATGAGAGGACAAAGAGGAGGAGGATAGAACTTTGATTACATTAATGCTTATTAAGAGTGAATCCTCATACATGTGTGGAAATCTATTTTAGTTCATGATCCTCCTCCCTCCCTTTTTCCCTCCAGTTTGCTTGTCTATTAATCTGTATTTGATTGGTGTGAGTCTGTTGGGATGAATCCAACTATTAGTAATGCGGTATTTCTCATCCGGGGATTTGAGCTCCGACCTCCAACCCGTTAATTCGGGGCTGTGAGTCTGAGATCTCCCCAACTTGGGATTGAGCTGGACCCCAACCTGTTAATTCAGGGCTGTGTGGGCCTAAGTTCTTCCAAACCAGGAATCGAGGGGCTGAGATTGTGGCTCAGCGGCAGAGCACTCGCCTTGCACGTGCATGGCCGGGTTCGATCCTCAGCACCACGTAAACATAAATGCGGAATCCAGCCAGTCTCCGCCTGCTAATCCAGGACTGTGAATCTGGGTTCTTCTTTGGTTATGCAAATGAGTTTGAGCCCAAGCTCCTTCCAAATGCCTGGAGGTCTGAGCTTGGCTCCTCTTTGCCGATGAGATACCACTTTTATGCGACCACTAGGAATTAACTTTGTCTGTGCTTTTGTCTGTGCTCTTGATGTATTTCTGCTATATGACCACCAGGTTCTAATATATTTAATTATCAAAAATAAAACCAGTTCTATGGCCCTGTGGAATCTAGCCAGAAGCTTACTATACTAGCAAAATAACTAAGATTAGCTTTTGCAAATAGCCCCTCCCTGCAGGGTGTAACATTACTCATTGAAAAGCTAATGGTCTTTTTGTGTCTGTAAAAGACTCTCCCTTATCCTTCAGCAAATCTAGGATAGATAATATTGATCAATAGTAGGTACTTAGGATAACTATTTTGTTTTTTCCTGATTGACCCTGGAGTGTCCTGAAATTCTTTAAAGTAGCCTCCTATAGTTAATACTGGAATTCTTTGTTGTAATCTCCCTTACTGGAAATCCTTAATGTTACCTCCTTTACTGGAATTCTTTATTGAAATCTATAGTTGAAATGTAAATTGCTGTGTTTGCTGGGATGTATAAAAATCATGCTGAGAAAAGTAAAATCAGAAGAGTAGAAGGATTTCTACAACCTGTCTCGTGTTTGGATTATTTTCGTCTGTCGACGTTTCCCTCCAGCATTGGTCGGGCAGACCTTGACATCCTTGCTGAAGCTGGCCTTCAGCATATTAGGCTCTAATTAAAAAAAAAAAAAAAAAAAAGAGTTGAATCCTCTCTGATCTGTGTATTTTCTTAACAATTTCGTGATTAGACTCATTTCCCTAGCTAAATTATAATGACTTTGAGAAAAAAAATAAAACAAAAACACACAAAAAAATCTGTTTTGGGGTTTTGTTGTTGTTGTTGCTATGGGCCTCAAAGCATCCAATAGATTATTTGACACATAATACAGGCTGAACAGTCAGGTCAGAAAATAAAATACAGACATGGAAATTATTTTGATAAATACATTCAGGATACAACTTAGGAAAGCACGTAATAAATGGAAATAAATGGGCGAACAGGAAAAAAAAAAACATAAAATTTGGGTTCTTTCCAAACCTTCAAGTTATGAAATAACTAATAGTTACAACATTATCCACTTTAAAAAAAAAATTGTAGTAGATGGACAGAATACCTTTATTTATTTTTATGTGGTGCTAACAGTTGAACCCAATGCCTTACACATGCTAGACAAGTGCTCTTCCACTGAGCTACAGCCCCAGCCTCATTGTCCACTTTTGATGAGATTCAGAATCTCAGTATAGGTGAAAAACAGACTTTGTTTTTAATGAAGTTGTTGATGGATCAGGATAGCTTGAATTTTAATAAACACTGTCATGTTATTCTGCTTCTAAAATGAAATATGTGCTATGGTTTGAATGAGGTTTGCCCATTGAAACCCATGTTGAGGCTCCATTCCTCAGTGTGGCAGTGTTGGGAGGAGGTGCCTTGCAGAAGGCATCTGGGTCATGGGAGCAGAGCCCTCATGGATGGATTAATACTGTCTTGCAGGAGCAAGTTCTTGCTTTCAAGGAATCGGATTAGATACCTTCAGAATGGATTGTTGTAACCAAGCTGACCCCTTGAATATTGTCTTTTCCATACCCATCCATTTGCCCTCTGCTTTCTGCCATGAGGTTCTCACCAAAAGCCAAGCAGATGCTAGTGCCATGCTCTTACACTTCCAGAAATGTAAATCCAAATAATCTTCTTTCCTTGATAAATTAGCTAGTCTCAGGTATTCTGTTGTAGCAACAGAAAACAAGCCATAATGTGCTTTAAGATAGCATTAGTATATAGTAATCACTTGGAAACATATCATTTTAACTAGCTAGTCTCCATTTTTAATCTGTCGTACCTCTGAGTCCTCCCTGCGTATAGCTATTAGTCTTTAACCAGGAAACACCTCCTGGATTTTCATGAATATTCCAATAAAGGATACCCTAAAATTCCCCAGATTATTTTGCAGATTCAACTACCACCTGGGCTTCATTTCTTTCAAGCACATTGCCAGACCTATAAGACTTGTCAGCACTATTCTTAGGGACTAAGGGTCATTTTTTTTCTTAGATAAGAGGTCAAGAGAACAAAGTAGAACATATTTGTTCCTCTTGAAAAGAAGGACAAAAGGGTCAGAGAAACTGCTTTTACAGCTCCATTTAGCTATTCTATTTTGTTATAAGAAAGTTGTTTTAAACCTGCCTCTGCCCTATCTAAATCCCTGTTTAGATATCAGAGTCATATCTCCTTGATCCAGCTACTCCCAGTCTGCATTAGCCTTACCCTCCGCTAGTGTCTTGTGGTAGGAAATGCATCACTCAGACTCATGCCATTTTGACAGACAGCTTAAAGGCAGCAGCCTAGCAGGCAGAGTTGGAGGAGGTGTGCAAGGACACCCCAGGTCTACCATGCTACTTTCGGGCCTGTGCAGCTGAGCTGCCTAATTGGGTTCTTGCTCTTCAACAGCCTCCAAATAGCTGTTCAAGTCCCAGAGTTGGTGTGGAATTTTTTTTTTTTTCAATCTGGCTAATAAGATTTTCCAAGTCACCAAAGCCAGAGGGGTCTAGGAAAGAAAGCCTTCTTTGTTTAAAAAAAAAAAAAAAAAAAAAAAAAAAAAAGCAAAAGCAAGTTCTGTGGGACTTTCTGCTTTTGAATTTAGGAAAAGCAACCCAATTACATTGTGAAATGATTGTGAATGTTGAGGGATCTCGGTGGGAAAGGCAGCCTCTGACCCTGATGAGCACGGACTAGGGATATTGGTTTTAGTGCAAATCCTTTCTATGAAAGATCCAGAGGCTGAGTCTTTGTTCCAAAGAATTTAGAGAAATATCACAGAGTCAAGGGCAGCAATAGACTCTCCAAAGAGTTTAAGAATTTTATATGTGTTTATTTTTCCAGCCTGCATAATACAGATTCATTTTTTATATAAACTCAGGAAGTTGCTAGCATTGGTGGATGAGTAGAATTCAGTGAAATTTCCTTTAAAGACTGAGTGAAGTATTCCATCGGGTGTTAGTTAAGACTTCTAAGCCAAAGTGGGGTCTTGGGATATAGTTTTCATCTGGAATATTATATTTCATATAAATTTATAGTAGTCTCAATTTCCTGTAAATTTATCCACAATTTAACACTATAGGATACCATATTGGATGCAGATAGCAAATATAGGAGGAAATTATTCTTCATTCTGTGCGCTATAGCAAAGGCCTTTCAAGTCGTGACAGCAAGGAAGGATTAATCCTAACCTATCAGCTGCAAAACTCAAAAAAAAAAAAAAAAAAAAAAAAACCAAAAACACTTTCAATCAGCTTTGAGATTTTAATACTAACACATATGATTCCTTGAGCATATAGGAAGATGAGAGAGAATCCATGGCAAGGGAAGGTCATGCCTCTGTAATGGGAGAGCAGCTGCCCATCTACAGCAGGAGGCTCCCAGGTGGTAGTGCAGCAGCCAGTGCATTTTTTTCTGCAGTATTCTGATTTTTTTTTTTTTTCAAAAGAAGAGACAAATCCAGATTTATACGTGAAATCTCCCAATGTAAGAACATACTGGAGGGGCTGGGGTTGTGGCTCAGCGGCAGAGCGCTCGCCTCGCACATGCGCAGCCTGGGTTCGATCCTCAGCACCACGTAAACATAAATGCATTGCAATGTGTACAACTAAAGTAAATAAATAAATATTAAAAAAAGAACATACCGGCATCTTAATTTAAAATGTAAACACCTCATTTAAAGAATTGAGGGAAAAGTCAAATAAATTTCTAATAAGTCTATGCATATAAAGATCTCAGATGGTACTTAAAGATGCCTGTTATTAAAGCAATGGGAGCACAATACTGATAGGGCTTATCACTACATATTTCTAGGGCAATGGCACAATGAAAGCACAAAACAGCAGCATCACATCATCTGGAAACAAGTTAAAATGCAAATCAGCGGAATATCATTCAGCCCTAAGATGAAACCCTGTCATTTGAGACAACATGAATGAACCTGGAGGATAAAGTGCTAAGTGAAATAAGCTAGTTGTAAAAGGTTAAATACTGCATGATTTTACTGGTACATGGAATCTAAAAAAAGTGGATCTAAAAATATGGTAGAATGAGATGGATATCATTACCCTAAGTGCATGTATGAAGACACAAATAGTGTGAATATACTTTGTATACAACCAGAGATATGTAAAAATGTGCTCTATAAGTATAATATGAAATGTAATGCATTCTGCTGTCATTTATAGCAACTTAGAATAAAAAATAAATTAATTAATTTTTTTTAAAAAAGTGGATCTCAGGGATGGTGTTGTGGCTCAGTGGTAGAGCAGTCACCTGGCACATGTGAAGCACTGGGTTCAATCCTCAGCACCACATAAAAATAGATAAAAATAAAAGTGGATTTCATAGAAATAGAGAGTAGAATAGTAGTCACCCGAGGCTAGGGAAATTAGGGGTCAGTGAGGAATGTAGAGAGGTACTAAGTTATAATTAGGAGAAATAAGTTCTATTGCACAGCAGGGTAAATATATTTAACAATAATGTACTGTGTATTTTAAAATTGTTAGAAAAGAGGACTTTGAATGTTCTCACTTCAGAGAAGATACAAATGTTTGAGATGATGGATACGCTAATTACCCCAATTTGATCAGTATACAAAATATACATGTATGAAAACATTACATCTGTGCCCAATAAGTACGTACAAATATTATGTGTCAATTGAAAATAAAAAGTATTTTTTAAAAAATATAAATCATCAGGTTTGACTCCAGACCTACTGAACCAGAAAATCTGGAGATGAATACAGAAACCTGGGTTTTAATCAGCCCTTCAATGATTAATATTTGTTTTAGGATATTTTATGTCTTACTTCAAGATTCCAGTGTTTTGTTTTTTTTTTTTTTTTAACAAAATGTTTTAAGAAGAGCAAGCATTTGTTTGCATTTCATTTGAAATATTAGTTGATAAAATGCAAGCCAGAGTTTCCATATGTGCAGTGGAAATAAGGAGCCTCAGGTCCCAGTTCTTTAAGCTGCTTCTTGTCCCCTCCCTGTCTGAGGCTCCAACACCATCCTTGATTCAAGTAGCTCAGTAGAGCAGGTGGCCAACTATTCGTCAAACCTGTTTTTATTTTCCCTTTTCTGAAAAAGAGTTGAAACACTAAACTAAAAAATTCTCTTATCTCAGAGAAGATAGCCACTGAGAAGAGATCTTATAATTGTCCATTTAGTAAAAAGCTAGTCAAAGATTTAGAGGATAGTACAAAAAGGGGATCAATAAAAGTCTAACTTAAAAACTTATAAAAAAATGAACACTGGCCTGTCTTTACAACAAAGCACTAGAAATTCTAATACCCTAAATAAAAAGACCATGTTGGGAAAGATGAACTAAAGAGACAGATGGATTTGAATGCTGCCATCTTGGTTTCTTTTAGGACTTCTCTTTTAGAATCATGGATGTGGCTCATTGGTAAAGTCTTCTTGGAATGCAGCCCAAGATAAGCTGACTTTTCCATACTTCCTGCTCTTACACTTCATTTATACCTAATTTAGGGAAACCATGATTATTGGGATTTTGAGTCAATGTTTTTTGTTGGAAAGCCAACTTGTTGGGGAAACACATTAGCAAGAGCCAATTTTTGCTTCAAGACATGTTTTTATCACCTCTTCTGCTTACAACCTGGAATGTATACCATCTTTTGAGTATGCCAGCATTTAATAAGTTTTTAGAATAAGTGAATCAATGCTTGAATTTCAGTTGAATAATCCTTCCATGAAATCTTTAAGGACAATAACCCCAGCCTTGGTCTAGCTTCTTTATCAATTAAGTCTTATTCTAATACAGAATTGGTGACTTTTTGAAGGAAAAGGCATTTCCAGTCTGGAAAGTGGAGACACAGAGATGAGGGAGGGGAGTGAGAGCTGACAGCTATTCTCCAGCTGAGATAATGTATCTTTCATCTCAGATGCCAGCTCCAATTTGTCTGCCTGGAGCCATGTGTACAAAATCAGTCTTAAGCAGAGCACATTAGACTCACTGAAGATGCTGACTGAGTGAACCCTGGATGAGACCTGAGAAAGTTTATTTTTCTTAAATCTCCTCAAGGGATTCTGATGCCCAATCAGAGGTAAGAATCATGGCTGGAAGCACCCATCCAGATTCTGGAGGAAGGAGTGCTGAAATCAGCTCATGATGCCTGCCTGGAGTGTCAGAGGCAAAGCAGAGGTAAAGGTCCCCATATTTTCTGACTCTGCATTATATTCTTATTATCCTCTAAGATGCAAACATTTAAGCCTTTATTAATGCTAATTTATCAGAAAGGATCTTGAGGGAGAGAGGGAAACCATACCAAAGAAAATTATGCCAACAGGGAAGAAAGGCCACAGAAGTCAGGGTTCCCTGATTTTCAGATGTCTTAGAATTTACACTTCTCCACAAAGTAAAGTCACTGAATCACCAGAAATTATCTCCAATAGCCAAGTTTCCTTTTTATAATATAAGGAATCCATCAAAATTGGCTAGACCCAATTATTGGCAATAAAATGCCTTAAAGTGAATCTACAGTATCAAAATCAGGATGACCTAAAATTAAAGACAGCCTGTCAAAGAAAAATTTGCTGTCAATAACTACTCATAGACATAAACTCATATACTCTAGGAAATGAGAGTAATGTCTCCATCATATACGATGCTGTTATAACTTGCAGCCCCAAACAATCAAGCCTCAAATGATAGTGGAGGCATCTAGGTTAACCTCTTGAATGACAAATAAAGAAATCAAGACCAATTTGGATGAATGAATATTCTGATGTACTTCCAATTTTTTCTCTCAGTAATCCTCATTTTACCTCCTCCTTATAGAGACCATGAATCTAAGCTGTCTGCCTTCTACCTACCCCATCAATTCTCTTGTGTTCATTTCTTTCACTGTTTTGTTTATATTACTTGGTCTTCCTCTTCCATGCCTCTCCTGCCAATATCCTCAGCTTTCCTTGGCCACTACACTGTTTCTTGAACTTTCCTTCAAAACCTCAACCCAAGATCTTTTTAACTGTCAGCATTCTAGCTGCCACATCTGGCCAGATAAAATAATTTATCAGTGCAATATAAATGCACTTACTTCTCACCTCACTGCCCTCTGCTTCTGCCCCACTACTTCGTGGAAACTTCTTTTCATTCAAGTTTTCAATGATATTCTCACTACTACTAAACAAAGTTTCCTTTTTTAGGCTTCATATTAATTTATCTATAGCAGCATTTGCCCTAGTGACCACATCATCATAACTGAAATATTTCTCCCCTTTGGTTTCTGTGTTTTTCTTGCTATTTCTATGATCATTCCTTCTCTGTCTCTTTAATGGTCTTCTTTTTCTTTGTCTCTTCGTTGTCCAACATGGAGTGCTTTGGTATTCCATGCCTGGTCTTTCTCTGCTCTCACTTTTTACACTCTTCCGGGAAGGTTTTCATTAGACTTAGAGCCTGGGCACTGCATCCTTCCCTGAAGTAGTTCTACAACACATGTGGATAACATGTTCATTAAGTAGGAATTTCTATTTTATTTTTGTATCACCGAAGCCTCTTATATTCATTGTAAATGTGGGTGCTTGATAAATTCTAGTAGGTAAAGAGTAAATGAAAAATTCACTATTCATCTAGCTAGTCAATTTAGTTCTTTATGAATGTCATTCCTTAAATAAATTGTAATAAAAACTGGCCACCTTGAAAATCTTTACATGAGTTAATAAATAAGAAAAGAAGATGTTTCAGTTAAAAGCAATCTAATTCAAGACAAAGGAAATTAGGAATTACATTACATTTTTCATTTTTGGTTATTTGTAGATACTTAATATGTAAGGATTTTGTGAACAATGGAGTTCATATGTGACATTGCATAAGTACAATTGATACTTTCAAAACTTTAGTGATATTTTTTTTTTCTGAAATGTAGACCATACATGCATGGTATCTGAACTGATAGGAAGTGTTAGATAATAAAACAGAAAAATTTTATCTCATCTTATAGCTCAAGTAAGGCACACAAACTGTTAACCAGCACCTAAAGCTGATCCTCATTTCTTAAATGTTCAACATTGCTTACACTTAGCTTTCCAAACGGGATCATTCTAAAGCCACCCCAGTGAGCTTTCTTTGCAACTGTGCTTAAGGGTGATATTTGCACACAAGTGCTGAGGCTAAGTAACTTCTACAGATGAAAAATAAAATCCAAAGAAAGATAAAAATGAAGAGTTGATGTGAATCCCTAACACTACAGCCATATTCTTTGAATCTTAGATTTTGCAACATTCTTACCACACAAAAGTAGAGATTACTGCTGAGCTTCACCCCCTACTGTATTGGGTTATACTGTGTAAAACAAATCTACTGTCAGGATTTGGACAGAAGGAATGCAGAAAATGGTATTCTGCAAGGTCTGGCTCCCAGTATGAATTCAGCTTCGTTTTCTCATCTCGGGAACATATGAACTTAGACCTTAGTCATTATTTAAGTTTTATGGAATGAAAATTCCTTCACTGTGGTGTAACATATACATGAAATAAACTTATTTCTGGAGCATTTAAAAAAAAACATTTTTTTGCTATGCTCTTTCATAATCTTCACACAGTAACTCTACAGAAAATCAAATGACTGATGCTTTTAGGCTTAATACAGTTTCAAATCCCTAGGCCATTTATGGACCTTCTGCTATCTGGACTGCTGTCAAACAACAGTATAATATCTCTGTGACACCTTTAGAAAATAATAATAAAAAGGAAACTGTGGAACCCAAATGGCAGATACAATCATGCCGTTTCCTTCCTTGGAAAATGGTTCAAAATGTTCTATCACCATAACACTCCAGGACAAGGAAAACAATTCATGAAGAGGTATTATCTTCATTAATGGATCCTTCATATGGCATTTTTCAAGGTTGTCTGTGAGCCTTTTCAAAACTGGAGGAAAATAATTCATCCAAAGAATTTTTCTAATCCATACTGTAGGTGTGGGTGCATTCTTGAATAAAATAATTCAAAGTCTAGTAGGGAAAGAAGATCTGTGAAAAAAAAAATTATAGCATAGTATGATAAATACTGTACAGAGAGTCAACATTTATGGAGGCCTGTCAAGTGACAACTTACCAAACACTATGATAAATTCGTGATGTGAATAAACCATTTAATCCCCATATGGCTCTATGAGGCACCTTCTATTATTACCCCTCCCTTGTAATGAGTTTGATGGACTTTGAAGGTATCAACTTTGCTGGGCTACAGCCTCCAGCTATCCAATCAAACTCTAATCCCTGTGTTGCCATGGTGGTGTATTTTAGAGATATTTCATGTCTACAATCAGTATACTTTAAATAAATCCATAATCAATATACTTTAAACAAGGGAGATTATCCCACATAATCTGGGTAGGCCTGGTTTAATCAGTTGAAAGGTCTTCAAAGCATAGCTGAGCTGTTCATGAAAAAGAAAAAACTCTAAATTTGAACAACAAATTTTGCCCATTCCCCAGAGTTCCATCCCTTCCTGGCAGCCTGCCCTGGAGATTCTAGACTTGGGGAGCCAGATCTCACACTGACAGTCCACAGACAATCTTTAGGGGGGTGGGGAGGAGATGCTTTAGAACTCCTTCAACAATGAGTGATGACGGCAGCCTTTGGGACCTGCTGTCAGGTCCAAATTTCACACATACCCATCCTGCTCACTAGAACTCTGGTCATGTACCTGATTCCCAGTCATTTTTCAAGTCCCAGTCTCTCCTTCTAGGAGATCTTCCTTGGCAAGCACTGCCTGAGTTGGGGCTTCTTCCTGTTTCTTTACTTAGCCGTATGTATTTTCGGCTCCATATCAGTTATTTTAACTCTCTTAAAATTATGCCATGATGATCAGATTGTAAGCAATTTGAGGTTAGAGATGATGCCTGTTCTCTTTATTCTTATATCTTCCAAACCCAGGCCAGTTTTTGGCACGTGGTGGCTATCTTCTGTTTAATTGCATAGAGAAAACAGTTGAATACAATGGAATGTGTAATTAATTTATCATCACGATCAAAGCAAGGAACATTTGGTGGGAACTGAAGGGGTGAGAAGAGTTGGCACGGGGAGGGAGGAAAATGACTTTTACAGAGTACCTATCTGCGCCAGAGAGCTGGTAAGATTCTTTATACATGTTCTCTATTTAGAACAACATTTAGAGGTCATTTAATCCAACTTTTCACGGATGAGAGAAAACTTCAGGGAGTGATGTGAAATGCCCTATTCATGTACATGTGTATATTTTCATGCCCTGTTGAATCACATCTAGAAGTTTCTGTAGCTCCTTTTCTACATTGAACTTTACAATGTTCAGTGTAGCCCTGAAAATCCAGTCCAAGCACTTCTTTCACCTTAAATCTTTCTAGAGAGGCCTTCTTACTCCATCACCAATTCTTTCAATCAGAATTGAGAATTACTTCCTTTGGACCTCTCTTGAACCAGTATTTCTAGCAGACACATGGATATAGTTGTTCTACACAGGGACTTTGCATACAAGCTCACTGAGTTTAATTTGCCCTTCACATCTATGGGCCCCATCACCTTTAGCAGGTTATTTAACCTCCTTGGCTTTGTTTACTCACCTATTGTCTAAGCCAGGACACAATCAGAGGAGCAGAGTAACTAGGAGATATATATCAAGAGATTTATTAAAAGGAATTGGTTTACATGATTGCATGGTCTGCCTTTTGGCTGTCCACGCTCAGACAGAGAAAAGAACCCATAAAACCCATATATGGAATCTCCCTCCACCCTGCACAAACCATCAGTGAAAGTAAACATGCCCGAGCTCCAGTCCCTTCACTGCACATTTGCCTCTGTTGCTCCTGAACTTGGAGCGTGAACCCACTCAGCATTTCAGCCAGACTCCAACTTCTATGTAGCTGGCTGGCTTCCAGTGATAATTTGATGTCCTGTGGTGTGACAACAATAATTTAGTTCTGTATAAAATGGAAGGTAATAATTAGAGTGGGAGGAGAAAGTGCAGTGATTTTCCTGTTGCAGAAACTTTTCTAACCACATTTGATCAATTTAAAACTTGACCTTTCTTTCTTTCTTTCTTTCTTTCTTTCTTTCTTTCTTTCTTTTTTTCTTTCTTTTACAGGTCTTCTATTTTTTTCCTGTTATGAAAAAATATTTTTTATGAGGGAAATCACATGATTTATATGTTTTGCGAATGACAGTTGTACAAGAGAATTATGTGAAATCCATCTTTGTGCGGAATCTTGGGAGAAGATCATGAATTAACAGTCTTGATGAGACTAAATATACCAGCCATTTGGAGAAAAGGGCAGAGAAAGGTTAGAATCAGATACCTGAGGTTTCTTTAAAAATGGGATGTAGGCCTCTGGAAGAACTATAGCAAATACTTTAGGAAAAAAAAAGATATCAAGAGCTCCAGCTACTTGGCAAACTTACTGGAATAAGTTTGTGTCTCACTCCACATACACACAATGCAGGTAGAACTTCCTAGAGGGAGTCTTAGTCCAGCCAAGGGAGGTCTTAGTCCAGTTCTTACTTGGAGAGTGAAAGTCAATATGGGGGACAGTCCTTGGAGGTTTCAGTGGCATGGAACACTGCATATGCTGATTGACTGTGTACAAGTAATGATCTTAAATTATTTATGTGAAGAAATCATTTCTCCCCAATGAAGTGCAGGCTTCGCTGGAATAAGACTGCCCTAGAGGAGCCCAGGAGCAATGCAAGGCACAGGCAAAGAAGTCCCAGCAAACCAGTGGGACCAGAGGAAACCAGAAGCAAGGCATGAACAGAGAAATGCAGTACTACAGTAGCTTCAGAAGAAGACCCACTCATGAGACCCAAGAGGACATCAGATGTAAGAGAAATGGGATGAGAACTTCATTCATCTGCCAAGAAGGGCCCCAGAGCCTGCATGCCCTGTGCCTGTGTGCACAGCATGTGGCGCAGGTTGGAGGGGGGTGAAGAACATCCATGCATCTACATGGAACACTGAAACCCTGTCCTGGAAGAAAGGCAAGAGCTTTACACCAAACCTCTGAGAAGGGCACGAGGGGAGGAACATTTGCTCTTCTTGATCAGAGTTCAAGTTGGCTCCTTGGCCTCCTTGAGTCTGAATAAAATACCCTGAAAATATGGAAGATATTTTTTCCCAAGGTCAAGGGAACATTCCTGTTCTGATCATATCTGCTACAGAAGAGAGGAAAGGAGAGGGGAGGGGAGGACAGGAGATGAGAGAATAAGCCAAAATTTGGATAAACCAGAATTACTAAGAAAGACTTCCCTGAATTTCTTAATCTCACTAGCTCTTCTATTTTTGCCCTAATCAGGTCTTATTGCAAAGGACAAAACTCGATTCCTATAACCCTTCACCTGGAAGAATGTATAGGGCAATTAAGCTAGAAGATAAATTTGGTAATCCCTCCTTACCTGTGGTATCAGTTTCCATGATTTCAGTTACCCTGGTCAATTACAATTTGAAAATACTAAATGGAAAATTCCAGAAATAAACACTTCAAACATTTGAAATAACTTTTATCATGGTGTATTGTTATAATTGTTCTATTTTCTTTTTGTTCATCTATTATTGTGCTTCATTTACAAATTAAATTTTATCATAGGTCATATGCATAGGAAAAACTGTGTATATGGGCTTTGGTCTTATCTGCAGTTTCAATATTCACTGGGGATCTTAGAACATATCCTCAATCAATAGGAGGGGGATACTATAAGTGCAACAGATTTAGAACTATGTCTCACAGAGAAACAAATGCACCTGCATTTGAAAATCAGGCCTTCTAGAAAAATAGGACAGCAGTCAGGACAGATCCAGGTCCAGCAATTTGTTTAGTGGTATTTGCCAATTATTGCTGCTCCATGCTCTTCCATTCTAACACTTGGTTACCTGCCGGTTAGTATATACATGAACCGATTTCCACTCACCATAGGGCTTCTGCTCCCTGTGGATCCCATTTATTATCTTCTCTCTGTTTATCACTCACTGTTCTCCAACTGTCTGCTGGAGTCTACTGTTCAAACTCCCTGAAGTGTAGATCTGAGCACTTGGTGGGAAAGGTTCATGCTGTCAGCAACCAGCCCTGCCCATTCAGCTGTGGCCAGCCAGGGCAGCAGGGTCACACCCTGTATGTAATGAACAGTTCACAGTGGCTTGCTTGGTCAGAAGGGGACCGTGGCCTGTCACACATTCCGTGTATTGTTGTCTCTCTTAGAAAGACAGCATGTTTTATGGGAATATACATATTGTAAAAAACAGTAGGTGTCGTATGCTCAGACAAAAGTGAATTAAGAGATGTTATCATATTCTTCTTAGGAAGAAAATGGTATTTTAAAAAGTATACACAGGCATATGTGTGCATATATATATACACACACTTTTGATGATAGAAAATGATATTCTAGGAATCCTGATGTGCACATCATAGAAAACAGACTTTTTTCTGGTTCTTCCAAAGAGCAAGGAGAGAGCAAAGAAGTACTAGAAGAGGTGAGTAATACAGCAAATTCACAAAATGTTTAGTGTGAAACTGGTGAAGGGCTTGGGTCTGTGCCTTCGTTGTGAGAACACACAAAGAAATACATACTGATGCAGAAATAGAGAGCAAAGAGAAAATACTTTGAAAAAGCAAAAACGAAAAGTAACTTGGGAGGCTGAAACAGGAGCATCACAAGGTCCACAGCTTGGTCGGCTTAGGGAGACCCTGTCTCAAAATAAAAAATAAAAAGGTCTGGGTGCAGTGGCACATGCCTATAGTCCCAGTGGCTCAGGAGGCTGAGGCAGCAGGTTCACAAATTCAAAGCCAACCTAAGCAATTTAGCAAAAATATGTCTCAAAATAACCATAGCCAGGGATGTGGTTCAGTGATTAAGCACCTCTGGATTCAATCCCTGGTACTCCCTAAAAAAAAAAAAAAAAAAAAAAAAAAAGAAAGAAAAGGCTGAAATGTAGCACAGTGGTAAAGCAACCCTGGGTCAAACCTCCAGTTTAAAAAAAAAAAAAGTCATACATGTTATATATTTAGCAATCTAAGAAAGAAAAAAAATTTTATAAGGCATATAAGACAGAATATTTTATTTACCATATACTGTTCATTTGATATGTGTCCAATCCTCTGAGAATTACCTTTTACTCTTTTTTGTGGGTAAGTCTCTGAGCCCCATGAGGTATATATCCTCAATTTGCAGAAGAAACTATACATAGAAAAGGTATAATTTATAATTATATAACCTCAGAGACATTATGTAACTCTCATGAGATAACACAGCTATATGTGTTGCTGCTATGTCTTTATGTGTGGCATTAAACTGCTTTGGTAAATAAACTCAACCCGGCCATTTTTTTAATTTTAATTTTTAAAAACGATACACACTTCATTTTGAGTGAAACACACAAATATCAAATGAATAATTTGGTGAGTTTTTACGCATGTGCAAAGCCTTGTGCTAACCACCAAAACCAAGATACAGAACATTCCCATCACCTCCAAAAGCTCTCTCCTGCCCTTCCAAAGGCACTGCTCAGCTATAGTTCTTAATATCCATTGTGTATTAATGTTTTGCTTATGCTTATTAATACAAATAGAAGAGTAGACTATATCTCTTTTGTGCCTGGCTTCTTTTAGTCTTGAGTATGTGAGGCTTCTCAATTGAGAAACATTTGGGTTGCTTCTAGTTAGGAGTATTAGGATCAAAACTTATGTTAATATTCATGGAAAGTCTACTGTGGACACGAACTTTCACTTGTCTTGGGGACATACATGATTGGAATTGCTGTTTCTGAATGCAAGCATGTTTAAGTTTATAATAGCTTAGAAACCTTTCAAAGTGATTGTCTCACTTTGCACTCCCAACTATACTGCATAACCTGCCAATTGTTCCATCATCTCACCACATTTTGTGTTAAGAATTGGTAATTCTTGCCATTATAGTAAATATAAATTAGCATTTTATTATGGTTTTAATTTGAATTTCTGAAGACTAGACTAAGAATATTGAGCAAATTTTCATGTACTTATTTGCTAATTCTTCATCTTCATTTGTGAAGTGTCCAATTCTTTGGCTTCTTTTAATTAAGGAGTTTGTCTTCCATATTAATTTCTTTATGCATTCTGGATTTAAGGCTGCTGTCAGATCCACATGTTGTGAATATTTTTTAACTATGTGATTTGCCTATTCCTTTTCTTTGCTGGACAGAAATTTTTGTTTTTCATGAAGTCCAGTTTATCTAATGTTTAAATGTTTATTACTTCAATATTCTCTTCAATATCTCTTTGCCATCCCTATGGTCATTGACTTATTTTCCTTTTTTTCTTCCAGAAATTTTATAATTTTAGATTTTACATATACATTTATAATCCATCTTGAATAAACTTTGGGATGGGTATGTTTCAAGATTCATCTTTTTCCTACATTTATCCAGTTGCTCCAACACATCTTTTTATAAAGATGTTCCTTACCACATTAAAATATCTTGGTACTTTGCCAAAAATTCATTGAAAATATCCAAATGGTTCTACTTCTACATTCTCTTTTCTGTGTCATTCATATATATGTTTATATTTTGACCATTATCCTACTATCTTATTGCCAGTTTCATATTAAGTTTTGAAATAAAAATCAGGTAGGATAAATTTGCCAACCTTATTATTTTTATCAAGTGTGACTTGGGTATTCCAGATGCCTTGCATTTCCAGCTTAAAAAAAAAAGTATCCTGAGATTTCTATTGCTATTGCATTAAATCTATAAGTCAATTAAAAGAGCAATGACTTTATAACATTCCCACTGTAAGCTTTACTGGAGAGTATGGTCAGTCCAGGAAAAAAAAAAAAAAAAAAAAAACTATGTGTGAGAAATAAAGGGGAGAGAGTGGAAAGCCCAACACTGACATAAAATCACTAGCATAAGAGAAAGTGCACCCTAAGTATGTTAAGATTGAAAAAGAACCCTGATGGATGAGTACAGACAAGACAAAAGACTTAAAAGACTCCAGGAAGGATTCTTTCGAAGGCAATGCTTCAGAAGGGACAAGAATGAAATGCAAGCAACAGTGGCCCTTTGAACACTGTGCAGCAAAAGGAAGACCAAAAAAAAAAAAAAAAAAAAAAAAAAAAAGCCAGAAAGATATTCAGAATCCTGCAAAACAAAATGATATCAAATATCAAAGGGAATAGAACCATTCCTCTTTCTCTTTCACCCCACAAACCATTTGGTAAATGAATTGTCTATCGCTTTTCTGATAAAAGAGAGTGATTGTAAACTAGTTCTCTCGTAAACCAGTCCATACCAACAGAACTGAATTTGAACTGAAGACATAGATACAAGCCATATTTTTCAATGCATATGTAATATAAAAAGAAAATAGAAAACTAGCATCAAAATGAACTCATTTTAAAAACTTTTCAACTGGTAAGCCCTTCTTTCCCACCCCAGAAAAACACAATCAAGCAGGATAAAGGTATGACTGAGCCCTCAGCATTTGGGATTATGAAAAATATTACTTGAATCAGAAATTCAAAACCAAGAAAATAGAGAAAAAAGGAACAAGAAAGGAAATGGGATTTGATGAAACTCCTGAGAGGCAGAGAAGAAAAAAAAAATCAAGATCATACCACACAATAAAAAGAAAGTATAGGGTGCACTAGAAAGAATTAATTTCAATGAAATTTTAATAAAAGGAATGGAAACAAAAGAAAATATAACTAAAATAAAAGCATGAAATAGGTAAATAAGTAAAGATGTTCATGAAGAAGAGTTCTGAAATAGAAGAGAAGTAAAGAGGGTCCAATTTATATATAATTTGAAGTCTTTAAAAAAAAAAGACCAAAAACCATTTTTTGTAGTAATATTTAAAATATTTAAATGTATATTTTAAATTTAATTTTAATATAAAATATTTAAATGTATTTAAATATTTTAAATATATATAAGTAGTAATATTTAAAATCTATATATAACAAATATTATGAAATAAAATAAAATATGTACCAATGTACTGAAAGGACCCACGATGTGGCCCACAAATACATTTCCTAGGTATATCCTACTAAAACCATTAGATCTTAAGTTGAATCAGTCTTCAAAGCCTTTTTTTCATACTATCACATCAGCAAGGCAACAGTAAAGATGTTCTAAAGAAAAGAGGAAAAGGGGAAAATCAAGAAAATAAGCTATGAAGCAAGAATCTTATATCCAGTCAAGGTGAATTCTAATTACCAAGACTATAGACAAATAGCTTTAAATATGCAAGGAATTAGGGGATTCTATAGCAATGAACTTTCCCTGAATAAACTACTAGAATTTGAGTTTTATGTACCCAAGAGATAACTTAGAATAATTTAGCAAAAAGACCAATGGTGAAGATTTAATATGTTTGGTAGTAGATCTAAAATGAAAATATAAATGGGGTTAAAAGTGAAAATATAATGTTCTGTTATGTATTATATGCTATAACAATTTCACATCAACATAGGTGAATGGCTTTAGCCAATTAAAATTTAAAAGATTTACAAATGGATCATAGAGACCATGACCCAACTGTACAACATATGAGTGTTATTCTTTAAACAAAATCTTTCTGAAAGGCTGAAAGTAAAGGGATGAGCTACTGTCACTGTCATCTGTTAGTAAGGCTGGCACAGCTACGCACCTCACAACTGGGGAGAGGGTACTGCTGCCCAAACACGCATTGAAGGGATTCCTCACCAAGTCTGGAGGGAGAAAGAAAGTATGACACAAAATAAAACCGACATTTCTTCAGGGTAAAGTAAAGTAAGTGCACTGCACCCTGCCTCTCACCATGAATGCAATTATAAACCTAAACTATCAGTGAGCTTAACAGGTTTGTTTCCTACAGTATTCCGTGACCGCATCTCAACACAATCCAAAACCTGGAGATGGATACCAGGGCCCAGAGAAAGTCCCCCCAAAATCCTTCTGGTTCTGCTTTGAAGAATGCAAAAAGAATTTCTAATACATGAAAAGTGTGGTGGGGGAGTCTGGTTTTCTCTCATGTTTTCTTTTTTGGCAATGGTGGTAGAAATAAAAGTATTGTGAGTTAGCGTCCTAACCCACAGTAAGGGTTGGGGTGGGTAAGAAGAATAGAAGTAGTTTGGATTAGACAGGAGAATGAAGGGAAGGGTGGGGGAATGGGAATAAGAAAGGCAGTAGAATTGGACATTACTATCTTATGCGCATATATGATTACATGACCAATGTAATTCTACATCATATAAAATCAGAAGAATGAGAAGTTATACTCCATATATGTATAATATGTCAAAATACATTCTACTATTATGTATAACTAATAAGAACAAACTATATAATACATATATATTTCTATTTATGTATAAATATATAAGTATATAAACATACACAAATATCAATGGGAGCCCATAGATCCTATATTGTTGAGGAGAGGAACCTTGTTCTATGATCAGAGAAGCTATCATTTGCATTATTCAGCTTTCCATTGCTGTGATAAAATACCAGAACAAATCAACTAAAAGAGAAAAGATTTATTTTGGTTCATGGTTTCAGTCCATGATCAGATGGTTTCACTATTTCTGAGTCTGTGGTGAGGCAATACATAATGGCAGAAGGTTGTGGTAGAGCAAAGCTGCTCATCTTGTGGTGTCCAGGCAGTAAAAAAAGAAAAAGACTGGGGACAAGATAGACCTTTCAAAGTAACACCCCCATGGCTTCCTTCCTTTAACTAGGCCAGGCCCCATAATATTTCTGTCCCTCTCAACTGCACCATAAGTTGGTGACCAACTCTTTAACACATGGTCTTTGTGGAACATTTTAGATCCAAACCAAAACATGGTTCCAAGAAGGCCAGTTCTCATGATCAGCTCTGGACATGGAAGTTATGGGACGTGTATATCAAGGTGATGAAACTAAAATCACAAAGTTCTGGCCAGAAGACTTTAAGAGGGAGCCCCAGGGAAACAGTGCCAGAGAAATAATTAAGAGGCAAGACTTGAAGAGCATGATCCAAGAAAGTTGTTTATAAAATGATGGACTCATATCAGAATTGTATTTGTGTGGATCTGACATTACACGTACAGCAAATACTTTGATAACTTCACTAGAGATTAGACCAGCACACAGGAATCAGCCTACCCAATGATTGGTGTAAATGGGACAAATTTAAATTCAAGACTTTAAAAACAGACCAATCATTAAAAATGTAGTCTACAAAAGGCTGATGCTTACTTTCAGCATAAATCAAATAAAGTTGATTGCCTACAAATACAAAAAATAAAGCATTCACCATATAATTCAAATAAAGCCCATAATATCATAATATAATATTTAGAATACATAGGACATAATTCAAAATTAATAATCATAAAAGCAATCAGAAAAATTTCACTCATAATGAAGGACAACACTGATCAGATGTACATGTTGATATTATTTGACCATGATTCTAAATAACCATTATAAATGCACAAGTAATGAAATGAATGGAAAGATTAAACACCAACATGCAGAAAAAGAAGATATTAAAAAATCAAAGGAAATATTGGAAGTGAAAAATAATTAAAATTTAAAACTCAGCGAATAGGTTCAATACCAGAATGGGGACCAAAAAAAGAAAGAATTGGTAAACTTGAAACTATGTCAGTAGAAATTATGCAATCTTAAGAAGAGAAAAAAAGATTCAGGAAAATCAATTAATTAACAGAGTCCCAGAAAGCTGAAATTCCAAAAGGTGTACCTTTCTGTCACTAAGCTTCAGGAGAAAAGAAAGAGTACAGTGCAGAAGAAATTTTTTTTTAAGTCAAGAACTTTCATCTTTTATTTTTTATTTTTTATGCATGAACAAAGGAATAATTTTTTATTATTTATTTACTCTAATTTGTTATACATGCTTGCAGAGTGCAATTCCTTTCATATTAAATATAAAGAGCGCAGTTTTTCAAGTCAATGGCTTTACACAAAGTATTTTCACACCATTTGAGTTTTTATACATGCACTTAGTGTATTGATGTCCAACTCATTCTGCCATTATTCCTATCCCGTTTCCTCCTCCACTTCCCTCCCCTACTTTGTTCTATTTAACATTCCTTCATTCCTCTCATCCCCCTTCCCTTGCCATTATAATTCAGTATCATCATAGCAAAGAAATCATTTGACCTTTGTTTTTTTGGGATTGACTAACTTCACTTAGCATTATTTTCTCCAACTCCACCCATTTACCTGCAAATGCCATGATTTTATTCTCTTTTAGTGCTAAGTAGTATTCTATTGTGTATATATACCAAAGTTTTTCTATCCATTCATCAATTGATGGGCATCGGGATTATTTCCACAATCTAGCAATTGTGAATTGTGCTGCTATAAACATTGATATGGCTGTGTCCCTATAGTAAGCTGTTTTTAAGTCCTTTGGGTATAGAACAAGGAGTGGGATAGCTGGGCCAAATGGTGGTTCCATTCCAAGTTTTCCTAGGAATCTCCATACTGCTTTTTAGATTGGCTGCACCAATTTGCAGTTCCACCAACAATGTATAAGTGAGCCCTTTTCCGCACATCCTCACCAGCATGTATTGTTGTTTGTGTTTTGATAACTGCCATTCTGACTGGAGTAAGATGAAATCTTAGAGTAGTTTTGATTTGCATTTCTCTAATTGCTAGAGATGTTGAACATTTTTTCATATATTTGTTGATTGATTGTATATCCTCTTCTGAGAAGTGTCTGTTCAGTTCTGTAGCCCATTTATTGATTGGGTTGTTTGCTTTTTTTGGTGTAAAGGTTTTTGAGAGTTTTATATATCCTTGAAGTTAATGTTCTGTCTGATGTGCTTGTGGTAAAGATTTGCTCCCATTCTGTAGGTTCTCTGTTCACCTCACTGATTGTTTCTTTTGCTGAGAAGAAACTTTTTAGTTTGAATCCATCCCATTTATTAATTCTTGGTTTTAATTCTTGCACTATAGGGGTCTTATTGAGGAAATTGGGTCCTAATCCAACATGATGGAGATTTGAGCCTACTTTTTCTTCTATTAGGCGCAAAGTCTCTGGTTTTATTCCTAGGTCCTTGATCCAGTTTTGTGCATGGAGAGAGATAGAGGTTTAATTTCATTTTATTACATGAGGATTTCCAGTTTTCCCAGCACCATTTGTAGAAGAGGCTGTATTTTCTCCAATGTATGTTTTTGGCTCCTTTAATATAAGATGACTTGGGTTAGTCTCTGTGTCTTCTATCTGCACCATTGGTCTACTGGTCTATATTGGTGCCAATACTATGCTGTTTTAGTTACTATTGCTTTCTGGTACAATTTAAGGTCTGGAATAGTAATGCCACCAGCTTCCCTCTTCTTGCTATGAATTGCTTTGGCTATTCTGGGTCTCTTATTTTTCCAGATGGATTTCATGATTGCTTTTTCTATTTCTATGAGGAATAATATTGGGATTTTGATTGGGATTGCATTGAAATTGTGTAGTGCTTTTGGTAGAATAGTCATTTTGACAATATTAGTTCTACCTATCCATGAACAAGGTAGATCTTTCCATCTTCTAAGATCTTCTTTAATTTCTTTCTTTAGTGTGCTGTAGTTTTCATTGTACAAGTCTTTCACTTCTTATGTTAAGTTGATTCCCAAGTATTTTTTTTTTTGAGGTTACAGTAAATGGGGTGGATTTCCTAGTTTCTCTTTCTAAGGATTTGTCACTGATGTACAGAAATGCTTTTGATCTATGGGTATTGATTTTATATCCAGCTACTTTGCTGAATTCATTTATTAGTTCTAGAAGATTTCTGGTGGAATTTTTTGGATCTTCTATGTATAGAATCATATCATCTGCAAATAGTGATAATATGAGTTCTTCTTTTCCTAGCCATATCCCTTTTATTTCTTTCATCTGTCTAATTGCACTGGCTAGGGTTCCAAGAACTATGTTAAATGGAAGTGGTGAAAGAGGGCATCCCTGTCTTGTTCCAGTTTTTGGAGGGAATGCTTTCAATTTTTCTCCATTTAGGATAATGTTGGCCTGGGGCTTAGCATAGATGGCCTTTACAATGTTGAGGTATGTTCCTGTTATCCCTATTTTTTCTAAGGTTTTGAACATGAAGGAGTGCTGTGTCTTGTCGAATGCTTTCTTTGCATCAATTGAGATGATCATATGATTTTTATCTTTGAGTCTATTGATGTGGTGAACTACATTTATTGATTTCCTTATGTTGAACCAAACTTGCATCCCTGGAATGAATCCCACTTGATCTTTTTGATGTTTTTGTATTCTATTTGCCAGAATTTTATTGAGAATTTTTGCATCTATATTTATTAGACATATTGGTCTGAAGTTTTCTTTCTTTGATTTGTCTTGGACTGGTTTTGGAATCAGGGTGATATTGGACTCATAGAATGAGTCTGAAAGGGTTCCCTCTTTTTCTATTTCATGAAATAGTTTGAGAAGTATTGGTATTAATTCTTCTTTAAAGGCTTTGTAGAACTTGGTTGTGTATCCATCCAGTCCTGGGCTGTTCTTGGTTGGTATTTTTTTTATGGCATCTTCTATTTCTGTGCTTGAAATTGATCTATTTAAATTGTGTATATCATCCTGATTCAGTTTGGGCAGATAGTATGTTTCTAGAAATTTGTCGATGCCTTCATTATTTTCTATTTATTGAAGTATAAACTTTCAAAATAATTTCTAATTGCTTCTGTATTTCCGTATTGTCTGTCATGATGTCTCCTTTTTCATCACAGATAGTGGTATTTTGAATTTTTTCTCTCCTTTTCTTAGTTAGCATAGCTAATGGCCTATCAATTTTATTTATTTTTTCAAAGAACCATCTTTTGATTCTGTCAATTTTTTCAATTGTGTTTTTTGTTTCAATTTCATTGATTTTGGCTCTGATTTTAATTACTTCCTGTCTTCTACTGCTTTTGGAGTAGATTTGTTCTTCTTTTTCTAGGCCTTTGAGGTGTAATGTTAGTTCATTTATTTGTTGACCTTTTCTTCTTTGAAGGAATGAACTCCATGCAGTGAATTTTCCTCCTAGTACTGCCTTCATAGTGTCCCAGAGATTTCGATATGTTGTATTGGTGTTCTCATTTACCTCTAGGAATTTTTTAATCTCCTTCTTGATGTTTTCTCTAACTCATTGTTCATTCAGTAGCATATTATTTAGTCTCTAGGTGTTGGAGTAGGTTTTGTGCAGAAGTACATTTAAAAGAATAATGATTTTAAAATGTCCCAAACTTGTCAAAACACATTACATTCAAAGATGCAAGAGGCTGAAAATTTTCCAAATAAAATACCCCTCATTTTTAATCAAATAAATGAAAACTAAATATGTTGAAAATAGCCAAAGAAAAATGATACACTGGTTGTAGAAGAACAAAATTTGAAAAACCGATTACCCATAAGAAACTGCGTATTACAGAAGGATTTAGAACAATATTTGTAATGTGTTTAAAGAACAGAGCTAAAAAACAAGGTTTTTTTTTATAACCAGCAAAAATATCTTTCAGATATTGGTGCTTGGAAATATGGAAAGCCACATATAACAAAATGAAATTAAACCGCTTGTCTTTCACCCTGCATGAAATTCAACTCAAAGTGGATCAAAGACTTAGGTGCTAGAACAGAAACCCTGTGCCTAATAGAAGAAAAAGTAGGTGCAAATCTTCACCATGTCAGCCTGGGATCTGACTTTCTTAACAAGACCCTTAAAGAGCAAGAAGTAAAATCAAGAATCAATAAATGGCATAGATTCAAACTAAAAAGCTTCTTCTCACAAAAAGAAACAATAATGTGAAGAGAAAGCCTATAGATTGGTAAAACATCTTTACTACATGCACCTTAGGTAAAGCATTAATCTCTAGGATATATAAAGAACTCGGAAAACTTAACACCAAAAACAAAAACAAATAACCCAATCAATAAATGAGCAGAGTTAAAGAACAGACACTTCACAGAAGAAATACAATCAATAAATATGTGAAAAAAATGTTCAATATCTATAGCAATTAGAGAAATACAAATCAAAACTACTCTAAGATTCCATCTCAATCCAGTCAGAATGGCAGTCTTCAAGAATACAGGCAACAATAATTGTTGGTGAGGATGTGTGGAAAAGGTATATTCATACGTTGTTGGTGGGACTACAAATTGGTGCAATTGGTGCAACCACTTTGGAAAGCAGTATGGAGATTCCTCTGAAAACTTGGAATGGAACCATCATTTGACCCAGCTATCCCACTCCTTGGTTTATACCCAAAGGACTTAAAACCAGCGTACTACAGTGATGCGGCCACATCAATGTTTATAGCAGCCCAATACACAATAGCTAAACTGTGGAAACACCCTAGATGCTTTTCAATAGATGAATGGATAAAGAAAATGTGGTACACATATTCAATGAAATATTACTCAGCTTTAAAGAAGAATGAAATTATGGCATTTGCCAGTAAATGGATAGAGTTAGGGAATATCATGCTAAGCGAAATAAGCACATCACAAAAAACCAAAGGCTGAATGTTTTCTTTGATATGTGGATGCTAATTCACAGTAAGGGGTGACAGGGAAGAATAGAGATACTTTAGATTAGGTAGAGGGGAGTGATGGGGGAAGGGAAGATGGGGATAGGAAGTATAGGAGAATAGAAAAGACATATATGACTGCATGACCAATGTGATTCTACAACATGTACAATCAGAAAAATGAGAAATTATACCCCATTTATGTATGATATATCAAAGTGCATAAATGCATTCTACTGTCATATATAACTAATTAAAACAAATAAAAAGTTTTAAAAATATTTTTTTCAAAAATGAAGATGAAATAAAGACATTCTTAGATAAGGAAAACTGATAATTCATTTCCAATAAGAATTGCTCCAAAAGAATTGTTAAAAGAACTTCTCTAGCCAGAAGAGAAATTATACCAGAACATCAGTGTGAAGGAAAATGAACAGAAATAGTAAATATTTAGGTAAATACGATTAGGTCTTTTTTCTTCTAATACTCCTTAAAATATGTTCAACCATGAGCGCAAAAATTATGACATTGTCTGACAGAGTTTTCAATGTGTGTGTACATAACATTTAGAATAAGTAAAACAGACGGGGTACAAGGACTTATATGGTTGTCAAAATTTCAAAATTCATTTGAATTGACTACAATTGTTTCTAAGTAGATTCTGGAAAGACACATATGTGTATTACAATTTCTAAAACAACCAGGAAATTATACAAAGAAATTGAGTAAAAGTTAGATACATTTTAAGAGTATAAAAAGTATAAAAATATTTCAAAATAAGGTAAAAAAGGAAACCAAGCAACAGGAAAGAGAAGGAACAAACAGAAAACAAACATGAAAACCACAGACATAAACCCAAATACAATAACTGCATTAAATATAAATTATCAAAGAATAGCATTTTTATTAATATTTATTTATTTGTTTTAGTTTTACACAATGCCTTTATTTTTACATGGTGCTGAGGATCGAACCCTGGCCATGCACGAATTAGGCGAGCACTCTACTGCTGAGCCACAACCCCAGCCCCTCAAAGAAAAGCATTTAAAAGACAGATTGATAGAATGACTATATGCTCTTAATGGGAACCTCACTTCAAATATAATCATATAAGTAGGTTAAAAGTTAAAGGATGTATAAAGGTATACAATGCAAACACTAACCAAAAGAAAACTAGAGTAGCTATCAGAAAAATTAAACTTCAGAGGAAAGATAATCCCAAGAATACTTATAATAGGATTAATTTGCCAAGAAGATATCAAAATCCTAAGTGTGTACATACCTAACAAGTGAGCTTTTTAAAATGAAACAAAAAGCTAAGTAGAAAAATCCACAGTTATCATTGGAGACTTCAAAACTCCTTTCCTCAGCAACTGAATAGAATTATAAAGCAGAAAACCAACAAGAATATAGATGATAAGAAAAACACCATTCTTGGAGGCTGAGGTAGGAGGATTGCGAGTTCAAAGCCAGCCTCAGCAATGGTGAGGAACTTAGCAACTCAGACCCTGTCTCTAATAAAATACAAAAAAAAAAAAAACAGGTGGGGGGGTGCTGGGGATGTGGCCCGGTGGTCAAGTGCCCCTGAGTTCAATCCCTGGTACCAATAAAAAAAAAAAAAAAAAAAAAAAGAAAAAAGAAAAAACACCATTGTCAGCTGGTTCTAATTGATGTTTACAGAAACTCCACCTATCAACAATAAAATATGTGTTACTTTTAAGTTGTGATGCATGACATAGCTGATCATAGAAAAAAATAACAAATTTAAGATAATCTAAATTATATAAAGTAAGCCATCTTACTTCAAATATTTAAACCGTAAATCAGTAACAGAATAGTAAGAGGAAACCTTAAAATTTATAGAAACAAAACAATGTTTCTAATAACAAAAGGGTCAAAGAGTTGTCCTCAAAGAAAATTTGAACATATTTTAAAGTGAACAAAAATTAAAATACATCATACCAAAATCCATAAGATGCTCTTATTGGGAAAGCTAAATAGTGGGCTGGGGAAAGAGCTCAATTGATAGAGTGCTTGCCTCATAAGCACAAGGCCCTGGGTTCACCATCACCAAAAAAAAAAAAAAAAAAAAAAAAAAAGAAAAAAAGAAAGAAAGAAAGCTAAATAGTAAATGTGGACCATTCTCTCAAAGTGTTCTCAAGAGGCAAAATGAATTAATATTTATTGAACCCTCGTGTTGATCCAGATACTATGCCAAGCATGTATTCCTTTTCTTGTTTCAAAACCATAACAAATCTGAAAGGTAAATAGTCTCATTACATTTATTTTGTAAATAAGAAAACCAAGGTTCAAAGACGCTAATTTCCCCCAAAATCACACAAATCCATTGTCAAGGCTGATTTATCTTCTCAGTAAAATAGCAGCTAAATGATTAAAACATTAGATAAATATATGATGTATGGATGGAGAAATGGATGAATGGACACAGCGACAGATGAAGGGACAAAGAGAAAGACGGTGGATAGAGAAACATTTTTAAAAAGTGGTAGAGTCATGATTCAAATGTATACAAATCTGATTCTTAAAAAATCATGATTCTCCCATTACAGAGATATTTCCAAAACGTAGCACATCATCGCTGTTATCTTGTTCAAACCACAGATACTCAGGTTCCCTCTTGGGAGAGCCCAGTTTTATGGCTCTATGGAGGAAAGTGGGAATCTGTATTTTTTAAGCTATGCAGGTGATATGCCAAGGAAAATTGTGAATGCTGTAATATACATATTCCTAATAAAGATGTAGGTAATATGAGGAGCTCTCTCTGTCTTCTGAGGAATTATTTCAGATCCCAATACAGAAAGATGTATCATACCTCATACAGTGGGGATTTTCTTATATGATTAATGTGGGCATACCTCATGTCAGTGGAGTAGGTTTAGTGATTGTGAATGTCTGCAAAGATGTGAATCACTGCCAAGATAATGAATCAACCACAGGAAGGGTGAGGTCAGGAGAAGGCCATCTGTTTGAGTATCCCAGGGATTTTGTGTCTGAGCCTGGCAGAAGTCCTTGGGGATGCCTTTCATTATTTCATTCGACAAATATTCTTGGAAATATCAAAATCTGAATTTTCCTGAGGCATGAATTTGAAAAGTTTTGGTGGATATATAGAGTGAGCATCAAAGGAAATCTGCCAACCATTCAAAATTTGCTTTTCTTGAGATCCTGGGTTCCGCCTACGGGCCCTGAGACCTCGGGATGGAATTCCCAGTTCAGACTGCCAGTGCACCCGCCCTGAAGGAGAGACCCAGACGCCAGTTCGCCTGGCCTCCAGGGCCCAGAGTAGCAGCTCCCTGCTGCTGCACATAAGACACAACCTGAGGAAAAGCCCCCTCCACTCCCATGGGAAGTGCGACCTGCACAGCTGCAACCAGAACAAGAGGTAGGCATCCACCGAGCCACCCTTCCGCTTTGCCATTTGGCAACTGGCCAAAGGTGCAGCTTTGACTCCACTAACAGGATCGCTGACTGGACGTGAACCAAGTCAACTGAAAAAGGAAGGGCATCCCAGGGTCCAGTTTGTTTGAGACTGGTTCCTGGGTTCAACTTTTTGTTGTTGTTGTTGTTTGTTTGTTTGTTTGTTTTCTTGTTTTTTGGGGATTTTTTGTTTGTATGTTTTTGCTTTGTTTTTGTTTCGATTGACAGTGTGTTTGTTTGCCTCTGCTCCTCTTCTCTTTCTTTCTTTTCTTCCTTCTCACTTTTGTATTTTTTCTTCTTCCTTCATCTTCCCTATTTACACCCTGCCATTGCATACTCAACAGAGGCAAAAACAAGGTATACGCAGAAATTGGGAGTTCTAGAACGGGTACAATTGAAATATATAACAAAGTGGTGTTATATATAGTTCATTTTTTATTTTCTTGACTCACTCTCTCCTCTCTCTTACACTAATTTCTACTCCTTTGTCCTTTTTTTTATCTTTTCCATCGTTCTTCATTTCTTCTCTCAACCACTGCATAAGTTAGGTGTATATATATATATATATATATATATATATATATATATCAGACTTTCTACATAAGCATTCACTACATTCCCTTTCCTCTCTCGTCTGCTGATACTAAAACACTTCCATAAAACTCTCTTCTCATACTTTCTAAGAAAGAGCAGTTCAATATACTCACCTCCTTCTTCTTAAACATATCACCTCTGTGTCCAATTCTTGAAACTATAAAACCCCATCAGAAACATACAGAGTAAATTGCAAACAATATCTGGGTTAACTAAATCTGTACATTGTGATCAAACTGGGATAATCTGAATAGAAAGTGTTTGATTTTAAAGTGTAAAGGATATATAAGGGGATCTGATAGCATTGTACTATAGGAGCAACATAAGGCTTTAAGGTAAAATCAAAATAGTAAAGGTCCCACAGTGCAGAAAGATAAGACACACAAGCAATATGAAGAAACAAGGGAAGAAAGTGACACAAACAAATCAATATACCTCCTCAGTAGATTCTATGGCAAGCACAGTTGGTGAAATGCCAGAGATGGAATTTAGAAATTACATATTCCAAGTGTTTGCGGAACTTAAGAATGAATTCAAAAATGAGATGAGGGAGCAAATACAGGAGGTGAACGATCATTTTGACAAAGAACTCCATAAACAAATACAGGAAGTAAAAGATTACTTCAATAGGGCGATAGAAGCTCTAAAGAGAAACCAAACAGATATCCCAGAATTGAAAGAAGCAATAAACCAAAATAAAAGCTCAATCGAAAGTATCACGAACAGAGTAGATCAATTGGAAGAAAGAACCTCAGACAATGAAGACAAAATATATATCCAAGAGAAAAATCTAGATTACACAGCAAAAATGGTAAGAAACCAAGAACAGAACATTCAAGAATAATGGGACAACATAAAAAGACCAAACTTAAGAGTGATTGGGGTAGAGGAGGGGGCAGAGTTTCAAGCCAAAGGAATGAGTAATTTATTTAATGAAATAATTATAGAAGATTTTCCAAACTTGAGGAATGAATGGGAAAACCAAATTCAAGAGGCCTACCGAACACCAAACATACAAAATCACAACAGATCCACACCAAGACACATTATAATGAAAATGCCTAATATACTGAGCAAGGAGAGAATATTAAAAGCCACAAGAGAAAGGAAGCAGATTACATATAGGGGGAAACCAATCAGACTATATTCAGAGTTTTCAACCCAGACCTTAAGAGCAAGAAGATCCTGGAATAGCATATTTCAAGCTCTGAAAGAAAAGGGTTGACAACCAAGAATCTTATATCCAGCAAAATTGAGCTTTAGATTTGAAGATGAAATAAAAACTTTCCACGACAAGCAAAAGTTAAAAGATTTCGCAACTCGAAAACCAGCACTTCTGAACATCCTCGGCAACATTTTTCATGAAGAAGAGAGAAAAATAACAACGAAAATCAACAAAGGGAGATATTAAACTAAGGGAAATACCAACCAGAAGAGAAACCAAATCAAGCTAAAGACCATAATACAAATAAAAATGGATGGGAATAAAAATCACATCTCAATAACAACCCTGAATGTTAATGGCCTAAACTCGCCATTCAAAAGACACAGATTATCTGAATGGATTAAAAGAAATGACCCAACATGTTGCTGTCTCCAAGAAACACACCTCATAGAAAAAGACATCAATAGACTGAAGGTGAAAGGCTGGGAAAAGTCTTATCACTCACATGGCCTATGGAAGCAAGCAGGGGTTTCCATTCTCATTTCAAATAAGGTAGACTTCAAGCCAAAGATAATCAAAAGGGACAAAGATGGATATTTCTTACTACTTAAGGAAACCATTCATCAACAGGATATAACAATCATAAATCTATATGCCCCAAATAATGGAGCACCTACATTCATCAAACAAACACTTCTCAAGTTCAAGAGTAAAATAGACCACAACACAATTATCCTAGGGGACTTCATCACACCTCTCTCACCAATGGATAGATCATCCAAACAAAAGCTAAACACAGAAAATTTAGGCCTCCTTAAAACAATTAATAACTTAGACCTAACAGACACATATAGAATATTTCATCCTTCAGTAAACAAATACACATTTTTCTCAGCAGCACATGGCTCCTTTTCCAAAATAGACCATATATTATGTCACAAGGCAACTCTCAGCAAATATAAAAAAAATAGAGATACTACCCTGCATGCTATCAGACCATAAAGGGATGAAATTGGAAATAAATGACAAAACAAGGAATAAGAAAAACTACTCTATCAACTGGAAGCTAAACAACATGCTACTGAATGAACAAGGGGTTGAAGAAGACATCAAAGAGGAGATTAAAAAGTTCCTAGAGGCAAACAAGAACACAGATACAACTTATAGGAATCTCTGGGACACTATGAAGGCAGTAGTAAGAGGAAAATTCATTGCACTGAGTTCATTCCTTAAAAGGAAAAAAAAAAAAACCAACAAATAAATGACTTAACATCACACCTCAAAACACTAAAAAAAGAAGAACAGATCAACACCAAGAGCAGTAGAAGACAGGAAATAATTAAAATCAGAGCAGAAATTAATGAAATTGAGACTAGGGAAACCATTCAAAGAATTGACAAAACTAAAAGTTGGTTCTTTGAAAAAATAAACAAAATTGACAGGCCCTTAGCGATGCTAACAAAAAGAAGAAGAGAAAAAACTCAAATTACTAACATTCGTGATGAAAAAGGGAATATCACAACAAACACCTCAGATATACAAAAGATAATTAGAAATTACTTTGAAAACTTGTACTCTAATAAAATAGAAAATACTGAATGCATTGACAGATTTCTAGAGTCCTATGATTTGCCTAAGTTGGAACTGGAGGCTATACACAATTTAAACAGATCTATTACAAGCGAAGAAATAGAAGATGCCATCAAAAAGCTACCAACAAGGGCTGGGGTTGTGGCTCAGCGGCAAAGCGCTCGCCTCGCACGTGCGTGGCCCGGGTTCGATCCTCAGCACCACGTAAACATAAATGCATTGCATTGTGTATAACTAAAGTAAATAAATAAATATTAAAAAAAAAAAAAAAAAAAAAAAAAAAAAAAAAAAAAAAAAAGCTACCAACAAGGAAAAGTCCAGGACCTGATGGGTTTACAGCCGAGTTCTACAAGACTTTTAAAGAAGAACTTATACCAATGCTCTTCAAACTATTTCAAGAAATAGAAAAAGAGGGAGCTCTTCCAGACTCTTTCTATGAGGCCAATATTACATTAATCCCAAAGCCAGGCAAAGACGCATCCAAAAAAGAAAACTTCAGACCAATATCTTTAATGAACATAGATGCAAAAATCCTCAACAAAATTTTGGCAAATCGGATACAAAAAGATATCAAAAAGATAGTGCACCACGATCAAGTGGGGTTTGTTCCAGGGATGCAAGGCTGGTTCAACATTCAGAAATCAATAAGCATAATACATCGTATCAATAGACTTAAAAGATAAAAATCATATGATTATCTCAATAGATGCGGAAAAAGCATTTGACAAAATACAGCACCCTTTTATGTTCAAAATACTGGAAAAACTAGGAATAACAGGAACATATCTCAACATTATAAAAAGGTGTTTATGTAAGGCCCAGAGCTAACATTATCTTAAGTGGAGAAAAATTGAAAACATTCCCTCTAAAAACTGGAACAAGACAGGGATGCCCCCTTTCACCACTGCTATTTAACATAGTACTGGAAACTCTGGCCAGAGCAATTAGACAGACGAAAGAAATTAAATGGATCCAGATAGGAAAAGAAGAACTCAAATTAGCACTATTTGCTGATGACATGATAATATACCTAGAAGACCCAAAAAACTCTACCAGAAAACTCTTGCAACTAGTAAATGAATTCGGCAAAGTAGCAGGATACAAAATCAATACCCATAAGTCAAAGGCATTTTTGTACATCACTGACAAAGCCTCCGAAAGGGAAATGATGAAAACTACCCCATTTTCAATAGCATAAAAAAAAAAAAAAAAAAAAAACCCTGGTAATCAACTTAACAAAAGAGGTGAAAGACCTCTATAAGGAAAATTATAGAACACTACAGAAAGAAATCATAGAAGAACTCAGAAGATGGAAAGACCTACCTTGCTGTTGGATAGGTAGAGTCAATATTGTCAAAATGTCCATACTACCAAAAGCATTATACAGATTCAATGCAATTCCAATCAAAATCCCAATGTCATTCTTCAAAGAAATAGAAAAATCAGTCATGAAATTCATTTGGAAAAATAAAAGACCCAGAATAGCCAAAGCAATCCTGAACAAGAAGAGTGAAGTGGGGGGCATCACCATACCGGACTTTAAATTATACTACAGAGCAATAGTAACAAAAACAGCATGGTATTGGCACCAAAACAGACTGGTAGACCAATGGTACAGAATTGAGGATACAGAGACTAATACATATAATTTCAGCTATCTTATATTAGACAAAGGTGTCAAAAATGTACAGTGGAGAAAGGATAGCCTCTTCAACAAATGGTGCTGGGAAAACTGGAAATCCATATGCAACAAAATGAAATTAAACCCTTATCTCTCACCATGCACAAAATTCAATTCAAAGCGGATCAAGGATCTAGGAATTAGATCAGAGACAATACGCCTAATAGAAGAAAAAGTAAGCTCCAATTTCCAACATGTCGGATTAGGCCCCAAGTTCCTTAATAAGAATCCTGTAGCACAAGAATTATTACCAAGAATTAATGAATGGAATAGATTTAAACTAAAAAGCTTCTTCTCAGCAAAAGAAACAATCAGTAAGGTGAATAGAGAGCCAACTAATTGGGAACAAATATTTAATACATGCACATCAGATAGAGCACTAATTTCTAGAATATATAAAAAACTCAAAAAACAGAACAACAAAAAAACAAATAATCCAATCAATAAATGGGCTAAGGAATTAAAAAGACACTTCTCAGAAGAACATACACAATTAATCAACAAATACATGAAAAAATGCTCAGCATCGCTGGCAATTAGAGAAATGCAAATCAAAACTACTCTAAGATTTCATTTCACTCCAGTCAGAATGGCAGCTATCAAGAACACAAACAACAATAAATGTTGGAGAGGATGTGGGGAGAAAGGCACACTCTTACATTGCTGGTGGGACTGCAAAATGGTGCAACCGCTATGGAAAGCAGTATGGAGATTTCTTGGAAAACTGGGAATGGAACCACCCTATGACCCAGCTATCCCACTCCTGGGTCTATTCCCAAAGGACTTAAAAACAGCATATTACAGTGACACAGCCACTTCAATGTTTATAGCAGCACAATTCACAATAGGTAGGTTGTAGAACCAACCTAGATGTCCCTCAGTAGATGAGTGGATAAAGAAAATGTGGTATATATACAAAATGGAATTTTACTCAGCAATAAAAGAGAATAAAATAATGGCATTTGCAGGTAAATGGATGAAGTTGGAGAATATAATGCTAAGTGAAGTTAGCCAATCCCAAAAATCCAAATACCGAATGTCTTCTCTGATATAAGGAGGCTAATTCACAGTGTTGTTGGATGAAGGTACATAGGAGGATTAGAGGAACCCTAGAATGGTCAAAGGAAAGGGAGGGAAAGGGAGGGAGCAAGGGGGAGGGAGGGGGGAACAATTGGTGGTTGAATGAGATGGATATCATTATCCTAAATGCATGATTGAAGATCTGAATGGTACTTATATACTTTCTATACAAATAGTTGTATGTAAAAAGATGATATATATGTGCATTATGAATTGTAATACATACTACTATTATAAATAAAAAAAATTTGCTTTTCTCCACTCTTCATTGCTTGTAGCATGAATTTTGTGGAATGATAATAAAAAAATTTTTGTTTTATTACATGTCCAAACAAACTCATCACAAAAGTTTAAATTTTGCTCACTTGAATTATGAAAATACAATCAAAAAGTCACAAAAAGTGCAATTTGGCAACAAACTCAAAAGATTTTTAAATGCAACAAAAACCCCAAAGAATTATACATTTCCAAATTACAAACTTCTCTGTTTGTGAACATTTTGAGTTCTATTAAGCAGAAATATTAAAACTTATAGAAGATTACTCATTTAAACATGACATTACATTTTAAACAATTAATTAAAATAGACACATGTTGGAAATATCACCCAATTTGAAGAAAAGCCATATTTGTTTAATACGTTTTTAAAACCTCATCATTGAAACTTCATTAATTTTATTACTTTTTTTGCCTATTTTCCACTATCTTGGAATGTAATGATCTAGCTTCAGACTAGTGTAAATAAGTATCGTATTCAATGCAGAAAATTTGCTGTTCTGGAAGAGCAAAATGAATTAATCTGCTCAAAAGATAATGAGCAACTGCTTTATATTCTTCAATAAGTGTTCTGATAATGGTAGTGAAATTCCTATGTCATAGAATAGATCCCTGAGCTATCCATTAACTAATCCAGCAGGGCTCCAGGGACTCAAAGGTGATTATGCATTTCATATCCTAAATGGTGAAAAGAATACATCCACATTTTGGCTCCTTGAGATTTGGTAGCGGCTTATTTTAAATTTAGGATGATTAATATTTCATAGGTATCCCACATTTTGCCTTTTAAGCTAATAGAAGACACCATTAGTCAATTATGCATCTTTCTCCAGTGCTTATTCCAGAAAGTCATTTATAATCCAAGAAAATTATAATAGAAGAATCCTGTTGGCTAAATATGCTAACTTTGGGAAGAACTAAGTCTGAGAAGGAGAAGTCATGATATGGATTAAGGACAAAAGATAAAGAACACCACTACAGAATAACTGAAATATTTGAAATGTTAAAATCTTGCCATATCCTTTGGCAAGAATGTGGTGCAACTGAAACTCCTATCCATTGTTAGTGAGAACAGAAACAGATTCTACCATTTTGAGAAACTGGCAATAAAACATACACTTGCCTTACATTCTAATAATTCTACTCCTAGGTAGTATACATGCAAGAGAAATGATTTTATATTCCTGTAAAAATGACTTGTAAATAAGGACTTAGATTAACTTTGTTCATAATAGCCAAATATACAATTATAGAAGAATTGATAAACAAATTACAGTATTTCATACAATGGAATATTACATAGCCTCCCAAATTAATATTTATAGAACAATCTAAGTATTAACAAACTATTCATAGAATACTATAAATACTGATATATAAAACAGCATGGATGAAATATCAAAAAGATTGACTACTACAGGATTCCATTTACATGAAGTTCAGGAAATTTCTGCTGTGATAATAATTTTCCAAATTTTGATCTAGGTCACAGTTACATTGATGTGTAGACATATATAAAAATTCACCAATCTGTGTACTTAAGATTAGTGCACTTCATATTAGTTATTGCTAAATAGAAAACAGAATGACAATTTAAAATAACATACCATAAAATGAAATAAAGAGTAGGATGTGTCTAGGGATTGGAGATTACTATAAGAAGCTCAAAAAAGTCTTCTTTTCCTTTTTGTTCCTTTTTGAATCTAAAATGTCCCCCACCCCATGCTCTCGTGTTAGATACAGCAGCCATGTTCAGAGGTGGATCATGAGGGCTCATGGTTCATGATAGCTCTGACCTCATTGGTGGATTAATCCATTAAAGAGATTAATATTTTGAAAGGTTTTACTGGGAGGTGGTGAAAACCACAGGCAGGTGGGACATAGCCAGAGGAAGTACCCAGGGACATGGCCTTTGCCACTTCTTTGCTCTCTCTCTCTTTGGTTGCCATAATTTGAGCAGCTTTCCTCCACCATGCCTTTCCACCATGAGGCTTCTACCTTGGAAAAGGCTGACCATGGACTGAGACCTCTGAAACTATGAGCCGAATAAATTTATCCTCCCCTAAGTTGTTATTGTCAGGTATTTTGGTCACAGTGATGCAAAGCTAACACTTTTAGTTCTTTATGTAGGTTTTTACTGTTCAATTCCTATGTAGCCCCTATGTAGATATGTATTAAAGGACTTAGGCTCCTTTCCTGGAGAAAAGGTACCTGTCTTTAAAAGTTCAAAAGGACTGATTGGGACTGGAGGACAGAAGCCTAGAGCAGGTATGTGAATCAGCTTCTTGAAGTACAAAAACAGCCCAACCTATGTAAAGAGGCAAGACTGTAACTTAAGCTTTCAAGGCCAATGCTTTTATTTATTTTCAGTGCTAGGATTGAATCCAGGGGTGCTCTATCACCAAATTGCATCCCTATCCCTTTTCATTATCTGTTTTGAGACTGGGTCTGGCTCCGTTGCCCAGGCTGGCTTTGAACTTACGATTTTTCTGCTTCAGCCTCCTGAGTAGCTGGGATCACAGACAAGAGCCACTGCAGCCAGCCAATGTTTTGATTTTTATTGAGTGTCCTCTGGATTCCTGAAGGAATCTCTTGAGATTGTTTCAAGGACTGGTGGGGAAGATATAACCACAGCAGCAGCTGGTAAGGATTTTGGGATTTGAGGTTTCTGTAATCTTTTCTTAATCAAAAACACAACCTCTGAAGGTTTTTGTTTGTTTGTTTTTGTTGTGGATTTTTTTTTTCCTCCAAGGAACAGAAGTATATACAAGCTAACTCAAATAAGGAGGAAGATTGTTATATGCATGGAAAGAAATCTCATAGAATCCAAAGTATTGCAGGACATCATATGGCATGAAGAACAATTAGAAGGTTAATCAGAAACTGAAGCAGACATTTCTTTCTCTCTGTCTTGCTTCTCTTTATATTTCTATTATTCTCCCACTACAGAGATGTCTTGCCTGCACACAGATCCATTGCTCAACACAACCACGCTAATGTGGGTGGCAATGTAGCAAATTCAACCCCTACATGTGGTTCTCCATATAGAAATAGTTTACTGTCTTTCACTGTAGGTACAATTAGTTGTGGCTCACGAAACCATTTTAAACTTTCAATATCTTGATGTTGGGATAATTCTCAGGGATTTCTGAATCAAAGTGCAAGATTGAACTCAAGATAAAATTTCATAAACTCATACATAAATGCCACAAAAGCAAATAAATATCTGTATACATTTCAAAAGTATACATATACACAAAATCTGCACACAAATGTTTATAGCAGCTTTATTCATAATCGTCACAAACTGAAAGGAACCAAGATATCCTGCAATAGATGAATGGAAAAAATCAAACAAAACCATGGTACATTCATGTAATTGAATACTATTCAGCAATAAAAAAGAATTAATTATCAAAGTATACAAAATGTGGATAAATCCTATATATGTATATAGATGGATGAGTCATATATATATATATGTCATATATATATATGTCATATATATATATATATATAAAACCTATAGCACTTCATATATATATATGACTCAGTGAAATAAGCCAGTCTTAGAAGGCTTATTCCTTTTATATGACTTTCTGGTAAATTATACAGACGGTAAACAGACCAGTGGTTGTCAGAAAATTGGGACAGGAAAAAGATTGAATAGGTGAAGAGGAAGGGACTCCTTTTTAGGATGGTAAAACTATTCTGTATGCTATGATGGTAGTGAATACATGCTTCTATGAATTTGTTAAAACCTGTAGAACTTTACAGCACAAAGAATGAACCTGAAAATCACTAAGAAAGTGAATTTTATGTATTCTTACTACAAAAAATATATATAAGCAGGTGAGGTAATGCATATGTTAATTGGCTTGATTTAGCCATTTCACAAGGTATACATATATCAGAACATCATGCTGTACAACAAAAATATATACAATTTTTGTCCATTTAAAATAAAGGATAAGGGCTCAGTGGTAGAGCAATTGTCTTGCATGAGTGAGGCACTGGGGTTGATCCTCAGCACCACATAAATAAATGAAATAAAAGCATTGTGCCCATGTACAATTAAAAAAAATGAAGGATAAATAATCTTTAATAAAAGTAAAGACAAAAAAGTGAAACTTGGCACAGCATGAAAATTTTAAAAAATCATTTATAAGGAAAAACTGGGACCCCAGGATGAGTACAAACTGTGACATAAGATTGTATTTACATCTGAATACTTGAAATTACTTCACTGGAAAGGATGGGGAGAAAACATGCTGACCTAAGTAACTTCAGAAAAGAGCAAAGACTATTAAGACTAAAGGCAAAGAAATTGTACATAGGCATAGGAGTCTAGTTTTCAGTTCTTTTTCATAGGAATAAGGTTTAGTTAGCAATTCTGAAGCCCTTACATTTCTACTGGAAATGTAGAGTTAATAAATGGATGGTGGCTAGTGGGACATGCTACAGATCTACAAGAGGATGATAAAATGATCCACATAGCAATCAAGTAGAGTTGTAGGAATTAGCATGAACTCATCTTTAACTTAATATGGATAGAGGTGGAAACACACAAATATTTATATATGTATAACATATTTGTTATATGTATGTGTGTGTACATACATACGCATACACACACACACACACACACACACATATATATATTAGAATTTGTGGTAGTGTACACATATTTTCTGGAAACTGAGTTGGCCTAGAAGCAACAAACCCTGGTAGAAACATGTATGTCAGGCACCCAGATCTTGCTTTCTAGTGCTATTCTTCAATAAAAGGAAGCAGGAATCTTCAGAGGTAATGTTTGTTTCCAATACTAAGTTGGAATACACAAGATGAGTTTGAAGTACCTTGTGTGTAGAATGTTAAGTAAGTGCTCAAAAAAGGAGTACACACACACACACACACACACACACACACACACACACAATGATGGATGGAAGTATGTCAATGTGACACAAGACAACTGAAAGAGCTCTAATAGTCAAACCTATAGCACTTCAAGCAATAAAATAAACAACGTAGTATTGGGTTATAACCTAACATATAAAATAAATTTCCATGAGTTCATAAGAAGAGACAAAATTCTCTGTGCAGAAGTATTCCAAATAATTTATGTAGTTACTCCCCCTCTCAAGGAGATGTAGCATAACTCCCCACTCCTTAAGTGTGGGCTGCACATAGTGACTTTCTTCCTAAGAAAATCCCAGAAAAATTCTCACTTCCCACATTCCTCTGATATGGAGAAATGAGAATGCCATCCTCTCCCTGTGGTCCTTCTTTCTGAAACCTGTAACTCCAGTTTAAATCTGAGGAAAGCATCAAGCAAATTCCCAGCTGAAAGATGTTCTATAAACATATCTGATGGGCACTCCTCAAAACTGCCAAAGTCGGGCTAAGGCTGTAGCTCAGTGGTAGAGAGCCTGCCTCACGCATGTGAGGCACTGGGTTCAATCCTCAGCACCACATAAAAATAAATAAATAAAGATATTGCATCCATCTACAACTAAATATATATATATATATATACATATATTTATTTATATGTATATTAAATATACATATATTTAAATATATATATTTATTTATTTATTTTAAAAACCTGCCAAAGTCATCAAAAACAAGGAAAATCTAGAAAACCATCACAGCCAAGAGGACCCTAAGAAGACATGATGCCTAAATGCAATGTCATGTCCCAGGGCAGAGAGAGGATTTGGGTAAAAACTAAGGGCATCAATTAAAAAAAAGGAATTTTAACTAATAATGCTGTCAATGATGGTTCATTAGTTATAACAAATGTAACATTTTATATACAAAGTTTTCTGTACTATCTGCAACTTTTCTAGAAATCTAAAATTACCTAAACTAAAAATTTTATTAAGGAAATACATAGATTAGCTTAAAAGCAAGAAAGGGAAATCTCTGTGTGAGAGAAATGGAAAGAAAATTCATGAGTATTCAGGAGTAGATGTGTAAGTAAAAATATTGATATGAAAAAAAATAGTCATTGAGGGGAAAAAAGTGCACAAATGTTCTAATCAATGGTTTTTAGCTGTAGTTACCCATTATAGTCACCCTCACTCTTTTAATTCCAGACCAAGGAATTGGATATAGGGCTGCACAGTCTGTAATACCAGCCAAAGAACTGGTACTGGCTCCCAGGTTAACTAGAATTCAGAAATATAACTTCACATGTAAAATCTGAGACAGTCTTATCCTCCAGACTGGAAATAAGCCTTGTGTTTCAGGTACAAATTGAGCATCCCTAATTCAAAAAATTCAAAATCTGAAATCTAAATATTTGTGAGTGACAACATGAATCTACAAGTGGAAAATTTCACACCTGACCTCTCATGACAAGTTGTGGTCCAAATCCAGGCACGCTCTCCATGTTGTATAACCAAATACCAGGATGTTGTACAAGCTGCATATGAAATATAAATGAATTTCATGTTTAGACTTGCACCCCATCCCAAAGATATCTCATTATGTATACACAGATATTCCAAAATTCAAACAATAATCACAAATCCAAAACACTTCAAACAATAATCACAAATTCAAGCATTCCAGATAAGGGAAACTCAACCTATAGTGAATGTGAAACCTGTTATTTGCTTGAACTCAGACCACCACACCTATGCGTAACTAGATACAGACCTTGATTTTTAAGCAGTATAGAAATATACGCTTATATTAAAAAAAGAAAATGGCTTGAAATCCATTTTCAGTGAAATCCATAGGACAGACACAGTGTGAAAACAGTCTGTTAGAAGTTCTTCAAAACCTAAGGTACAAGATTCAAGATGAATTGACAGTAAAAAATTACAAAGTTTGCGAGAAAGTGTAATACCATTATAGTCTACAGATTCAACCAATATCAAATTTTACATTTTTGGAATTAGAGATCTACAACAGTTAAAAGAGATCCAAACTACAAATGTTTAAAATGTTCTAAAGAATGAATAGCATTTGTAAAACAAGAACAAGATTTAGTAGATTTTAAAAAAGGGAAAATACTGGATATGAAAAATAGTCACTTGAGAAACAAAATGCACAAAATGTTCAAGTCAGTGGTTTTTAGCTCTTGTTACACATCATAGTTGACTTCAAACTTCAAAAAGTACTATGTCCACACCTTGACCCACACCAATTAAATCAGGCATTGAGTGATCTTAGAAATGCTGGGTGATTCTAGATTGCACACTGTGAAGTGTTTTGCTATATAACATACTTACATAGATGAAGAGAGTGGTAACAAGAAAATGAAACAAAAGCAAACAGCCAACAACAACAACAACAAAAATAAATAAATAAATAAATAAATAGAAAAAACTTAACATAGCTTAAGCCAGAATGCAGGAGGAAAAAGAGTTGACAAGATGATAAACATCCAGGGGAGTTAAGAAACACAAAGTATGTAATAAGGAAAGTCCAGCATACATCTAATAAGCATTCCAGAAGGAGAGAATAGAGAGAGTGGTGGAGAAGCTATACTCAAAGAGAAAATGGTTAGCTCTTTTCCAGATATAAGAAAATATATAAAAATTTGCACTGGATGCTGAGTAGAAATATAGAAAGACTCCATACCTAGAGACCTAGGGGTGTTAAGAAAAAATGCTGGAAGTAGGTGTGGGCAGAGGGCAATGAAGCGTTTCTAATACTGATGTATTTATTACAAAAAAAAAAAAAAAAAAAAAAGCTTAAAGTGCCCTTAAAGTATCACAGCCTAATCTATAATCATGTTCAAACCAGTGCCAGGTTGCTTAGTGAATAGTGACTATTTGCCAAGTGCTGTCCTAGGAACTGGTAGACAGGAAGATAAATAAGACACAATGAAAGAACTCTGGGAAGAAGAGACAGGCATGTATACAACTGTAGTGGATTGCATTAATAGTATCAATACTTCAATACTCCCTGTGTCCAGTCATTTTGTCTTGTGACTTTATAGTTCTTTACAGAGTTTATTTCCCAATGCCTTAAAAATTGGGCTGACCTTGAAATTTCCTTTGTCCTATAAAATTCACTGGACTTAAAAGTGTGCCAGTTCTGAGTCTATGCCTCAAGAGGCCATGCATGTTTCTTCCATACTCTGCCTTTACTGTGATAACATGTCCAGGCTACCCTGCTGGAGGATGAGAGAGCTGGACTAGAGATCCAGCACCCTAGTCACTCCAGACAACAGCCAGCCACGAATGTAGGTGACCCCAGCCAAGATCAGCAAAGCCAACCACCCTGGAAACATGATGAAAAGTATACTGTGGGTCACAAGGACACCTCTGATATACCAACTCCAGCAATCTAATATGACAGAGGGCACAGAAATAATCAGCACAAAAATAACTGCAAATTTTTACCCTTTTTTTCCTGTACCATATTAAATTTGGTCTCCTTGGTTTCACAAAGTTCCAGCTTGTAAATGTGTTGGTGGCAAAAGCTGTGCAAGGTGGTGGCAGCTGAAATCTCTTGCCCTTAAATAGCTGTCAGCTCAAAACTATAAACAGTAAATACTGTGAAGCCTGTCTTAAACCGTAGCCCAAGGGAGCAGCAGAAATTGGATGCCTCATAGAAATGATCTTTAAGTAAAGGTTGAATACAATAGCCTTGGGGATATTTTCAAATGGTGGCTGAAGACAGTTGTCTGATGGGAAGTGTTACCAGTCTGGGCTTCCTGGAGTTTGCCGGCTTGATGATGCATAATAAAAAAAGATCGCTTTGGAGTTCATCAGGGTGATCACCCAGGGGCTAGAAAAATCCAAAGTATTTGAAAATGTCCAGGTAAATCCTCCACTTGTGGATGCATTAATCAGACTTAGGCCAAGCAAAAAGCTGAACTTTTCCCTCAAAGATTACATTCATCTCACTGAGAAGCATGCAAAATGCCTGTCACAAGAGAGGTTTCCTCTTTCCAGAGACAGAAGGACCTGAATCATGAGAGAGCTAGGGAATAGAGATCCATCACCATAGTCACTCCAGACGTGTGTGTGTGTGTGTGTGTGTGTGTGTGTGTGTGTGAGAGAGAGAGAGAGAGAGAGAGAGAGAGAGAGAGAGAGAGAGAAAATTGATTTGGGGTGTTGAAAACTGAACCAAGCAAGCAGGAACAGGAACATCCTCTCCAAGTCTCCTGAAAAGGGCAGCTAGCAGCTCAGCATGGCAATGTGGGAAGGAGTTACTCTGCACAGAGGGGACCCTGATGCATACCTTTTGAGAACAGAGCAGTTTGAGCTCCTGAGAGATGAAGGGACTCTGGGGTCTACAGTAGGGGTTGGATCTCACAGCCCTGATAGTAGCTGGGTGCTACTGTTTCTCCCAGAGGCCAGGGTTTCCAAGGCTGAACTGGGCCTCGGATAGCCTGGCACTGGGAGTGTCTACACTTGCTGTGACCAGAACCAGAACGGAGAGTGCGAAGGATGAGACAGAGGTTTTCCATAAACCTGGCTCATTTTCAAAGCACTTTGGGGCTGGTTTCCCAGAGGGCGGACATTCCTAGAAATGGTGCCGGCGCACAGCTCCTCCCTCCAGGGAACCGCCCCAGCTGCCTGGGACAGCAACCGCAGACATTCTTCCTTGTCTGAATAACACCATGCTCCATGCAAACTACCCGGAGGGTGCCCGGGGCAGTGTCAGCACCGAGTGGATGTGCTCCTGCTCACGGTGGGTCGCTGTAGGCGGCTCCTGCTCCTCTCCTCCCTTTGGGCCTTCGCCACAGCGCCTTGGGTTCTGGACTTTCTCACACTCCAGAACAAGCTGCGCATACCTTAAGGCACCCACGTGTCTCAGTACCTGACAGGATCTTGCCTTATCCTGCAATCAATGCCAAGTGGTTAGGGTTGACTCTTAAAATTCAGTCCCCACCGCCACCTGGACATTTAAAGGTATAAAGGTTCAAGGTTTCTTTGTTGTGTGTGTGTGTGTGTGTGTGTGTGTGTGTGTGTGTGTTTAACTCAGTAGGTTTTAGATCACGTGGTCCCATGATAAGAGTTCCTGTTATGAAATTTGTCCATTTTTCATCAAAACATCCAAAATTTTATACAAAACATTCCATTTTATTATCACATTTATAATCTGTCCATTTCACAGTGAATGTTTAGCAGGTAACATTTTTAGCATTCCTGAAAATTCGAACTTCTCATTGAGGAGAGGGAAGAAAGCATCATATTTAAAAGACTGGTATTGTATCTGCTCAAAATGAATCTCACTACACACTCATCACGCTCACAGCTGTTTAATACTTTACCCCTCGGTTTTCTCAGCTATGAGATGTGGCTATCAGTAGTACCTGTTTTGTTTTGTTTTGTTTTTCCACTTTTTTACCTACCTCTAGTCCTTTTGTTTTAAAATGCACAACCAGTATTAAGTGCTGAACTGAATGCTTAGCATATGACAAGCACTCAGTGTTGGTTCAGTATTATTATAATTATTGGGCTCACAAACACTATTGCTACTATTAAAATTTTTCTTTTGAGTCAATTCTTACTTGGTGGATGACAGAAAGCCTTTCTGGAGATAAAGTATTTTTTTACAAGGCAAAGTCTCTCAGTTTCATATTTTTCTGATAAATACTTACAAAAAAAGCTGATGAAGATGAAATGACAACTTTAAGCAAAGATATTAAATAAGAGAAAAATAGAGGCAGGGAGATAAATTTTAATATTGAATGAAGCAAAAACATTAAGAAGGAGAGAGAGAGGGCCATTTTGTGTTCATTAAATATATAATGACTACATTGAAAATAAATAGTAGAAAACATACAAAAATATTAGCAATTTTATTTTTACAACTTTTGGAATTTTTTTCTGAAATGTGACTTCCCAAATTGCATAAAACACAGGTCCCATGAATTTGAATATGACCCTGAAAGCATGTAAAGCAAAAACTCTTAGAAGCATGAGCAAGTTTATAGCTTCCATATATTTGATTAGAAAACAGTTGCAAAAGAATATTTAATAATGCAGGAAGATGGTCATGATATATGATATACAAAGAAGAATGCTAACAATTTTAAATACATATGTCCTAAGGTCAAGAGCAAGTTTGCAAGACACTCATACCAGTTCTTCTTGGAGATTCATTCACCTTTAAAACCTTAATGAACATATTAAACATATTAAAGACTGAAAATCCAAAATGCAAATCTTTTTGTAACTTGTTTTTGTTTGTTTAACTCTTTTTAGTTTATTTTGTTTTGTTTTATATATGCTATGGATGGAACCCAGGGACCACATGCCAACTCTTTTAAATAAATGTTTTCCACTACTTGTATTTGAGCATGCAACACTCTTTTTCACAACATTCATATGAAAATCCTTTCAAATAACCTTTAATAGACACATTTTGGGGATATACTATCCTAGAGACATCCCTATTAAAATAAACAAAAGGGAAAACTAAATCTATCAACTATATATAAACTATACAACTACGTAAGTTTTATGTAAAAAGCTATTGGAAAGAATATGGTTTCAATCTGGGATGTCCCTCAAAGGACCATGCATTAAAGAGCTGGCCCTCTGCATGGCGCTATTGGGAGGTGGTGGAACCTTCAACAGGTGGAGCCTAGTGGAGGAAAGTCAGATCACTAGGGGTGTGCCTTAAAGATGATCGTGGGCCTCTGACTCCTTCCTCTTTCTCTTTTTTGCCTCCCGTGCATGATGGAATAAATAGAATTCCTCTGCCATTTGCAGAGCTTTAAATGTATTAAAAACCAATATTTCTTATATGGCATCTATAACATCTTAGAAAACATCACTAATAATAAAATATTTTATTTACAGTAATAAATAATTACCTACCTAGAATTTCCTTCAGTCTGGGTTCATATCAACTCCCTGTAGAATCCCCACCATGTGCTTCTTCTGTCCTGCACTCCCTTGCCTCCTGTGCCTGTAAGATCCTCTCATTGAAGTTTATACAATTATTAATTTATTCATCACTTTATCCACTATACAATAACTTAGCTCCTCTTGAGCAGAAAGTATTTTTATTGTAGCATCACAAGTATATGTATAGTAACTGATTCAGCACATTTATCCTTTTAATTAATCAGTCAACTATTTAAGCATTACAAGAATATAAATATCCATCTCTTAGGTCAGTTTATTTGACTTGATCTGTTCATTTTCTACGTAGCTACACTGTTGGCTCTTCACTTTCTCATGATATAATATCCTTACTATCTAAAATGTCTCTTCCTCTAAACTCATGAAGAGTTAGTCTCTTGAACACAATGCAAATTATTGCCTTATTTCTTGAGAGTTAAAAACTTTCAAAATCAGTTGAGGATCAATGTCTCTCAAAAGAAGACAAGAATCTCTCAAATTATTGTGTTGTTGTGGAATAGGGCTCACTCCAGTTGCCTAGAGATGACATGGGGTGAGGTCCCCTCTCCCAGGTCTCCCAGGGGAAGGGGCATTCCAATCCAGTTTCCCTCCGGCCCTGGATTCCCTACCCTGTATCCAGTCTGGCATTTTTCAGCAGCACCCTTCTGAACAACTGGCACTTGAACTCAGACTGCTGATGCCCAAGCCCCAAGTGTCAGTCCGAGCCCACCAAATTACTTACTCCAGTTACTCATTCCCTCTAAGGAAAAAGGCAGCAAGGGAAATCAGTCTCCTCCTTTGAGGCAGAGTCCAGGCACCAGGGCCCAGATGCTTGTAGATGGCACCTGTGTACCCGCTAGTCTTCTGCCACACTCCCAGCCTACCTCCTGATCCTGTCTAGTATCTGCCATGTGCTTTGGCTCAACAGCTGCATATGACTGGTTTTTCAGGTGTTTAATGGAGTGAGTTAATTTTATTTAAGGAAGAATAAAATGGATACTTTAATAGATAACACCATCATCGTAAAAATTAAACTTCAGGGGCTCAGTGGTAGAGCGATTGCCTAGCATATGTGGGACTCTGGGTTCAATCCCCAGCACCACAAAACTAATTAAATAAATAAACTTTACATCTGAAAGTAGCTCTTACTGAATTCAAGGAATTTGTTTTATTCTGTTTCATTCAGGTAAACATTTTGTGCTAACTCACTACTTCTTAATTGGGATTTGAAAAGGGATTTAACAAATGTCAAAAATTGTATTGCCCTCAATTTGTAGGAGGTGCAATAGACTCACTTCAGAGCACTGAATTTAGATAGTTTTGATTATGAGTTATTAAGTTAGATGTTTACATTGTTCATCATACATTTTCTCTTGTAATATTGTCTTACATTATTACCAAGGGCATTATCCTATAATAAATACTACATTAAATTTTTAAAAAAGGGGCTGGGGTTGTGGCTCAGTGGTAGAGCATTCACCTAGCACATGCGTGGCCAGGGTTCGATCCTCATCACCACATAAAAACAAAGGCATTGTATACAACTAAAAACAAATAAATAAATATTTTAAAAAAAAAACTCAAGATGGATAGTTTACTCACTGGCAGCCTTTTATTTATTATATTTAAGGGACTGATGTATCCATTTTGTCTACAAATAATTTGAGAACCAATCTACTTATTTATAAATTCAAGGGATATATATATATATATATATATATATATATATATATATATATATACACACATATATATATATTTTAAAACATATATAAATTTTAAAACATAAAATAGCAATTACTTTATGAAGGGTCTCACACTGACCAAATCACTCTTTTTTTTTTTTTTTTTTTTATACTAAGGATTGAACCTATAGGCTCTTTTTTTTTTTTTTAACATTTTTGTTTTAGTTGTTGATGGACCTTTATTTTATTTATTTATATGCAGTGCTGAGAATTGAACCCAGTGCCTCACACATGCTATGCAAGGGCTCTACCACTGATCCACAACCCCAACCCCTAACCCATAGGCTCTTAACCACTGAACCACATCCACAGCACTTTTTAGTTTTTATTTTGAGACAGGATCTTGCTCACTTTCTGAGGCTGGCTTTGAACTTGAGATCCTCCTGCCTCAGCCTCCTGCCTCAGCTTTCTGAGCCACTGGGATTACAGGTGTGTGCCACCACACCTGACATCACTCATGATTTTTAAAGTCTGAAAATATGTTATAGCTTGCCTTCCTGTTTACTCAAATTAAATTATGGATTTCTTTTGAGAATAACACATGAGCATAATAGTACCTTATTGGATGAATGCACAAGAGTTATTGGAAGTAAGTTCAACAAGATAAAAGTACGCAGTGATAGGGCCAAATCTTACAATAGGAGCAGCTCAAAGCACACAACTGAAAAGAGGATGGAACAAGAGGCCAAGCTAGATGCCCACACCCTGTAGATCTGGCCCAAATTCATCATGTGGGCCTGGAGAGGAGTTTGGAAGTACAATATTCAGAGCTTTGGGACATGTTCTTTGCTTCCCTTGAGGAGTGGGTCGGTATAAAACTCCAGGAGCATTTGCAACCTCCTCCTTCATGGGCTTGCAGGACAACAAAATTGGCCCAGTGCTCATTAGAAAAAGTTCCTAGAACAGCTATAATTGGCAAAAAAAAAAAAAAAAAAAAAAAAAAAAAAAATTCAGACTGAAAAAAACCTAAATGAATGTTTCTTTATAATGCCTTATATATTATATCATAGAAGGAACTAGAGAACCACAATTTAGCTCTTTTTTTAAGGCAAGTAATCATCACGAGAACATAGCCTTTTTATTGTTCTAAATCTAATGAAACATATGCCCCTAATGTGACCTCTGGTGGTGACACCAGCTGAGACTTAATGTGGCAAGCCCCACTGAATCCTCCCATTGTCATAACCTCTGCCTGTTCCTTAGTCCCTGTCCCACTCTTTGGCCCTGTACCCTTCTGCACACATGCACATTCTCAAAAAGCTTCTTCACACAGCTCCAACCACTGAACAGAAAGTTTGTCCAAACTAAGAAACCAAGATCTTGTCTTGCATTCCTTCCTAGCACAAAAGTTCCAAACCTTTTTTAGGAAGGCAAAACTTGTCTCACATCCAGACCTATATAAGAATCCAGATAGATGGATACCAAGCACTTGCTACCTAAAGCCTTGCCAGGAGTTTCTGTAGTGTCTCTTCTTTTCATTCTTTCCATTTGAATCTATTTGATAAAAATGTTTGCATAATCTCTTAATATTACTAACAGATAAGTATGTGAGGAGTAAGGATGCCTAAAGTTATCAACTTTGAATATAAAGAATATAGGTATGTGTTATATAAGCTTATACCTATATTATATAAAGTTTAAAAATAAACCATCTAGTGATGAATTTTTGCTTGAGAAATGGCTTGTGCAAGAGAACATGTTGTACAGGGAATCCACCAGAAAAATCATATAAGGATCAGGTGATTGAATAAATGGAGACAAGGTTGATATCTCCTTCATAGCCTTACACCCCAAGTACACTCCTAGCAACTTCAATTGTACCCTCTCTGTCAGACTGTCACTTAATGGGCCTTCAATAAAGGACCTTAAAATAAGGACCTCTTATATTATTGATTTTAAATGGTGATATAAGTCTAAAGGAGAGCTAGCAAGAACAAATAGTGTATGTCACCATCGTGGTGAGTAGAGTTCAAGGCAAACCCAGTCAGCATGTTCCAGCTGGTGAGCAATCATTCCAATGAGATCCAAGAACTCAGACCAAGGTCAGGAAAGCCAGGAATGCAAGGGACCAGAAGGTGTGTGAAGGCATGTCTTCAGGACCATTAAGGAATGCTCTCCATTCTTCTGCCATCAATTTTAAAGGCCAAATGTGGATGCCAAAAGACAAGCCCAGGAAGCTCAGGAAGCAGGAAGCCCAAGACACAAAGCAAATAGAGCATAAAAAGGAGATAAAAGAACACAACAGCATGGAGGCAGGTGCTTATTTTGATGGGCACACAAAGCATGGCACATGAGTGGTTTTATCTGGTTTAAAAGTCATGGGATCATAGCAGACAGGTTGGTCAATCAAAGAAGATGGTCAGTCTATCTCAACTCTGGGATTTCATCTATTCTTTCTCAACTAGTGCCAAACAGAAGGGTGTTCGTGCCTTTCAGGTTGCCTAAAGTTGTAAAGGGAAGCCAGCAGGAAATGTACAAAAAGGAAGAGGACCAGGGACCCCGACTAATGGTTAAGATACAGCTGCACGGGGTCCTAGGGAAAAGCCAAGAAGCCTCCATTTCTCTGCTTTTGTTGGCTGCTCCTTCCTTTATAATACTTGTTGGTCAAAGGATACAACAACATTTCAGTTAGATAGGAAGAATAAGTTCAAAAGACCTATTGTACAACAAAGTGACTGTAGTTAATAATGAGGCATTATTTCTTGAAAATTGCTAAGAGTATATTTCAAGTGTTCTTATCACAAAGAAAATAATATGTGAGGTGATGAATGTTATTTAGTGTGACTTCATTGTTCCACAATGTGTACATTTGTTAAAACATCACGATGTATATGATAACTACATATATAATTAAAAAAATAATAATAATTAAAATTTCTTTTAGTGAGAAAGTTTTACTCTCTCTAGGTAATGTTACTTACCTTCCATGCATTCTCTCTCAATTCACTTGATAAACTCAGATTTTGTTACCTAAGTATTGTGTCTAATTTTCTCCCAAGATTAATGCCAGGCCTGCTGCTTTTCTCATTTTATATATTCTTGCTATTCACTCAAAAAACAAAAACAAAAAAACAAAACCTTTGGAATGACTTTGTATTGCCCAAGGGATAAAACCATAAAACCTAAGATCTTTTGAAACTAATTCAAGATTTCTCAAGATCCAAGGCATGGTACTGGCTCAAAACCAGACATGAAAAACAATGGAACAGAATGGAAGACACAGAGACAAACACACATAAATACAGTTATATCATACTAAACAAAGGCACCATAAACATATATTAAAGAAAGAGATAGTCTCTTCAACAAATGATGCTGGGAAAACTGGAAATCCATATGTAGTAGAATGAAGTTAAAGCCCTATTTCTCACCCTGCACAAAACTCAACTCAAAGTGAATCAAGCATTAGATCAGAGACCCTGCGCTTACTAGAAGAAAAATTAGGCCCAAATCTCCACCATGTTGGCTTAGGAACTGACTTCCTCAATGAGATTCCTAAAGCACAAGAAGTAAAATCAAGTAAAATCAATCCCATCAGTAAATGGGATGGTATCATTTCACAGCAAAGGAAACAATCATGAACATGAAGAGAGAGCCTACAGAATGAGAGAAAATCTTTGCCACCTGCATCTCAGAGCATTAATCTCCAGGATATATAAAGAACTTGTAAAACTTAACACAGAAAAAAAAATAACCCAATCAATAAATGGGCAAAGGAACTAAACAAGCATTTCACAGAAGAAGAAATATGAATAGTCAAAAAATATATAAAAAAATGTTCAGCATCTCAAGCAATTAAAGAAATTCAAATTAAAACCACACTGTGATTCCATCTATCCAATCATAATGGCAATTATCAAGAATACAAGTAACAATAAATGTTAGCAAGGATATTGGAGGAAAAGTTGACTCATACATTGCTAGTGGGACTGCAAATTGGTGCAACCACCATGGAAAGCAGTATGGAGATTCCTTAGAAAATTTGGAATGGTACCACCATTTGATCCAGTTATCTCACTCCTCAGCATATACCCAAGGACTTAAAATCAACATACTACAGTGATGCAACCACATCAATGTCTATAGTAGTTCAATTCACAATAACTAAGATATGGAACCAACCTAGGTGTCCTTCAACAGATGAATGGGTTAAAAAATGTGGAATATATATACAATGGAAATTACTCAGCCATTAAGAAGAATGAAATTATGGCATTTGCCAGTGAATGGATGGAACTGGAGACTATCATGCTAAGTGAAATAAGCCCATTCCCAAACCCAAAGGCCAAATGTTGTCTCTGATATGTGAATGCTAGCATATAATAAGGGTGGTGGAAGGAAGAATAGAAGTTTATTGGATTAGACAAAGGGGAATGAAGGGAAGGGAGAGAGGATGGGAAGAGGAAAGACAGTAGAATTAATTAGACATACCTTTCCTTTGTTCATATATGAATACATGACCAGTGAGACTTCACATCCTATATAACTGCAAGAATGGGATCCCAATTAGAATAAGTTATCCAGGAATGTATAATATGTCAAAATATACTATACTGTCATGTATATCTAAAAAAGAACAAATAATAAATAAATAAATAAATCCAAGTCTTACAATTTGTGTTTCCTATACCCTCAGCCCTACCCCAAAATGTAGCTTGGTCAAACTGTTCAACTATTAGTAGACTACATTTCCCATGTTTTCAAATCTATATATTTCACTACTCCATTTGCCTGAAGTATTTTCCCCCAGTTCATCATCTGACAAATCCCTCTGTGAGGATCAGCTATGTAATTTAGGGGGCCTAGTATGAAATAAAAATTCAGTTCCCTTTTAGAAAACAATATGAAGAATTTCAAAATGACAACAGTAAAGCATTAAACCAAGCATGAGATAGTCTAAGAACACGGGTTGGATCATATTTGCAAATTCATGAAGCTGGCTCTATTCTCAGCTTGGTTTTCTCTTCCATTGAAACTTTTCCCATTCTCTCCCCAAGAGATCTGCAATTCCTCTCTATTCCCACTACACACCACAGACATCACTGTTTTAACTGTCAACCATATTTTTTTATTTTGGGTGTGCATGTTTCTTCACTAGGCTGTAAACATCTGAGGACAGAAACTGGGCCTTGGCTAATATTGTATATTCAGCATCTGGCACTGCACAAGGTACAAGGTTGGTCCTCGGGATGTGTTTTCTGAGTGATAGAATGAGCTATCACAATATCTGTGATAACTTGTTTTCTGCATGATGCTGATATTATCATATTGATTTTTTTTGTATCATTTTACATTCAGTGATTTTGTCTTAGGAACAGTTCAGAAGTCTGTAAGTACCATAGAGCTTCAGTAATAGAATTTCTAAAGGTTTGTACTTAGAAGGCCTATGCCTACAACACAGGATATTTCAAATATCATTTAAATGTTGACATTGAAAAAAAAATTTAACAGGTAAGAAATCTTCTTACCATTTGTATTTTTATATTTTTGGGGGAGGAATACTAGAGATGGAACTCAGGGCACTTGACCACTGAGCCACATCCCCAGCCCTATTCTGTATTTTATTTAGAGACAGGGTCTCACTGAGTTGCTTATCATCTCACTTTTGCTGAGGCTGGCTTTGAACTCATGATCTTCCTGCCTCAGACTCCCTAGCTACTGGGATTTCAGGCGTACACCACTGCACCTGACATCATTTATACTTCTACTTATGCATTTTGAAACATGCATAAAAAGTTGTATTTTTCAGATAGTTTGCAGAACTGGTTGTGCTTCAAACAAAGTCCTGTTATTACAATAATACTCAGAAGGAGGTTTAGCTTTATTTAGCTTGTGTTTCACAGACCTGTGCTATCTTCAAGATGGGCACTCTTGAATTCTTTCTCCTGGCTCCCAAGTACCATTTATTCAAAAGAGATTTTATCCAGAGGACAACTATATAGAAATAAAGACAGAAATCATCTTATTGAAGCAGAGGTGGGATTAGGTAGTGTAGGGCATTTGTTTCTCAATCCTGGCTGCCTTCCCACCTCCTACTAAGTGAGTGGTCAAGAAGATGAAGTGTATATATGTGTAAGTAGACACTTTTGATACTTTTTGTTTTTTTTAGTTTTAATTTTTGGTTAACATTAATTAATTGTACTATTCATGATGTGATATTTCAATATATACGTACAGTGTGCATTGATCAAATCCAGGCTCTCTTTATCCACCTTCTTGCCCCCACTTCCCAATCTCTAGTAATCACTATTATACTGTTAGGTTGATTTTATTTTAACTTCTACATATGAGAGAGAACGTGTAGCACTTGTCTTTCTCTGTCTGGCTTATTTCACCTAACATGATGTCCTCAAGTTCCATCCATTTTACTGCAAAGGACAGGATTTCATTCTTGTTTCTGGCTGAATGATATTCCAGTGTGTGCATACTACATTTTCTATATCCACTCATGTATTGATTCCACAACTTAGCTATTGTGAATAATGCTGCCATAAATATGGATGTAAAGGTATTTATTTGGCATGCTGACTTCATTTCCTCTGAATAAATACCCAGATTGCTCAGGCCCTACCACAGCAATCTAATCTACCAAGCTCCTACAATGTAAGCCAAGATTACTCATTTAGTCAAAGTTTCTGTATAGAAAAATCAGAGTAATACTGTGTGACATTTTTCAACCATGAATTTTGGTAAGCAGTTTGATGAGTAGAAGCAGCATACTCAACAGAGGGTCTGATAACTAGGTTTCAGGCTATCTCTCTAGCCATTAAATGTTCATAGTAGTTGATTAGATGCCATGGAGGACAAGCTGTTTAATTTCAAAAATCTCTAAATTTGAAAAAGACTTTAAATGCCTTATAAACACCAAAGCAAACTTTTCCCATGGTTGCACATTCAGAAGTCCATATGAAAACAATCATCCAAAAATGGGCCAAATATTCATTGCACAATTATTTATATTGGTCTAATATTATAAACAAATGTGCAAAACTGTAGAAATTATTAAGTATGCTGCAAGTGATGAAATTCCACTTGATAGACTATCATGCTGCTATTAAAACTGGTGTTTACAAAGAGGTTTGGAGGCTTGGAAAGACGTTTATATTATACTGCTGAGTGAATTACGAGACTTCAACAATGCATGCGCCATACGATCTCTAGTATTTCTTAGCATGTACAAAGAAGTGAAGATAAAACATCTACACATTTAAACTATGATTCTTTTATAAGATTGTTTTTACTCTTCTACTGTCTCTCACTTTTAATAAACCTATATAACTTTTATAACAAGATAAATATAAAATGTTTTTAAAGGTAATAGAAAAGCAGCACTTGACATCACTGTGGCCCTTTCACAAACAAGTCAGCATGATTTTGAGAACGGAGGGGCTTTGACCTATTCTTACAAAATATTTGGGTCAGTCAGAATCAGAACTGAGTAAACCCCCAGAGAAACTTGAAACCATGAAGCCAGATTTTCAGAATAATAATGAAATGTGATTATTATTTGTGGGAATTCAAACACTTTTAATAAATTTCTAGTTATTATTTTGTTATACTGCTTTCTCCCCAGTTGCCTTTTTGTTTAACAAAAGAGGGTGAGAAGAGTACACAAGCTATCTATTTGTGACAAAATTCAATATTTGAATGTGGCAAAACACACAGCCAAGAAATAAAATATATTTAAAAGTTTTTATTGCAAACTTCAGAGACTCATTGAACTCATTCAAGTTAGTTCAATTAAAAGCAATGCTTATTAAGAACACTATGACCATTATAGTGTTCCTCTAGTCCTCTTGGGGAAGGGAGGGGAAGGGAGGGTACAAGTGGGGAAGGGGGGAAAAGTGGTTGAATAAGATGGATATCATTATTCTAAATGCACGATTGAAGACTTGAATGCTATGAATATACTTTGAATACAAACTGTTTTATGTAAAAAGATGCTCTATATGTATAGTATGAACTGTAATACATACTACTATAAATAAAAATTTTAAAAAAAGGACACTATGAAGTGATATGGAAGACAACATCTCATGGTGGTGAGTGGGGAAGAGTAGGAACAAGCAGGAGCCACAGCTGGAACAGGTCTGTGAACCCAAAATCTGAAGGGTGGCCCTGAGTCTCAGTATACTCTAAAAACCAGCAACTACAGCCCACCCCTCTATTCTATTGCTCTTGTATCAAAACAACTCACTCTGGGCATCTGATTTTCCAGTTCTGGTACCAACTTGTTTCTGTATCATATATATATATATATTTTTTTTAATTTTTATTTTTCTGTACTTACCTTCTGTTTCTGTCCTTGGCCAGTTCAGTTAGCATATTCTTGAAGGCGGAATATATATAATGAGGCAGCTGGCAATGAGAGTTCAGTTTGCATACAGCTCATTGCAGTCACCCTAAAATCCCATTACATGGGATTCTATGAGCTTCGACTCCATTGCCAGCTGCCTCATTCTCTACATTCCTCCTTCAAGAAGGAACTGGGGTGCCTCAGCTCTGCTGTTTGGAATAAACCACTTTATAAGCCTGTGTAATAGCTGCTCTGGGTTACTTGTTCTGCTCTCTTCCATGAAACAAAATTTTTACCTATGACTGACCACTGGGAAGGGTTTTGGGGCTAGGCATTTCATTTAAGAGAGAGGAGGGGGGAGGCATATGGTACCAAAGTTTTAGGCTTAACATCCTGTGAATGACCATTGAATGAGAAGTTGTTTTGCTTTCCTGATAACAAGGAAGAATGAAGAGTTCTGGTCCTGGAATGTTGACACATCTACCTCAAATTGACACATCAACCTCAAATTAAATTGACATCATTAAGCCATTGAACAGGACAGCTCTACAAACTAGTTTGTGCTTACTTTTTAATAAATATTTTTAGGTACAGAAAAAAAGACAAGATATTAACATATTGAGAACCAGATCATATTCCTGATAATGTATTATGTTTCATATAAACATGCAAGTACTGATATTGGCCATATTAACAAAGAGTCTGGTAATGTCTAGACTGATACATATATATATATATATATATATATATTAATCTTTAAATTTATTTTTTATTCTAAGTTGTTAGAAATGACAGCAGAATGTATTACATTTCATATTATACTCATAGAGCACATTTTTACATATCTCTGGTTGTATGCAAAGTATATTGACACCATTCGTGACTTCATACATGCACTTAGGGTAATGATATCCATCTCATTCTACCATCTTTTTTTTTTTCCTTCACTCTTTTGCCCCCTCCCATCTCCTCCCTCCCCATTGGCCATTCTAGTGTTCCTCTAATCCTCCTATGCTTCCCATCCCAACCCCATTGTGAATCGGCCTCCTTATATCAGAAAAAACATTTGGCATTTGGCTTTTTGGGATTGGCTAACTTCACTTAGCATTATATTCTCCAATTTCATCCATTTACCTGCAAATGTCATGATTTTATTCTCTCTTATTGCTGCGTAATACTCCATTGTGTATATATACCACATTTTCCTTATCCATTCATCTACTGAAGGGCATCTAGGTTGGTTCCACAGCTTAGCTATTGTGAATTGTGCTGCTATAAACATTGATGTGGCTGTGTCCCTGTAGTATGCTGTTTTTAAGTCCTTTGGGTATAGACTGAGGAGTGGGATAGCTGGGTCATAAAGGTGGTTCCATTCCAAGTTTTCCAAGGAATCTCTATACTGCTTTCCGTATTGGCTGCACCATTTTTCAGTCCCACCAACAATGTATGAGCATGCCTTTTTCTCCACAATCTCGCCAACATTTATTGTTGTTTGTGTTCTTAATAGCTGCCATTCTGACTGGTGTGAGATGAAATCTTAGAGTGGTTTTGACTTGCATTTCTCTAATTGCCAGAGATGTTAAACATTTTTTAAAGTGTTGATTGATTGTATATCTTCTTCTCAGAAGTGTCTGTTCAATTCCTTGGCCCATTTATTGATTGGGTTATTTGGGGGTTTTTTGGTGTTAAGATCTTTAAGTTCTTTATATATTCTAGAGATTAGTGCTCTATCTGACGTGCATGTGGTAAAGATTTGTTCCCAATTAGTAGACTCTCTATTCACCTCACTGATTGTTTCTTTTGCTGAGAAGAAGGTTTATAATTTGAATCTATCCCATTTATTGATTCTTGATATTAATTCTTGTGCTACAGGAGACTTATTAAGGAACTTGGGGCCTAATCCAACATGTTGGAGATTAGAGCTTACTTTTTCTTCTATTAGGTGTAGTGTCTCTGGTCTAATTCCTAGATCCTCCATCCACTTTGAGTTGAATTTTGTGCATGGTGAGAGATAGAGGCTTAATTTCATTTTGTTGCATATGAATTTCCAGTTTTCCCAGCACCATTTGTTGAAGAGGCTATAATTTCTCCAATGAACGTTTTTGGCGTCTTTGTCTAATTTAAGATAACTGAAATGATATGTGTTAGTCTCTGTTTCCTCTATTCTGTACCATTGTTCTACCAGCCTATTTTGGTGCCAATACCATGCTGTTTTTGTTACTATTGCTCTGTAGTATAATTTAAGGTCTGGTATAGTGATGCCATCTGCTTCACTCCTCTTGCTAAGGATTGCTTTAGCTATTCTGGGTCTCTTATTTTTCCAGATGAATTTCATGACTGCTCTTTCTATTTCTATGAGGAATTTCATTGGGGTTTTGATTGGCATTGCATTAAATCTGTATAGTGCTTTTGGTAGTATGGTCATTTTTACAATATTAGTTCTGCCTATCCAAGAACAGGGTAGATCTTTCCATCTTCTAAGGTCTTCCATAATTTCTTTCTTTAAGGTTCTGTAGTTTTCATTATAGAGGTCTTTCACGTCTTTGGTTAAGTTGATTCCCAAGTATTTTATTATTTATTTTTTGATGCTATTGTAAAGGGGGGTAGTTTTCCTCATTTCCCTTTCAGAGGATTTGTCACTGATATATAGAAATGCCTTAGATTTATGGGTGTTGGTTTTGTATCCTGCTACTTTGCTGAATTCATTTATGAGTTCTATAAGTTTTCTGATGGAAATTTTTGGATCTTCTAGGTATAAAATCATATCATCAGCAAATAATGATAATTTGAGTTCAACTTTACCTATCTGTATCCCTTTAATTTCTTTTGCCTGTCTTATTGCTCTGGCCATCATTTCAATTACTATGTTAAATAGAAATGGTGAAAGAGGGCATCCCTGTCTTGTTCTAGTTTTTAGAGGGAATGCTTTCAATTTTTCTCCATTTAGAATAATGTTGGCCTGGGGATTAGCATATATAGCTTTTAAGATGTTGAGATATGTTCCTGTTATCCCTAGTTTTTCTAGTGTTTTGAATATGTAGGGGTGCTGTATTTTGTCAAATGCTTTTTCTGCATCTATTGAGATAATCATATGGTTCTTATCTTTGAGTCTATTGATGTGATGAATTACATTTATTGATTTCTGTATGTTGAACCATCCTTGCATCCCTAGAATGAACCCCACTTGATTGTGGTGTATTATATTTTTCATATGTTTTTGTATCCGTTTTGCCAGAATTTTATTGAGAATTTTTGCATCTATGTTCATTAAAGATATGGGTCTAAAGTTTTTTTTGTTTGATGTGTCTTTGCCTGGTTTGGGGATCAGGGTGAGATTGGCCTCATAGAATGAGATTGGAAGTACTCCCTCTTTTTCTATTTCCTGAAATAAACTGAAGAGTATTGGTATCAGTTCTTCTTTAAAGGTCTTGTAGAACTTGGCTGTGTATCCATCTGGTCATGGGCTTTTCTTGGTTGGTAGGCTTCTAATGGCATCTTCTATTTTGTCACTTGAAATTGATCTATTTAAATTGTGTATATCATCCTGCTTTTAGTTTGGGCAGATCATGCGACTCTAGGAATTTGTCGATGCCTTTGGTGTTTTGTATTTTGTTGGAGTACAAGTTTTCAAAATAATTTCAAATTATTTCCTGTATTTCCGTAGTATTTGTTGTGATATTTTCTTTTTCATCGCATATGTTAGTAATTTGAGTTTTCTCTCTCCATCTCTTTGTTAGCCTGGCTAAGGGGCTGTCAATTTTATTTATTTTTTCAAAGAACCAACTTTTTGTTTTTGTCAATTTTTTCAATTGTTTCTTTTGTTTCGATTTCATTAATTTCAGCTCTGATTTTAATTATTTCCTGTCTTCTACCACCTTTGGTGTTGGAATGTTCTTCTTTTTCTAGAGCTTTGAGATGTAATTTTAAGTCATTTAATTGTTGATTTTTTCTTCTTTTGAGGAATGAACTCAATGCAATGAACTTTCCTCTTAGAACTGCCTTCATAGTGTCCCAGAATTTCGATATGTTGTGTCTGTGTTCTCATTCAGTTCTTTTTTTTTTTTTTTTTCAAGTTGCTGGTTTAATATAAAGTATTTTTACAACAATTGTGTCTTCATATATATATTTAAGGTAATCATAGATAACTCAGTCTGCCATTATTTCTATCCCCTTGTCCCCTCCCTTCCCTCCCCCCTCTTTGTTCTATTTAAAGCTCTTTCATTCCTCTCATCCCCTCTCTCTTGACTTTATAAGTTAGTATCTTCATATCAAACAGATCATTCGACTTTTGGGTTTTGGGGATTGGCTAACTTCACTTAGCATTATTTTCTCAAACTCCATCCATTTACCTGCAAATGCCATGATTTTATTCTCTTTTAGTGCTGAGTAGTGTTCCATTGTGTATATATACCAAAGTTTCCCTATCCATTCATCAGCTGATGGGCATCAGGTTTGGTTCCACAATCTAGCTATTGTGAATTGTGCTGCTATAAACATTGATGTGGCTGTGTCCTTGTAGTAATCTGTTTTTAAGTCCTTTGGGAATAGGCCAAGGAGTGGGATAGCTGGGTCAAATGGTGGTTCCATTCCACGTTTTCCTAGGAATCTCCGTACTGCTTTCCAGATTGGCTTCACCAATTTGCAGCTCCACCAGCAATGTAAGAGCGTGCCTTTTCCCCCACATCCTCGCCAGCATTTATTGTTGTTTGTTTTTTTGATAGCTGCCATTCTGACTGGAGTAAGATGAAATCTTAGAGTAGTTTTGATTTGCATTTCTCTAATTGCTAGAGATGTTGAACATTTTTTCATATATTTATTGGTTGTTTGTATATCATCTTCTGAGAAGTGTCTGCTTAGTTCCTTGGCCCATTTATTGATTGGGTTATTTGTTTTTTTGGTGTTAAGGCTTTTGAGAGCTTTATAAATCCTTGAGGTTAGTGTTCTATCTGATGTGCTTGTGGTAAAGATTTGCTCCCATTCTGTAGGTCCTCTATTCACCTCACTGATTGTTTCTTTTGCTGAGAAGAAGCTTTTTAGTTTGAGTCTATCCCATTTATTGATTCTTGGTTTTAGTTCTTGCACTATAGGTGTCTTATTGAGGAAGTTGGAGCCTAAACCTCTCATTCGCTTCTAAGAATATTTAATCTCCTCTTTGATGTCATCTGCAACCCATTGTTCGTTCAGTAGCATATTATTTAGTCTCCAGGTGTTGGAGTAACTTTTATTTCTTATTTTATCTTTGATTTATTATTTCATTCTTTTATGGTCTGACAGAATGCAGGGTAGTATCCCTACTTTTTTATATTTGCTAAGAGTTGTTTTGTGGCATAGTATATGGTCTATTTTAGAGAAGGATCCATGTGCTGCTGAAAAGAAAGTGTATTCACTTGTTGAAGGATGAAATATTCTATATAAGTCAGTTAAGTCTAAGTTGTTTATTGTATTTTTGAGTTCTATAGTTTCTTTGTTCAGCTTTTGTTTGGAAGATCTAACCAGTGGTGAAAGGGGTGTGTTTAAGTCACCCAGAATTATTGTGTTGTGGTCAATTTGACTCTTAAACTTGAGGAGAGTTTGTTTGATGAACATGGATGCTCCATTGTTTGGGGCATATATATTTATAATTGTTAAGTCTTGTTGGTGTATGCTTCCCTTGAGCAGTATATAGTGTCCTTCTTTATCCCTTTTGATTGACTTAAGCTTAAAGTCAACTTTATTTGATGAGGATGGAAACCCCTGCTTGTTGCCTCAGTCCATGTGAGTGGTAGGATTTCTCCCAACCTTTCACCCTCAGCCTATGGATGTCTTTTCCTATGAGATGAGTCTCTTGGAGGCAGCATATTGTTGGGTCTGTTTTTTTTTATCCAATCTGCTAGTCCATGTCTTTTGATTGGTGAGTTTAGGCCATTAATATTCAGAGTTATTATTGAGATGTGTTTTGTATTCCCAGCCATTTTTGTTTATTTTTGGCATTTAACTTGACATGGTTTCTCTTCTGATTATTTTTTCCTTTAGTGTAATACCTCTCTCTGTTGATTTTCATCATTGTTATTCTTTTCCTCTTTATGGAATATTTTGCAGAGGATGTTCTGTAGTGTTGGCTTTCTATTTGTAAATTCCTTTAACTTTTGTTTATCATGGAAGGTTTTTATTTTGTCCTCAAATCTAAAGCTTAATTTGGCTGGGTATAAGATTCTTGGTTGGCATCCCTTTTCTTTCAGAGCTTGGAATATGTTGTTCCATGATCTTCTAGCTTTGAGTGTCTGAGTTGAAAAATCTGCTGTGATACAAATTGGTCTCCCCCCTATATGTGATCTGATTCCTCTCTTTTGCAGCCTTTAAAATTGTATCCTTGTTCTGTATGCTAAGCATTTCCATTATAATGTGTCTTGGTGTAGATCTGTTGTAATTTTGTACATTTGGTGTCCTATATGCCTCTTGTATTTGTTTTTCCATTTCATTCTTTATGCTTGGAAAATTTTCTGATATTATCTCATTGAAGAAGTTGTACATTCCTTTGGTTTGAGACTCTGTGCCTTCCTCTATCCCAATTACTCTTAGATTTGGTCTTTTGATGCTGTCCCATCCTTCTTGGATGTTCTGTTCACAGTTTCTTACTATCTTCATGTGTGGTCAACTTTATTTTCAAGTTTATATACTTTGTCTTCATTGTCTGAAGTTCTTTCTTCCAGTTGATCTAGTCTGTTGGTGATGCCTTCAATTGTGTTTTTTATTTGGTTAATTGTTTCCTTCATTTCAAGGATTTCTGACTTTTTTTTTCCCAGAGTTTCTATCTCTTTTTTGAAGTAATATTTTGCTACCTGTATTTGCTTTCTTATATCTTTGTTGTAGTGGTCAATTTTTGCCTGTATTTGTTCATTTAGGTCATTCTTTGATTCACATATCATTTTAATTATGAACCTTCTGAACTCCTTCTCTGACATTTCATCAACTTCGCTGAGCATGGGTTCTGTTATTGTAGAATCCTGGTTTGTTTGGGGTACTTTCCTCCCTTGTTTTTTCATGTTGTCTCTTTGCCTTACTTCTTGCAGTGTAGATCTGAGATATTACAGTTTCTTCCCTATAGTCTTATAATATCCTTGCAGGTTGTTTGTGCCTCTCTTTAATGTTGGGCTATCAGAACCTGCCGTTGTCCCTCAAAATATACTACCTGGGGCTGGGTCCACGCAGGTTGGTGTAGGTTGAACTGGTTGAGTCTGAGCTCCTGTGGTGGTCTGCTGGGCTTGGCATCACTCCAATTCAGGATCTGGGGACTGCCCTGGACCCACCTGGATTCAAGCAGAGTTGGTGGGTCTGTCCTTGCTGGCTCCTGCTCTGGGGTGGAGGTCCGCAGGACTGGCTGGAGCCTGGTTACACACCAGTGGGGGTCAGAAGGACTGACCTGGGGCTGACCGTGCTGGGGTGAAGGTCAGCAGGATTGACCTGGGCCTGGCAGCGCTCTAATGCAGGTTCCCAGGACTGCCCTGGCCCGCCTGGACTCAAGCAGTGTTGGCAGGTCTGTCCTTGCTGGCTCTTGCTCTGGGGCCTGCTGTATATTTTTAAGAAAAATTTTTCTTAAACATGCATGATAGCAGTAACTTAAGACATTCACACCTGTTTGTTCAGAACCCAAAATAAAATAATGAGAATCTGCTTCCTCACTTTCATTACTATTTTTTTAACCATTTTCCCCCCACATTTTTATTGGTGCACTATAGTTGTACATATTGATGGGATTTGTTGTTATATATTCGTACATGCACACAATATAACAATATAATTTGGCCAATATCATTCCCCATCACTCCCCTGTCCCTCCATCCTTCCACCTCTCACTCCTTGGTCACTTTCCTTTTTTGATGTGCCTTTGATTTTTAGGAGATCCACCCACACCTTTTCCTCTGTAGCTTCCACATGAGAGAAAATATACAACTCTTAAACTTCTTTTTTTTTTTTTTTTTTTTGGTACCGGGGATTGAACTCAGGGGCACTCGACCACTGGGTCACATCCCCAGCCCTTTTTTTTTTTTTGTATTTTATTAGAGACAGGGTCTCACTGAGTTGCTAAGTGCCTCGCCATTGCTGAGGCTGGCTTTTGAACTCGCGATCCTCCTGCCTCAGCCTCCCAAAGTGCTGGGATTACAGGCGTGCGCCACCGCGCCCGGCTAAACTCTTAAACTTCTAATTTTGACTTATTGTGCTTAACATGATGGTCTGCAGTTCCATCAATTTTCTGGAAAACGGCATAATTTTATTTTTTTAATGGCTAAATAAAACTCCATTGTGTGTGTGTGTGTGTGTGTGTGTGTGTGTGTGTGTAGCTATGTGAATTGTGCTGCTATAAACATATATGCATGTAACACTGCAGTAAGATAACTTTCATTCTTCAGAGTAAATACTGAGAAGTGGTATAGCTGGGTCATATGGTAGTTTCATGCCTTGACTTTTGAGGAGACTCCATACTGAATTTCCATAGAGGTTGTACTAATTTACAGTACCACCAATAGTGTAAAAGTGTTTCTTTTATCCAAATCCTCTCCAGCACTTATTATTATGTGTATTCTTGATGACTGCCATTCTGACTGGTGTGAGATAAAATCTCAGTGTAGTTTTGATTTGTATTTCTCTAATAGCTAATGATGTTGAATTTTTTTTTCATGTGGTTGTTGGCTATTTGTATTTCTTCTTTTGAGAAGTATCTGTTTAATTCATTTGCCCATTTATTAATTTTGTTATTTGAATTTTTTGGTGTAAAGATTTTTGAGCTCTTTGTATATTCTAGATACTAATCCTTTGTCAGGAGAGTAGCTAGCAAAGATTTCCTCCTATTCTGTGGATTCTCTCTTCACATTCCTAATTGTTTACTTTGGTGTTCAGAAGTTTTTAATTTGATGCCATCCCATTTATTAATTTTTGGCATTTGTTCCTTAGCTTTAAGGATCCAATTGAGAAAGTCATTGCTTGTGCCTAAAAGTTGGAGTGTTGATCCTACATTTTCTTCTAGCTGTTGCATAGTTTCTGGTCTAATTCTGAGGTGTTTGATCCATTTTGAGTTGATTTGGAGGCAGAGTGAAAGATAAGGGGCTGGTTTCATTCTTCTACATATGGATAACCAGTTTTCCCAAAACCACTTGTTTAAAAGGCTGTCTGTTCTCCACTGTTTGTTTTTGGCACCTTTGTTAGGGATCATATGACTGTATCTGTGTGGGTTTGTCTCTGTGTCTTTTATCCTGTACTATTTGTTTATGTGTCTGTTTTGTGCTAATGCCATGCAGTTTTTGTTACTATGGCTCTACAGTATAATTCGAAGTGAGGTATTGTGATGCCTTCAGCATTGCTTTTTGGTTTAAAATAACTTTGGTTATTCTGGATCTTTTATTCTTTCAACTGAATTTCAGGACTATTGTTTCTAGTTTTGTGAAGAATATCATTGGCATTGCGATGGCAATTGCATTGAAAATGTATATTGCTTTTGGTAGTGTGGCCATTTCAATAATAATAATTCTTCCTATCTACGAACATGATATGCCTTTACATCTTCTTGTGATTTCTTCACTTTCTTTCTTTAATGTTCTATAGTTTTCATTGTAGAGGTCTTTCAACTTCTTTTTCAGAATTATTCTTATATTTTATTTTGTTTTGTTTGAGGCTATTGTGAATGTAATTGATTTCCTTATTTCTTTCTCAGCATATTCATTGTTGGTATATAGGAAAGCTAGTGATTTTTGTATGTTGATTTTGTAGCCTGCTACTTTGCCAAATTTATTTATTAACTCTAGTAGTCATTGGGTGAAGTTTCATTTTCACTACTATTTGCTTGCTTTTTAGCAAAGTTATCATGAGGAAGAGAGAGAGAGAGAGAGAGAGAGAGAGAGAGAGATGATATCTTGATTTTGACAGGTAGATGTGTCTTGAACTAAAAATCTAGAATAAAGATAGTTTAAAGAGGGAAAATGGCCTTAATGGTGGGACAATGCTAATTTGTGAAGGAAAGACATTCTAATGGCTCTTTCTATAGCAGGATTTGAAGTCCTCAATCCTCCTTAGTCATTTTGATTCCATTATTTTTGCAATCTAGTAAATAAATATTCATAGTTTGATGCTTGAGGATTTCAGGAAACGAGCTTAATAGTCATCAAGATTGTACTTCACCAGGCACAAAATTCTCTCAAGTAGATTTTCTCATTTAAGCCTCACAAAATGCTTGGGTTTTAGGTCTGCAGTCTCTCGGGAAACTGAGAATTAGAGGGCTAACTTTTAAAAATCCTAACTGGGTGAGCTGGAGCTACTTTTCTTTGCCTCCAATTTGGTCATTATAGAGTAATACTAGCTATTGCACCTCATGTCCTCACAATAGAGTTGGCATCAAGATGTTCAGAATACTATGGTTGGTGGACTATCTGATAGCAGGGACTGGACCAAGTGGGTGATGTATTGCAAGGTATCCAGCACCCCACTGGGGGTCCTTTTTCCTGCCTAGGAGGGTATGAGCCACTGGAGAAGATAGGTTAGAAATAATTAGTGAAGAACAAAAGACAGAGTCAGAATTGAAAGGAAAGTGAGGAACTTGGAGACGGGCGAGTGAGAAATAAAAGACGGAGACCAGGCAGAGATACACACAAGAGTTTATTTGTCAGAACTGACAAATAAACGTGCATCTCTTCATAGACAGAAAGAGGCAATACAGGCTTCTGGTTCTAGACTTTTATGGGGGTGGCTCAGGGATTAGAGCTGGGCTGGTCCTAATGTGGGGTATTAAGGGTGGGAGTGGTGATATGCCCTTGGGCGGGAAAGAATTCGGGTGGTGAAGGGTTGGGTTGGTATGAGGGAGTGGTGAGCCTTTCTCAGAAAGGCCCTTGGGTGGGAAAGCGAAACTTTGCTTAAAATGGCAGCTGTCACTTAAGATGGCCACCCAGATACTAAGAAAGTCCTTACAAGAATTATAGCTTTAAGGGAGGTTGAAGCACCTGATAGGTCCAGCCCTCACAGGAGCTGGAGCTGAACAATTAGAAAATGGCTCCATTCATTTATTTAAAGGGGGAGCATCAAAGGCAGGGATAAGGTTTCAGGGGTGGAGTCTTGCTTCATAATGTCTTGCAGTCTGCAGGTTGATTGGCATCTTGGCAGGTTATACCCATCTCTGAGAGGCTGTGTGGCTGCAGCGGGTCACCCCATCTCTGATGCTGTGTGGGACCAGGCAGAGCTGAATAGGGCTCACATGAGTCTGGAAGTTTCCAGACACCAGATTCTCCTATGCACTGGCTGTGATGTCAATTTTTGGTTCACACATAGCCTACAGACGCCTCTCAACAGTGATGGAGAAGAAGGCAGAAGTCTAATGAGAAGCTGAGAGCAGGTCATTTTACACCACAGATAAGATGGTGGTGCATTCAAGCAGACACAGGCTACCCATCTTACTGCCTTCAGTTGAAGACACCTTATTTCTGCCTTCATTATCAATTTTACTTCAGTCATTCATGCCCATTTGTTCAAAAACTCAAAAAAAAAGTAATAAGCACCCCACCATATTTGAGAAACGTATGAATAATGGAGAATGTAGTCTTCTTCCATTGTGGTTGCTATCTATCAAATATCTGTTTAGAAAAATAAGAATTTCTTTGCACTTATGTGGTAGAAAAAATCTCATAAATATCTTTGGGTTTAGGTAGGAAAGAGCTAGCTTTGAGGTTTAGTGCTAATGGACTTTTCTCCATTTTTTCAGAAATCTTCAATTTCATAGTTGCCTTCCACACCTATAGCAAATGCCTGTGCCAGAAGACAAGATGACTATTTTCTTCCTTTCTGCCTTGTTGGAATTTTTCTTGCATTGTCTCATAGCAACTTACATGTAAATTTCCTGCATTGACATACCCACACACACTTTCAGGAATCTCTTTCAGAAGTTGAGTTAGGTGGCTGCATAGTGCTGACTGTCCTTTTACTAGACATCTTGCCTCAGAAATGAAACCTGTGCATAGTTCTCTGTTGATATTCTAAATGACAGGAACTATGAGTGACAATTGGATGAATCAGCAGGGCCACCAGGGAATAAATTATTAAGAAGTGTGTACATAGAAATGAAGAATCCAACTGAAATCTTAATAATGTGTAAGCTTAGTGAAACAGTCAAATTTCTGAATCCAACAAAATAGTTTAAGTCATTGTCTATAAGCATTCAGACCACAAAGTGTAAGAGGACACAGAGAAAAGACATCTAAGTGAATGAAAAGAAGTTAGCAAGACTCAAACTGAACAAAAGAATGGAAGGAGAGACCTATTGTTATGGTTTGGATATGAGGTGTCCCCCAAAAGCTCATGTGTGAGATAATTCAAGAAGGATTAGAGGTGAAATTATTGGGTTTTGAGAGGTTTAACCTAATCAGTGAATTAATTCCCTGATAGGGATTAACTGGGTTGTAACTGTAGGCAGGCAGGGTGTGACTGGAGGAGGTGGGTCACTGGAGTCATGACTTTGGGTATATATTTTATATCTGTTGCATGGAGTCTCTCTCTGCTTCCTGGCACCAATATTCACACCCTTCTGCCCTGATGTTCTGCCTCACCTGGACCCTCAAGGAATGGGGCTGGCTCTGTATGGACTGAGACCTCTGAAACCACGAGACCCCAAATAAATGTTTCCTCCTCTAAAATTGTTCTTGTCACGTATTTTAGTCACTGCAGTGAAAAAGCTGACTACAACATCTGAAATGTCAATGTTGCTGCTTAATCTCAAGTAGCCATCTTGGTACATGTGAAAGCTGCTTTCTGAGAATAGCAGAACAACATAATAGAAAGCATGAAAATCTGTCTATGGGATTTCACTAGCATTTCCACATCTCTACCCATAGTTTTTCAGAATGACATCAGCAAGATGACAAAATACCTGTTCCCTGGCTTTACTACCCTTTATAGAAACTCAAAAAGTAGCCATGGGCAAGAATAATAACCTAACTCTCCAGAACTCAGGAATGAGGCAGAGACACACCAAGGACCACAGAATTGAGAGCTGCAATTGAATGGAAAGATCTGAGTTCTTCGACTCTGTCACCCCTCCCTCAAGCTGGCATGGTGCTACACAGAGAATTCCCCTGGGACCATGGTTTGTACAGTGGGAAAAGTTTCTCCACTGTTTCAGTCAGCATTTTTGCTGCTGTGTCTAAAATACCTGACCAGAACAATTGTAAAGGAGGAAAAGTTTATTTGAGGGCTTATGGTTTCAGAGTTCTCAGTCCATATATAGCCAGCTCCATTCCCTGAGGCTAAACATCATGGTGGAAGAGTGTGGCAGAGGGGAAGCTCACATGATGATCAGGAAGCAGAGCAAGATCTCTACTTGCCAAAATCAAATGTATACCACAAAGTTAATCCCCCAATGCCCCACCTCCTCCATGCACCTGCCTTCAATACCTTCAGTTACCACTCAGTTAATCCCATCTCAGATTAATTCACTGATTGGGTTAAGGCTTTCATAGCCCAATCATTTCCCTTCTGAACCTCCTTGCATTGTCTCACACATGAGCTTCTGGAGAACACCTCATACCCAAACCATAACACCCACCATGTTGGAAATTTCTGCAGTTGGCTCACTCCTGTATCATCCCACCAGAAGCACTGGGAATATCCATGTTAGTCAATGTTCTGTTGCTGTGACAAATACCTGAGATAAATCAACATAAAGAGAGGAAAGGTATATTTTGGCTCACAGTTTCAGAGGTTGTTCAGTCCATGGTCAGTTGACTCTGTTGTTTCAGGGCTGTGGTAAGGTAGAACATCATAGCAGGAATCTCCTCACCTGATGGTGGATGGGAAGCAAGCGGCAGGGTGGGGGTGGGAGGCAGAGATGCTGCAGGAATCCCAATATTCCCTTCAAGGGAACATCCCCAAGAACCCAACTTCTTTCCAATAGGCCCCACCTCCCAAAGTTTCCATCACCTCCCAATAGCACTACCATCTAGTGACCAGGCCTTTAACACTACACTTTTAGCGGACACTTTCAAATCATATCAGCCAGAAAGGATAGACTACCTGGGTCAATTAGAAACAAATAGAGGGCACAATGCTCACAGCAAAAGAATGCAGACCTTGGTGGTTTCTCTAGACCAGAGAAACAAGCCAGTGCCATCATGCTGCTGGAAGCATTGTGCACAGAAAGCAGTTGCAGGTTATCAATTAAATATCTGTGCTTGCATTAAATCTTCCTCAGTTTGGGAAACAAGTATAGGTCAGTGATTAAGTTCTGGTGCAATTATCAAGTTCTGATGTTCATTATATGTCTTCCCTCAAACAGAAAGCAAGTACAAGTCTATGATTAAGTTCCATTATTAAATACGAAAGGTCTGAGAACACCTGCAGAGCCTAAGAAGTAGGTGCCTCCTCAAATGTGGAGGCATCAGTATAAGGACACAAGGATTATGAAAAATCAGGGACTTATGACACACACACAAAAAAAAACAATAAAGCTCCAATAATACACCCAAAAGAAGTGGAGTGACAAGCAATTCAGAATAATCCTTGAAGTTCAGAGAACTATTAAAAAAAAAAGGAAAAGAAAATTGAATTAAAAATTTAAAACAATTCATGAATAGAGAAGTCTAACAAAAGAATAGAAATAATTTTTAAAATAGAACTCTTAGAATATAACAATTGAACTAAAACAGTCAATAAAAAGCTTTAACAGCAAACTTGATTAAGTAGAAGAAAACAGTGAGCTTGAAGACAAAACGTGAAATTATCTAATCAGAGAAGAAAGAAAGAAAAGGAATAAAATATTAAAGAAGTTCTATAGGACATCATCAAGTGAACTAACTTTCATGTGATTGAGTGCCTAAAGTAAAAGAAGGAGAAAAGGACCTAAAAATATATTTAAGGAAACACTAGCTGAAAGATTTCCAAACCTGGAGAAAGACTACAACATCCAGGTGTGGGAAGCTCAGAGGTCACCAATCAAATTCAACACAAGGAGGCATTTACCATGACAAATCATAATCAGATTATCAGAACATCAAAGACAAAGAATACTGAAAGCAGCAAGAGATGTCAAACATGTCACATTCAAGGGAACATCAATGCAGCTTTCATTAGATTGATTCATCAATAGAAATTCTGCAAGACAGGAAAGAGTGGGTTTTTTGAAATTTTAAAATATTTTTATTATAAAAGTAATACAAATAAGAGCTGAAAGATAAAGTCATGCATTAATTGCCCTGCCATCCTACAGTAACCATAGTTAGTAATTTGATTTACTTGGCCATCGTTTTATTATGTTTAGTGTGATATTTGCAGCCATGATCGCATTCGTTCATTCACACTCTTTTTTATCTTGCAATTTTCAAAAATTTAATATAATACTTTCTTATGTCTTTTCATTACTAATTTTTGTGTTGTTGTTGTTGTTTATTTTTTAAAAATTTTATTTGTTCTTTTTAGTCATACATAGCAGTAGAGTCTATTTTGACATATTTATACAAACACAGAGTATATCTTATTCTAATTAGGATCCTGTCCTGTGGATGTACACAATGTTGGGATTCACTGTGGTGTATTCATATATGTACATAGGACAGTTATGTCATATTCATTCCACTTTCTTATTCTTATTCTCCCCTCCCTTTCCTTCATTCCCCTTTGTCTAATCCACTGAATGTCTGTTCCTCCCTCCCTCATAGTGTGTAATAGGTTCCACATATTAGAGAAACCATTTGACTTGATTTTTGGAGATTAGCTTGTTTCACTTAGCATGAAAGTCTCCAGATCCCTCCATTTACCAGCAAATATCAAAAAGTCATTCTTCTTTATGGCTAAGTAATACTCCATTGTATGTATATATAATACATTTTTTTTTGGTACCGGGGATTGAACTCATGGGCACTCGACCACTGGGACACATCCCCGGGCCTTGTATTTTATTAGAGACAGGGTCTCACTGACTTGCTAAGTGCCTCGCCATTGCTGAGGCTGGCTTTGAACTCGCGATTCTCCTGTCTCAGCCTCCCAAGTGCTGGGATTACAGGCGTGTGCCACCGTGCCTGGCTTATGCTATAATTTTTTAATGCATTAATTTTTTGAAGTGAATCTATGTTGTTTCCATAGGTTACCTATTGTGAATTGAACTGCTATATCCAAAGGAGTTAAAATCAGCATCCTACAATGATGCAGTCACATTAATATTTATAGTGGCTCAATTTATTACTAATTTTTAATAAGTGAATAATGTAACCTCCATAGATATCTGCTTATTGGTTATATACCTAGACCAGAGGATGACAAACTATAGCCCCACATTTGTAAATAAAGTTTCACTGGAAAATATCCATACCCATTTGTCTGTATATCGTCTATGATTGTTCCCATGCTACAAACAGCAGCACTGAGAAGATGTGATAGACAGCATGGTCTTCCTAGCCTAAAATATTTATTTTCTGACTCTTTATAGAAAGGAGTCCAACTGATTACTGCCCTAAAGTGGTTCATAATTTGGATAATACAAGTAATACCACTTGAAAAATCTTTGTTCATTTAATTTTTCATACTTTGGATGACTTTATTGGGGGACATTAATAAAAGTGAAATAACTGAGTCTAATTAATAAAGCCATTTTGGGGACTGATATTGTTCCCTACTCTCTCACTCATAATATTCTAACTATCATATACTAATGATGGGATAAAATGAAAAGGAAGTCCTCATACCCATGTAAGCAGCATTTTTCTGATCCCTATCAATTGGGACATGTAAATTTACGCTTTCGATTCGCATAGTTTTTGTTGTGAATTAAAAGTCAACCAAAGAGGGAAATAATAGTAAGTGTGAAACGAAAACAAGCCAATTCTAAGAAATCTTTCAATTTTTACTGGAAATAAAAAGCAGGCAGAAGTAAACTGTACAGGTGACAAAGTGCTTATGAAGTGCCAACCCAAGCTAACTGTAGTGTCCTGAAGGCACAAGAAAAGCTGGGTAAGAGAAAGAGGAAGTAGTTTCAACAATGGGCCCATAGTGGCAGCTGCACATGTGGGGTGACAAAAGCAGAATGTGAGTTCCCCCCATTTGAACACATCCTCAGCATAAACCTGCACACAACTATAATTAAACTGTCTCCTATAGGAGAGTCCAAGAACTACTCTATAGTTTTGAGCAATATAAGTTCTTCTATCTGAGAAATTTTTATTCTTCAAAAAGAAAACTTCAGGAATGGGACCAACTAAATCAACTCTGTTAAATAAAAGTGAAGCAGGAAGATGGGTCTCAAATATGATCTTTAATGAATAAAATAAACATCAGGAAGTACAAATGTCATATTCCAAGGGAAATTGTCTGATGATCTGGCAGCCTAAATCAATCTGTAAATTTATTGTAAAAGACATTAGTGTAATCAAACTCCATTAGGACCAAAATGAGAGACTTTAGCACATCTGGATCACCTTGCAATTTTCAAGATGCTTTCAAGACCTTTCTTACTCTGCTATGGCTGAGAGAAGCAGAGATGGGTGTAGGCATCACAGTCTTTAATCATTTGCCCTCTCTGTCAGAACCAACCAGGTAGATGAGCTGGAGTTCGGGTATTCCTGCACAGTTTACATCCTGCCAACCTGTACTCTCCATGAGGTCCAGGTAAACCAAGAATGGTATATAAGCTTGAGTAGCACCTCCTCTAATTCTATCATTTCTAAATACTTAGAGTGGGTGCCCATCCAGGTGTCCCTGGGGGCCCATGAGTGACCACAAGTGCCATTGCAAAGGTTGCCTGGGTTCAGACCACTGCAGTCCACGGCTGGTTGTTGAAGAAGAAAGGGGGGGAAAAAAACCTCCTAATCAAGAATATGGCACCCAGTTACCCAGCAAAGATGCTGAAGAAAGGATAAAGGGTTTATCAGACAAACAAAAGGTTCATCATCATCAAACCTGTCTTATAAGAAATGCTAAAGTGAAGGAAGGCCCGAACAGCCTGCCTGCCTGTGTTTCCAGTGGTGCCTGCCCACTTCAGAGCTGTCCATAGCCACTGCCTGAAGGGGACCAAGGCCAGGAAGGCCTGAACTGCTTGCCTGCATGTATTCCAAGCTGTGCCCTCCCACTTCGGAGCCTCCGATAGCCGACGCCTCTGCCTGCATGTCAAGGAACAGGCCCCAGGCCCAGGAACAGGGAGTATTACATGGGGATGCCTATCTCTTGTTTCTCCTACTAACACCCAAGTTCTCATGATTACTCTATCACTAATCAAATAATCTAATTCTTCTATTTTCTCACATCCTACCTCACAAACGTCTTAGCCAACCCCTAAGTTCCCCCTTCTACCATTAGATATTGTAAACTACCACACAAACATACTGACTATATGGTAAAAGATAACTGATCTCATCACTTATGTGTAAAGTGTCAAAACTGTAAATATAAAAATAGAAGCTAAGTAATATATGGCAACACATTGGGTACATTGAATGCTGTACTAGTAATCTTTCCCTTTAACTTGAGGCTTTGGGTAACCTGTAGGGATGCTATAAGACAATAGGGCAGAAGCAGTAATACCTGAATTACACTGAAAGGAAAACACATAGATATTATGAAAAAGCGAGGGAGAAATGATCAAAACAAACCAAGATACTACAGCAATAGAATCCATATAATGCACAGTAGGGGTAATGTCGGAGGAGTTCAGAATATACATAATTAAAATAATTTGGGATTTAAAAAACGACCTAAGTGAGCAGATACAGGCAAAAATTGATCTCTCCAGACTCAGGAAAAAAATGGCGGACAGCAGAGAAGCACTCTCGCGAGACCGGCACTAAAAGAGGCTTACCAGGAAGATTGAACGTGTTCCTAGCAATGCTCCTGCAACTGGAAGGGAGCTGAGACATCCGTGCATATCTAGATGGTGAAATACAACAAACTCCAGACTGCTGACGCACGGAGTCCAGTGCCAGCGGCCCACAAACCGAACTAGCACTAGTGGCGCAGCTGCCCTGGTAGCCTTGCAGTACGGGAAGCACAGACCACGGCATCAAACAGCGCAGAATAAAAAGAAAGCCAGACACAGCAGCGGCCTCACAGACTTCTTTCGCTTAAATTGCCGAACAGGACCTGCACGCCTTGGAGTGACACACAGGTCCGGGGTACTGCTGTTGGGACCGGGGAAGGCACCACCATTTTGGAGGAGGGCTGCGGCTGACTGCAGACATCCAAGGATCGGTCAAGGGCCCGGAGAACAGCACACACCTGGGTGAGACACATGCAGGCAGATGCAGGGAAGGGCCTGCCTGAGGCCAGCGCAGCAACCACAAGAGCTTTAACTGGGGGCGGGCGTGGGGAATGCATGCCTTTTGGATGAAAGCTTTGTTGGTGTTATTCACATACTGACACCCCCCCACCCCTCAGCCATTATTCCTCTGGGCCTATCTGCTTCTGGACAAAGCTGCAGACTAGACTACACTGTGACTGTCTGGGCGTGGTCCAGGACAACTGGCTTAAACTGGAAGGTCTTTCCAGGGTCCGGTTTATTTGAGATTTGTTCCTGGGTTCGATCTGTTTTTGTTTGTTTGCTTGTTTTTGTTTTTGTTCTGTTTGATAGTGTGATTATTTGTGTGTCTGTGTTCCTCTTTCCTTTCTTCCCTTCTCACTTTAGTCTCTTCTGCCCTCATCTTATTTATTTACACCCTGTCATTGTGTACTCATCAGAGGTGAAAACAAGGTATACACAGAAATTGGGACTTCTAGGCCTGGGGCAATTGAAATATACAGAAAAGCGGTGTTATATATAGCTTACTCTCTATTTTTTTTGGCTCAGTTTTTCTCTCCTCTCTCTTACACTAATTCTTACTTCTTTGTTTTCTCTCATTGTTCCTTTATATTTTTATTTTCCATCTTTCTTTATTTTTCTTCTCTCAAAGGCTAAATAAGTTTGGTTTATATATAAATCGTCTTTCCTCTAAGTTGCTCACACCATTCTCTTTTCTCTCCTGTCTGCTGATATTAAATCACTTCCATAGAATTCTATTTTTATACTTCCTAAGAAAGAACATCTCAGTAAGCTCACTTGCTTCTTCCTAAACTATCATCTCTGTGTCCAATACTGAAACTGTAAACCCCAATGCAAGCATACAGAGTAAATTGGAAACAATACCTGAGTTAATTAAACCTGTACATTGTGATCAAACTGGGATTTGGTGTAAAGAAAGTGTTAGAGCTTAAAGTGTAAGGTATTTATAAGGGGAATCTGACAGCATTGTACCACAGGAGAAACATAAGGCTATCAGGTGAAATTGAAATAGGCAAGGTCACACAGTGCTAGAATAATAGACACAAAGCATTATGAAAAAAGCAAGGGAAGAAAGTGGCTGAAACCAACCAACATGCCCCCTCAGTAGATACCATGGTAAGCACAGTTGGTCAAATGCCAGAGACGGAAATTAGAAATTACATATTCCAAATGTTTATGGATCTTTTTTTTTTTTTTTAATATTTATTTATTTGCTTTAGTGTACACAATACCTTTATTTTTATGTGGTGCTGAGGATCGAACCCCGGCCACACACGCATGTGCTAGGCGAGCGCTCTACCGCTGAACCACATCCCCAGCCCCTGTTTATGGATCTTAAGAATGAACTTAAAAATGAGATGAGAGAGCAAATAGAGGCGGTAAAAGAGCATTTTGACAAAGAACTCCAAAAACAAATACAAGAAGCAAAAAATGACTTCAATAGGGAGATAGAGATCCTAAAGAAAAACCAAACAGAAATTCTGGAAATGAAAGAAGAAATAAACCAAACTAAATGCTCAATTGAAAGCATCACCAACAGATTAGATCACCTGGAAGAAAGGACCTCAGATAATGAAGACAAAATATATATCCTAGAGAAAAATCTAGAGGACACGGCAAAAGAAGTAAGAAAACAAGAACAGAGCATTCAGGAAATATGGGACAGCATAAAAAGACCAAACTTAAAGAGTGATTGGTGTTGAAGAAAGTGCAGAGTTTCAAACCAAAGGAATGAGTAATTTATTCAATGAAATAATAGCAGAAAATTTTCCAAACATGAGGAACGAATGGCAAAACCAAGTTCAAGAGGCTTACCGAACACCAAATGTACAAAACCACAACAGATCCACACCAAGGCACATTATAATGAAATTGCCTAATATACTAGGCAAGAAGAGAATACTAAAAGCCACAAGAGAAAGGAAGCAGATTACATATAGGGGGAAACCGATCAGACTATGCTCAGATTTTTCAACCCAGACCTTAAAAGCTAGAAGATCCTGGAATAGCATGTTTCAAGCTCTGAAAGAAAAGGGATGTCAACCAAGAATCTTATATCCAGCAAAATTGAGCTTTAGATTCGTAGATGAAATAAAAAACTTCCACGACAAACAAAAGTTAAAAGATTTCACAACTCAAAAGCCAGCACTTCTGAACATCTTGGGCAAAATTTTTCATGAAGAAGAAGAGAAAAATAACAATAAAAACCAACAAATGGAGATAGTAAACTAAAGGAATTATCAACCAGAGGAGAATCCAAATCAAGCTAAATACCATAATACATTTAAAAATGGATGGAAATAAGAATCACATCTCAATAATAACCCTGAATATTAATGGCCTAAGCTCACCATTCAAAAGACACAGATTGTCAGATTGGATTAAAAGAAACAACCCAACAATTTGCTGTCTACAAGAAACACACCTCATAGAAAAAGATATCAAGCGATTGAAGGTGAAAGGCTGGAAAAAATCTTATCACGCACATGGGCTGCGGAAGCAGGCAGGGGTTTCCATTCTCATATCAAATAAGGTAGACTTCTAGCCAAAGCTCATCAAAAGGGATAAAGATGGATATTTCTTACTACTTAAGAGAACCACTCATCAACAAGATATAACAATTATAAATCTATATGCCCCAAATAATGGAGCACCTACATTCATCAAACAAACTCTTCTCAAGTTCAAGAGTAAAATAGACCATAACACAGTTATTCTAGGGGACTTCAACACACTTCTATCACCAATGGATAGGTCATCCAAACAAAAGCTAAATAAAGAAATTTTAGGCCTTGTTAAAACAATTAATAACTTAGACCTAATGGACATATATAGAATATTTCATCCCTCAGTAAGCGAATACACTTTCTTCTCAGCAGCACATGGCTCCTTCTCCAAAATTGACCATATATTATGTCACAAGGCAACTCTCAGCAAATATAAAAAAATAGAAATACTACCTTGCATTCTATCAGACCATAATGGGATGAAATTGGAAATCAATGATAATACAAGAAAAAAAAAAACTACTCCAACAGCTGGAAGCTAAACAACATGCTACTGAATGAACAAGGGGTTGAAGAAGACACCAAGGAGGAGATTAAAAAATTCCTAGAGGCAAATAAGAACACAGATACATCATATAGAAATCTCTGGGACACTATGAAGGCAGTAGTAAGAGGAAAATTCATTGCACTGAATTCCTTCATTAAAAGCAAAAAAAAAAAAAAAAAAAAAAAAATAACCAAATAAATGACTTAACATCACACCTCAAAGCACTAGAAAAAGAGGAACAGATCAACACTAAGAGCAGTAGAAGACAGGAAATAATTAAAATCAGAGCTGAAATTAATGAAATTGAGACTAAAGAAACATTTCAAAGAAGACAAAACCAAAAGTTGGTTCTTTGACAAAATAAATAAAATTGACAGACCCCTAGCAATGGTAATGAAAAGAAGAAGAGAAAAAACTCAAATTACTAGCATCCATGATGAAAAAGGAAATATCACAACAAACACCTCAGATATACAGGAGATAATTAGAAATTACTTTGAAAAATTGTACTCTAATAAAATAGAAAATACTGAAAGCATAGACAGATTTCTAGAGTCGTATGAATTGCCCAAACTGGAACAGGAGGCTATACACAATTTAAATAAATCAATTTCAAATTGAAGGCGCTATCAAAAAACTACCAACAAGAAAAAGTCCAGGTCCTGATGGGTTTACAGCCGAGTTCTACAAGACCTTCAAAGAAGAACTAATATTAATACTGATGCTTTTCAAATGATTTCAAGAAATAGAAAAAGAGGGAGCTCTTCCAGACACTTTATATGAGGCCAATATCACATTAATTCCAAAGCCAGGCAAAGACACAGCCAAAAAAGAAAACTTCAGGCCAATATCTTTAATGAACATAGATGCAAAAATCCTCAACAAAATTCTGACAAATCGGATTTAAAAACATATCAAAAAGATAGTGCACCATGATCAAGGTGGGGTTTATCCAGGGATGCAAGGCTGGTTCAACATTCGGAAATCAATAAACATAATACATCACATCACTAGACTTAAAGATAAAAACCATATGATCATCTCAATAGATGCGGAAAAAGCATTTGACAAAATACAACACTGCTTTATGTTCAAAGCTCTAGAAAGATTAGGAATAACAGGAACATATCTCAACATTATAAAAGCTATCTATGCAAAACCTCAAGCTAACATTATCTTAAATGGAGAAAAATTGAAAGCATTCCCTCTAAAAACTGGAACAAGACAGGGATGCCCCCTCTCACCACTGCTATTTAACATAGTACTTGAAACTCTGGCCAGAGCAATTAGACAGACGAAAGAAATTAAAGGGATCAAGATAGGAAAAGAAGAGCTCAAATTAGCACTATTTGCTGATGACATGATAATATACCTAGAAGACCCAAAAAACTCTACCAGAAAACTTTTACAACTAGTAAATGAATTTGGCAAAGTAGCAGGATACAAAATCAATACCCATAAGTCAATGGCATTGTTGTACATCAGTGACAAAGCTTCTGAAAGGGAAATTATGAAAACTACTCCATTTACAATAGCATCAAAAAAAATAAAATACCTGGGAATCAACTTAATGAAAGAGGTGAAGGACCTCTATAACGAAAACTATAGAACACTAAAGAAAGATATCATAGAAGACCTCAGATGATGGAAAGACCTACCTTGTTCTTGGATAGGTAGAATTAATATTGTCAAAATGTCCATACTACCAAAAGCACTATACAGATTTAATGCAATTCCAATCAAAATCCCAATGACATTTCTCAAAGAAATAGAAAAAGCAGTCATAAAATTCATATGGAAAAATAAGAGACCCAGAATAGCCAAAGCAATCCTGAGCAAGAAAAGTGAAGCAGGTGGCATCACCATACCAGACTTTAAATTATACTATAGAGCAGTAGTAACAAAAACAGCATGGTATTGGCACCAAAACAGACTAGTAGACCAATGGTACAGAATTGAGGACACAGAGACTAATATATATAATTTCAGCTATCTTATATTACCAGAAATAATATAATACAAGAAAAAAAAAATACAAGAAAAAAAAGCACCAAAAATGTACAGTGGAGAAAAGATAGCCTCTTCAACAAACGGTGCTGGGAAAACTGGAAAGCCATATGCAACAAAATGAAATTAAACCTGTATCTCTCACCATGTACAAAATTCAATTCAAAGTGGATCAAGGACGTAGGAATTAGACCAGAGACAATACACCTAATAGAACAAAAAGTAAGCTACAATTTCCAACATGTCGGATTAGGCCCCAAGTTCCTTAACTAGAATCCTGTAGCGCAAGAATTATTACCAAGAATTAATGAATGGATAGATTTAAGCTAAAAAACTTCTCAGCAAAAGAAACAATAAGTGAGGTTAATAGAGAACCAACTAACTGGGAACAAATATTTAATACATCCACATCGGATAGAGCACTAATTTCTAGAATATATAAAGAACTCAAATAACTTGACACCAAAAAAGCAAATAATCCAATAGATAAATGGGCTAAGGAATTGAAAAGACACTTCTCAGAAGAAGATACACGATTAATCAACAAATACATGAAAAAAATGCTCAGCATCGCTGGCAATTAGAGAAATGCAAATCAAAACTACTCTAAGATTTCATTTCACTCCAGTCAGAATGGCAGCTATCAAGAAGACAAACAACAATAAATGTTGGAGAGGATGTGGGGAAAAGGCACACTCATACATTGCTGGTGGGACTGTAAAATGGTACAACCATTATGGAAAGCAGTATGGAGATTTCTTGGGAACATGGGAATGGAACCACCCTATGACCCAGCCAAACCACTCCTGGGTCTATTCCCAAAGGACTTAAAAACAGCATATTACAGTGACACAGCTACCTCAATGTCTATAGCAGCACAATTCACAATAGGTAGGTTGTGGAACCAACCTAGATGTCCCTTGGTAGATGAATGGATAAAGAAAATGTAGTACATATACACAATGGAATTTTACTCAGCAATAAAAGAGAATAAAATAATGACATTTGCAGGTAAATGGATGAAGTTGGAGAATATAATGCTAAGTGAAATCAGTCAATCTCAAAAATCCAAATACTGAATGTTTCCTCTGATATAAGGAAGCCGGTTCACAGTACTGTTGGGTCAGGGTACATAGGAGGATTAGAGGAACACTATTATGGTCAAAGGGAAGGGAAGGGAGGGAGCAAGGGGGGAAGGGGGAAAAAGTGGTTGAATAAGATGGATATCATTATTCTAAATGCATGATTGAAGACTTGAATGCTGCGAATATACTTTGTATACAAACTGTTTTGTGTAAAAGGATGCTATATATGTATTGTATGAACTGTAATACATACTACTATAAATAAAAATTTAAAAAATTGATCTCTCCAACAAAGAGATAAGAGAACACATACAGTTAGCAAAAGATTACTTCAAGAAAGAGACAGAGATTCTGAGAAAACAGAAACAAAGAAAATGTGGTATATATACACAATGGAGTATTACTCAGCAATAAAAGAGAATAAAATCATGGCATTCACAGGTAAATGGATGAAGTTAGAGAATATAATGCTAAGTGAAGTTAGCCAATGACAAAAAGGCAAATGCCAAATGTTTTCTCTGATATAAGGAGGCTGATTCACAGTGGGGTTGGGACGGGGATCATAGGAGGATTAGAGGAACACTAGAATGGCCAATGGGGAGGTAGGGGAAGGGAGGAGGCAAAAGTGTGAAGAAAAAAAAAAGATAGTAGAATGAGATGGATATCATTACTCTAAGTGCATGTATGAAGTCACAAATGGTGTGAATATACTTTGTATACAAACAGAGATAGGTAAAAATGTGCTATATGAGTATAATATGAAATGTAATACATTCTGCTGACATTTCTAACAACTTAGAATAAAAAATAAATACAATTTTTAAAATGAAAAAATAAAAGAAATACTTGAAATGAAAGAAACAATAAGCCATTTAAAACTCTCAATAGATAGGATCACATAGAAGACAGGACCTCAGACAATGAGGGAAAAATATATAATAGTGAAAATAAAGTTGACCTCACAGTGAAAATGGTAAGAAACCATGAACAGAATATCCAAGAAATATGGGATATCATCAAAAGACTGAATATAAGATTTATTGGAGTAGAGGAAGGTGCAGAGATTCAAACCAAAGGAATGCAAAATCTCTTCAATGAAATAATATCAGAAAATTTCCCAAACAAGAAGAACGAATTTGAAAACCAAATACAAGAAGCCTATAGGATGCCAAATGTACAAAAGTACAACAGATCTACACCAAGGCACATTATAATGAAAATGCATAGCATACAAAATAAGGATAGAATTTTAAAGGCTGTAAGAGAGAAAAATCAGATAACCTATAGAGGAAAAACCAATTTGCATCTCAGCAGATTTTTCAAACCAGACCCTCAAAGCCAGGAGATCCTGGAACAACTTATACCAGGCTCTAAAAGATAAGGGATTCCAACCAAGAATCTTATATCCAGCAAAATTAAGCTTTAGATTTGATGATGAAATAAAAACCTTCTATGATAAACAAAAGTTAAAAGAATTTGCAACAAGAAAGCCGGCACTACAGAACATTCTTGGCAAAATATTCCACGAGGAGGAAATGAAAAACAACAATGAAAACCTGCAAAGATAAGAACTACAATAAAGGAAAAACTAACCAAAGGAGAAATCAAGTCAAGCTAAATACCAAAAACCAAATAAAATTAATTTAAATTTTAAAATTACTGGTAATACAAATCATATCTCAATAATAACCCTGAATGTTAATGGCCTAATGCACCAATTAAAAGATATAGGCTGATAGATTAGATTATAAAAAAGACCCACAATATGCTGCCTTCAAGAGACACATCTTATAGGAAAAGACGCCCACAGATTGAAGGTGAAAGGATGGGATAAAATATACCACTCACATGGTCTATGTAAACAAGCAGGGGTTTCCATCTTTATATCAAATAAAGTAAATGTCAAGCCAAAGTTAATCAAACAGATAAAGATGGACATTTCATGCTGCTTAAAGGAATCATACATCAACAAGAAATAACTGTTATAAATATATATGCCCCAAATAAAAGAGCATCCACATTCATCAAACAAACTCTTCTCAAGTTCAAGAGTCAAATTGACCACAATACAATAATTCTATGTGATTTTAACACACCTCTTTTACCACTGGATAGATCTTCCAAACAAAAGCTAAACAAAGAAACTGTAGAACTCAATAATACAATCAATAACTAAGATTTAACTGACATATATAGAGTATATTATCCATCAATGAGTCAATACACTTTCTTCTCAGCAGCACATGGATCATTCTCTAAAATAGACCATATATTATGCCATAAAGCAACTCTAAGCAAATATAAAAAAGTAGAGATACTACCTTGCATCCTATCAGATCATAATGGAATGAAATTAGAAATCAATGATAAAATAAGAAACAAAACCTACTTAAACACCTGGAGACTAAATAATATGCTACTGAATGAACAATGGGTTGCAGAAGACATCAAGAAGGAGATTTAAAAATTCCTAGAGGTAAATGAGAACACCAATACAGCATATCGAAATCTCTGGGACACTATGAAGGCAGTACTAAGAGGAAAATTCACTGCATGGAGTTCATTCCTTCAAAGAAAAGGTCAACAAATAAATGAACTAACATTACACCTCAAAGGCCTAGAAAAAGAAGAACAAATCTACCCCAAAAGCAGTAGAAGACAGGAAATAATTAAAATCAGAGCCAAAATCAATGAAATTGAAACAAAAAATACAATTGAAAACATTGACAGAATCAAAAGTTGGTTTGTTGAAAAAATAAATAAAATTGATAGGCCATTAGCTATGCTAAGAAAAGGAGAGAAAAAATTCAAATTACCAATATTTGTGATGAAAAAGGAGACATCACGACAGACATACAGAAATACAGAAGATAATTAGAAATTATTTTGAAAATTTATACTCCAATAAAATAGAAAATAATGAAGGCATCAACAAATTTCTAGAAACATACTATCTGCCCAAACTAAAGCAGGATGATACACACAATTTAAATAGATCAATTTCAAGCAAAGAAATAGAAGATGCCATCAAAAAACTACCAACCAAGAAAAGCACAGGTCCAGATGGATACACAACCGAATTCTACTAGACCTTTAAAGAAGAACTAACACCAATACTTCTCAAACTATTTCATGAAATAAAAAAAGAGGGAACACTCCCAGACTCATTCTATGAGTTCGTTATCACCCTGATTCCAAAACCAGGCAGAGACAAATCAAAAAAGAAAACCTCAGACAAATATCTCTAATGAATATAGATGCAAAAATTCTCAATAAAATTCTGGCAAATAGAATACAAAAACACATCAAAAAAATAGTGCACCACAATCAAGTGGGATTCATTCCAGGGATGCAAGGTTGGTTCAACATAAGGAAATCAATAAATGTAATTCACCACATCAATAGATTCAAAGATAAAAATCACATGATAATCTCAATTGATGTAGAGAAAGCATTTGACAAGATACAGCACCCCTTCATGTTCAAAACCTTAGAAAAAATAGGGATAACAGGAACATACCTCAACATTGTAAAGGCCATCTATGCTAAGCCCCAGGCCAACATTATCCTAAATGGAGAAAAATTGTAAGCATTCCCTCTAAAAACTGAAACAAGACAGGGATGCCCTCTATCACCACTTCTATTTAACATAGTTCTTGAAACCCTAGCCAGTGCAATTAGAAAGACAAAAGAAATAAAAGGGATACGGATAGGAAAAGAAGAACTCAAATTATCACTGTTTGCAGACGATATGATTCTATATATAGAAGATCCAAAAAAGTCCACCAGAAATCTTCTAGAACTAATAAATGAATTCAGCAAAGTAGCTGGATATAAAATCAATACCCATAAATCAAAGGCATTTCTGTACATCAGTGACAAAATCCTTAGAAAGAGAAACTAGGAACTCCACCTCATTTACTGTAACCTAAAAAAAAAAAAAAAAAAAAAAAAAAACTTGGGAATCAACTTAACATAAGAAGTGAAAGACTTGTACAATGAAAACTACAGCACACTAAAGAAAGAAAGAAGATCTTAGAAGATGGAAAGATCTACCTTGTTCATGGATAGGTAGAACTAATATTGTCAAAATGACTATTCTACCAAAAGCACTATACAATTTCAATGCAATCCCAGTCAAAATCCCAATATCATTCCTCATAGAAATAGAAAAAGCAATCATGAAATCCATCTGGAAAAATAAGAGACCCAGAATAGTCAAAGCAATTCTTAGCAAGAAGAGGGAAGCTGGTGGCATTACTATTCCAGACCTTAAATTGTGCTACAAAGCAATAGTAACTAAAACAGCATGGTATTGGCACCAATATAGACCAGTAGACTAATGGTACAGAATAGAAGACACAGAGACTAACCCATACATCTACTGTCATATTAGACAAAGGAGCCAAAAACATACATTGGAGAAAAGACAGCCTCTTCAACATATGGTTTTGGGAAAACAGGAAATCCGCATGTAATAAAATGAAATTAAACCTCTATCTCTCTCCATGCACAAACTCAACTCAAAGTGGATCAAGGCCCTAGGAATAAAATCAGAGACTTTGTGCCTAATAGAAGAAAAAGTAGGCTCAAATCTCCATTATGTTGGATTAGGACCCAACTTCCTCAATAAGATCCCTATAGCGCAAGAATTAAAAACAAGAATTAATAAATGGGATGGATTCAAACTAAAAAGCTTCTTCTCAGCAAAAGAAACAATCAGTGAGGTGAACAGAGAACCTACAGAATGGGAGCAAATCTTTACCACAAGCACATCAGACAGAACATTAACTTCAAGGATATATAAAGCTCTCAAAAACCTTTACACCAAAAAAACAAACAACCCAATCAATAAATGGGCTACAGAACTGGACAGACACTTCTCAAAAGAGGATATGCAATCAATCAACAAATACATGAAAAAATGTTCAACATCTCTAGCAATTAGAGAAATGCAAATCAAAACTACTCTAAGATTTCATCTTACTCCAGTCAGAATGGCAGTTATCAAAACACAAACAACAATAAATGCTGGTGAGGATGTGTGGAAAAGGGCTCACTCATACATTGTTGGTGGAACTGCAAATTGGTGCAGCCAATCTAGAAAACAGTATGGAGATTCCTAGGAAAACTTGGAATGGAACCACCATTTGACCCAGCTATCCCACTCCTTGGTCTATACCCAAATGACTTAAAAACAGCTTACTACAGGGACACAGCCACTTCAATGTTTATAGCAGCACAATTCACAATTGCTAGATTGTGGAAACAACCTCGATGCCCATTAATAGATGAATGGTTATGGAAAATTTGGTATATATACACAATGCAACACTACTTAGCACTGAAAGAGAATAAAATCATGGCATTTGCAGGTAAATGGATGGTGTTAGAGAAAATAATGTTAAGTGAAGTCAGTCAATCCCCAAAACACCAAAGGTCAAATGATTTCTTTGCTATGATGACACTGAATTATAATGGCAAGGGAGGGAGGATGAGAAGAATGAAGGAATGTTAAATAGAACAAAGGGGATGGAGGGGGGAGGGGGCAAGGGGATAGGAATAATGGCAGAATGAATTGGACATCAATACACTAAGTGCATGTATAAAAACTCAAATGGTGTGAAAATGCTTTGTGTAAAACCAGTGACTTGAAAAACTGTGCTCTTTATATGTAATATGAAAGGAATTTCCCTCTGCAAGCATGTATAACATGTTAGAATAAATAAATATTTTTTTTAAAAAAAGAAATGCTAAAGTGAGTTCTTCATGCTGAAAAAAAAGAATACTGATGAATAACATGAAAACAACTGAATGAGATCTTACTTTTATTTTGATGTAGTCTTTCTTATAAATTACTATTTTTGAATTGCTTTTTCTCTCTCCTATGAGTTTTGGTATGCTACATTTCCATTTTTATTTGTCTCAAAAATTTCTAATTTTTCTTTAAATTTCTTTATTGATCCACTGGTTATTCAGAGGCTTGTTATTTAATTTCCGTGTATTTCAAAAGTTTCTAAATTTCCTCTTTTAATTTATTTCTAGTTTTATATCATTGTGGACAAAATGATGCTAAATATAATTAATATAATTTTAATGTTCTATAATTGTTGACTTGTTTTGTGGCCTGAGACCTCATCTAACCTGAAGAATATTCCATGTGCAATTGAAGATTCCATATTCTTTAGCTATTCCATCAAATATTTTGTAAACATCTGTTTTTCCATTTTTTCACTTTCAGTGGAAAGTTAATCTCTTGTAGGTGACATATAGCTGTGTCTTTTTTAAAAAAATTATTTAACCTTAGTATGTGTTTTAATTGCAGCATTTAATCCATTTACCTTCAAGAAAATTACTGATACATAAGCACTTACCACTGCCATTTTAAAAATTGTTTTCTAGTTGTTTTATAGATCTTTACTTCTCTTTATTTCTTTTCCTATCATTGGACTCCAACCAAAATTAGGAGAAGGAAAGAAATAATAAAAGTCAGAGAAGAAATAAATAAAAGAGACTAGACAAACAAATTGCCAAATATGAATTGCAAATGTTGAAGATGAAGAGTTGATTTTTTGAAAAGGAAAACAAAATCAACAAACCTTTAGCTATACTGTCTTTTAACAAGACAGAAAACCTAAATAAATAAAATCCGAGATGAAAAATAATTACAATTGATACCACAGAAATATGATGGTTCACAAGAATCTGTTATGAACAATTTTACACCAAAATAACCTACAAAAGTGGATAAATTCTTAAGCATATACAACAAACCAAGATTAAATTATGAAGAAATAAGACGTCTAAACTGACCAATAATGAATAATGAAATTGAAATTGACTCAAGTCATAAAAAGTCTCCCATAAAACAAGAGCCCATGACCTAATGGCTCCACTACAGAATTCTGCTATACACTTAAAGAATAAATGCCAATTCTCAAAAATGTTTTTGAACTGATTCTATGAGACCAGCTTTATCCTGATATGAAAACCAAAGAAGTACACAATAATAATAACAAGAAAAGAAAACAGAGCCAGGCATGGTGGCACACGCCTATAATCCCAGCACTTGGGAAGCTGAGGCAGAAGGATCGTGAGTTCAAAGCCAGCCCCAGCAATGATGAGGCACTTAGCAACTCAGTGAGACCCTGTCTCTCGTAAAATACAAAACGGGCTGGGGATGTGGCCCAGTGGTCGAGTGCCCCTGACTTCAATCCCTGGTATCAAAAAAAAAAAAAAAAAAAAAGAAAACAGAAGAACTCCCTACCAACCCACTCAGGAGCCAAGGCCCAGGCCCTGGCCCAGGACTGCCCGATGGACCAGTGGACCTATGCCGGCGCCCAGGCCTAGCCCACCTCCATCTTGGGACACTGCAGCCATTACCATAGCCCTCCCCATGCAGTAGCCTCCACCTTGAGACAACAGGTAGGGCCTGGAGGAAGCTGCATCTCCAAACAGGCTGCCCACCCTTCTAGCCCCATCTCTGAAAGTGGTTGCAGCCATCTTGGGACACTCCCACTGCTTTCTTGAGTTAACTCCACTACTGCCGCCACCACTTTTAGTTGTAGTAGCATTTATCCTGGGACACCAGCCGGGGACTGGAAGCCCAACACCAAGGTGAGTTACAGGTAATCTGCAGGGACACTACAAGATTATAAGGTAGAAACTGTAATACTTCATATCCACACTGTAAGAAAGTAAGACACATAAACAACATGAAAAAACAATGGAGGAAAGTGCCACAAACAAACCAAGATACTACAATAATAGAATCCATGAATAGCACAATTGATGAAATGTCAGAGAATGAGTTCAGAATGTACATAATTAAAATGATCTATGAATTAAATAATGACCTAACTGAGCAAATACAGGCAAAAAGTGATCACTTGAACAAAGAGATAAGAGAGCAAATACAGGCAACCATTGATCACACCAAGAAATTATAAGGGAGCAATATAGGTAGCAAAATATTACTTCAAGAAAGAGATAGAGATTCTGAAAAAAAAAAATAAGAAATCCTTGAAATGAAGGAAATAATAAATGAAATTAAAAACTCAATAGAAAGCAATACCAACAGACTAGATTACTTGGAAGATAGATAATGAAGACAAAATATACAATCTTGAAAATAAGTTGACCACACAGAGAAGATGGTAAAAAACCATGAAGAGAATATCCAAGAATTATGGGATAGCATCAAAAGACCAAATCTAAGAGTTATTGGGATAGAGGAAGGCACAGAGATTCAAACCAAAGGAATTCACAATCTCTTCGATGAAATAATATTAGAAAATTTCCCAAACATGAAGAATGAATTGGAAAATCAAATACAAGAGGCTTACAGGACACCAAATGTACAAAATTACAACAAATTTACACCAAGATACATTATACTGAAAATGCCTAGCATACAGAATAAGGAAAGGCCACAAAAAAAAAAGGAATCAGATCACGTACAGGGGGAGACCAATTTGTATCTCAGCAGATTTTTCAACCCAGATCCTCAAAGCCAGGAGATCATGGTACAACATATACCAAGCTCTGAAAAAAAAAATGGATGCCAACCAAGAATCTTATATCCATCAAAATTAAGGTTCAGGTTTGATGACGAAATAAAAACCTTTCATGATAAACAAAAATTTCTCAACAAAATATTCCAGGAGGAGGAAATGAAAAACAACAAAGAAAATCAGCAAAGGGAGAAACTACACTAAAGGAAAGGCCAATCAAAGGCAAAACCAAGTCAAGTTAAAAACCAAAAGTAAACCAAGTGAACAAGAATATAAATCATAACCCTGATTGTAAATGGCCTAAAGTCATCAATTAAAAGACATAGATTGACAGATTTGTATTTAAAAAATTACCCAACAAATATTCTGCCTTCAAGAGACTCATCTCACAGGAAAAGACTTCCACAGACTGAAGGTGAAAGGGTGGGTAAAAACGTACCACATAAACATGCATGGGTTTCCATCCTCATATAGATAAAGTAGACTTCAAACCAAAGCTAGTGAAAAAGGATAAAGAAGGACATATCATACTACTTAAGGGATTAATACATCAACAAGACATAACAATCATAAATATCTATGCCTCAAACAATGGGACATCTATGTACATCAAACAAACCCTTCTCAACTATAAGAGCCAAAGAGAACCACAACACAATAATACTGGGTGACTTTAATATACCTCTCTCACCACTGGATAGATTTTCCAAACAAAGACTAAACAAAGAAACTATAGAACTCAATAATACAATAAATAAGTTACACTTAACAGACATATATAGAACATTCCATCCAGCAATGAGCAAATACCCTTTCTTCTTAGCAGCTCATGGATCTTTCTCCAAAATAGACCATATAATATGCCAAAAAGCAAGTCTTAGCAACTATGAAATAATAGAGATAATACCCTTCATTGTATCTGACTATAATGAATGAAATTAGAAATCAATGATAAAATTAAAAATAGAAGCTACTCCAACACCTGGAAGACTAAACAATATACTATTGAATGACAAAAGGATAATAGAAGACATCAGGGAGGAGATTTAAAAAATTCTTAGAGGTAACTGAGGACTCCAATGCAACTTATCAAAATCTATGAGACACTATGAAGACAGTGCTAAGAGGAAAGTTAATTGCATGGAGTTCATTCATTAAAAGAAGAAAAAAAATCAATAAATAAATGACCTGACATTACAGCTCAAAGACTAGAAAAAGAGGAACAAACCAATCCTAAAAGTAGTAGAAGACAGGAAATAATTGAAATCAGGGGAGAAATCAGTGAAATTGGAACAAAAGAAACAATTTAAAAAATTGACAAAACAAAAAGCTGGTTCTTTGAAAAAAATAAATAAAAATTGACAAACCCTTTGCCACTCTAATGCAAAGAAGGAGAAAGAAAACTCAAATTACTAAATTTCATGATTAAAAAGGAAATATCATGCACACATTATTGAAATATAGAAGAAAATTAGAAACTATTTTGAAAATTTATACTCCAGTAAAATAGAAAACCTTGAAGACACCTACAAATTCTAGAGGCATATAATCAACCCAAACTGAATCAAGAGGATGTACATAATTTAACCAGATCAATCTCAATCAAGGAAATAGAAGATGCCATCAAAAGCCTACCAACGAAGAAAAGCCTGGGACCAGATGGATTCGCAGCTGAATTCTATAAAACTACAAAGAAGAATTAATACCAATACACCTCAAATTATTCCATGAAATAGAAAAGGAGGGAACCCTTTCAAACTCATAGTGAAGCTAGTATCATCCTGAGACCCAAACCAGGCAGATACACATCAAGGAAAGAAAACTTCAGGTCAATATCCCTGATGAATATTGATGCAAAAATTCTCAAAATAATTCTGTCAAATTGCACACAAAAACATATTTTAAAAAATAGTGCATCATGATCAAGTGGGGTTCATTCCAGGGATCCAAGGTTGGTTCAACATATTAAATCAGTTAATATAATTCATCACATCAATAGACTTAAAGATAAGAATCATATGATCATATCAATTGAAGCAGAGAAAGCATTTGACAAAATATAGCACTCTTTCATGTTTAAAACACTAGAAAAACTGGTGATAGTAGGAACATACCTCAACATTGTAAAAGCTATCTATGCTAAACTCAAGCCAACATCATCCTAAATGGAGAAAAATTGGAAGCATTCCCTCTAAAAACTGGAACAAGACAGGGATGCCCTCTTCTACCACTTATATTCAACATAGTCCTTGAAATTCTAGCCAGAGCAATTAGATAGATGAAAGAAATTAAAAGGATACAAATAGGAAAAGAAGAACTCAAACTATCATTATTTGCTGATGACATGATTCTATACTTAGAGGATCCAAAACAACTCTGCCAGAAAACTTCTAGAATTACTAAATGAATTCAGCAAGTAGCAGTATATAGAATCAATACCCATAAATCAAATGTATTTCTATACATCAGTGATGAATCCTCTGAAAGAGAAATTAGGAAAACTATCCCATTCAAAATAGACTAATAAAATATTTGGAAATCAATTTAACAAGAGAGGTGAAAACCTCTACAATGAAAACTACAGAACACTAAAGAAAGAAATTGAAGACCTTAGAAGATGGAAAGATCTCCCATGCTCTTGGATAGGCAGAATTCATATTGTCAAAATGGCCATATTACCCAAAGCACTATATACATTCAATGTGATTTCAATTAAAATCCCATTTTCATTCCTTATAGAAATAGAAAAAGCAATCATGAAATTCATTTGGAAAAATAAAAGACCTGGATAGCCAAAGCAATCCTTTGCAAGAAGAGTAAAGCAGGAGGCATCACACTACCAGAACTTAAACTATATTACAAAGCTATAGTAACAAAAATTGCATGGTATTGGCACCAAAATAGACATGTAGACCCATGAAACAGAATAGAAGACACAGAGACAAACACACATAAATACAGTTATGTCATACTAAACAAAGGAGCCAAAAAGATTCATTGGGAGAATTGGAAATCCATATGCAACAAAATGAAACTAAACCCTTATCTTTCACCATGCACACAACTCAACTTAAAGTAGGACAAGGACCTAGGAATTAGACCAGAGACCCTGCACCTAATAGAGGAAAAAATAGGCCCAAAATCTTCATCATGTTGGATTAGGCCCCAACTTCTTTAACAAGACTCCTAAAGCACAAGAAATAGAATCAAGAATTAATAAATGGGATTGATTCAAACTAAAAAGTTTCTTCTCAGCAAAAGAAACAATCAATGAGTTGAAGAGAGAGCCTACATTTTGAGAGCAAATTTTTGCCACATGCACATCAGATAGAGCACTAATCTCCAGGATATAAAAAAAAAACTCAAAAAACTTAACACCAAAAAAAAATAAAGAACCCAATCAATAATTGGGATAAGGATCTGAACAGACATTTCTCAGAAGAAGATATACAATCAATCTACTAATCTATGAAAAAATGTTCAACATCTCTAATAATTAGAGAAATGCAAAACAAAACTACTCTTTCATCTCACTCCAGTCAGAATGGCAGTTGTCAAGAATACAAACAATAAGTGTTGGCGTGGATGTGGGGGAAAAGGCATACTCATATGTTGCGGGTGAGACAGCAAATTGGTGCAACCACTCTGGAAAGCACTATAGAGATTCCTTAAAAATCTTGGAATGGAACTACCATTTGATCCAGCCATCCCACTCCTTGTTCTCTACCCAAAGGACTTAAAATCAGCATACTATATTAACATCAATATTTATAGTAACTCAATTTACAATAGCTAAACTGTGGAAGCAACCTAGATGCCCTTCAATAGTTGAATGGACAAAGAAACTGTGGTATATATACACATGGAATATTACTCAACATTAAAATTATGGCATTTGCAGGCAAATGAATGGAGTTGGAGCATATCATGCTAAGTGAAGTAAGCCAATCCCAAAAAACCAAAGGCCAAATGTTCTACTCTGATAAGTGGATGATGATCCATAATGGGGGAGGGCATGAGGAAAAATGGAGGAACTTTGGGCGAAGGGGAGTGGGAGGTGAGGATATGGAGGCAGGAAAGATGGTGGTATGTGATAGACATTATTATCCCAGTTACATGTATGACTGCATATATGGTGAAATGCTACCTCATGTACAATCAGAGAAATGAAAAGTTGTGCTGCAATTATGTACAATGAATCAAAATGTTGTCATACATACTTAATTAAAATAAATAAATAAAATTTAAAATAAACAGAAAACTATAGGAAATATTTTTGGTGAACATAGATGAAAACATCCTTAAAACAATGCTAGCAGAATGAATTCAACTTTACATTGTGTAGATCATTCATCATGATGAAGTGGCATTTATCTGAGTAATGCAAAAATGGTTCAACTAATAAGCATCATTAGCAGAATTAAAGACAAAAACCATGAGATCATTTCAAAAGATTCAGAAAAAAACATTTGACCAAATCCAAGATTCCTTAATAATAAAAATTCTCAACAAATTAGGTATAGAAGAAAGGTACCTCAACACATTAAATATCATACATTACAAACCCATGGCTGATAGACCAAATGGAGAAAAGGTGGAAGTTTTTCCTATGAGATCTAGAAAAAGATATAGATGACAACTTTTGCCATTTCTACTCAACATATTACTGGAAGTCCTAGCCAAGGAAATTAAGAAAGCAAAAGAAATAAAAATAAAATTGTAAAGAAATAAGTTAAATTATCTCTGTGGATGTGTTTAAAAAAAATTCAAAGGACTCCACCCAATACTGTTCAATTTAATAAGCTAATTTAGTAAAGTTGCAGGATACAAAAGCAACATACAAAAATCAGTAGCATTTCTATATATTCATAGTAAACTATATGAAAAAAGAAGACAAGAAAACAATTAATCTGCAATTAGCACAAAAAGTAACATATTTAGAAATAAATTTAACCAAGGAGTTGAAAGTTCTCTCTACAATAAAAAACTATAAAACATTGAAGGAGTCTGAAGAAGACACAAATAAATGAAAAAATATTCCATACTTGTGGTTTGGAGGACATTGTGTTAAGTGAGATAAGCCAAACACAGAAAGACAAATACTGCTTGATCTCACTCCTATGTAGAATCTAAAAACACTGACCTCATAGAAGTAGAGAGTAGAATGGTGATTGCCAGATGTTGGTGTGTTGGGGAAATGTGGGACAAAAGATATACAATTACAGTTAGATTGGAGATAAGTTCAAGAGGCCCATTGTATAACATAATGAGTATGATCAATAATAATACGCCATATTCTTTTTTAATTTTATTTATTCTAATTTGTAATATGTGGCAGCAGGTGTGATTCAATTCATAGTACACATATAGAACACAATTTTCCATGTCTCTGGTTGTACACAAAGTAGAGTCACACCATTCATATCTTCTTACATGTACTTAGAGTAATGGTGTCCATCTCATTCCACCGTATTATCTGCCCCACTGCCCCTTCCCTTCCCCTCCCTCCCCTTTGCCCTATCTAAAGTTTATCTATTCCTCCCATATTCCCCCATCCCTGTTATGAATCAGCATCCTTATATCAGAGAAAACATTCGACATTTAGGTTTTGGGGATTGGCTTCCTTCACTTAGCATTATATTCTCCAACTGCATTGCATTTACCTGAAAATGCCATGATTTTTTTCTCCTTTAATGCTGAGTAATATTCTGTGGAATACACTATATTCTTAAAATAATGCAAAGAGTGTAGATGTCAAGAGTTCTTGCCATAAAAATGAAAACTGTGTAAGGTAATGCATTTAATTAGTTAGATTTAGCCATTCCACAGTGTATATATACTTCAAAAGTCATGTAGTACAGGATAAATATGTACAGTCTTATTTTTCAATTTAGAAGAAAGAGGAGAAGAATGAAAGGGAAGGAAGAAAAGACAGACACATGGAAAAGTTAAGCCTGTATGCTGGGTCTATTAAGTTCAAACTGGGTAGAAAAATCTGAAGGGAAATTTCTCTAATAGTCCCCATTGACATTTAACATATACTCAAGTCTGAGTGCTTGTTAACCAAGAATCACCTGGAGAGATCAGGCAAATTGCTGACCCCTCCCCAGAGATTTTAATTCAGTGTATTTTAGGAGTGACCTGAGAATTTGCATTTTGAACAACGTCTCAGATGATTCTAATGCTGCTGGTGGGGAGAGACCAATTTGAGAAGTGTGGGTTTGGCAGGTGCCACGAGCAGCATGATGGGGGAGGCCTGTCACCCTGGAACAGTAGCCATCTCTTCTTGCTGCAGGGGCCCCCTTGCTTTGGGCAAATGTGCCAACAGGTGGTCACGGCTGCCCATAGCAAGGTACCACACCTGCTTCTTATATGGTAGGGTTGATTTCTTTAAGTTAACTTAGAGGAAAGTAAACCATATTGTGTGTGATCATTTTTGTTTTATTTCTCAACTGCTTCCAATGAAAACAATGTAAATAACAATATTATAATACACATAATAAAAAATGATGAGCATTTATTAAGCAAAGGCTTAAGATGGAAATGGCAGAACACATGTAGAAGATAAGAGAAAATATACTGGAAACAACTAATAGGGTCTAAGAAAATACATTAGTTTTATCCCTGATGTTTTAATCAACTGATGTTAGAATGGGGAAGATGACAGATTACATGATTGTCAGCATATATGAAACAGGTAGAATGGTTCTTCAGGTGAGACCCATATATGTGGAATTTTAAACAATAGGGAGGAAAGTAAAGGGCAATTTAGAAAGGTGGTATTATATTGAAGAGTGATTAAAAGTGCAGGACATGTGCAGGATGCCAAGGAGGCTGACTGAGGTCAAGTGGGAGTTCATTTTGAGAATAAGTGAGAAGTGTCTCAGCACCTGACAGGTTGATATTCCGGTGGGACTAATGTTAGTCCCGGAAAACCTCAGGCCTTCATGCTTATCACAGACTCTGAGCTAAGCAGAAACAAAGCTATGAATTGTTGCTGGCTCACTAGGAAAACCAGACCAACTTCCTGTGAGCCCTGGCACTGGTCAGCTCTGCTCATAAAAGCAACAGCTGATAGGAGAACAGGGGAGAGGATCAGGTTTGGAGAAAGGCCAGAGGGGATTCTCTGGAAACATGCACAGGGTCACCTGCCATAAAGCTAGTACCAATGCACTTAGAAAGTGCCCAAGAAACACTTTCATACAAAACACCCTCAACCTCCTCAGTCTGCTCACAGTGTTCTGTGAGATGTCTCGTGGCTGCTATTCAAACTCCTGTCATATGGTCAGACTTTCCAGACTACTAGGACGTTTGGCTTAGGCCGGGTGTTACATCTTCTGTCGAGGGACTCTCTCCTGCCAGGATGGGTGGGGTGGCTGAAAAGGAATAATCCAATCAGATCCTTCCACTCCCACTTCTGTGGTCTCTCCTTTTGAGTCTCATCACATCTTCGTGTGAATCAAAACAATCTTGACACACATGGTTATACTAATGTCCCAACATGCCTTATGTCCCTAGTGGCATCTTTCTCAGAAAAACAAAGTCCTCTAAATAAACACCACTGGCTTTGGAATCATCTGGAAGGAGAGGGCAGCTGAGCAACATCTCTTCTCTGCACAGTCATGTGCTATTTTGTTTATACCCAGCTATGAGGATAAGCATCTGAAGCAAAGGTACGTGGTTCTAACTTTGGCTAGCCTGGGCTTACTGTTTACTTTTGCCTTGCTGTCAAATCTGTTATGAGTGTCTCTTATTATCTTTCCCATAAATGCACCAGACTCCGTGGAAAGAACATTCCTCTGGGCTGCTTAACAAGCAAATTATTTTTCAACTGCTTCCTCCCCTTCCTCCCCACCCTCGTTGAATAAACATTTGGGAGACACAATCCTGTGGCCTGGCAATTTGCAAAGATATTCTTTGTCCTCACAAAGGCAAAACAAGATGGACGAGGTTAATGGAGGATATGAGTTATCTTGGATAATCAGTTGAAATATCCACATCTCTAATTCAAGGCTTCCTTTGATTTATCAATGTCATATTTCACATTAAGGCCCCCAACGTCCATTTTCTTCATTTCCTTTCTAATTATTGCTTCCCAACTCAATAATTTGCTGTTCTATAGTTTCTGAAGTCTTGCATCTAGTTTGTTCAGCATCTTGGAATGTGGTGAGAAAAATGGGCTCTCTGTTAGAAAAACCATGTGGACCTTTATTCTTTTCATTTACTCTTACCATCTTCTCCCACTTGTCAGTAATTATGTCCAGCCTAGTAATTAACGATTCCAGAGGCAAAGAGTAAATAGCTTTCCTGAGACTACTAGGGGAAGGGCTACAAAGCCTGGATCAAAACCAGTTGCCACTTATGGCACTGAAATTGGTACAGGTTCCTTAATCTGTAAGAGGCACAGTTGTCTGTAAATTATGAGATATTTTAAACCCTCAGCAGGTTCAACAGCAACTCACCTTGCTGGATCATTGAGAGAATCATACAGAATGTGTATTGCTTCTTGCCCCACCCCTGCTTCTTTCCCAGTGTAAGCCATTATGATCTCCCACCAGGATTAAGTGAATCAGCCTCCAGGATAGCTCTCACCACTTCTAGCCTTCCCCCAGCCTGAGTCTGTTCTTAGCACAGCAGCCAATCAGCCTTATAGAACATAAATCAGCCCATGTTACACTCTGTTAAATTCTGCAATGGCCCATGTCTCCTGAAGAGTCAAGGCTAAGAGTCCTCTCAGTGGTCTAATCAGGTCTTCTAGAACAGCCCCTCATTGCCTTCTTGATGAAACTCCTGCTATTGTCTTGCTTGCTTATTATATCCAGGTACATTTGCCTTCCTGTGTTACTTGAAAGCCTCAGGGATTCTCCTGCCTCATGGCCTTTGCACTGGCTGTTTCCTCTGCCTAGAATGCTCTGCCCCATGCCCCATGCCCCATGCCTTTAGCCTAGCTGATTCCAGCAGAGCTCCAGAGGGCTGTTCCATGAATATTTCTAGTTTCAACATCATGAGCATGGCATTGCATTCCCCCTGCTTGGTTACTGCTGGAATTTGTCAGAAGCCAGAGAAAACCAGAGATCGAGGGTCTGGACCAGCAGGGAAGGTAACATGCTAGAAACATCCCAACCAGAGGAGGATGGGATTTGGCAAATAACCACCCAGCCTCTTACCTTTGGGTGGTACACCTAAGAGGTACTCTCCATGAACCCTTTGAGGGCTCCCCAAAACATGGCCCTTATCTGGGCACAACAGTGAGCTATAAGGGAGGTACCTTCTGTTATTTTTCTCTTTCTCCCATTCACTCTTCCCTGCTTCTTTACTTCTGTATTCTGGGGTCATCTTTCCAATCTCAAATCTCAAAACTGTATTCCTTTATAACATTTTAAGATGAGAATCAAAGAAAACATGTCCCCTTTCAGTTTGATTAGCATGACAGCCAGAAAAGTGTGCTTCTGGATTGTCAAAGTCAGACAAAAATCTTCCCTTCTCCTTTTCCCCATTATAGACAACCCCAGCAACCAGGGCTATCTCTTACTAATAGTAAATGTTGGGATGAAATTTAAATCCCGTGTTCGATGGAGGAAGAGTGTCCATGAAACTCATTTCCTGCTCTTGTTGATTTCAGAATCAGGCAATATTATTCCCAAGTTAGAAAGGGCTTATCCTGTCTCACCATGGCTAGCTACCTGCTGGGGCCTGGCACTTGGAGTTCTCCATTTACTCTGTGGATTCTTTGAAGCAACAAAGTGATTGACAGTTTCCCTTGACATCTTAGAGACTTTGTGGAAAGAAGGGAAGAGGCTGGTTTCACTGTTGTTTGGAATAGGTCTTCTCTCTGGGAAGAAAATCTCCTTTAGGCTTCAGCAGAGAACAAAAAGGGGTAAGTGGTGTATTCTCTTGCTTGGCCTGTGGCAACAAAATACCACAGACTGAGTGTTTTAAACAACAGATCTTAATTTTCTCAAGTTCTGGAGGTTGGATGTCTGAGATCAAGGCACCTGTAGGTTTGGTCTCCTGTGGACTGTCTCCTTGACTTAATGATGGTCATCCTCATCAATGTCTTTCCATAGCATGTCCTCCTTGTGCACATGTGTGTGGTGTCTCTCCCTGTGACCTAGTTTCCTCTTCTTAGAAAGACACCAGTCAGATCGGATTGGGGTCCACTGGTATGACCTCATTTTACCTTAATCACCTCTTTAAAGATCCTGTCTCCAAATACAGTCACATATGAAGGTCTCGGGGGTCAAAATGTCAACATATGAATTGGGGAAGAGGGCACAATTTGTCCCATGGCAAGCAGAAAGAGCATTGTTGAACTACACACGTCACTGCCTGGCTCTCTCACTGATCCTCACTTCACAATGGGCCCTGAATCTGAACCTTTCCATTCCTCAGAATCATGACTGTCCCTGGACAAGTCTGTCAGCCATCATGGTTTTGGCCAGCCACATTGTCTTCTGTCCTGATCTGGCACCCTTTGCTTGGTTGAGCAGTTTGGGGCCAGCATGTGGACACATTACCTGTGGTCACCTACTAAATAACTCTGTACCCTTGACATATCCAGCCTAAGCCACTCTGCTCCAAAGGCAGAGCCCTTGATATTGCCCCTTGGTGCTACACATGGTACCTGACACCTCACAGAGGTGGGGTGTGATATCTGCCCTGCCAATACTGCCTCTAGTATGTTCTATGACCCACCCACTACTGTCATAGCAACCTCAGAGATAGACACCAGGCTATCTTCAACACCCCTCCCCTCAAGGGCACAAGTGCTCTGTAACAAAACAAACAAACAAAAAAAAATCTTTCTTTTCTTTCCTGTTACCCACAATACCCTGTTTTAAATTTGGTGTCATAGTCTGTGTTATATTCTCCTCATGTGAAAGAGCCAAGAGCTTCAAAGTCTGGATCAAGCAATATTTCAAGAGTGACTCCTTCATTTCCAGATATTATCCTAGTGAAAACAACTACCACGGCAATAACAGTAACTCAGTAATTCCTACACTCATGCAGCATTTTAGAGTCTAGTAAAATGTATCATATATTCATCTGATCTTCTTAAATCTCTGGAATTTCTTCATCTCCACAAGAAAACTGAGAGAGAAAAGTGTTCCTGACATGACCACATGAACAACAGCCAGTGAATGGAAGAGCTGAGACTGGAGCTTGGATCTTCACATGCTTGTTTTGAGGTTTCTTTTGTAGCTGTTGTCATTCTCCCCAAGCTACCCTTAAGATGTATTACAAAATTCCTGATATGTTCTGGGTGTGTCCACTGGAATTCATGCCTTGGAAACTTGATCTCCAAAATCATGCATTAATGGTATTTGGAAGTGACACCTTTGGGAGGTAATTAGAGTTAGATGATGTCATGAGTGTGGACACCCCTGTGATGCCATTAGTGGCTTTATAAGAAAAGAATCAGAGAACTGAGCTAGCCTGCTTGCTCTGTCTCACCATGGGATACTCTCTACCATGTGTGATACAGCAAAAAACCTCATCTGATGCTAAATAGCTGCCAGCACCATGCTGTTAGACTTCCAGACTCTGAAAATGTGAATAAATAAAATTATATTCTTTAAAAATCACCCAGCCTAGGGTATTTTATTACAGCAACAGAAAACAGACTGCACAACTCCTAAGTTAATCTTTATCTAAGATGCATGAGAAATATCCATGTAAAAATGGTTATGATGTGACAAATAATTAAATGCCTCTGCTGTTTTTCCTTTAAATATTAACCATGGTGTACCAATTTACTATTATAACAACTCAAGTGATTCTTTCAACAACCCTGCAAGACATTTTCATTTCCTAGGGCTGACAGAACAAAGTACTATAAACTAGGCGGCTTAAAACAACATAAATTTATTCTCCCAGTTTTAGAGGGTTGAATCTGAAATCAGGGCGTCAGCAGGACCATGTTTTCTCTGACATCTTCTGGGCAAAGTTTTTCTTTCCTCTTTTAGCATTGGTCCTTGAAGACAATCCTTGGTGACCGTTGGCTTGTAGTCATGTTTCACTTCAATCTCTACCTCCTTCTTAATATGGCCACTCTCTCTCTGTAGTCCTTCTCTCCTTATAAGAACACCAACCATTGGATTAGGGCCTGTTGGAATCCAGTATGACCTCATATTAACTTTATTACATCTGCAATAACTGTTTTCAAACAAGGTTACATCCACAGGGATTAGTACTTGAACGTATCTTTTGGAGGGACATAATTCAATTCATCCAGGTATAGAGCACTGTCACATTATCCCCTGTATTGTACAGATGAGGACTGTGTGAGGTTCAGGATAAGTCAGTGTTCCTCTAAGCACCTGCATGAGAATGACATGGGGCTTTGTTACATTGTGAACTCCTGAGCCTCACCACAAGGCTGTGTATGAGAACTCAGAACTGGTGTATTGAAGGGGGGCCAGAAGTGGCTCTCAGGTACCCTCAATTCTGGGAAACCCCTAAATTAGAAAGACCCACCAGGGATTCTGTGAACAAGTGGTAGAAACTGAATGTAGGCTCTGGTACTCAGGTCTTAAAACTTTATATTTTTGTCTTTTAGTCTCAAATCCAAGAATCTGCTCCATTATTTCCCCAGATCCTGGTGAATGTCAGTTTCCTCCTTGCTTGCTGTCTTGGTCTGTGTTGTCTTGCTGTAATAGAATACCATAAACTGGGTAATGTATAAAGAAAAGTCATTTATTCCTCATAGTTCTGGGGGCTGAATTTGGATAGGGTCTTCCTGCTGTGTTAATCTATGGTAAAAAGCAAAGGGCAGACAGCAAGAGAGTGTGAGAGAGCAAAAGAAGGCCAAACTTATCTCTTGCATACCTCTTCTTGCAGTAACAAGCCTGCTCCCTGGATAACTAATGTAGTCTCACAATAATAACATTAACAAATTCATATGGGCAGAGCAGTCATAACCTGATCATCTCTTCAATTCCCACCTCTTAACACTGTTTCATTGGGGCTTGAGTTTCCAATACATGAACTTGGAGGAACACATTCAAACCATAGCTCATGGCATGCATTCTCTTCCTAGGACCTCTGTGTAATATGGTTCAGGTTGGCACTGCCCAGACACATGCAAAAGCCTCAGCTTTTCACCAAGCCTTGCTGTACCTCCCCTTAATTTGCATCATTCTTTCCATATCACCTAATGCTACGGGGCTATCTTATCCCTGTGGAGGGGAGCTAGTCCTCACTATGGTGCATGCTGTGTCTTCAGATCTTTATGTTTTGCACCATTTCTTCTTGCATTATACCAAGTTTCTCTTACAAATCTTTTTTCACAGAGTTGGGCAGTTTCATTTTAGGCATCCCAAGGTTTGGTACTAATTTTTCCACGTTTCACGTTCTGTTGAAGAAAACCACTGCTAGTAATGATCCTCCTTTGGGTATCATTATCATGACTATTTCACGGATGAGCAAATTAGGCCTCAAAACCAAGACCAAAACCAGGATTTGAGTCCAGATAATTGGACTCCACCTTATGATAGTCTGCTTCCCTGCCCTGCCTAGGTGGTCCAGTCCCAGCTCCTCCATCTGGATTCCAGATTCTCCAGGGTAGGGCGTCTCCTTTCCAGCTGATGTTGTCTGCAGTCACTGTCCACTCTTCTCCATGTGGTCCCCCACTCCTACTACCTCCTTCACACTGCAGCGGGGCTCATTCCTACTTCCTGATCCTCCAAGTGCATCTCATTTTGTTCCTTCGCACGTACAGTTAGATATTGTCATTATATATAAGAGCAGACAAGATTGTGTTCCTATCACTCCTCCTACTAGGAGGGTTGTGGGCACAAGTAACTGTATCCTGATAAATGAAGGCAGCCCACGGTGGAAATAACAACTCTGCACACAGCGGAAACCCTGTACTGAGAGTCAGACGCCATGCCTTCCGTCCTTGGCTCTGCTCTGCAGAAGAATTATGCCTGGGTACGTCAATTCATCTTCCTAGCCAGTACTAAGAAGGGCTGGGCTACATGATTTCTGAAGTCTCGTCCAGGTCTAACACTCTCTAAATCTAAGTCCTACTTCTTCCGCAAAGACACTCCTATAACTTTCGCCAATACTGATCGCTTCTATTCTTAATCAAGTCCATATTTCAGTACTAAAAATCAGGACCCAATTTGACAGAAATATTTTGTACCACTTCTGGATTTGGGAAGCAATGAAATTGGAGCTTGAGTGCCAAAAATGATGCTATGCCTCAGATATGTTGGTCGGAACAATGGGGCAGAATACATGAAAACAAGAAAATGCAGAACGTGTGTTTGGTCCTCATACAGTATACATTTTTGCTCTTTATTAAATACCATTTTTTGGCATTTTTGTATAGTTTTCTATAGAAAACTAGAACCCTGAGGAATGAAGCTGACTTCTATGGACTAAGATTTCTGAAACTGTGAGACCTCAAATAAACCTTTCCTCCTCTATAGTTGCGTTGGGCTGGTCTTTTAGTCAAAGCAGTAAAAAAGCTGACTAAAATAGGGCCACAGGCTCTATCCTTCTCTCCTTAATTTTAGTTTCCCTGTATCATCCTCCTCTGGAACTACTCAACTCCTGGTCACAATGATCACTTCAAGTCCAATCCCTCTCAAATTGGAGTTTCCTAGTTTCCCTCTCTTTTTCTATTATCTTTCATGATATTCTTCAATGTGAGTGTTAACACTCTGAATCTATGCAAAATCATTGACCTCCCCTCCAAGGGGTTAAAAATGGAAATTTCAATATATTTTAAGCACAAATTTATAAATATATCCATGCACTTATCCTAAAATTGTGATAATTTTCAGTAAGTTTATTTTGCATTTGGTGCAGTTCATTTAATAAATTCCTCATTTTGAACTTAAAAAGTTGTTTGTTTGTTTGTTTGTTTTTCCAGAAAATCAGTTTCTCCCTTCCCCCATTAAGTGTTAAACTAAGTGGAAAGAATATTGATGTGAAGAACTGTCAACTTCTTGGCCTACCCAGGGATCCCTCCCAACCCAGGCTGACTGCCAACCGAGAGCCCAATCACATTCAACTTCCAGCTCTTTTCTCCAGTAAATATGCAACATGCACCAAGGAATAGAGCAAGAAGATTCATCTCAGAAGTTGCTGCCTGGCTCTGAAACTTCTCTGAGGTTTCCAGTATAGCATGATCACCTGCCTCCCAAACTCCATGATGTTGCTGCAGTCAACAAGGACAGCCTTGTCCCCATACAGACTCTACTCCAGCCACACACACACAGTCTCTCTCTTGCCTGCAGAGATGCAAAGGCACATTCCAGATGTCTTGCCCTTACCTAGGTCATTAATGCCTCAGAGAACACCCTCCTCACACTCTTTCCTGCTTTGTATCCTGCTTTCCATGCAGGACTAGCTTTATGAACTGTTCAGCTGTAAGGACCTTCCCTGCAGTTCAATTGTGTTCATCCTTGCTTTGACTTGCAAGGATGAACAACAACAATTCTCAGTTTTCATTGTATTTCTAGCCAGGGTGAGATTTCTAGCATAGTGTGATATACAGAGACCCTGCTTACGAACATATTGAACTTATTGTTACATTCCAGGCAGGGAGGACACACCTCCCAGGTAGCTCAACTAGCCACACCTCCCAGGCACCTGACCACACCCCACGTGCCTCACCAAGCCAATTAGGACACCCAGGTTTTCCTTCTGACCCCCTCCCCTCCCGACAGCCTATGGAACTGAGGTTCCCTCTGGAGGGTCCCTCAGTTTACGGGTTCACTACTTATGAGCTCTCCAGACCGAAACCATCTTTCTTCCCCTTCTTCTTCTTTATTCTCTTCTCCTCCCGCCACCCGTTTTCTCGCGCAGATTCTCCCTTCCCCCCACGTGTCCCTTCGACTGATTAATAAAACCCCCCCTTTTCTACACCGCGGTTCCAGCGTGTGTTCATCTACCCTGCACATATTACATATTGTCTGTGCCTGAGATTCCTAAACACATGCAGAGAGAAGAGGATAACAGTGAGTAATCATACTTTTTATTTGCAAAAGCTCTTCTTTTTATTTTCAGAAAAAAAAATGTATATACTTTGTCTGCCTCCAAGAAGTTTCCATTCCCCACACAGAGCAAACACAATGCTGCTAAAATTCAGGGCCTCCTGTAGTCACAGGACTTTGCAGTACAACACAGCCTCCCAAGATCCACACAGACAGCTAGCTCTTCATGTCATTACTGCTCCAGAAATGGCCATTGACTTTTGTCTTCTCATTTGGTGTCTTGCAATTATCACAAGGCACCCAGAGTATTCAGTCCCTGGCTTCAGAATCTTTCCTTTAGATCAGGGATTGGCATACTACCTGCAGACCATATCCAGGCCCATCACCTATTTTTTTTTCTTTTTTGTAAATAAAGTTTTATCGGAACACAAACTCATTTCTTTACATATTATCCACAGCTTCTCTCATGCTTCAATGGCAAAACTGAATAGTTGCAACAGAGACTTTGTGGCCTGAAAAGCTGAAGATTATCGATTTTCTAGCTATTTACAGATATAATTTGCTGGCCCCTGATCTAAATCACCAAGGACATAGGCAAAATCGTCATTATAATGAGTGGGATTTTCTATCCCCATGGTCAAATATATTGATGTGGCTTTTCAATTTATAATTGTTGCTTTATTTGTTATTCTGGCCAACAATATTGAGATATACACGATTCAGGATGACTTTTGGCAAGTGAAGAAATGAAGTAAAGGTCCTATAGAAAATGAGAGGCAGAAGGGAAACTGATGTTTTTCTGAGCAGTTTTGTAAAACCCCCTTCCTGGTCAGAGTTGGGTTGTGTAGTGACAGATCATAGTGAAGAACAGCCATCAAGTTATCTCCAGATTATCTAGAACCAGCAGAGCAGTCATTACCTACAAAATAGCAATGCTAATTCCCCCAGACAAAGTAAAATGATTAGTTTAGTTATCAACAGATGGATTTCATGGTCCAACAGATTACTAATTGATCACCCACAGCCAAATGTGCATTTTAAAAAGGAAATGGTATGTTGAATAGAAAACAATACATTTTTTAAAATATATGGCTCAAACAAGATATGTACGTTTTTCATTTGTATACAAAGACCCAAAGGAAGAACTGGTTTGATTGTCTTCAGAGTCCCAGACTCCTCTGTGTTTTGTTTTATCCACCTAGTATGTGGCTTCCAGCCTAAACATCACCAAGACAAATGGTTATGTTTATAGCCCTAGTCATTATTTCCTACTTGTAGGTTAAAAGAAGGAAGAAGGCTGAAGTTGCCTAGCATGATATAGGAGTCAATGCCTTTTAAAAAGTTTTCTAGTTAATACCACCTAATACCTCAGCTCCTGTATTGGTTAGGATTCTGCAAAGAACCACTTATAGTATATAGACATCTAGACAATGGATAGATAGGCAAATAGATAGGAATATATGGATGAGAGATGAATATAGATGAGATAGATCTACCTACAGGTGAGGGGACTTACTGTGGGAATTGACTCACATGATTATGGAGACTCAGAAGTACCATGATTTGCTGACTGCAGGTTGGAGAACCAGGGGAGTCAGCAGTGTGTCTCAGTCTTTGTGCAAAGACCTCAGAAACGGGGGAGTCAATGGTGCAACTCTTAGTCCAAGGCCTTAGGTCAGGAGAAGAAAAGTATTCCACTGACAGAAGAGAGAGTGAGCAAATTCACCTTTTCTTTGCCTTTCTGCTCTTTCCAGGCCCTCAGCCAAACAGATGGTGCCCACCCACATTGGATGAGGATGGATTTTCCTTAATCAGCCCATTGAATACAATGTCAACCCCTCTGGAAACACCTTCACAGACATCCAGAAATAATGCTTTATCAACTACATTGGGAACTCTTAATACAGTGAAGTTGGCACCTAATATCAACCATCTCATTGGCCAGGTCACCTGGCCACACCTACTTGCAAGGGGAGTTGGAAGCTGTGGTCATTTAGCTGGATATGAGGATAAAGCTAGAAGTCTGTTATTAAGGATAAAGGGGCAGCCAATTAGCAATCTCTACCTCCTATTGGCACATGAAAACTCTGAGGAGGAAGCTCACCCACTTAGATTTGCCTTTATGAATTTTCTCTGACTTTTTTACTTTGTCAACAGAAGATGAATAGCTGAAAATAATATTTTTAGACTTATGCCCATCATTTCACCACACATTTTTTTTTCCAGAGGGGCTACCACATGAGGGAATTGGACGGATGCCAGCGTCCATGGCTGAGAGAGGGGATTGTACCCTGTGTTGTTTTCATGCTCCAGAGAAAGGAGAGTCTGGAAACACCAGAAGGACAAACATCTTGTGGGTTTGGAGTCCTCCCATCCATCACACTTGCAGTCTCACTTGAACTCATTTCCCTCAGGGAGAGGAGAAAGAGTCCCTTGTCAGTACCTTGGATGTGGGGCTCTGCCCTCATTGGCAGCTGCACGCACAGAGGAGGAGCACAGTGCTCAGTCCCTGCAGCCCTCCGAAGAGCCACTCGATGGCATCACCTAGCAATGTGGTCACAGTTCCTGCTGAGTTACACTTGCTGTGTAAATAAGGAGCTAAAATAGATCCCCGGGCAGGGATGAGGGGTGTTATGAGGTGAGGATCCCGGAGAGGATGGCTGTTTGTGAGTGAAGGCACAGCACTCCCTCACTTCCTCACATAGCACTTATCCTAGGTGTCTTTTCTGCATCCTTTTGAACACTCCCCTGCAGTCCTAAAACAGGAAAAAGAAAAAAAAAAAAAAAAAAAGGAAAAGGAAAGTACTAGTAACAAGATTCCAGGAGGAGCCAGGAAGCTGGAGAGGACAGAAGGTGGAAGAGGTCACTCAGCCTCGCCCTGGCTGCCCAGGAAGCAGGGAGCTCCCCAGGGAGACGTGCAGTGCGGGCTTGTGGTGGGGCCGGGTCATGAGGGGCTGCAATGGTAGCCATGTGTCATTCTCCAAGAACCCCAGCCCCTGCTCCTTAAATCACATGCCTCGGCCTTCAGTAGGAACCTAGAGAAAGTAGTGAGTAGTGAGCATGCTGCAGGAAAGGGCTGGGTGAAGCCCCTACAGAGCCCCGGGATTCCAGGCCTGGTCCAGAGCCCCTTCCTCTACCCACCTGCAACACCAAAGCCATTCTGATGGCATTATTTTCTGTCACTGCACATTGTGCTCTGGCTTTCCTCAGGAAAATAAACAAGAATTAAAATAAAATGGGAACAATTATACAATACTATCCCCAGGAGGCCAAATGTTACTTTTCAGGGAAGCTGGATATTCTTCCCTGATGGGCTCTACACTCCAAGACAACTGTCCTTTCAGGTGGCCTCAGACCTCGCATTGAATACATTTTTACCCCAGTTAGAGGCTGTGTTGCATCATGTTAACAGAAAACCCTAGTTTGATGACCTATGAGCCCCCAGCCCAAAATCTCACTGTGCTTGAAGACATTTTTCTGATGTCTATCATCTTTAGCCGCGTGCTCCCCAGCACTCCACCACCCCACAAAATCCACAGCACTGGTCTTCTAAGACACATCCATGCTGACCTCCAAGGAGACACGGGCCTCCATGACCACAGGTGCACTGAGCTATATCCTCAGAGCACTACTCTGCTCTCCAAGGTCCTATTGGTTTGGAACAAAGGAGCGCATCATCCAGATCTGCGCCTTGGGCCCTCTTAGTTCAGGTTCCAGGCCATTAGCAGGCAAGCAGTGTGGGACGTTCCCAGCTGCACTGCTTGGTCCTAGTGGATAAGCGCTTGCTTACAAGAGATGCTGAATCCTGAACAAGTCTCAACTCTTCCAGTAATGTTTTCCACAAGGTGGTTAGCACAGAGACAGCCTCCATTTGATGTTTGACTCTTCATAAATATGAAACAAGAGCACTAATCCTACCAGTAAGTAAATTGCCTGTGTTTGCATTATAATTGAACTGTTTTGCTGCAAGCCTTGCACTTGGAAAATTATAGCTTTATCGCAATGAGGAGCCAGAAAGGGTTAATTCACCTCCAAAGGGAGCATAATTCACTCCTTCCTCTCCGGAAGGATCAGATCAAGAGGTAATTATAAATGACTGACAACCTTATTTATATTTTTATTGAGCTGTAATTAAGCATTATAGTATTCATCTTCATTATTCTAGCAATTGCACTTTGGATCCATCTTCAGAGAGAGTATTTGGAAGTCATATACCAGAATCTTCTCCTTAATGAAGCAACTTTGAAAGGATGAAAAGTCACATTTGTGAGGGACAAAAACTTGATTGAAATTAGTAGTTCTATTCCCAGAGCCCAGTGTAGCTCTCAACTGTCACTTGCTCAGCCCAGGGTGGTAGGACTATGGGAGAGTTCACATGCCCTGTAGGCTTTCCCCCAGGGCCCTAAGGACACCTTTGCAAGGCTCAAGGACCATCTTCAAATAAATATTAAAAAGCAGATCTAGACACCATAGAGAAGACCACTTGGATTCACGTTTAAGAAACTCTAAACAATGAAGTTCCATGAAAAATGTTGAATAGTCACTGATACACAAGATAGACATGTACCCTGACCTGGTATAACTTACAGTTAGAGTAAGAGCTGGATAATAATGGCATGAAAGACATGTAAGTCACGTTTTCTGACTGTGGCAAGTGGCCTGAGTGAAGGAGCAAGGCATGGCAGTGCAGACACAGAATAAGGAGAGCGGGGGACACATCTAGAAAAGTTAGTCAGGGGTAACTTTGGAAGAAGTGACCGTAGATCTGGATCTGCGGGTTACAGGAAAGGGAGAGAACATGTGTGAAGGCCTAGATAGGAGAAGAGACTTTTCAACCTCCTGATCTGTGTGGAGCAGACTGATTGAAGAGGAGAGTCCTAGGAGTTGGGATTAAAGAGCTGTAACTCATCCACCGCTTGCTGGAAATACTGTAGTGAGAGTGGAAGACAGAACGGATGTTATTGACTTTTTAACTTAAGGATGATCAATTCGCCATTTAAGAGGGGCTAACCTCATGGAAGGCCTCATTGTAGTCCAGGTGTCAAGAAAATTATGGAGCCTGTTCCACGTATTTGCTTGGAGTAAAACCAACAGACACTTATGCCCACCCTGTTCCCTAACTTGAGCCCTAAAACTCATTGTTTCAGATCCTGCCTAAATTAGCAGTCCCTACTCTTCTCCTGCCCATTCTTCCTCCTCCCTAGTCCAGTTTCTACACTGCACTGCACATGATCTTTCTAAAACCACACTTGATTAGATTATTTAAATAAATAGTTCCTTATTATGTACAAAATAACGTACAAGTTAATGAGCAAACTCTTTCTTGGCTTTATCTCCTGCCAGTTTGTGCTCTAATAATCTCAACTATATTTAACTTCCAAACTCCATTTCACCCAATTCTGTGTCTGTCAACACTTTGTGCAGATCCACCCACCCCTAAACTGGAGCAAAAGATGACCACAGACTGCATCTGACTGTCTCTGAGATGCTTCCTCAGATCCATCCCTCCTCCATTTGTGAGCTAATATGAAGGACTTCCCCTTGCTCTCTTGTCCACCCTCCTGATAGACATGCAATCAGTTCCCTCCAAAGGGAACTGGCGCATGGAACATGATTTCAAGCCCACTGTTGCAAGCCCACAATTGCAATCCTCTCAGACTCACCCTGGTTGGGCAGTGCGGTGGAGGACAGTAGACAAATAAATATTTATGCACATCATTCTGTCTTGACTCTTAGCCTTTACTCTTGTGTTTCCTTCTGCCTGGAACACCCTTCCCTTATTCCTTCACCTAGCATTTAGCAATCAATCTAAAGTGTTATTGCCATTAGAAGCTATCCATAAACAACCAGCTTGATCTAATTATCCCTCATCTCTGCTCAGTGTATATATAGAGAGAATGTAGATATATATTATATGTATGTCACTTATGTACATGCATACATATATATGTACCTCATTATACATGTTATTGATACATATTCAACATATATTTTATATATACTAAATATATTTAAATTATCTGTTAGTATGTGCATGTCCTGCATTGTATGATCCTTAAAGTTATCACTGCCTCAGGATTCTGTATATATCTCATTTCATCATTCTCTGCACATCATTTAGACACTCACTAAATGCTCATGAGACTTTTAAAAACTAAACAAGGAAAATAAATTAGAGAACCAATTGTAAAAGGTAATCCTTGACCCTCTAGTCCTGGACAGTGGCATGTACTGAAAACTTAAGAATAGCTCATCTGCTTGCTGAAGCAACCACAGCTTGGACATTTACCCGGGGCCTAACGCTGTTTAGATTTAGATTGGAGGGACTTGATTGACTGAACTCATTCTCAACTCTCATAGTCCTTTATCTAACTCTCTTTGAGGGTACTTGCTACTTTCTACTTATATATATTCTCTTGTTTTATCACTTTATGGCTCTTTGTAGCTAATGTATGAACTCATGGATGATTGTACCTAGTATATAGTAGGTGTTTAGTATATTATCAGCAAATAAGTGTCTTTTGTTGCATTCACACCAACCACTCTGTATCCCTAATGAGTTACATGCTATGATCAAATTCAGTGTAAATATCAACCTCACATGTAGTGAATTTCAGCACTTCCAGCTGCTATTGAGGAAACCAGGAAAGATCCTAAATATAATACTGAGATCAAAACAAGTGGAAGACTAAGGATTACTCAGAGTTTCCCAAGAGTCCCAGAACTAGATGATTTTAACATTGGATGCATAGCTATGTTTTAAATATTTGCATATAGCTATATACTTCGGACCATTAATACTTATTTTAAAGGTACTAAGAATGATTAAATTCAAATAATTGTATTCAAATAAATAGCAGCAACACACACCCACTCCCATTAATGCATAAAAGAACCACTGTGAGATTCAGATCCTGTAAATGAGATTCAGATCATATAAGAATCTATTTGGCCTAAAAGAATTGTGTTAAGACAGAAATAAGGGCAGAATATATCATATATGAAATACTAACCACATAATTCATTTCACACCACAATAATATGATGATTGACATGACTTACATGGCATTTTTTGTCTAAGACGATTACATCATAAGTGCAAATAATCATGTAATTGCTCTAATGTGAGCTTAGTTTTAATCACAATACCAAGGTTTGATCTTCAACAATTCACCAGACCATTATCCAAAAGAGAACTTATAAAATGTTAAATTGGACTATTAGAACCCACTTTATTCTTGGTCAGGGCAATAAAAGTTGGGTTTCAGTTGATGAGACATGAAGAAGACTGGAAATCCTACCTACAAGGAATTTTGTGTGTTTTATTTATGGGGTGTATATCAAAGAAAATGGTGTTCAATCTTGAGTTTTTTTAAAAGACTAGCCATTAACTGACTGAGAAAAGAAAACAATATTATGTTGTGGTAATGGAATAAATAGTTGCCTTTAAAGCTGTGCTGTTTTGTAAACACACCTCCAAAACGGTTTTCTAATTCACAGTAGTAATTCCTTCTTTTTAAATTTTATTTTAAATTTTATGCTTATCTGTTTCTTTTTTGTAAATGTAAATAGATTACATTAAAATACAGACACATGGCCATCCTGTACATGGTTCATCTTTTAATGTCATTCATTTACATTTATTGTACTAATAATGGGGAATGTTTACTCTATTATCTTGCTCTATATTTATGTTCTTTATACTTTATGACTGTTCCCTTTTGTGTGTGTGTTGTGTTTGGGTTTTTGTGTTTTGTTTTTTGTTTTCCATTTTTTTTTAATCTTTTGCTAGGTGGAAACTTGTTTTCTAACCTTTTTGCAATTTATAATTTTAAAAACAAAAAATATAAATGTACATATGTACACACGCATACATATATATATGTTCTCGCCTGAAGCGATGGCCGCTTGGAGCAACGAAGCCATGGAAAGAAGTTCAGAGGCGAACTGGAAATAGGCTTTTTTTTTTTTTTTTTTTTTTTTCTGAGGGAAGATCATTATATTATGGGCTTTCTTATTTCAGCATAAGACACCATCCAACAGCATTGAAATGTACAATCTCATAAAAGATTCTTGTAAACATGTATCTCCCATAAGAAAAACAAAGAACTGTACCGTGAAGGCAAAATCAGTTTGCCTACTCTCAGAATTCCTTGGAATGGTAATAATGTACCAGAAGGATCAGTGAGCTGTTGGGGAAATCCCCAGTTTGACATGGCCCAGTCAGATCATGTTAAAAATCTAAAGCCTCAATAATAAATGCTAAATTTCCCCATGTTTGAGAACTGCACTATGATTATGTATATAACAGACATTATAAATAAAATTTTTACAGATCAACGATTTCTTCCTAACAATTGGGGATGACATTCTCAGTTCAGGGGTAGAAGCAAGAAGAGTGAAAAAAATCTTTTTGTTGCTTTTACTCTCAAGTTCTTAAATGCTAGTCAAACACTATTATCCAATAACACTTTTTTTCATTCTGTTAACTCATTAAATATGCATTCGAAGGCAAAAATGGAAGTTTCTATACTGTACAATATTAAATATCTACAACATCATGGTTCCTTATTTTTAGGAGTGTGTGCAATAAGGAGTTAGGTATTAGAGATGGTTGTCACAAAACATGAACTCTTAAAAATTACTGATAAATTATTATTCAGTTCTCTGATTATATTCGTCAGATAACACGTTCTCATAGGAAATAGGCTTTTTATTTTGATAACTTTTCTCTCTGGCTCTAACAACGACTTTAACACGCACCACACTCACCACCAAAACCAACACACCAAATGGCGCAGACCCGATCAGCAATCTCCGCTCAAGTCTCTCGAGATCCGGGCCAAGTCCCGCAAGATCCCGGGCCAAGTCCCATGAGACTACGGAAGGCGGCAATGCCCAAACATCTCCATGGCCCGTAGTCAACCACAATCTTAGCCATCTCCCCAAACAGGGCTCCTACATATATATATATATATATATATATATATATATACATATATATATATATATATATGTTCATAGTTATACTAATAGTTAATTCAAGTGCACATTTTTAAATGTTCCAGTGTGCATTTTTATCCTAGAAAGAAACAGGACTTTTGAACCTCTGGCTCTCTAATTAGTAAGATGGAGAAAGATCATTGGTGTACTGTCTCTTTCTTTCTTTCTTCCAAGTTCCCCTAGAACAGGGAATGATTCTGATGTTTATGATCCTGAAAATTATTGTTAGGTACATTGTTTGTATTTTCTCTCACCCTCTTTTTTTTTAACATTTCCATTTAATTTCTAATCACATTCACAATGACTATTGAGACTTCACTCAATATTATTTGGATTTCATTATATCATTACCTCCTCACTTTGGGCTACTTAATTTTGACAGGTTTAATGTTCCATTGCCACATGTCTTTAAGCATTTTTTAGAATGAAAATGAAGATGGCTTACTGATAAGCCTTTCCTATAGTAAATCTTAATTCAAAAGTCCATGTTCCTCCTACGTATTCACATTAATGATCCATTTTTCCCCCTTAACCCCATAGGGGATTTTTTTTTTCCTGTTTACTCATACTTGAATAATCAGAGCATTCTCCATGCCTGAAGTTTGCCAATACTTACAATTTAGAGAATCACTTGGTTTCCAGCAAAATAACCTTATGACACTGTTGCCATCTTCCTCTCAGCTCCTAAACTGGAAATCTGCTTCATTTGCAGAACTCCTTCTAAATTTATAATCTCCAAAAATCTGTATAGTATAGCCCTTTGGGGGCTGTTTCCCCACTCACCTTAGACTTAGAAACACAATTTATTTGTAGATGTCTTAATAGTCTACATTTCTTTCCTTTACAATTATAGGCTTACACTGTAATCCTCACAGTGTGCTCTTGTCACTACTTTCCTGTCTTGTCCATTTATTATTGTCAGTGTTCCACACCTGCATTTTGACTACTCTGACCTACTACATTACTCACTACTGACTGTCTACGTGGAAATCAAAAAAGAAGTGACAAGGAAAGGGTTTGGTTGGGTAAGTGACCTTAGCCAAGAGAGAAAACAGTTGCTTCATCATGTAATTGAGGAAGGCTCCAGAATTCCAGAACACATAACTCAGTAAGATGGGGTAGAAATTTCCCAATGTCTTTCTTCTTGATCCAGCTTGTCTACCTCAGGCCCCATCCAAGATTAAGTTGGTAGAAATTCCTCCTGACTTCTAGCACTTTATTGGTCTGTATTTCTAATTTCCAATCCTGTAGAAACTTTTATGTCTCACTCATTATTTCAATGAGAATTAGAGAAGGCACATACATGCTTCTAACTAGTTCCCATCTTACCTGGGAAATTCATCTTCACAGGGAACTGGCAAAAGGAGTGCTAATCTGTCACCGTGTTGAGAGAAAAGTTCATCCCCTTGAGTTTCTTGATAGTGGTGTCAGCCTAAGTAAATTAAAGTAAAAAAAAAATAGGCAAAAATAGGACATCAATCCCATTAACCTGCCCCATTTCACTAACCATCAAAGTAGGCAAAGGTCATTGCCAGGGAGAGATGCTCATCTCACACTAAGACATTTCTCAACAAAGAAGAGTTAACCAAAGCAACAGCTGGTCTAACAAACCAAGACTTTTGAGGACAAAGCAGAGGAGTGTTGAAAGGGGTCATTTTCTGAGGAAGCATGTCCAACGCTGGTGTAAGAGAGCAGGACACAGCCCTGCCCTGGGCTCTGCCTCTGAGATCTTGATTCCAAATCCTGATTCTGCTGGCAGATTATTTATAGGTCCTTAGGCAAGTAACATCTCCTGGGTTCCTTGTTTTAAAGAAGTATACATGTCAAAGGGTAGGTGTAAGAAAAAAATGACATTAAACATGTAAAATGCTTGCAATCATACCTGGCCCCTGGTGAGACTCATTAGTGTTAGTTATTATTATTATTATTCTCGCCCACATGTCTTAAACAGAGAGAGATCAGACGTAGACAGCAGAGCACAGCTAGTAGATGTACCCTTGAGCAACATGGTAAATGAGAGAGAAGGCTATTGGTTTCAGACTGTTCTAGTGGCCCTTAGCAGTGGGGGCAGGGAGGGACAGGAACTCAGACTTGGCAGAAGGGAGAGGAAGCCCCAGGTTAGAAGTTATTGATCTGTGTACAGAATTACTGCCTATTTTCCTTGAGATCACTGTATTGTCTTTATCCAGCCAAGAAACCTATATATAGCAGACATTTCATAAGTATTTGTTAAATGAAGGCAGTAGGATCGGAACAAACCTGGACCAATCAGAGCAGACCAGAGGCACACAGAAGCAGTGATAAAATTTGATAGTCACAGTGCTAGGTCCAAAATAAAAGCTTGTCATGTTTGGCGTTGGTGGTGTAGTGGTGAGTGTGGCTGCCTTCCACATTAATAGCTGGTGCTATTTATTCACCACCTTAAATGGTCCCATTGAAGCGCTTTATATACGTTACTCTCTTCAATTATCACTAAAAATTTCATTTTTGACATTAAAAAACTGAGCATTAAAGGAATTAACAAACTTAACTCAGTCTCTCTCTGTTAGTGTGTATCCCAAGTCACACCATAAATTCAGGCTGGCCTGAAATCAAAGCTCATGCTTCTTCCCCTGACCTCTCTAGCTCCCAAAGCCCCTAAAAAGAACAGAGCGTTCTGAGCCTGGGAAAGGGAACCCAGCACAGGGGCCCTTGAGCCTTTGCAAAGCAAATACTCACCTCAGAGTATGGTGTTGATGTAGAGGAAGAGGAAGGCATGGAGGGATCAGCTCCTGAAGATTTATCCCTGGGCAAAAAAAAAAAAAAAAAAAAAAAACCCAACTGATGACTCCAGACTCCAGTGAATCCATGAGGGACCTCTGGCTGTACCAGTCCCCACACTGTTTTGATCATATCTTAGCCATTTCTGGGAATCAAAATAATTGCAACAATAAAATATTCCAAATATTCCACTTCAGTTTTTTAATAGGTTATGGCAACATCCAAAAGGAGATTTACCCTGACAATCGCAAGAAAAAAATGTGGAAATTGCTGGGTCACCACAAGAGAGGAAATGATAGATACCTGAATGTGACTCCTATTATCATATGATTTTAATTCACTTCAAAGGAAAAGTCATAGTTTAAAAGAAAAATAAAATATGAATATGGCAATGGAACACACATTTTACATCTTAAATTAATAACGTCCCACTTCCCATCTCCCAAATGACCATGATTATGAATCTGACAATTTTGGTTGATGGCTTCAGACAGAAAGATGTACAACTCACTTGCTGCCTGTCTCTGTGGAGTGATTCACAACTGAATTTTGAAGGAGACCCTGGGCAGCCCAAAAGTGCCCTAAAAGGCCCCTCATAACCCTCTCTCACGTTAGGCCTGGAGGGCCAACACATTCCCAATGAACCACAAGAGGAAGTACATGGATAATCAGTTTTCTCCTGAAAGAGATGCTTTTATTATCTGTCATTCAGTGGAGCTGACCATGCTCCAGGACTAACAGAGGTTTCAAAACAATCCCATAGAAGGAGAGACTTTGCAGTCACAAGACATGTGCTGCTCACTTCTGCACACTGACAGGAGAGAGGTGATGGTGTTGATGCAGGTCACATTTGCCCTGGAGAGTTTGCTGTTCAGAAGAAACCCTGCCAACTCTGTAGGACTCCTCCATACTCCTCTTCAGGAGAAAATGTAGAGGTGAAGTTGTTAGTGCCTAGACCAGGGAGCTGGAGAGGGCAGCCTTTGCCTCCTCATCTGCCAGTATTCTTCAGGTCAGTGTTAGGTCAGGGGTTAGAGATGACTCAGTTCTTAACCGATGGTTGATGGTTGGGGATACAAGAGGAGGTTCAGGGAAATGCAAACCTTAATCCACTTGCCCAAATCTTCTGCCTTTCACAGTACACGTGGGAACTAGAGCAACCTGAAAATAAGGTTTCATACAGTTGAAGTCTGAAGACAAAAATTTTCAATTGGGGTAACAGAGGATGACACAGGATGTGCTAGGCATTTATAGTTCCATGACCCTCTGGAGGAGAGGGTCACAACATCAAGGGTGAAAGGACTTTTCCATCAAGGTAATTGTGGAGCAGGGCTCTGGAAAATGAGGGCAAGAATACACCAGCATGAGAGGAAAGGTCCTGAGAGAGAGGGGCTATAAGAATCTGAGCCTCAGAAAATATCAAAATCAATCAAATGAGTCACAGCCAAGGAATAACTGTATAAAACTTATCTTAATTATATATCAGAAATGCAGAGCCCCCTGTCCTTCCTCAGACCGGTGCAGCTGAGTCTTTGGGGTTAGCCTGATCTGAAGGGAAAAGACCAGAGAAGAAAGAAAGACTGATCCGAACCTGTCTCAGCAGAGATTTTCTTTATTTTCCTAGCCGTTTCCTGGGCCAGTGGCTCTAAAACTTGTCTCCAAGGCCTGCAGCACACAGGACAAACCCCCAACTCCACTTAGCTAGTACACGGCTCATCACCCCTTGGTACTAATCCCCAGCCTCTAGCCTGCTGTGCTAATGAGCCGTGCACCAATTGTCCATTTCCATGTGGGCCAAGAGCAAAGGCTCACCCTTATCACAAGCCTAAACGGGGACCTGTGCCAAGCCCCACCTCAACTCCAATCTTGTAGGCCCCGACTCCCTGGGGCGAGAGCTTGCTCAGGACCCCAACTGCAGGCTACATTTAGTGCAGTTAAGGAAACAATTACAGACTCAGAACAAATTCAGTTTTCTGAGAGAATCAGAAAAAAATTATTTAAATTATTTGTAGCCTAAACCTTGTGGTGTCTCTCAGAGTTAAGTTCTCTTGGGATAAACCCAAGATCTGCTGGCTGTAGGGCTTAGGAAATCAGGTACATGATAAACTCTTAACAAGAAGTTGCTTAATGAATGAAGTTTGTGAAGCTCCAGGTCACAATCCACCTGCCCCCATCCCACCACTGAGGCTTGGTGCCTCCCGGGGAAGTGTCCTGCCCAGTTATCTATGTTCTCTAGTGTAAGCTGCCTGTCGTGGCCAGCCACAATGCCGCGGGAGGAAAACTCTCGGAGGCAGAGTAAAGATACTACTACTTTTACTTCTACTTTCTTAGAGAGAGCTTAGAGAGAGAAAGAAAGATTTTTCTTCTTCTTAGAAAGAGCTTAGAGAGAAAGATTAGAGATAGCTTTTTCTTCTTCTTCTTCTTCGAGCTTAGAGAGAAAGATAGAGCTTTTTCTTCTTCATCTTCTTAGAGCTTAGAGAGAAAAAGAGAGAGAGAGAGATTTCTTCTTTAGAGAGAGAGAGAGCTTAGCTTTTAGAGCTTCTTTCTTCTTTCTTCTTTCTTCCTCGGGAGCCTCGGCCTGACTCTGACCAGCAATTACTTCTTCTATCTGGTTTCTCTTCTGTAACCGCTCTGCCTACATTCTGGCCGCTCTGATTCTTTTCTTCTTCTCTGACCCGAACTCTTCTTCTGACCGACCGAGCGACTGCATGACTGACTGAATGAATTCATTCTTCTCCTGACTCCGACCGCTTTCACCCGGTTATATACCTTTAGCTTTGCGGGTGCCTCACGTGCATTTACAGGTGCGTCACATACATACTTATTATCAGGTGGAACTTATGGCTTCCAGCTGACCGCAATAGCCATCTCCCTAATTGGGGCTCCTTCACTCTAGGACAAACACCTTCCCTAAAACATAGGCTGTAATGTTAAGGCCTATGTTCAAAACAAACTGTTTCTATTTTCCTTTGATCTCTTTTTTGCTGCATGTGTTCCCAGCCCTCAAGTAAAGGTAGACTATCTTAAAGCAGAGACCAGCCAACTTTTCTAGTAAAGGACTAGACAGTAAATATCTGAGGCTTTGTGGGCTGTACATTCTTTGTCACAACTTCTCAACTGTGCTACTGCAGCACCCAAGCATCTATAGAGCAGAACTAAACAATGGGGATAGCTGTGTTCCAGGAAAATACTAATGACCAAAACAGGCAGTGGTCTGGATTTGGCCTAGGGCCATCATTTGCCAACTCCTGGCATAGAGGCTAAAAGGGAATATTCTAAAGCCAGATGGTTGGGTTCTAATTCAGGCTCCAGTGGTGTCCTAACTGGGCAGCCTTAGGCAAACTATTTGACTTCTCTAAGATATATTTCTACTTTCTATATCATGCTCTGCTCATAGAGCTTAGGTGAGAGGTATGCATAGAAAGTACTGAAGAGGGTTTCTAAGCACTTAGTAAAGAATCATTAGCTGATTACTGTTACTCCTACAGATGACAATTCTAACATTTCCTTACTGCTTTCTCTGGCTTTCCACAGAGTTCAGTGTGCTAGCCCTTGCCTGGCTCTTGCTTGATGATACTTCAGTCTCTGAACATTGCTTTGTTGATTGTCCATTTGTCCCGACTGGGCCTAGCCTCTGCGACTGAGTTGTACCCCACTGCCAACTCCCCTACACTACTAAGCAGGACTCCTCTACTCAATGCTGCTGCTTGGTTCTAGTATGCCTCAAGCAGCAGCCTCTGCCCTTGTGACAGCCTGGATGAGTGAATAGGACCAGATGGACAATGGCATCATCTTCCGGCATCAGGGCTTCCCAATAGCATTCTGAGGGCTGATTCATTCTCTGCAACATTAACAAGTGCTTGCAAAAGGGCACAGTGTTCTGTGGGCAAATAATTGGGGAGAACACAAGGATGAAGACAGTTTGAAAAGTCTCTTTCCTACAAGACATCTCAGGGCTTTTAATAAGCTAATACACTTCATTCATCTTCAAGAGAGGAATCAAAGCACTCTGCCGCATTTCCAAAATTGCTCTGGCTATAGAACAGTTTTTGAGTCACCCACACGTGATCAAGATTCTGAGGAACACATTCTGGGAAATGCAACAGTAGACAAAGGGCCAAGTATCCCTGCTCTCTGGATTGATTAATGGCAAAGGTTAACTGAGTGTGCACAGTAGAGAAATCTTTAAAATCCTTCCTGTTCATTAGACTGGTGTCCACCTCTCATCACAACCTGCTCAGCACATTTGCACTGTGGGCTCTGCTCGCCTGGCTTGGGGATGTGGGTTTTCCAAATATAAGACTTGGCTCCCTCTGTCAGCCAGGCTAGCCGGATCTATAAAGAATCCCCTGGTTAGTGAAACACAATGCCCCTTACTTCCTGAAGCTACCCAGTCACCCCAGTCAATCTGGATCTTTCCAAATGTTCTCCTCTTTGACTCTTAAAAGAAGTTCAAAGTGGCCCACAATTCATGTCAAATGGACTGGCCTGCAGTTTCCTAGTTTGTCCCCATGGGCTCTTTTATAAAACCATGGCTTTATTGGTCTTAGTCATCCCATCTCCTTTGGGGCCTTTGCTGAACTCCGTGAACTTATTTAAACATCCCTGGGGCTTCTCTTGTTTCCCTCGGCCTCCTTTCTGTGTGCCCAGAGCCTGGTAGGGCTGACCCACAGAGGCGTTGTGGAAATACTAAATCTTTCGAGCAATTCCCAGCGTTGCTGTTTGCATTCTTCACCTTCCATCTGTGTCCACACAGCCTCTGCTCTTGTTGCCCAGGTGGAGTCTCTTGCTTTGTCTCAGTGGAAGCCAGAGTTAAGTCCCTTGCTCCAGAGGCAATCCCCACTTCTGCCACCAGCTAATACTTGTTCATTGACGAGAGACTTCTCTTTTCTTCTTCATTTCCTTTATTGCAGATCAGTGGTAGAAGAGCTTACAATCAAACAATGCCTGGGAAGTACCTTGAAGTCTCCTGATGAAAGGTGCTACCCAGGTACTACATATTATTATTTCTGCAGACAAGGGCAATAATAGCTTGTTGCTTCATCTTAATTCCCCTGAGTGGGCTCAGGCTCTGTAATTACCTGGGTTATAGGGCACTTGCTCAGAAGGCTGCATCCGAAGGCACAGGCAGCCAGATGGCCCCAACGGGGTTTCACAACATGTTCTCTGAGTGTTCATTCAAGCATATCTGCTGTGAGGCTGTCTTTGGGGTGGGGGGAGGGTTAAGCCAGGTTTTTAATATGTGGAAATCAACTTTAATAGAAGAATCTACAAACCCATGAGGCAAGTTCGAGCCAGTTCCTCCCTGTGGTCCGAGCACCCATGCAGAGGGAACAGATGTCTGTCTTTTCCAAGTAGGGGCTGGGGCACTGGAGAGATAATCTGGGGCAGGGGTATAAACAATTCTCACTGACAAGGAGTCGAAGCCGCCCTCTAAGTTAACTTTCTTCCTTTTTCCTTGGCAAACCTGCTCAGTACCTTTGTTTCCAAAACGAGAAAATTGATAAAGTCCACAATGTCCAGAATGCTCCTCCCAGGCTCAAGTTCTTCAGGGGACCCTTAGTGGCCACTCCACAGGCCAACAGGTTGTCTACTGGGGGCTGGGGTCTTGGGGATCTGGCCCCCATTCCAATCAGATCCACCGCTACTATTTTCCAATTATGGTTCCCCATGAGATTTTATTGGCGGCTAGGAAGTTTCTTGTATATGAAAATGATCAGGTTACAATGTCACGAAGATCATTTTAATGTCCTGTTATCCCCATTCTAAGCATGTCTCTCAGGGTACGTGTTTACACTAAGACTGAATCTTCACTCCGAATGTTTTCTCTCATACTTACCCAAGTGTCACTGAAAATTATTAGGATGTGTTTATAAGAATAAAATATGTTTTGATTTTGTGGTGTTTTAAAATCTAGTTATCTGGTAGATTTAGAATTTCGTCTTTAGTCCTTTGTCAGCAGCTTTTGTGGGGATTTCTCCCCATCCGTGGTTCTCACAGTGTTTTCCTCAGCCCTTCCATTTTTACAGGCGCTCCATGGGCCAATTCCTACCAGCCCAGCAAGGATGTTGACACCCTGCCCAGCAGCCAGCCAGAAATCAATGGCCTCATCAAGCTTCCCTCCCTACTCTTAAAGCAAATCCATATGCTTCTGTTCCACAGTGAGTTTCACTTCTAAAAGGCTTCCCTGCACACACAGCCGGTGGCGATGAGCCTCCCTTTTTGTACTTTCCTACTGGAAGTTGAGACAAAGAAGCCTGCCCGGCCCATGGTTCAAACACGGCTTTTAAAGGATACCACGAGAGGCCCATATACAGCTCTAGTTCATCTCTTCTCCTTCTGGTTATTCAACCTCCGCGCTGCCCCAGTGCCCCTGTAAGCCACTCATGAAATGCTTCTTTCTATGTCTCAAAGAGTTGAAATTGCTGGCCTCTTTCTTTCCTGCCAGAAGCCTGCCCACCTCTGCCAGTTTGACTGTTCAGATCTGTCAGAACCTTTGAAAGTACTGATTGTCCCTGCTTGTGTCCCCTTCTTGTGTGTCCACCAGAGTTAGGACTTTGGCAATGCTGACCTCCATGGTGCTCCTGGAAAGGACAGGGGAGGGACTGAAGCCAGCAGCTTTAGCAGCAGGCTCCATGCCTGGGTCTACCAAATAAATTTCCGAAGCTATCAAAGAGTGCCCTGGACTCCATATAGTGCTAGAGTTTTATAATCTTCTACTTAGCAATTCTCTGGCTATGAGACCCTTAGCCCCCAACTTTTTCACTGGGGTACTAAGGGAGCAGCAGGGGTCAGATCGGTCCCCAGATGCTCTCTCAGAGTCCTCACTGTTGGAAAACCTCACCCAAGACACTGGACACCCAAGTCAGTGGGACAGATGGCTCAGTCAGCTCTGAAGAGCTGCACATTCTCATGAAGGGACAAAGAATGACTTCATGGTTGCTGTTCCTGAGACAGAGAGATGGCTTCCTCTGGGGCTTTCTCTTTCTTGCCTTCCTTCCTAACATAAAACAATTACCAAGCTCCTTATATCCCTGGCTCCAGGCACTCTCTTTACCCTGCCCTCTACTGGGACACATGTGACCAGGCCCTTGGAGAATGACATCCTTCCTGGCACCCTCTGAAGCTTCCTCTGAACTGGGACCCTACACAATTCCTGGGCTCCTCTCTTACTGAGACCCGTATAAGGCTATTGGTTAAGATGTTTCAAAGCCATAGGCTGACCTGACATTTTCTTGATATTTCCTTGCCTTCCTCTCTTTCCTCCAGCTCCAGTCCTCCATCACGAAGATCATCAGGGATGGGGGTCTGAGAACAGAGCTGTTTTCTCTCTGATTCCTTTTCTGTGGCAGGGCCTACCATGGCCCATGGCTGCATAGATTCTGAGCAGCATCTGGCTTGGGCTGGTCTGTGGAGATCTGGAATCCAAACAGTTTAAAGAGTTATGGCTCCAGGAACTGTGGATGGCAACGTTTTCTATTATTAACAGTTCCAACTTTCCCATCTGGCTGTTTTCAGAATGAAAGCTGGAGATTACTGTCAGCATTAATTACAATCAGGTGCACTTTTCTTCTACTCCATTTTGCCCCGACGGTTTCTCACACAGCAAGAAATCCTTAAAATGCATGTCCTTTGAAATGTGGCACATAAATCCTTGTTGCTGGTGAGAGCTGCTGTCAGCCCTTCGGGCTCTCTCTGGATCTAGGTGAACCTCGCCAAGTTCACGGGAGCTTCCTCAGGTGGAGAGAGTCACCCAAGCCCCTGGGCTCTCCGAGGCAGGAAATGTCAAGAGATCAGCTTCTTTGCAAGATTTCTGGCACTTCCTGCTTCTAGTCTAACCAGAGCTACCTCAAGAACAGTTTTGTGGAATGTCTGTCTTCAGAGCCCTCGCTGAATCCAAGGGCAACATTAACAAAGTAAGAAAACCAAGCAGCTGAGCCTCGGCCCACACAATCCCTCAAATTTCCAACCAGCTTTCTTCCCCACTCTTCTTCAACCTTCTTCCCCCCACATTCCTTGCCCTATTTTAAGTCAATGTTCGAAAAAACAATATTTCAAATTGAAATATTTTCTTTCTCTTCATCTTTGTACCTATATGCATATTTATGTGCATGCTACTTTTCTGGAAACTTCATTAATCTCATTAATCTCTCCAAAAATTCTCCACAAATATTAATACTCAGGGATAATTAAACATCAGAACCATTCTCTTTTTGTAAAGACATTTGAATTTAATTCAGATCGGCCATTTGAGTGTTTGAGTTATTCCTTTGTAATAGCTCTGCTACCGAAGCCATGGCTTTGCCGTTATTAATTGGGTGACCCTGGTTAAGCTGTTTACTATTGTTTGCATCTTGAACGTCCCCTAAAGGCCCATGTGGTAAAGGCTGGGTCCCTAAGGTGGTGCTATTAGACATGGTGGAAACTATAAGATGTTTAGGTCCAAAAGGGCTTATGGACCCCAGTCCCTTTCTCTTCCCTCTCTTTTGTATCTGGACCATAAGGTGGACAGATTTGTTCTACCATGTGTTCCCACCATAATGTGCTGCTTTGCCACAGGCCCAAAACAATGGAGGCAATCTATTATGGACCGAAACCTCCAAAACTGTGAGGTGAAGTAAGTCTTTTCCCTTCATAAGCTAATTATCTCAGATATTTATTTGTTAGGAATGAAGAGCTGAGTGAAACACTGTTTAAACCCTCTGAGCTTCTGTTTCTTTGTCTGCAAAATGCAGATATTGTCTTCTCAGTGTTGCTAAGTGGATTAGCATAAACATGACAACTCAGTACTGGCAGGTGATACAGAAGCACCGCCACTTTTAACACCATCCTCTTTTCATAAAAGAGTGAGATCTTCATGGGTTCTTTTTGCCACATGTGCCTCATTCCATTTTCCAATTTTTTTTTTTTTCCTTAAGCTATCGCAATGTAAGTTTCTAGTGTTTGAAAGAGGAAACCATTAACCTAGAATCTTTGTTCCATCTTACTCTGGTACACCACCCACAAAATAATACACTTGGCAAAAAAAGGTGGGGGGTGGGGGAGAGTGGACAACCTTGAAAGAGCTGAGCAGAATATGACTTATTTCCTCAATAAAAACAGGATGGAGGAATTTACCACAACCACATTGGTTGTGCTATGAATTCGGCCCTGGCCATGACTTGCCCTAATTTGCTGGGCCCGAGTCACTTGCCCCTTCTGGCGCAGGTGATGCTGGTTCTGCCTCCTTCATCCACCAGCTTCCTCACCTCAACAGCCTGGAGACCACAGGTAGTGGGTGTTAACCTCATCCAGCTCTGGCAGCCATCTTCCAGATGAGTTCTCCAGCTGTATTTCATAATCTCAGTGGAATAAATGAAGTTTTTGACAGTTAATTTATTTCTTTGATATATTTCAGATGTCTCTTCAGAAAAAGTGCTGGGTTAGTCCTGTTGGTTGTCTTGAATCGGATATTAGGTGAGAACACTTCCTGGACACCCATTATTGAGATGTGCATTAATTGTATTTGCACACAGTCATAGAGCTCAGCGGCCTTCCGAGCCCCTAATTTTTCTACTTCATTAAACTCAATGGGTGTGCTGAGTTTCATAAATGAGACAGTTATGAATGTGGTCACAACCGCGTGGGTCTGCTTAAAATCGGTAGGCTCATCCCTGTACTTATGAGTGTACAGGAACCATCCATTATGAGCGAAATTAAGGGAAATACATTATATAGACAAATGGCTTTAGTCAAACACTCCCTTTCCCTGATTTTAAATGTTTTTGTGCAAGTGTTTTTTATTGTTAAAGTTGGCAAGTCCTGTTTCTTTCCCTGTGTGCAAAACTTCAGAAGGTAGTATCTCTATGTGGGCCCCTTTCCCAGATGAAGGCTTTAGGACATAGTAGAGTACCTGAAAGATATTTTGGATTAACAGGGCCCAAAGAAAAGACTGAGTTAACACAAAGTTCTGAGTGTGGCTATTGTTTCCTATTTCTAAAACCCACACCATCAGCAGCTCCTGCACAGGGAAAACCACAGTTGTCACCAGAAGTCTGTAGCTCTTGGAGCACCCCTAAACTACTGCAAGTGCATGGCCACTTCATGTCAGAGGGGCAGCCATGCACCAAGGACCAGGATGTAACTTTCAGACAAATATGTAATCGTGGGCTCTGCCACTTACTAATGTTGGGATATCAAAATGTTGCCCAATTTCTTGGGGACTCTGTTTCTCTATATGTGCAATGGGCTTCTACCTATTTCATGAAACCAATTAGGTAATGAATATAAAATTGGGGGGACTGTTTCAAAGCCTGACAAACAGTACAGGTTCTGTGAATGGTAACTTTATTATCATAAGCCCAAACCAAAAAAGAGACATGATCCGCAATGGGATCCACAGACTCTTCTCTTGCCATGGGTTATTTCTGTCTGTTTCAGATGTTAAATTACACTAGTGAATGGGTTTTCTAGGGTGCATAACAAATGACTAAACACTTACTCACTTAAGACAACATATATTTATTCTCTCACAGTTTACACATTAGAAGGCTGCACTCTGCCTAACCAAATCCCCTGTTTAAGGTGTTATTACAGGTTGCAATTGAGGTGTCAGGGGAGCTGTGTTCCCATATGGAGACTGGACTGGAAATATATCCAATTCTAAGCTCACTCAGGTGCTGGCAGATGTCAATTTCTTCTTGCAACCGACAGACTGGCAAGCCTAACTTTCTTTTTTTAGCAACCAGAAGCTGCTCTCAGCTCCCAGATGTGGCACCCACTGTTCATTGCTCTCCATGCCTCTCCATGGGCATTCTCACAACATGGTAACCTACTTCTTCAAAAACAGCAAGAGAAAGAGAGAGAGAGAGAGAGAGAGAGAGAGAGAGAGAGAGAGAGAGAGCAAATATGCTAGCAGTACAGGGTCTTATATAATATAATCTTCCCATCACTTTCCCCATATTCTATTAGTTGCAAGCAGAGCAGGCCCAACCCATACTCAGTGACAGAGCACTGTCTAAGGAGATACCAGCAAGAGAAGACAATGACCCCAAATCTGTCTGTCACAACTACAAAAGACCTCAGCTGTTGAGAGGTACAAATAGTCTCAGAGGCTCTCAGCTTCTCAGCATCTGACCCTCTGACCAGCATCCTCAGCATCTTTCCATATTTCCAACAAAATTCCACTCCAGCCCTATTGTATTAATGTTCTATTGCTGCTGTAATAAAAATTTTAAAACTTAACAGATTAAATAAAACCCCAAAACTTATTACCTTACAGTGTTGGAGGTCAAAAGCCCAAAATGGGTCTCATTGGACTAAAATCAAGATATCCTCATGGTTGCATGTTATTTGGAAGCTCTAAGGGAGAATTCATTTCTTTGACCTTTTGAGTTTCCAGAGGCCTCCTCCATCTTTGGCTGATGGCCAGCCCACCCAATCTTCAAAGGCAGCAACAGTGAGTCAAGTTCTTTTCACATTGCATCATTCTGACCTCCTCTTCTGCCTGCATCTTCTACATCTAAGTATGTTCGTGATTCTATTGGGTCCACATGGATAATCCAAGATAATCTCCTTATTTTAAGGTCAGCTCATTAGCAATCTTAAATCTATCTTCAAACTTAATTACCCTTACCATGTACCATGTCCACTGGTTCAGAGATTAGAATACAGACATTTTTAGGGGCCATTATTCTGCCTACTATACAGAATCAGATGCGGAGTTCCAGATTTAACAAGGCTTCCAGGTGATTCTAATGCAACCAAGTTTGAGAGCAGTGGTCTATACCAATAGGATTTGGAACAGTTAATTTATAATATAGAGGTGTCAACACTTGGCCACTGGAGAGAGTTAGGCAGAAGATTATTGTGTTGGTTAAATATGTTAACCAAAGTATTACATATCTGATGGACTCTAGTTATAGTGATTCTTCCTTTGATTAGAACTTCTGAAATCTGTACTCTATCCACAAAAAACTAGGTGCAATAAGCCCCCTCCCTCCATGTCAATGCATTAAAAAGAGAGTTCTGGTGGAGATGGAGCTGGGAAATTAGCTGTAGCTACTGATATTTTACAGAGATGGTGTAGAAGAGGAAGGCCCACCTTTTCATGCCATTATGAGAATGCAAATTATTAGTCACTGCAGAAGAAGCACCTCAGAATCTTTGTGGTTAATAATTAAAGCCCAGAGGCCAGTGATAAGTAGATGATTCCAATACTGTGAATCTGAAGAGCGAAGGATTTAAAACAGGGAAATGTAAGTAAGAGAATGCTTCACTGGATGCAAATCTTCATATTGGTGTTACCTCCAGATAGTCTCTAAGTGCATTCTCATAATGTGACTTGAGATCAGTCCAATTGGATGCTACATATGGTTTGTTGCATATTGTAAGGGTTAAATAGCTTGGAGAGTTGAAGTCAAAGCTCATAGTTTCTGTTCCAGACTTGAGACTTAGCTGCCAAAAGATTCAGGGCCACCCATGTACAAAGGATATTGAACGGCTTATGGAGGAACCTCCAAAGACCTTCTGCTACGCAGTCACATGAGCCATCCTGCTCCCTAAATACCCAGGCACTCCTCAGAGAGCAGCCAGACAAGGAAAGAGGCAGAAGACTATCAATCAGGAGAGAATGAGTATTTTCAAAGGATAATCCCAATCACCAACTGTTATGGTTTGGATCTGGGTTGTCCCCCAGAATGTTCGTGAGTTGAAAGAATGGTCCCCTGGGCAGCAAGGTTCAGAAGTGTGGCTTTTAGGACTTGGCTGGATGATAATAGTTGAATGGACTACTGGGAGGTAGGACCTAGTTGAAGGAAGTCATTCACTAAGGGTATACCCTGGCAGGGTTTACCTTATTCCCAGCTTCTCCCTCCCTCCCCATCCCCCTTCTCAGCTGCCAAAAGCTAAGAAACTTTTCTTTGCTATGTTCTTCCACCATGATGTTTCTGCTTGGAGCCAGTCTACCATGGACTGAGATCTCCATAACTATGAATCAGAGTAACTCTTTCTTCCTCTAAATTGTTCTTATCAGGTATTTTGGTCAGTGATGAAAAGCTAACATACCAACTAAGATTTTAAAACTTATGGATCCAAATGCTAATTTATTGACAGTGATCAAGAATTTATTGTCTATGAAAATAATAATACCTGTAATCCCAGCACTTGGGAGGCTGAGGCAGGAGGATCGCGGGTTCAAAGCCAACTTCAGCAATGGCGAGGCACTTAGAAACTCAGTGAGACCCTGTCTCTAATAAAAAATACAAAAAGGGCTGAGGATGTGGCCCAGTGGTCGAGTGCCCCTGAGTTCAATCTCCGGCACCAAAAAAAAAAAAAAAAAAAGATAAAATGGATATGGATGGTCCAATTTGTGTCAATGTCCATGGAGCAGTGGCTTCCTTGAATGCTGCACTGAGGATTTGGAAGTCTCCAGAGGGTTCAATGACAACCTTTATGTCTCATGATTGACATCAATGGCATATGCTATGCTGTAATTCTAATGATTGAATCTAAGCACAAATTCATAAAGATGGGCAAAGAATCATCTTTTTTTCCTGAACTTGGAAATGTATCGTTTTGTAATAGAGATAAAACAAAATATAGACTTTAATATGAGTCTTAAGCAATTATGCCATGTGATTATTGTCAAAAAAGATTGGAGTGAATGTAATTCTGCTACAAGAGACATGGTTGGCAGAGAAGGGAAGAGAATTACGCCATTTTCAACAAATTCATATCTAGTATCTTCATATGCAAGACTCCGTTATGGTTGTTGGGTTTTTTGTTTGTTTGTTTGTTTGTTTGTTTGTTTTTTGGTACCGGGGATTGAACTCAGGAGCACTCGACCACTGGGCCACATCCCCAGCCCTTTTTTTGTATTTTATTTAGAGACAGGGTCTCACTGAGTTGCTAAGTGCCTCACCATTTCTGAGGCTGGCTTTGAACTCGCGATCCTCCCGCCTCAGCCTCCCAAGTGCTGGGATTACAGGCGTGTGCCACTGCGCCCGCCTCTATGGTTTTGATAGGTAACACAAAGTATGATACAGATAGACCTTCTCAATGAAAAGTACTGTTATTCTTCAATGTATGCATACCTATATGCATGTCTTCAAAATGTGGGTACCTGTGGGTCTACAGGACAGGTTAAAATAACAGGAGCAATCGAAAATTGCCTTCTGATTCCCAAAATCCCTCTAAGACCCCTTCCTTGGCAACAAAGAGCAGTCACGACACAGGCATTTCAGGAGCACCCTGGCTCTCCTCCCCAAACCCATTATGCAGTTTCAGCAAAGCTTCCAGGGAATGTGTTTGGTAATAACTGTCGTTTATTTTATAAGGTCACCTATTTAACCTGTGGAATCACCCCCATGTTATGAAACAAACCCTTGAGCCTTGATGAGAACAAAGGTACACAGATGAAGATTTTTCCTGCTGGTCACACCTGGTGTGAATATTGTACAGTTTCCATTCCAGTGGTAACACCTGGGTGAAAATGTATATCTTCTGGTGGATTTATTTCAGTTGTTGGATTTTTTATTTTTTTTTTATTTTTTTTTTTTTTTGTATTCCCTGGGTTTCAGATCTAAAAGAAAAATCCCAAAAGTATGTTTTTATGAAAGAAGCAGTGTTCTGAATGTGCATGGTGTAATTCCCACTTCATCAGTCATGTTCCACCCTCTTATGCAGATCTTTGGGTTGATATTTAAAATCACATCTAAATTGTTGTATGTCTGATCCATTTAGAAAATATATTCTGGGGTTATTATTTCTTTTAGATCCATGTGAAATCTATTACTAAATCATATTACTGTGGGTTTGGGAGATAATTTATGAATAACTTCTGTTAGTGCCATGGTTTAATTAAAAAAAATTACACTCGTATATATTAAAATATTTGGTTAGAAATTAGAAAAGTCATGGCACCAAAACTTTAGTTTGTCTAAACTAAAGTTTGGTTTTATGTAATAATTTGCTCATTCTAAAGAATTAAAAAATGATGCAGAAATGTGTTTTTCATATCTAGTGTAAGTGTACCAGAATCTAATGAATGCATGGTAGACCATCAATTAATCAAAATGCTTGGGAGTACGATGTTCCTTCTAGTTAATTGAATTTCCCTGTAAACTCTGGCTTCAATGGCAAATACTTTTCTTCTTACTCTTGTTAAGGAATCCTTCTAAAATGCATTAGTCCACATTACAGTGTACCAGAGATTAACATTTGATAGTCACAAAAGATTGGTCTTTTATGTGCCTCATTTTTATCAGTCTAAACACTGGTTCTTCTTACAGAGTATTGGAAATGTGCTGATGGTTGTTGCTTTGAGCCCAGGATGTATCATTTGCTTCTTTCTCCTTAAGAGTAAAGTACAACAAAATATCTCAGTTGATTGAAAGTCTTCATTAATTGGTTTTCTCTCTAGTATCTTTTACTAAAATAGTTTTACAAGTTCAAAATTGCAAATTAGGATATTTTCTTTTTCAACAAAAAGGAAATTTCCAGGTAAAAGCATTGTGCCTTATGAACTTTCAAATAGGCACCTCTGTCAGGGGAGAGCCTCTTTCTTGAAAGCTTTATGGCCAAGGCTAGAATTACAGTTAGTGAGAATGTGAGCCTTGGCCTAGGACAGGTGTTTCTATTCTTTTCAGATGCTTATCTTAACATTGGAGCAAAGTTGAGTCTATAAAACAGGGGTGGAAATTTCACTGGGGTAGCTTTGGGCTGGACCATAAAATGCCCCTAGCTTTGTTCCTTCTCTGTCTGTGCATGGGCCCTCAAAGAACCTTCTAGAAATGTGAGCAAGGACCTCAATCTCTGGTATGTATGTATGGTGTGTGCATGTAGAAATGTGTGTGAACATGTTCCTTTTTTGTGTGTGGTATTAGAAATTGAACCCAAGGGTACTCTACCACTGAGCTACTTCCCAGCCCTTTAATTTTTTTGTTTTTTTAGATATGGTCTCATTAAATTGCCCAGGCTGGCCTTGAACTTGCAATTTTCTTCTCTGCCTCTTGAATAGATGGGATTATAGGCATGCACCACCACACCCTGCCATTTTAAAAATGCATTTTTAAAAAATATATATATTTAGTTACATATGGGCATAATACCTTTATTTTATTTGTTTATTTTTATGTGATGTTGAGGATCAATCCCTGTGCCTCAGATGTGCTAGGCAAGCACTCTACCACTGAGCTACAACCCCAGCCCCATATATGCATTTTTAATACTCTGTAATGGATAAGAATTCACAGAGAATTATTGAACATCTATTTTATAGTTTCAACTCTACTATCAGAGGCTGAAGTTATTTGAAAGCAATTATTTAGTCCTTGTCCTCAGAGACATTAGTCTTTTGGGTTAAAGAAAATGGGCCCAGGTAAAATATATAAAAAATATTTTAACTGCTGGAACTGTGTCACTATTAGAGGTGCTCACAGATTTATTGAGACCTGGAAGTTTGTTCATGATCTCTGTAACTAATTCCAAAATGTCATGTTTTAACATACAGTTTGGATCATGTAACGCCCCCTACATAAAATCTTTTAGAGCCCATTCTTCCATTTCAGATAAATTTTAAATTCTTTGAGGTTCTATACACCTGTTCATGGCTCACAAAATCAAATTCTCCTTGGGCTACAAGCCATCTTGTTCCCTAGCTCTGGTCACAGTGTATTTCAAAATGTTTTCCTGAAAATACCAGATATTTCCCCCTTTGGAAACTTCTCAAACACTGTGTCCTTCAGCTGTGGAGTCTCCATCCGGTTTGCCTCATTCATTTTTCCATTCAGCTGGTCATAAAATGTCACCTCTCCACAATTCATCATTGACTGCCCACTTTCCAATGGCACGGCCAAATTTACTTTTAAACTTTGTCTTTATTAAACCACTCATAATTTATGCCTAGAGGTATATTTGGATATTTAGGAGTTTCTGCTCCCATTAGAAGCATAAAAAGAGGAATCACATATATCATTTTAGCTTGCCTCTGTATCCCTAATGCCCAGCACAAAAACCAAACATAGGAAGTATTCAATAAATATCCTTAAATGAATTAAAAAACAAATCAATAAACAGACACACAAGATAATATGACATAGACTACACGTATTCCTTAAGTGAAGTTGCTAGCAATAAATACCATCGTCGAGTGATTTCTATCACTTATTAAATTATTCATTAAACATTTATTTTCTGCTATGTGCCAGATATTGTGATGGGTATTAAGAATTTGGCAGCAGTACATCTTTCAGGCTAAAGTCTTAACTTTTAACTCTTGGCTCTACCAATTATTTGTGAAATGACCTGTGTATCCTGTGTATCTTAAATTCTGTAAGCTGGAGTTTTCTCACATGCAGAACAAGGTAATAAGACCCACCTTTTGTAGTTGTTGAGAGACTTGAAAGAGTTAATGTAAATAAGGAATTAGAGCATTCACAGGTGACTAATAAGAGCTATATCTGTGTCTGTGACCCTTGTGCACAGGATGACTGTCTACTGGGTTGTGTTGGTGAGTTAGAATGAAACATTTGATCCTATGCTTAGACCAGTTCTCAATTTCCTCATCCACATAAATGGGGAGAGATTAGGACCTGCTATATATATAACTTAGGGACCATAACTACAATGCACAATGCTGGTATAAACTAATGATTTTTCCATGGAAGACTTCTAATTTCACTTGGCTTGTATTTCCAATTCAAAGTGTTCATTCTACTTTGCTTGATGGTTTTATAATTCCTGCAGTATACGAGAGCATTATTTATCTTTTTCAGTCTGTTTTTTTTTTTTTTCATGTTCTATTCAAATCTAAATAATATGTGGAGCCGGTCATGGTGGTGAACACCTGTAATCCCAGCAGCTCAGGAGCTGAGGCAGGAGGATCACAAGATAAAAATCCGGCCTCAGCAAAAGTGAGGCACTAAGCAACTCAGTGAGACTCTGTCTCTTAATAAAATACAAAATAGGGCTGGGGATGTGGCTCAGTGGTTGAGTGCCCCTGAGTTCAATCCCTGGCACCCAAATAAATAAATAAATAAATGATATCCTATCTGTAATATCAGACGTTCCAATAGTTCAAGCTTGAAATAAGAGAGCTGAGCAGGATTTTCAAGAAGATACATGTATTTTCTCAGTATCCTTTTATATGGGTCTGTTGCTGCCTGAAGCGATTGCTGCTTGGAGCAACAACGCCACGGGAATAAATTCGGAGGCGGACTGGAAACAAACAGGCTCTTTATCTGCCAGCTTCTCTCTCCGGCTGCAACAACACCCCAACACACAATCCATACTCCTCCAACCACCCGACAACCAAATGGCACTGACCCTATCCGCCAAGTCCCGGCTCAAGTCTCGCAAGATCCCGGGCCACGTCCGGAGAGACCACGGAAGGCGGCAATGCCCGAACATCTCCATGGCCTGCAGCCAACCGCAATCTCAGCCATCTCCCCAATCAGGGCTCCTGCATGGGTCTACTATTATTTATTGTTATTATTATAACTATCTTCTAAAATTTTGAAATATTGACATTTTCAAACCATTGGCAGAATTTCCAAGGGAAATAGATCACTGATAACCTATTCTTTAATAAGTTAAAATGTGAAATCATGGGGAAAATGCACAATTTCCCAGGAGCATGAGGAAGGGTGGAGCATTGGACTTAAGAGCCTTATTTTATCTTATTTTATTTTATATTGGTACCAGGAATTGAATGTAGAGGGGCTTACCCACTCAGCCACACCCCCAGGTCTTTTTTATATATTTATTTTTTTTATTTGGAGACAGGGTTTCGCAAAGTTGCTTAGTGCCTCGTTAAGTTGCTGAGGCTGGCTTTGAACTTGTGATCCTCCTGCCTCAGGCTTCTGAACCACTGGGATTACAAGGGTGCGCCACCATGCCTGGAGAGCATTGTTTTCTAGGTGTAATTGCTGTTTTCTCAGTGGAGTTTACACAGGGCTTCCCACATCTCCAATCACATTCCATCCTCTTTTGCAGGTTGTTGGGATTTGGTTTAGTTTTGTGCTTTTCACCTGTATCACTATAATGCAAGAAAGAAATCAAAATTGAACACTTCTGACCTGCACAGAGTAGTTCATAAATAGATATTTGATAGATTAACATTATTGCTTTAAAATTTTCTGGCTGTTTGCTTTGTTATACAAAGTTCTTAAGAAAGTCATTATACTCTTATTCATCATTTATTACCTTGCCTCTGTACAAGAAATACTAGGTGAGTTTTTAAAGCTTCTCACCTGTAAAGTAGTTATATGGGCCCCCAAAAGAAGAACACTGTTGTTATATTGTTATTGGCATCCTTGTCATCATTTATAATAATCATCTTAGGAAAGAGCTTACCATTTCTGGATGGTCTATAATCCCAAAATAATATTCATAGCAACTGCCATAATAATGAGCAATATAATAACCATTCATTAAGATGGTGATTCATAATCTTAGCCATTATCATATTATGTTTAATTATGATGACGATGGTGAAAATTACTGTTTCTAGCTATTGAGAATGCAAGGAATTTCAGAACTCATGGGAGGAAAGTAGAATTTTTTTAAAAAAACAGATGCAGCTTTTTTTCCTTTAACAACTCAAGAAGAAGCTATTTTAAAATAAAGCTAAAAATTCAAAGTTTATCCTGACTCATGCTTACTTGCCCAATCTCTAAGAGATGAAATGTTCAACTTATTAAAAGCCCTTTATTTGACCCTTAGCATGGGGGTGGAAAGCCTTCCTATATGTATTACTTTTTCCTCCCAAATTTCCAACAAAAATATTTTTGCTCAATTCTAAACTAAAAATAATCATGAATAATCCTGTCAGATGGATGAACTTAATTTTTGAAAGTCATAGTGCATGTTTTTGACAAAGTTGGAGACTTGTGGTTTGGTCTAGTCATTCTAGGAAGCATTATAGAAGGACAAGATCCTTAATGGTCTTGTCTGTGAAGAAAACAAAGGAGAATGTTTTAAGCTCTTAGACACTGAGAGTTGTTTTAGGCATGACATGAGTCACAATGATCATAAAGTTCTTCATTTTTATGGCTAAGTAATATTCCATTGTGTATATAAACACTGCATTTTCTTTATCCATTCATCTGTAGACGGGCACCTAGGTTGGTTCCACAGCTCAGCTATTATGAACTGGGCTGCGATACATTGATGTGGCTGCATTACTATAGTATTTGCCAGTAGATGGATGAATCTGAAGACTATCATGCCAAGTGAAATAAGCCAATTCCCAAAAGCCAAAGGTCTGACATATGGATGATAACATACAACAAGAGGCATGGAAAAATAGAAGTTCAGTGGATTAGACAAAGGGGAATGGAGGGAAGGGTTGGCGGGGGGGGACAGGAATAAGGAAAGACAATGAAATTAATCTGACACAAATTTCCTGTGTACATATATGAATATAGCACAGTGAATCTCATCATTGTGTACATCCATAAGACTGGGAGCCTAATTAGAGTAAGATGTACTCCATGTTTGTATAAATGTGTTAAAATATACTCTATGGTCATATAGATCTAAAAGAAAACATAAAATTAAAAAAAAAAGAAAGTCACAATGGTGCAATTATGATAAATATTTATAAAATTATAGAATCTGAAAGCTGTATATTACATTCCTGCTCCCAACTTAGCCCCACTGCTAACTTCCTCATCCAGAAAAAAGTGGAAGAAACCAGGTTTCTCTCCAGGCCAGGCATCTTGACAGACAGTGGGAACATAGCAACCAGCAAGACACATGGTCACTGCCTTCATAAACTTATACAAGTAGTGAAGGAAATGGATAATGAAAATTGAAATCACTCATCATTGCAAAATGTGCCACAGTCATAGCATTGAAGCCACTGGAGGCTTAGGGTTCCAGAGAAACCATCAAAATAGGAGTTATCCAAGCAAAAGGAAATCAGTTATGGAGCAGAAACTTCAAGGGAAGAGATTTCAAGGGAAGGAAGCAACAGCATTTGGAGGATGCTCAGGAGGCTCATGAGACACCTTACAAGCCATACAAAGGAGTTTTAATTTTGCCCTCAGTGCATAGAAAATTCAGGAAGAGTTTAGGCAGGAGACTGATATCAGATTTGTGTTTCTGAGAGATGCATACCTCTGGCCACAGTGAGGAATGGAGCAGACTTCTGTTTCTAACATTATACCTGACTCGAAACTTTGGAGGACAAAATAATTAGACCCTGCATTTAAAATTGGGCTTTTTCATGAGTTTTGCTTTGTTTTAATTGCTGGTTTTTCAGACAGCATGAGAAAGGGTCGGGGAAGCTGACAGTATTTTATACCAATGGTTCTCAAAATATAGCCCACAGATCCCTAGGGTTCCCCCAAGAACTTTTCAGGGCACTAAGAGGTCAAGATTATTTTCATAATAAGAAGTAATTTGTTCTTTTTGTGTGTTTGTTTTGTAGTGCTGAAGATCTAACCCAGGTTCTCACACATATTAGGCAAGTGCTTTTCCACTGAGACCCTCAATCACTCCTTTTGCTGATTTAGCTTTTGCTCTGGTCATGTACAGGCAATGAAACTACCATCAAGGCAGTGGCACAGACCCGTAGTCCCTTCACCTCCAGACGATCACAATCAAGTAAACGCCAGGTTCACATAGGAACTACCTTGATGAGGCAGCAGACAAGTATCATTTCATCAATCTCAGCCCCCCAAAATCGGTCTTTTTAGTATTCTTTGTGAAGCACATACGAAGAACTTCTGGAGCCCATGGAAGGAGAAGATTGTCTCAAGGAAAAACATGTGTGAGATGGTTGCAGCTATAAACTGAACTGGCCAGATTTTCCATAAAACATTATTTTTACTTGAAAGAACAACTCAAAAATTAATTAATTATCCAGACTTGGACATTTGTCAGACAGTTTCTTGAAATTAAATGAGACAAGCTTTTCATTTCAAGAAAAAAATGACGGACAGTAATTCTCGCCAATAATTAAATTGCCATTTTCAAACAGAAGTTAAAATTTGGGAAAACTTGTGAGTTTGAAGACTTTACAAAATTCAAGACTTGTCTGATGCAAGTGGGGGATTTTTAACTTTCTTTTTTTTAAAAAAAATATGGGACAATGAAATGTGATAAAAACTAAGCTCTGTAAAGCTCAGTGAACCAATATTGTCCCAATGACCAATAAGTAATATATAAAATCATACCTGGGCAAAAGAGTAATCCAAATTGTAAGATAAACAAAATGGGCTTTAATATAACGAAGAACAAAGAATTTTGTGGGTAAAAGTACAGATCCCACATTACAGCTAACATTTACAAAACTATCACTTACTGAGCTTTGGTATTATATTAAAGAAGAATATCCACAACTATTTGAAAAGATTATTATCTACATAAAAACCACTGAATTCATGACAGAGTTCTTTTGACATGTGCATTTTTCACTCCTTATGTCTGAATTAACCATGAATTTAGGCAAGCATTTCTGCTAATGATTCATTGGGAATCTGTGTCCAACCAGTGGGATTACTTTTCTCCTTAGAGTGCTTGTTTTATGATTTGATTGGCAATTAAAGTGAAGGCAAACTTTTTTTTATTCTAAGTTTAGTTATATGTGACAGCAGAATGCATTACATTTCATATTACACTTATAGAGCACATTTTTACGTATATCTGGTTGTATACCAACTTGAACTGAGTCTGGTCTACTATTAGTTACATACAATCTTAGTGACTATAGATATATTCCTTCCAAACTGAGAAAAGCTTACTATTCGATGAAGTAGTAGAAGTATTAGCCAATGTGATAAGAAACAGACATTAAGTATATGAAATCTGAAGCTGAATACGGTGGCATATGTCTATAATTCCAGCAATTTGGGAGGCTGACGCAAGAGAATCACAAGTTCAAGGCCAGCCTCAGCAATTTAGCAAGGACCTAGGCAATTTAGCAAGACTCTGTGGAATGGCATCAAATTAAAAGCTTCTACACAGCAAAGAAAACAAGAAAATGAAGAAAGATCCTACAGAATGGGAGAAATTCTGTCAGCTACTCTTCTGACACAAGGTTAATATCCAGAATGTATAAAGAATGTAGAAACTTAATACTAATAAATAAATAAGTAGATAGATGATAGATAGGTAAATAATCCAATCAATAAATTGGCTAATCTACTAAATATACATTTCTCAAAGAAGAAATACAAAAGGACAAAAAACACATGAAAAAAGTCTAACATCTTTATCAATAAGAGAAATGCAAATCAAAACTACACTGAGATTCCATGTCACTCTAGTTATAATGACAACCAGTAAGAATACAAAAATTAGATGCTGACAAGGGTGTAGGCAGGGATGAGGAGGAACACCTACACACTTTTGATGGGATTATAGATTAGTACAACCACTATGGAAATCAGTATATAGGTTCTTCCAAAGACCAGGCACAGAACCACCATATGACTCAGCTATGCCACTCCTCAGTATTTTTCCAAAAGAATTAAAGTCAGCATACTATCACATCACAAGCATACCTACATTAATAGCAGCACAATGCACAATAGCCAAATTATGGAACCAATCTAGGTATCCATCAGCAGATGAATGGATGAAGGAAATGTGTTTACATACACAATAGAGTTTTATTCAGCAAAAATTGTGTCAAAATTGTGTCATTCGCAGCAAAATTGGTGAACCTAGAGAACATTGTGCTAAGTGAGATATGGCAGACACAGAAAGTCAGGGGTCATATGTTTTTTCTCATGTGAAAAGTAGAGAGAAAAAAGGAAAGGAAATGGACCTCTGGAAATTAGAAGCGAGACCAGCAGAATACAGAAGGGAGTGAGGGAAGTAGGAGGAGAGGAAAGAGTAGGTCTGGGGGAATAAAATAAATCAATTTATACTCCATGCATGTATGAATATATCACAATAAATCCCACTATTACATATAATTATAATGCATCAGTAATTTTTTAAATGACCAATTAAAATGTAAATAAGAAAAAAATCTTGTTCCTAATGAAAACAAAAAAATGTTTAAGTACCCAGGAAATTTTAAAATTTGTTTTCAAGACCTTAATGGGGGGGATATTATAAAATATTGACAAAAAACAGTAAAAACAGTAAAGAACATGGGTAGATGGAGTGAACTGATGTTGTGTAGATGTTCATGGCTCCAAACTTACATATAAACTCAATGCAATTTCAATCACAATTCCCAAAATATAGCTTTTTGACATTTGAATAACATTCTAAATTCTGAACAAAGATAATCCCTTGTGCCCCTTCGTCATCTCTCCCCCTCCTCTCAGCACTCCCACAAACCCTGCCCTTCCCAGGCAACCACTGATCTGCTTTTTGTCATAATTATTTGTTTCCATTTTCTAGAATTTTATACAAATTGAACCCTACAGCATGTATGTGGTGATGAATTCACACATGTGTACCGGGGTTATGGGCATGTGCTTATTAGACTGACTTGATGGGTGTATGTACATATGCCCAAACCTATTAAATTGTACCTTAAAATATGTGTAGTTCACACCTCAATAAAGCTGAAAATATTCAAAGAATTAGAAGAGTTATTTATTAGTGGGAAAAAAACAACTGGTCAACTTCACATGAAATTAAGAACACGTGCATTACAACAGTGACACGCTACTTCACACACTTAGGTCTGGAAAAAGAAAATGTGTGAACATATGACATATTAGGAATAGTTTGGGAAAATAAGTATTTATTTTATTACTTGGGTGTAACAACTACGCCCTTATTCACTTGGAAGACTACTCTGGTGATGCCTATTTAAGGTGGAAATACATATACCTTAACTCAATATTGCATACTTCTAGCTGTAGATCTGTTAGAGAATTTTTCACATGATTTTAAACAGATAAGCACAAGGCTGTATGGTATTTTTATAACAGTAAAAAATTATAGCCAAGCATGGTGGTGCACCCCTGTAATCCCAGTGGCTCAGGAGGTTGAGACAGGAGGATCGCAAGTTCAAAGCCAGTTTCAGCAAAAGCAAGGTGCTAAGTAACTCAGTGAGACTGTCTCTAAATAAAATACAAAATAGGGCTGGGGATATGGCTTAATGGTGGAGTGCCCCTGAGTTCAATCCCTGGTACCCCCCCAAATAAATTAACAACCTAAATAAATATATATTGGTGGGGTTTCTCTTATAACTCCTCCTAATATAACTTTCCCACTAATAAGTAACTCTTCTAATTATTTGAAGAGAGAGAGAGAGAGAGAGAGAGAGAGAGAGAGAGCAAGCGTAAACTAGGAAGATGGATCCATTCAAATGAGAGGAAAATAAGGAGCTATTTGAACAATAGGTAATGTATTAGATTTTTACTATCAAATTGGAAAAAAAAAAAATCCTTTACTCATAACCACACAACAATAAATTCTAAATGGACTTAAAAACTAAATATAAATGTGTAATTTTGTATTTATAAATAAGATTTTCAGATAAATTGGGTTTTTATTTATTTTAAATAAAGGATATATATCTTTTATGGTTTGTATCTTCAATGTTCCCTAAAGGCCCTGTGGACAAATGCCTTTTCCCCAGCTGATGGAGTTGTTGTGAGGTGGGAAAAATATTAGGAGCTGAGGCCTACTTGGAGGAAATAGCGGGGAGCCTACCTTTGAGGGGTTTGTTCTGTTTTGAAGCTCCCATTCCTCCCCACCTTGCTTCCTGGCCACCTTGAATTAAGCAGTTTTGTTCCACCACAGGCTCCCAGCCGTGATGTTCTGCCTCACTACATGCCCAGAATCACTGGAGCCAGGAGCCAGGTGACCGTGAACTAAAATTTTTGAAACTTTGAACCAAAATAAATCTTTTCTCCTTCAAGTAGATTTTCTCAGGTATTTTGTTACAGAGACATAAAAAATGGCTAACACACTATTTTTAATGCTATTTTATTGAGGATGATTTTCCCGAGCAAAATATTCAGAATTTAATCAATGTTCCTGGATTTGAAAACATGGAAATAAAAGTTTATTGTATATTTTGTTATAGCAAGTTAAAATACAAATGCCCCCAAAATAGATGTGTTTATAACATATATCAATTACATGTTTGCTTTCATAGTATAAAAGAGCTATATCTAATCCAGTAAGAACAATATATACAAAAATAACTCCTTGGAAAATATCTGAAGAAGAAAATCTTAGATGAAATAGAAATAGCCAACAAACCTATAAAAAGATATTCAAGTTAATAAAGCAGCTTATCACCAATCACACTGTGAAAATTTTTATTTGAAAGGTTGATACAATTCAGTGTTGGAGACACTGTGTGTCTTCATGCTCTGTTTGGAACTGAGAGTTGAAGACAAAAATTTGAGGGGATGATTTCACAATATCATTAAAATTTTAAGTTTTCATCCTTCAATGCATTAAAAAATGTAGTGGTTTTTAAAATTTTTATTATAGATAGGCTTTTAAGTCTCCGTGTCATGTTAAATCCATATTATTATCTCAGATGCTAATGAATACAGATAGTGTGAAAAAACATAAATATTGCAGATTCTTTTGTTTCATCTTGGGCTTAATATAGAATGATTTAAACTCTGCTGTATACTAAGGTATTGTTTCATGTCTCTCTTCCTCTTGAAAGCTCAAATAATATTTTCATTCTGGTATGACAAAACTTTTCACCAATATTTATTATCTTTCTACTTGTTCTCCATATTCACAAAGAGAAATTAAGATATTTATTTATTTTTTCTACTTTTTTTTCATTTTTTATTCTAATTTTTTATACATGTTTGCAGAGTACATTTCATTTCATATTACATATAAAGAGCAGAATTTTTCAAGTTGCTGGTTTAATATAAAGTATTTTTACAACAATTGTGTCTTCATACATGCATTTAGGGTAATCATGGATAACTAAGTCTGCCATTTAATTAAGGAACTCAAAACACAGCAAGTCAAGGCAGAAGAAAGACTAATGAAATAGAAGAAAAAAATTTCCTTAATGCATGATTGAAGACCTGAATTGTACGAATATACTTTGTATACAAACAGTTGTATGTAAAAAGATACTAACTATATGCACTATGAGTTGTACATATTAAAAATTATAATAAATAAAAATAAATAAATAAAAAAGAAATAGAAGAAAAACAAGACTAAATCATAAAGTGAAAAACAAAAATTCAGTCACTGTGGAAAATTAAAAAAAAAAAAAAAACAATACATTTCATATCCCTCAAAAAATCAGGAAATAGAGCTTGGCTCCAAGAATTCTAAAACTCAATGAGAGGAGAGGAACAGGATGCATTACATCCTTGCAGTGTTCCTAAGACAGTGTGAGTCAGTCACTCAGGAGAACCTTGGCTTGTCCTTATAATTAAAACAAGGAATAAACATCCCCCAGAGTTCAAAGAAAGACCAGGAGTAATGCAGCAAGAGATGTCCCCACTACAGCCTTACAATGAACAGTGACTCATTTTGGTGGGGCTTCTCTTATAAATCCTCCTAATACAGAATATACCATGATTCTATAAAATGTATTAAATGGGAGCCAGTTCCATGCATGGCTTTCCAGGAAGCTGGCTCCAACCAAGAGAAGACTTTCCAGAGATTGCAGACAGGCTGCCCTGGAGCTAAAATGTGGCCTAAAATATTTTTGTTGTTGTTGTTTGGCCACAATAATGGAAGTTTAAATTGAACACACATAAAAAATTGGACAACTGTACATAAAAATCCTGATTTTCTTTTTCAGCATTCCTTAAATACTTGTAAGATCTGGCAACATTGAACTCATGTGGCCTTGGTTAGTTGGCACTGAGTAACAGCTGTCCCCTTTGGGCAGTAGATAAACAATGGATTTTCCACAGTCCTCACTACTGTACTTAACTCATCTTTTGGCCCCCTTAGGCATGTGAGTATATGATCCATTTACAGACTCTCTTTTTGTAATCTCCACACTGGTTCTGCAATCAAAACATCCATGGATATATTTAGCAATACAGATATCTAGGTCTCACTCTAGATCTGCTGAATCAGAATTCCCATGAAAATCCTAATGAAAAACCCAGCTAAAAGCCCAGGCATTATCATCCCAGATGATTCTAATACATAGCCAAGTTTGAAAACCATAAATCTAGAGAAAGTAATTACTAAGGCAGTCCTCTCCAAATACTGTTTCTCTCAACCAAGCTTCTCACAGGTATTGAAAACGCATGAGTTTGAGGTTAGCCCTCAAGGACAATTATTTTATACTGCCAGTTAAATAAAGCCATAAATTATCACAGCAAAATAAGCTTAGCCAGAAATATGTTTTAAAATATGACATCTGTTGAAAACACCTCTAAAAAAGTGCCATGTTACATCATCTTTTACCCAAGAAAGCACCAGAAAGAGTCAAATTTCTTGAAATATAATTTGGAGCTGCCCCAAAGCAAGGAAAAATAGACAATACCCACCCATCCTTCCCCTGGAAAGAATATGAACAGGTTCTACCATCAGGACCCACTGGCCAGGCAAGCATTTGCCATCAGAAGTACTTCCTGCTCTCAGAGTCACATTGAGAGATGACTCAAGAAGAATCACCAGTGTCAGGGGATCCAAGGTGGAATGATTTTCTCTATTCCCCATCCTTGTGCCCCTCATCCCTATTAGCAGCTAAGGGCTATTTGTCACAGCAGCACATTTCAAACTTTTTAGTTTCAAGACCCCTTTACATTCTTAAAATTATTCAAAGGAAGGTAAGAGTAGGGAAGGGAAGGGAAGAGAAGGGAGAAAGAAAGGAAGGTAGGTAGGTTTGGGTTAAACTTTTGTAATACATTTTGAAACACTTTCCTCTTAGGGACTCTGTTAAGTCTTAGACTGTTTGTAACAGGAAAAAAGAACATTTTTTCTATTGAGGACAACTCAAAAGGGAAGAATTACAGAAGAGCTAATAATTAAAGCCCACACCTAAACATTTACCGAATAATTTCATTTTTAGACTTGGTTGTTTGAACGTTCGATTCTTTTTATTAAGGCTAGGAATAAGCGATCTTGCTTTCCTCATTTAATAAGTAGAGACTGCTTGGATTTTCTTTGGATGGATGGAAGTCAAAGAAGCAAGAGAAAGATACAAAAGCAGACAATGAGTTGGAAAGGACTTTGTGGAGAAAGACAAGAGTGAAGGGAGCAGGTGGAAGGTACGTTCCAGGGTTGGAAACAGAATGGGCTGGGGCTAGAAATCACACAGAAAACCCCAAGCAAGCCTCTGCTAGGCGCCTCCTCTACATTTCAGATTGTGCCTCAGCTCTGTCTCCCAAGGCCTTTGCCCTCAGGGGGCACCATCTCCTAGACTCCAGACTGAAAAATAAATGCGCCATGAAACAGGCGTTCTTATTTATGCAGAAGCTAAAGCTGCCAGGGCTTTTTTTTTTCTTCTTCTTCTTATTGGTCTTGCCTAGAGAAAATGGTATGCTTCCACCTGCATTTCTTTTTTTTCTCAAGTACTCAAGGACTCCTTTGTGAGCAGAGGATTTGTGGTAATTGGTCAGGGAGAGTGCTTCCTGACTTTCTTGGAACATAGTCCTACACCTGCTTTAGGCTCTGTATCTACGCATGGAAACTTCCAGTAAAGCCTTTCCATAGTGCAATCTATAAATCACCCTGTAGAGCAATATTAAGTTTTTAGAAATCCCCTTCCTACCTAGGACGGCTAACTGGATGAAACTTGTTCTTTCTTTAGCTGTGTGTGAGGGTGACTGCTGTCTTTGAAATATACCTGACTGATACTGGGTCTTCCACTTCTTTTATTCCTCACCCCTGAGTCATCTACTTCACCTGGACCATCAGACAAGGTTAAGAATTACTGTAAACAAGTTCTTACAGCTGTCTACACCCACTTTGTAGCTCAAATTGCCACATTTAGCCACTTAAAATACGGGGCACCTGGTTCTAGTTGAATTTCAGACAAACGATAAGTAACTTTTTTAGTATAAATGAGTTGCAAATATTTATTTGAAATTCACATTTAACTGGGTGTCCTGTATGTCCCCTGGCAACTTTATCCATAGCACATTGTAATTAATAAGCATTTGCATAATTATTTATGATCTGTCTTCTCTTAGTAATTTGTGACTAATCTTTCTTGATCTTAGTCACAATTATATTCTCAGCATTTATCCCAAGGTGGCCACATGGTGGAAGTTTTCAAGGTATTTGTGGAATGAACAAATATCCACTCTGAAATGCATGGTCATCACACATCACTGAGAGAATATTATTCCTTTGACAGCTTGGTTAGCGGCCAGAGCAATATTACCTTAAGATTCAGTCAAAGTAGCAGATATTTTTCTAAAGTCCACCATTGCCTACCTCTGATGTAGTTGTGCTATTGCTTCATAAAAAAAATATGAAAAGAGAGGTACTATGTGTGTTTATCCTTCCACTCACATGCAAATCATAGGCTATGAGAGCAAAAATAACCCTGCATACAAATCTGAGATTCCAGTGTAATAAAATGAGGAGGGTCTATATACACTATCTAAAGTACTGCTGCCAGGTGATTATAAATAGGGAGACAAAGGGTCTGGATGCCTGACCCGGGTAAGAGAAGCTTTCTTTGTCAAAAGCATGCACAAAGTGGAATCCAGCTTCCTGACATTCACCCAGGAAGGGTCCTGGCCTGCCCTTAGGATGGTAATAGGAGAAGGGTCAGTCCATCACATCTCTGTGAGGGAGGAGAAGCCTGGCGCATGGAGGAGATACTAGGCCAAAAGCTTACTGACTCTTCTCCCCAAGCCACACACCTCTTCTGTGGATAGATGCCTCTTTGAAGTCCACAGAAGTGCTGTCTAAGCTAGGAAAAGTATAAAACAGTTGGACCGAGGCCACAGAAGGCAACCTATAAATTACACATCTTGGTAACTTTCAAAACTTTTCTTTGTTAAGCTAAGCAAAACCAGCTCCATGATAATAATACCTTATGTTCTCAGGGGCCCCAAGGGTGTTTTTATAATTCCCATTCACAGAGGTGCATTACAGTTTCCAAGGCCCTTTGACGTATATTATCTCAATTAATCCCCATGGCAACCTTGGGAGAAAGGTGCCAGTTCCTTTCACAGAAAAGGAAACAGTTTCACAGATGTATTTGGTACTTGGTAAACACTACTGCATGACACAAACAGCTTCCAATCTCCCAAATCCACGGCCATGTCTTTACGCAGCGTTGGTCGGCAGCCTTCTGCTTCTGTCACATTCACATCGACTGACCCATTTCTCATAACCAGCTTCAGGGTTCCCTCCCACACCCCAAGTTGACAACACTCCTGGACCAATCTTCAGAATACTGATAGGAAGATGTATTGCTGGGCGTGGTGGCACACACCTGTAATCCCAGCTGCTCAGGAGGCTGAGACAGGAGGATTGCAAGTTCAAAGCCAGTCTCAGCAATGGTGAGGTGCTAAGCAACTCAGTGAGACCCTGTCTCTAAATAAAATACAAAATAGGGCTGGGGATGTGGCTCAGTGGTCGAGTGCCCTTGAGTTCAACCCCAGTATACCCCCCCACCAAAAAAAGATGTATTAAATCCCAAACATTACCATTTGAGCATGAATTAGCTCACAGTTCTACCAAGAAAAGTAAACGCCAAAGTTTTGTCTCTATTTTACTGTGTATTTCCCTTCCACTCTCGTGTTTGCCATTCTATTGGGAAACAGAACACAAATGTGAAGGAGCAGCTCCTGCGGGTGGGATCTCCAGATGCATGCGTTCTGAAATGCATGTTTGCTTCCATTGACTATAGAAATTAGTCTTCCAGTAAGAAGAAGGACCCACTGATAAGAGATCAGAAGATAGAGAGGGGAGGGTTTTTAAAGTGGGAGAAAATGTAAACATCAATATCAGAGACACCAAGAAACACAGCAAAGGGACTTGGTCCAGCTATTCCCCGTGCAAACACTGCACCAACACTTCATCTTTGGACAAAATTCTGAAGAAATGAGGGAGTTGGACAACTTGGAGGCATGCATGTTGAGAAAGAATGACTTCATCCCCTGCCCAAGATATAGTTGAATACAACATGTGGACTCACTGCTACTGATGCAAGTGAACTCCAGGGACATGGGGTCATTTTAAGCTCAGGGCAGAGCAAGAGTCCCAAGACAAATCATAGCTGTGAAAGGGAGACACAAGAACAAAACCAAAACAAAACAAAAGGAGGCGAGAGCAGCTCAAAGACAGAGAACCCTGGGCAGGAACCTACCTTCTATTCCAGCATCTTCTCCAAGAACACTCTGGGACCAGTGGAAGGGGAATTTGAGAGAAAAATTTGTGTGGGTGCAGAAATAGCAACAAAAGCAATAAGGAAGAGGCTCCAAGTCCTCGAGTTCCAAAGACTTGCAGAGGCAGGGTAAGTTCTGTTACTGCAGTCATCATAGTCCTCCCCACTCAAGGGGTTCTGGGCACCATACAGAATCTATAAGAAGGAGGAAACCAGGCACAGTGATGCACACCTGTGATCCAGCAGCTCAGGAGGCTGAGGCAGGAGGATCACGAGTTCAAAGCCAGCCTCAGCAACTTAGCGAGGTCCTAAGTGAGACCTGTCTCTAAATAAATTATATTAAAAGGAGGAGGGTGGGCTGGAGATGTGGCTCAGTGGTTAAGCTCCCCTGTGTCCAATCCCCGGGTACCAAACAATTAAAAAAAAAGGACAGTGCTCCCAGGGTTAACTCAGAGTCAGCCTGGTGGAGAGGTGGAGAGTGGGCAGCTTTCCTTTCCCTTCTTCATAAGGTAGTTCAGGGGTTGGACACCCCTGAGCACAAACTGCAATGCTAATGGGCTGAGAACAGTGCTACAAAGAGGGAAAGTGCCCAGGACTTTTGTTCTGAGCAGGCTGGTTGTGCTATGGACCATTGTTTCCTGTTCATGGTTCTTGTTTGAAGCAGGGGAAAACAAACAAACAGGAAGACAGGGAGAAGAAAGAGGGATGGTGACAGACACCTGCACCTACAGACGGCCTGACAAGGACCCTCAAGTGTCATGTAGATACATTGGATTAACCACCCGGGACAGCGCATGATCAGGCATTAGTAGAATAAAGTTAGAACCAGATATCCCTTGCAAAGAAAATGTGTGGGAAGCATGTCCCTGCAGCAAGGTCCCCAGCAGTGGATACCTGTGCCCATGAAGAGCCAGAAGTCAGATAACTGCCACTGCAAGGGCAGCACATCTGTCAGGGTCAGGCAGAGAATCAGAGTCCGATGCAGAAGCACCCAAGACAGGATGTGACCCTTTCCCCTCTTCTTTTCCCTGTCCCAGTACCAGATATAGAATGCAGAAGGGAGATCAGGTCTCTGTCCCAAGGACTAACTGAAGTTTGTCACCAGGGGTGGGGCATGCCTGTTAAGTCAAATAAGATTTTGAAGTACTTTTTTCCTCACCAATGGTTTTGTTTTATTTCTACTGTTTTATTTATTAAATTAAATTAAATAATGTTTTATTTATCTCTGTTTTATTTCTAGTGCATTATTATAATTTTGTATGCATATATAGTTAAGGTAATATTGTCGTTTGAATGAGTGTCTCCTGAAGATCCACATGTAAAAGCTTGGTCCCCAGGATGGTTGTATTGGGATATGCTGTGGAACAGCCAATAAGTTTTTTTACTTTTAAGTTAAGTAAGTTAAGAGATGGAGCCTTACGGGACATGGCTAGGTCACATGCATTATACCCTCAAAGGGTATTGTAGGACTTTAGTTCCATTCTTTCTCTTTCTGCTTCATGGCTTATGTTGTGATACTCTGGCAAATGCCCATACCATACTGTGCCACTCTTGCCAGAGGCCCAAACTGATTGAGATGCCTGATCTTGGACTTGAAATTATTAGCTAAAATAAACCTCTCTTTATTTCATAAGTAACCAATGTCAGGTATCTTGTTATAGTGATGCAAAGCTAACTAATACAAGTAATAATCACAAAAGTTTTTAAACATTTTATCACAGAGATTATCAAACACATTCAGAAGTACAGCATATGTAATGATGAGTTCACACCACCCAGCTTCAACCACAATCAGCTCACACCAATCCTAACTTCATTTATACATTCACCCAAGGGCCTCCTCCATCATTACTCCCTTACCATTGATTTAAAACAAATCCAAGGCATAATTTCATTTTGTCCATAAATAGTTCAGAATATATATATCTAAAATGTAGAGCCTCCAAACTAATGTTTTTACACTGCTCTATAAACATTTTACATTCATCTTTATATTGATCTGGACTCCGTGCAAATTGCTTGAGGCATGCATACACCTAGAGAGTGGGCAAGGAAATTTCCATAGCTTATGGTTGAAGGCCTGGGTTAGAATACAATGAACCATTTAATAATAGTTCTACCGTGTTAAGTTTTAAGCTATTCAATAAAATTATTACAGCTTGAGTATAAACTACTTTATAAGATTCACATAATGAGTTGATTCAGGCACAAGAATTCAGGGAGTTGAAGCCCTAAACCAGGACAACATGGCCTTGACCTCAAAGATGGCAGTGACTGAGCTGGAAAATCACAAAGGATGGCCTGGCTCTGTCAAATGATGACTTTTCACACACAAAAAAGTAGCATATCTGGTTTAGAATCTAACCTACTACATTTTACTTTTTATTACGAATTGATATTCAAAATTTATATGGACGTATCCAAGTATTATTGTTGTGTTGGGGAAAAACATGTCACACATGTAATCAAAAAAGGAATGAATAATTTCCTCCCCTGTGTGTAGAATGAAGAATTGGCAATATCTAAAGAACTCCATAACATTTTAGCATTCTAAACTTACTGATGACTTAGCTTTTAAATACTACTTATATAGTAGTATTTAATCTCATCTAATTATCACACACAGAAGGGAGGAGTTAACTTTTTTTTTCCAAAAAATTCCTTCAGCATGGTGATTCCCAAACTTGGGACCGTGGACTGTTCGGAAATCTGAGAGTTAGTGACTACAGTATTCAAATCCATGTCACACGAGCACCATCATTTTGGTTCTTATTTAAATCCAATAAAATATGCAGCCTGGGTAATGAGTTTTAGATGTAAAACACCATCTATTTTATTGAATAGGTGCATTAGTATTAGCGAGCTATCATATATTTCATAGACTGAATAAATTATAGCCTTCCACATTGTCCTACCAGTTTTAATACATGTAGATATAATTTTGATTAATTCTTAGAATAATTTTAAAACTCATTAGCAGATTCATAGTACTTTCTCAATCAGTGTTTACTGACAAGGACATTTAACCGTATGAGGATCAATAAGACATTCGGATGTCTTAGGAGGATCCTTATATAAAAGACAGGGGAAATACAGAGGTTATTGAGAATTTTGTGAATAAGAACAGAGGACAAAAACCCTGTACCTCACAAGCAGGGAAGTAGAGGGAAATAGCCTGGAAGCACATGCACACACACACACAAAGGGGTTGGACACACGTTTTATCTAAAAGGCACACAGGGGAAGGAAAGCAGTGGCCCACACAGGGTTTGGGAGGAGCTGGAGTGCACAGCCAAGAAAGAGTACAGCCTATGTCAGCAGAATGGATGCTTCTCCCTCCACAGAAACAGGGAACGAGAGGTTCTGATGTCTGTAAAGAGTCATCCCCACACCAAGAGTGGTCACCCAACTTGGCCAGAAGAGATGTTGAGCCGTGTTTAGTTCCTTCTTTGAACTTCTGTTCTTTCTCTCGTTTTGCAATCAACATGCATTATTTAGATCAGGAAAATCAATACCTCTATTTTAGTTTTGAAAAATAACAAAGTCTCTGAGGTGGGTGGATTTATTATCACTATGGGAAAGGAAGCCCAGGCCAGTGGTGGCCACTGGAACAGTTACACTTCTGAAACAGAGGAAAACAAAATGAAACATACACAAGCCAGGGACTCTCTGCCTTACTTCCAGACTTTGGGAATTTCAAAGAAAGTTAGATCTACATATTTCTAGCACGTTTTGTATGGAATCTTCAAATTGTCCTTTGTTTTGCTTTCTCTGATATCTTTGAAATCTTTGGAACATTTTTATTAAAATAATATTTGCATTTGCACTGAAATTAATGGGTTATGGGGTCTTGCCCCAACACATTGTCAGAAAGGTCTCTTTTTTTCTTTTTTGGATTAAAAATCGTAGAGAGCATTTTCTCTGTTGTTTTATAACGTGCCATTGAAAAATGAGCAGTCACCTACATTGCATATCAGAAAGAACAGGGATGGATTTAGAGTGAAATGAGAAGGGTTCACAGTGATTCATCATTGCTATCAGGTTACTTCACCCTGAGCCTCAGTGTCCTCAGGTGGGAAGTGTTGTGAGGATCAAGAAGCACTGTGGGTAAAAACTCCGGGGACAGAAGTAAATCTCCTCATTGGAGAGGGCTGTCGGAGAGGACTGTCAGCTGGGTGCCAAAGCCCACCAAAACTGACTGAAGCAAAGCAAGGAGTTGATAGACAAATCACAGCTGAGAAGGGAGTTGGAGGACCCCATTGGAGTGTGACTCTGTTTCTCCAGCTTGTGGCAGTTCCTTGTCATGGTGGCCCACAGCATTTTCAAGCTTATACCTCACCAGAATAGTGAGTCTCCTGTTCCAGAAGCTGCAAGAACAAACTTCTAGGCTGAGCTCCTGCTGGCCTGGCTGGGGTTATGCTCCTATCCCATGGTCTGAGCATGTGGAGGGATGGGGTGCTCACTGGGCCAGCCAGGTTCTGTGCCCACCAATGTGCTGGGTGGGTTTACATGAATTAGGAGTGGGGAGGCCCTAGAGAAAAATCAGCATGAATTACCTAAGGGGAAAATGAATGATAGGTTGATCAGGCCCTAAGATACACTTCAATCATGTAGTAGTAATTACACAGTAAGTATTGCTTTATCATTATTAAACAAACTCCATGGAGCTAACAGAAGTTAGAAAAGCACTATCCAATACTCTTTGTGATGAGAGGCCCAAGATTATGTAACATAGTATCCTCTCTTCAAGAACCTTTATAACCAAGTATGATACTGGTTGTTAAGCTTGCTGTGTTAGTTTTTTGTCACTGTGGCCAAAACAGCGGACAAGGAAAAGTTAGAAGAGAAAAAACTTATTTGGGTTCATGGTCTCTAAGGTTCAGTTCTTGGTCGGTGGACTCCAACGCTGTAAGCTCCAGGTGAGGCAGAACATCAAGGTGGGAGGTCATAGTGGTCCTCCTGTGGTCAGGAGTCAAAGGGTGAGTGAACAATGGAGAAAGGGACCTCAGGGAAGATAAGCTTCCAGAACAGGCACCCAGTAACCCACCTCCTCTGGCCACACCCCACCTTCCTACAGTTACCACCCAGTTGGTCCGTTCAAAGTAGGATAGACCAGCTGGGTGGTTATAGCTCTCATAATCTAATCATTTCAACTCTGAATATTCAGGAGCTTTGAAGAGACACCTCATATCCAAACATAACAGACAGACTGGTTCAAAACAAGATTTGACAAACTTTTTCTATAAATGCTTTCTGACGAATGTTTTTGGCTTCGTGGGTCATATGGTCTTTGTAGCAACTATTCAATACTGCTATTGCAGCACAAAACCAACCATAGAACATACACAAATGAGTGAGCCTGGCCATGTTCCAAAACAGTATAACTTATTGATATTGAAATTGAGTGGAATTTTTATGTCACAGACTCTTTTTTTTCCAATCATTTAAAAATAAAAAATAAAATAAAAATACTCTTAGCTCATAGGTCAAACCAGAATTGGCCAATGAGCCATTATTGGTCCCTGGTTTAGAAGAAAAGTTGAAGCAAGGTGCTATAGCAACTGGGTCTCTGTCTCTCCCATGAGGACCATTGAACTGAAACAGCCTTGCAGAGTTCCCTGAAACAAGGGTAGGTTGCCCCCGATCTGGAACCTTGGATGTTATATGTCCATAGGGAGTAGGAATGAATTTGATGAAATAGCTTTCATCTGCACAGGACAAGTCCTAGAGAGGGACCTGAATGATAGCTGTCATCTACAATACTTTTAGCCACTGCAGTAATGAATGCTTTAGTCCAGGAGGGACCAGACCCATGATGCCAAGGACTAGTTCCATTATGACTGATTCCACAGTATATTGCATTTGATTACAAGCAGATCCCATCATTTACAGAGTGTAGTCCTCCTGAAGTGACACTCGAATGAAGCTTGATTCTCTATAGAAAACAAAAAATAAATAAATAAAAATAAAACAAGTTCTTTTGCACCATCATCTTTTCAAGTCTCAGCTCCAGTAAGCCGGAGGGCTGCTGAATAGTTATGGTTCCCTTCAAGTTCAACCTTATTAACATGGCTCACTCACAGAGTACCAGGGATGATGGTACTTTATACAGATTCTGAGAGGATAGTCTAAATGCAAAGTCTAGTTCCTATAACAGGAGTATTAAGGAATTGAACCTGTAATAGTTTTATTTCTTTTAAATGCTGACCTATTTCCCACTACCAAATCCCCATTTCTTAATCTTTTCAACAACTCTATTTTGTTCTAGCCATTGGAACAACATACCATTCTAGAATTCAGTACTCTGCTCTTCTCTTTTCTTTAATGAATGCTGCAACTATGATCAGGGTAGGACAAGATCAGACTCCTTCTCTGACCGTGGGAAACAGATAAAGGTGAGAGGAAAAGAAATATGTCCCCCACTTTGGCTTGAGGAGACCAGCAGTGGTCTCAATAGGCCACAGTGATGAAAGGCTTATTTCTGGCACTGGTGACCCTGGTGACTGACTCAGTCCCTGAACCCCAAACTTCTGTACCTATTGCCCATAGGATCCAACTTCTAAAACTCTCTGGAACTTAGCAAGTCCTGGCCTTTTCTACACCTGGAAGTCTACCAAAATTACATCTCTACTAAATTTCTTTAAGCTTCTCAAGGCCTTAGTGCTACAGAGGCAGGTCAGGAAGGTCAGGTAAACATACTGTCTCCCTGTCTTATAGGACCTCTCTTCCAGAGCAATTCTTACCCTTATTCCTCCTGTGCTTACAAGAAAAAGAATTAGTCAAAACCCAAATTCAGTCCCCAGTATAAGAGTTGAGAAGAAAATCTTCACATATTCAAGATTCCTTAAGTATTTAAGGTGATAGCAAGGGTATAGGTGGCAAGGCTACCTCTCTCCTGCCACCTGTCTGGAAGCCTTCTGGCAAGATGGCTGGCCAGATTGCTGGCAGAACTCTGAACTTAGAATTTCAGGAACTGAGTACCACTTGTTCATAATTTGGGGTTTTAACTGAAGTTCCTGACAAGAGAGAGATCTCATTCTAAACTCTCTGACATATTTTTCACATTATTTGCTTTGATTTAGGATTGGGTTGGTTTTGTTTTCTTTCGTCTTAGCAAGTAATATGTACTAGAAATCAAACAACAAAAATCAAAGAATGCCTCCCCCTGAAAAGTCTGTTTTTGCTTTTCTGATCCCTTTTTGAAAAGTCCTCTCTATTACTTCTGGTGACTGTGTTTGCTGTGCTTTGCAAGAGTGAAGAGCAAACTCATATTTGCAAAGCTGACAGCCATCTTCCAAAGGTTTTTGTTTCATGATTGATTTTAAACTTTAAATGAGGTACTTTGGCTTATGAGGATAGAATAGTCCTTTTCAGATTTAACTTTCTTATAATTCTGCACTCTATGTTTTACTTCTGAAAATGGCCATTGCAGAAAAGCTGGTACCTAAAGTCAGGGAGTCAATTTCTATTACAGACTACATACACAAATATCTACTAAATAAAGATCTAAGCACATGGGTTTGCACATATGTGACTTCCAGGTACATGTTTCCATTCTTACAATAACTTGAGTTAAAGAAGATTGGGGAAGGAAAAAAGCTTTCAATGGGCTATTAATAGAAATGGGGCAGTAGATAGGAGGACAGAAAATGGAGCTCAACCATGTTGCCACTGTAGCGATACAGCTTTCTAAGAGATCTATAGACTCAACTGTTCTGGGAATTCAGATAGGTTTGAAAGAGGTTGGATATAAAGCAGACCTACCAAATAGGAAGAGGAAGCTCTGTGATCTTCCTCTGGCTGTTGTGGAAAGTGGTAGAAAACAAACCAGTGATCATTCTTCTTTAACAACCCATTGAAAAAGAGAGACAGTGAGTCCTTTCTTCCCCCAGCTACTCATGTATATGCAGCTTTGTAAAAAAAAAAAAAAAAAAAAAAAAAAAAAAAAAAAAAAAACAAAAAAAAAACCATGCTTAATTTTTTGGGAAAAATTATAGCATAACTCTCTCGCAAAGCCCCCCACTGTCTCTTTCTCTCTTTCTCTATCTATCCCCCATAATTCAAAAACAGCAAAGCCCATTTGATTCTTCCAAACCCACACTGAAAACAGGAAGTGTGATCTTTCAAGATCTGTCTTAGGATGGGCATTTGCCAACAGCTCCTGGGACCTCTCCAGAGGATCCTCTGCTTTCCTGTTTGACACCTACTTCAGGTGATTCTGATCTAGCCTGGGGATCTGAGAGGATGCTGACACCAGCTCACTAAAGCAAGCAGAGGACATGTGCAAAAGCTCACCCCTTGGCTTTACCCTGGAATAAGTTTCTCCAGCACCATATGGACTTAATTTGCCCCCTGGAGAGGAGGCTGCTGCTCCTGTCCTGCAATTGCTGAATTGCTGGGAATTTTATGCCTGAGAAAGGCTTCATTAATGCACAATGCAATGCTTGGGAAGTATACATATTAGTATATTTTATATTAAAATGGGCACAACCTTTCACTAGTGCTTTTTATAAAACAATTGAAAATAATGGGATTATATCATCACAAATGGGTCTACATGCAACTCCTTGTAAATGAGATATCACATGAGGACACTTTGTATGCAGATATGAATTTATTTGAGGAATAGGATAAAAGAGTTAAGTGTCAAATTCTGCTAATACAGGCCCCATCTCCTTCACCTAACAATCTTTGATATTAAAAGTGGATTTCCACAGAGATGGATTTTTCCAAAGATACAGTGTACACTGTAATAGTAAGCTTTGCATTACTATAATGAAATACCTGAAGTATTTAATTATAAAGAGAAAAGGCTGGTTTTAGCTTATAATTTTGGAGGTTCCAGTCCTAGATCAACTAACTGGCCCCATTGCTTTGGGTCTCTGACAAGGCAGCACATCAAGGCAGAAGCACAAAGTAGAGCAAAAATGTTTACTTCGTGAGCCAGAAAGCTAAAAGGAATAGGAAGATGAGTCTGGAGTCCTGAAGCCCACTGCAAGGCCACAACTCCAATCACCTAAGGAACTTCCACAAAGCCTCACCTCCTAAAGTTTTCACCACTTCCCAATAATGCCACCCTGGGGACCATGCTTTAGCACATTGGCCTTCAAGGAACATTCAAGATCAAAACTGCAGCATACACTTTGCTGCTATACTTTCATGAGTGCTACAGGTAAACTTAAGAGATTTAAACCATACAGAAATGATCTCAGCACTTATTTGGTTCTGGTTCCATTACCTCTGCTAATGCCTACATTTTGTTTTCCTTGAATGGTTTGCTTCTCTGGCTCAGAAAGAGGATTCTTTCTACTAGCTTTCACTTCTATCTCCTCATTAACCCTTCACCTTGAAAAGGGGACAAAAATGACAACCTCTAAAAACACTCTGTTTGGGCTTTTGTGTGGTACTTATAGGAAACCTAAATTAGCCGAGAGGATTCTTGACTGGCAAGCCTTATTATATCTATTGTTAACTCATCAGCAGACCCAAATGACATAAACCAAGTTTTCCACTCAATAATTAGTCAATGGTTTCATTTGGTGGTTTTGTCAATCAACTAATTGCAGCCTTTAAAGGAATGATATCACTGCTTGGCTAAAAGAAAAGTTAAGCTAATCAAAAGCCATTTTCAGAAAGGCCTGAAAAGAGAGAAAATGAATTGAAAATATTAAAGAAATCATACTGCCAGTTTCAAGGAGACAGAGAATCTACATGCTTGGGATTCTGAACTTAATCTTTAATATTGTGCTTCCTTGGATAAAAGGTGTCAATAAGGAGTTAGAGATGTCAACAACCTTGAAGGAATGTTAGAAATAAACTGACCCAGACTTCTCAGTTTACAAATGCAAAAGTGAAGTCTGAAAATTGACATCATTTGCTCTTAGATTAGAACAAAATTGCATTAAAGTCTCAGTCCCTATAAAGTTTTTTTAATAGCTTTTGATAACAAGTTCTATCAAGTTAAATCAAGTAGAGACAAAGAAAAATCTTAGACTTATTTGAAAATATTCACAATCATTTTCAAGCATAATAACTTGTCATTAATGTGTAGTACTTTTCAAAGGAGACTTTTGTTTTTGCAAATTTCACAGACCCAAACGAGAATGTCTGAGTCACCAAGCACTTTACTGGATCTGTGGCACCTGCTGATATAAATGTACTTGTTCACTACCGCTTGGGTTTAAGCTGTGAGTTGGGGGATTACAAAATACATGGTCAACATGTTTCAATATCTTCCTTGTGTTTTTGTTCTTTGTTCCTACTTGATAAATTGTTTTCTGTTCTAAAGCCATCAAGATATTCTCCTATACTTTCAAGAGTTTTATTGCTTTGGTTAATCTTGAACTTAGTTTTGTTTATTAAATGAGGAAAAATATGATTTTATCTTTACTCCAAGTGGACAACCTAACATTTATATTAGTTAATTTATTTGCTCCTCACTGATTCACAGTACCATGTCTCTCATATACTTCTCAAGGATGCATTTGCCAGTTTTTACTGGGTTCTTCATTTTATTCCCTTGGTTCATTAGTCTAACCTAGAACTGATACTATTTTGCTTTAATTACTCTTGTTTCTAAATCTTCCAATGTAGTGTGATAATTTCCTCTTTATTTTTTGTCTTGTCCAAAACGGACCTGGATATACTTGACCATGTATTCTTTGTATGAGTTTTAGCATCAATTTGTAAAGTGAAAATTAATGCTGGAAATTATTTGTAATTACATTAAATTCATATATTTACTTTAGAAGGCTACCCATTGAGTATTTCCTTCTCTGAAAATAAACAGCATAATCTTCATTTTATTTAGATTTTCTCTTATTCTTTTCATATTTTTCTTTTGTTCCTTGCTGCCTTAAAACGTTTGTCTCCATAGTGAATTGTCTCTTCCTGATTGTGTCTGCTGTGACATATAGGCATACATTTGATTTTTGCATGTGGTTACTGTATCTAGAAACTTTACTGAACTACCTTATAATTTCAAATAAGTTGTCTATGAGAAAAGGCATATTGTTTCTGTTTAAAAATTATTCCTTTCACACTGCCTATGACCCCCCAATCCAAGTGAGGTAAAGAACTGCTGATACTTAATATCCTTGTCCTTTCCTGGTTTTGAAGGAATTACTTCTAAGGGTTCATATTGATGTGTATTTGTTGTAGATGTTTGTAATTCTTTAAACCCTTTATTGGGTTAGGAAAGTTTCTTTCTCATCATAGTTGTTCAAATCAAAAAAGGAAAAATCTTCAGTCAACATTTCAATTTACCAAAACCCAGTTTGCCCAAGGCCATTTTGAATCTCATGAAGACTGGGTTACTGAAGAGCTTCACTGGAGAGGTTTTGTATCTGCTTTTTCTAGGTGCCCCAGGGGTAGAAAACAAACACTTGGAATCAGTTCTTAAATAATTCCTTGGTTTGTGATTTTTCACCCTTCTAGGATTAGGTGCAGGCTTAGGGTTCATTTTCTCATAAAAATTTGTGTTTCATGTCAAATTCATGACATAAATGGGCTTCCTTGGCATTACCCCAAGCCTCTGAAGGGAGTTTATTATTATTATTCAGTTATTATTATTGTTCCAGGGTTGTAGGTCTTTATAAGTCTTGGCTTTGGGCAAAGTCCTCACCCCACAACTCCCATTTTTGCAGGAATAAGGAATAAGAACCTTGTGAGGACATTAAAATTCAAACCCAGAGCCCCACCTGACCACTCACCCCTTGGGACTATGCTGCATAGCTCATGGCTTCACTGCACTGGTGGCCAGCACTTCCCTGCTTCGGGCACAATTGAAATCACTGATTCCCAAACCTTTTACTTCCAGGAATCCTTTGTACTTAAGAAACTTACTGATGACTTCAAATAACTTTTAGTCCAGTGAATTACATCTAGTAATAGTTAGAAATTAGAAATTAAAACAAAATTAGACATTAAAACAAAAATGCAAATGTTAATTTGATAATTCATTTTAAAACACAACAAAATAAGTCCATTAAGTATTAACCTAAATAATTTATTTTATTTAAAACACATTTCCTAGAAGGTGAACATTTGTGAACAGAGCATCACGGCTTTACATTTTTGTAAATCTCTTTAACATCTGGTTTAATGAGAAGTAACTGGAGTCTCTTGTCTGCTTCTGCATTCAATCTGTTGTGATACATTGGTTTTGGTAAGCATAGAAAGGAAATCCTGGGCTGGGGTTGTGGCTCAGCAGTAGAGCGCTCGCCTAGCACTTGCGTGGCCCGGGTTCGATCTTTAGCACCACTTTATTCTTTAGTAAGAATAAAGGCATTGTGTACAACTAAGACAAATAAATAATTATTTAAAAAAATAAAGGAAGTCCTTCCTCATACAGGTAGATAGTTGAAAAGGGGAGGAGTACTTTAGTAACATTTCTAAATAACTGTATTTTATACTATATCAAAACTTAACAAGACTTTGTTTCTTACAGACTAGTTGCAATGTAGAGTCTGAAATTTTCAGATGAGGCTCTCATCCCCAGTTACATTAAAACACATTTGAATACTATTGATTACTAGAGGCTGGAACAGGTCATGGGGAGAGGAGAGAGAGGGAGGTTGGGTAACAGATGTCCAAACATGGTTACATAGAAGTAATAAGATCTAGTGTTCCCCAGCACAGCAGGGTGACTATAGTTGACAATAATCTATTCTATATTTTATGAATAGCTGGAAGAGAGGAGTTTGAAGGTTTCAAACACAAAGTAATGATTAGGAGATGGAAATGCTAACTACCCTGATTTGATCATTACTCACAGTATGCCTGTATGGAATTTTCACACTGTACCCCACACATTTATACAATTAAAATAACAATTTAAAAAAAAAAAAAAAAAAAAAAAATCTGGTCTATCTTACAATTGGATTGAATATTGTATGAATTATTTTATACATTTAAAAAAAACAGTGATTTAAGTTGATTATGATGGTGCAGACCTGTAGTCTCAGATATTTGGCAGACTGAGGCAGGAATATTGCTTGAGCCCAGGAGTTTAAGACCATCCTGGGTCACAGTAAGACTCTGGCTCAAAATAGCAAAACTTACTCCAAGTTTTGCAACTCCTCTAAATGTTTATACACTTCATCCTATAGTATCAAAAAATTCATTAATATTCCCAGCAATCTTATAAATATTATTATGAAAATAGTTCAATACAACCCTAAATAGGGTACTTCTGGGTCCCTAGACCACACTTTTAAGACTTACTGCCTAAAATAATATAGTTATATTTTTTATCCACTTCCTTTGAGATTTCAGCTTTTCTATGTCTGCCATTTTTCCTGAACCAGGAGCCAGAAACCTTTTCTATCACCAAAGAAATATGCCACAATGGAGAATTACAAAGCACTGTGAATGATTTCAAGAGCTCATTGGAGCACACGCAAACCTCCTGCGTGCGTCCCATGGGCCAGCCATACACTGCTCCAGCAACCTTCTGGTGAGTAGGGGAGAATAAATGAATCCATGCAACAGAATAATTTTTATTGGTTTCTATCTGAGATACAGTTTTGTTTCTCTTAAAATAGTCCAATTACTGCCTACATCAGGAACTATTGTTCCTCAAAAATTTCACACTTGCATTTAAAAAGTACAAGTTGCTGAGAGTTACATAAGAACTCTTTGTACTATCTTTGCAACTTTTTCTATAAATCTAAAATTATCCAAAATAAATGTTTAATTTTAAATTAGTTCATGTGGTATACTTCCATCATGTTTTCATGAGTCAAAAGTACTGGATGAAAAATCAGTCTAAGCTGGGAGCTTCCTTTTTTATATATAAAGAAATCAATTTCACTTAGAAATTTGATTTGCAAAACATAGTAATACATATAACACAAGGAATAAATAAGTTTGGGGGAAGTATAGAAAAGAATTAAGAAGCACTACAAATTATTAAAGCACTAATTGTATTACATTAGCATGTGTCCTATATCTTTCTGTGTTACTTCATGTTAGTCTCTAAGCTTAATGGGCCTTTTAAATTTTTTGAAATAACCCTCTGCATTAAGTACAATGATTCTTCAACCCTTATAGAGAAACTTGTTTGTCAGTGGCAGAGCCAGAGCTAGAAACTTAGTCTCTCTGGATCCAGAGCCCCTTTTTTCAGTCACTTGGCTTTACTGCTCTTACTGATGTGATTTCCAGAAATGGAAAAATTCACAATATTTGAAGCCACAGCAGTGAACAGAGAAATGCTTTCATTATTGTTGGAATCCATCCCTAATTTTCATGCTACCTTTACCCTTGAGCCAATTATAAGGATAGGACTGTGGTCTGGGTCAGGCTGGGTGTGTGGAGTGTGGTTTTAAACGAAGGTGTCTTATTATATATACTTTGGGTGATAAATCAAGGTATCCAGGAGTAAGAAGCCCAGATATCCAAAACAGTCTTGGAGAGAGAAAGGGGATTTAAAATATTTCCTTCACCAGGAGGGAAATTAAGCAAATAAATTTAATACAACGAATATTCAATTTTGCTTAGGTAATGCTTACACATTTTACAAACATTTTATTCTGGTGACTTTGGAAACATACTCCAAAGCAGAGAGAATAGGCTTACAAACCCTAGTCAACTAGGTTAAACAATTACCAGCATTTTTTTAAAAAATTTATTTATTTACTTTAGTTGTACACAATGGAATGCATTTACGTTTACGTGGTGCTGAGGATCGAACCCAGGCCGTGCACGTGCGAGGCAAGCACTCTGCCGCTGAGCCACAACCCCAGCCCAATTACCAGCACTTTGACAATCTTGTTTTATCTTTCATCCTCATGTTATATTGGGAGGATAACTAGAGTAGTTTAAAGTTATCTCATATTCTATAAAATTTCACCCGTAAACATTTTGTATCATTCTTATTGAATAGAATAAGTACTGTTTTTAAGATAACCACAGTGCAACAATCTCATTTAATAAAATGAACAATTTCTTAATATCATCTGATACTAGGTTTGGATTTTCATTTTTATAATGATCTCAAAAACATGTATGGAATTATTACTCTGTACCACCGTGAATATGTACAATTAAAATAATAATTAATTTTTTTTTGAAAACCACATATGGTCGACCTTACAATTGAATTGGACCTTGCAAGAATTATTTTATACCTTTAAAAAAAAGTGACTTAAGTTGATTGTGATAGTGCAGGCCTCTAGTCCCAGATACTTGGGAGACTGAGGCAGGAGGATTGCCTAAACTAAATATGGTTAACTTATTTAAATCACAAGCCAAATAAGTCCCATATGTGGCATTTGGTTGATATGTCTCTAAGATTTCTTTTGATTTCTAAGTCTCTCTTCCCCTGTGCCACTTGTTATAATAATCAAATCATTTTCCCTATTGCATTTCCTACATTCTCTAGTTGGTTGGGTTGACTTCTTCCTTGTGGTGTCATTTAATATGTTCTTTAACTCCCTCTATTTCCTCTAAACTGATAGACGAAAAAAATCGATTAGATGCTGGTTTAATCTTGTGCTAATAATACATAGTAAGTGTCCTGTTCTGGGTGAAGCTAGATGTTAGAATTGAATCAGAAGATTGCGATGTGGTCAGCCTGGCTGAGCCATTATAAAGTTCCCATCCACCTGCACTTAATGGTTTTAGCAGGCAATTTTTATGGTTGCCTAAATCCAGTTTCTCAAGGGGACTGCAAAATGATTATCTAATTCTGTCATTCCTTCTGCACTTATTACCTGAAAATCTTCTACAAATGTCACTCTGAAGCATAATGCGTACCCTTCCCCAAAGAATTAATGCTTGATTCTATATATCCTTAATTACCACTTATTAAGAATAATGACTTAGTGCCCTAGAAACTTCCAAAGGTAACCAATTTTGTTAATATCATTTAAAATCACATATTTTTGCATACTTAAGATGTTTCAAGCTATTACCGTCATTATTTTTGATGCCGAAATTGTCCCAATTTTAGCTAGGTAAGTCTCTTTCAAATCCCCTGTGTCCTTTTGACATCATCTCAAGATGATCCAGGCTTATGTTGTACATTCATAGACGTAAATTTCTAGACACTGGAGTAATATGTGGAATAGGTGAGCTCTCCAAGTGCCTGGTTACTGCATGTGAAAAATAGTATTGAGTGAAAAATATCTAGGCAGATCATAATTTTGTGTCTTTGGAAAGTGAACTTGTTCTTTAGCCATACTGCCTTGGGAAATTATACTAACTTTACCTAAGATTGCATGTTGAATGAAGCACACATAAATAACACATAAATATGTAGAGAGAAATGGCTTTATGCAAATAGACTGTGAATCTTGATTTTTTGCATGTGTGTGAAATTGTTTTGCTTTTATCTTTGTTTTTATTTTTTGCTTTTTAAATTTTTTTAGTTGTAGATGTACACATAACTTTATTTTATTTATTTATTTTTATGTGGTGCTAAGGATCAAACCCAGGGTCTCACACTTGCTAGGCAAGCATTCTACCACTGAGCCACAACCTCACCCCTGTGTGAAATTGTTTTACATAAGCAGGTAAGACTTTTGAACCCTTGGCAATAGAAAACCAGAAATCAGTAAAAAGCTATTTTACAGAATATGAAGTGACTGTCTTGTTACAGAAACAAAAAGAAACTAATGTAGCTGCCACATCAGCCCTAAGGTGCACATGCTGGATAGGATGCATTTTTATCCTCGGTACCATGTCTGCCACACTGATCAGTCATACAGGATGACATCACAGAACCTCGACCACAAGACCATGTCTTGTTTGTCATTAATTCTTCTATCAAGCACATACCATGTACTGAATACTTACTTTATTACCAACTAAACTGAATGACACCAATAAAGTTCCAAAAATATTTTTTGCAAAATAACTACCTCTGCTTATGGGAAATGTATAATTTTCTCTCTATATATATTTTAAGTCTATGCTGTTTTCAGTTTTATAATTAACACTTGCCTACTTCAAGAAACATTTTCATATGTGATATAGGAAAACCAGAAGAAAAAAAAAAAAACAGAAAACAAAGCATAAACTCAGGTCATATTCAGTTACCTGATGAAATATTAAAATCATTTAAAAGAAATTATTAAAAACAATGATTACTCCTCGGAAAATCTCTAACAAATGAAAAGAACAGTAGGGAAAGTACTTTTAATTTATTATTTTTCTTTTTCTTTATTCTCCAAGCCTTTGTTCTGTGGCAGAAAACGGCTGTTTTACTTCCCTGAAGCCACTGATAAAACCATGCAAGAACATCAGAGAAAAAACGAATCCAAGATAGGTGCCATCCCCAAGGGAATGCAGTGCTTCTTTGTTTTACATTTCCATTGGAAATCTGGAGATTTTGCATGCAAACATCTTATTTCATGGCCCTGCTTCTCAAATTGAGAGATTAAATCTAGCTCCGCATAAAGGTTTTTCAATAAAGTAGGTTGCACAGTCTCCTGTTTATGGAAAATTGATGCATCATCTGATATGCTTTCAATTGCTAACTTTTGTTTCACAAAAGCTGGAAGGAATTGCAACCAACCATTATCTAATCAAGAAAATATTTCCTACCTATCTTGTCTTCAACATAACTTGCTGCCAAATGTAGTTTTGACTATTGTAAATCACTATGCATTTTAACAAGCAAAACAGACTCTCTAGTTTTGTTTGAAAAGGTACAAATTGTAGAAACTATCCATCATGATCAGTGGAATGCCCCCAATTTTGTGCTTGTTGCAAAATGACTATTATATGACATAATTTAATGTTGTATTGGTTATACTACTTTATTGAAGTAGAATTTTTACAATCTTGAGATACAAACAGTAAAGCACTGTGATAATTTCAGTAAGTCTTTCTATGTTTATACAAACTCTCACTACAGAATAAAGAATGCAATTTGAGTGTTTACCTAGCTATAAAATTTACAATGACTTATAATATCAAAACTTCTCCTGACTTCCACATAATATAAAGTGTAGAAAGAAGAAAACTGAACAGAAGTTGTGTTTTTGTGTGGGTTTCAAACAAAAAGAATGTTATCTCAATCTATCCAGCTATCAATTCCTCATGGGCACAAAGCATGCTTGAAAAAACCTGCCCAACCTCCGAGATGGCTTCTGTCTCCAGAAATGTTTGCACCTGGTCTTCCTCTTTGGCTGGATTCAAGGGAACAGCAACACATGCAATACCTGAGCTAAGGATAACTTTCAGAATAGATTCTTGAGCCTTCAGAAATTCACAATAAGAGAAGGAGGGAGAAGGTGACTGAACACTAGGGTCCTGGAGCAGCCCAGACCTTGCTTCAGCCCCCTGGCTCTGTGACCCGAGGTAAGACACTTCATCTCTGTGCCTGTGGTTATGGAAAATTGGAATGTTTTAAATCAGAGATTTAAATTATAAGCATGAATAAAGTGTTTAGAAGAGAGCTAGACACATGAAAAATACTATACATATGTTAGCAAGTATTATTTATTATAGAACTGCTGCCTAGGCTGTTCATTCATTCAGCAAATTCATGCATCTACAGTGGAGAAACATGATGATGCTCTTTTAACTTATGAGTATGCAACTTTAAGACTCAAGAGAGAACCATTGAAAAAGCACAGCCCCCACTGTTCTTTTCACTGGTAATTGCCCCAGAGAAAACTGGAAAATCAGAAAGGAAAAGATACCTGCTTTTCCCTTAAGTGGGTCTCACTCCCTGTGGGTGTCTCCTCAAGAGCAACAGGCTGTGACTCTAGTGTTTGAAGCATGTGCATAGCTGCTGGTGACAACTGTCTAAGCAAAAACAAGGGTCTGTTTGTCCCAAAGCTGAAGAAAATTCAGGCTGTATTGAGAGGAGACATTTACATGTGCATGCTCACACACACACAATGAGTCTTCCTAGGGAATTGTAAGCACCACATTCCCATACCAGTGATTGTCTCCTTGCTCTGGAATCTACTACCCAGGATGGTGTTCCTGAGTGCTGCATGGCAGATGGCAAAGATACTCTTGTCAACAACACACTGTTGTCCTCAGAAGTTGGTAAGTCTAGTATAGATGTCCCCAAATTCGGTGTATATAAGAATTATCAGAGATGTCTTTTAAAGTACAGATTCGTGTGTCTCATCCCAGAGTTTCTCACTGAGCAGTCCTGGGGTTTGGCTTGGCAGCCTTATGCTGAATAAGCACCCCAGGTGTTGAGGATACACCCACCCCCCAGACAACTTAGTGGTCTGACCATCAGGAAGATTTAGATTTCAAGATGCATGGCAGGGAATAGGAAACAGGAATGTATCATAGACCCTACAGGCCAGTGTCATGCTGGAAAGAGCACCCTACAGCCCCCGCCTCAGCTGACCTCTCCTTTGGGGAGCCCTGGGACTTCTGAAGGAGATTCAATTCTAGGTTCTTATGGATGGGGCACTGTGGTTTCTCTGTCCCAGGGATCAAAGCCCAGCAGAACCTGAAGGCAAAGAGGCCCTTCCCCTCATCCCTATGTTCTGGAGGAGTCTTCTAGGAAGGAGCCAAGTCTTCTAGGAAGGAGCCAAGGCAGAGCCAAAGGGGCAGTGTATCCTGGTCAGGAAGAGAGAGGGTCAGACTTGAAGCCCCTCAACCTCTGCATGGCAATTTGAGAACCTTCAGTCCAGTTATGGACCTCCACTGGTGGAAATCAAATGATGCCTCCACAGAGGCAGTCCCAGAGTCCAGCACCAGAGTCCAGTAGGGTGTGTGGGGAACAGTGAGAAGGGAAGGGAAACCATGTTCTCAAGCAGGGACTGCCAGTCTCTGAATGAGCCCAGAAGAGCAGATCCCAAGTTCAACCCCTCTGGACATAAGCCTCAGCTGCCAGCAAAATAATCAAGGATGGGTCCAGGCAACCTCCAAGGACCTGAGAAGGGTGGGGCTCTCCCCAACCCACTCATTCCAGAGAAGAATCTGAAAGGCTGAACAGTGTTTTTCCTGTGTATCCACTCTCAAGGGTATATTTAACTTAGTAACTAAATCTAAGTTTATAAATATGAAGACTAGGAGTTCTCTGCATGTGTTCCTGGCTCAGCAACATGGGCATCACCTGAGAACTTGTTAGAAGTGCAAATTCTTTGGTCCCACCCCAGACTTCCTGAATCAGAAACTCTGGGAGTCGGTGCCTGAAGGCCCCCAGGGAACTCTGGTGATGCTGAACTTTGAGAACCACCAGTCTAGACTTGAGGTTCTCAAACTTGTCCACACACTGGAGTTGCCTGGGTCGCTTCCAAGTCTCCTGATGCCTGCGTCCCAGCCCCAGGGACGGTGATTTCATCTGCCAAGGGTGTGGCCCTGGCTCTGGAAAATGTTAGGATGACAGGTACTCCAATGTGCAGACAAGTTTGAGAACAACTAGACCAGACTGGGCTGAGTTTTTCTCCTGTACTACTGAAAAGCAGTCATCGATGCAACTGCATTTTCTCCCCAGGACTGACAGTGTATAGGTGACTTTGTAACTAGTCACCTGTCTTTCATTTCCTGCTCCCTCCAATTTGGTGCCCTCTCACCCCACACAAGTGTTCTTCTATATTTGCTCTGACCTCCTCCCACATCCAGGTTGTCCTAGGACATTTCTTGAGTGGAAGTTGTACCTACTGGACTATTCTATCCTCTAGAGAGGCCATGCTATGGGCAAAAAATGGAGATTTCCTCTGGACTAGTGGATTTCCCCCCAGGCTGCCAATCATCTGGGGAAACGGGTCTTCAAGAAGAAGACAACAACTTGGAGGGAGGGACTGTGGCCAGCAGACAGGTGAGTTCTGGTTGTTTGGCCAGTCTCTGGGCTTCTCTCTCTTAGGCCTGAGCAAGGATTAAACCAGATTAAGCCCTAGAGTGAGGAGACAGTGACTCACTCTGTAAGGCTGTGTGGTGGGGATAGCAGCAATTAGTGATGTCGCCAAACAGATAGTAAGGCTGGTGGCCAGGAGCTGTGCAGTGCTGTGTAGCCACACTCTCCTGATGTAGCCTCACCTCAGAGTACTACCTTAGTTCTATTAGTAGAATTGGTTTCTTACCAAGAGGTCGAGGCCAAAGTCCCCAGCCTCCTGTCCCAAGGCTAAGAGCTGATTCCCTCAGTATGCTACAAACCACAACACACCCTCCTTCCTTACTCTTCAAATTCCCATTCCTTCAGCAAAATGTAACAGGCTGGACAATCCACACAGAATCATATTTGCAGGATCTCCAAAACCCAGTGCAGTGTGTGAAAACATGCACCACGTGGTACTCATCCATGCTTGACATCCCCTGGAAGCAGAAGAGAAGGGCAAATGCGAAGCAGGCAGGGTCACTCCAAATGGGTGGCTATCTGTAGATAGCAAAAAAGACTCACCAATAGCCTAATGGTTACTCTCCAAATTGAATTCTGGGAGTGGAGACATACGTAAAAGGTGGTTCTGGCCTGCAAGGAGCCTAGGGTTCTAGTGGATGAGACAGCGTAGATAACTGCAATTGGTTTAGTTGCCAATTTAGCACTCTCTCTGAGTGCATGAGAGAGAGAGAGAAAGTGTGTGTGTGTATGTGTGTGTGTGTGTGTGTGTGTGTGTGTAATTTTAATGGAATTTTGAATCATGCTCCTATGAGGTCAAGATTCTCTTCAGGAATAGGGTTGGTAATAGAAGCTATTCTGTGACATGAACTAAAATATATTTCTGCATATTAAAATAGCCTTCAGGAACTGTTTCTTGCATATTTGGGACCTAGACTTGGATATCAAACATTTGTGGAGTTCCAGAGCTGAGACCCTGGGGCAAATGGAATGTCTTTTTTCATGACAGGATGACCAGGCAAAGAACTGACCTAGAATCTTGTCCTTGCCTACACTCATGTTACTATAACTAAAGAGCCACAATAATAGAGCTCAAGTATGTGTCCAGAGGCTTAGGACAAAACTCTACCTGCAGAATGGGTTGTGTGCCCCCCAAAAGGAAAAGATGTTTTCCCCATCCTGGGAGGAAGGAGAACCCCAATGTGGAGATTGTGGCTAGGGCAGGGTACGCTTGCTCCCAAAGCAGCCATTTCCTCCTGAGGAAAAGAAGCAGTCAGTGTGGCCTGCTGGACCCTGCCATCCCACCACCTCTCAGCTCTTACAAATGCAATGTCAGCCAAGGCCAGCATCATTGAGGTAATTCCAGTCTGGACTCAATATTGGAAGCTCACTTGACTACAGACATAAGCCATATTCTTCAAAATTCACTATCAGGAAAAATGAATTGATATTTTGGTTTCATTAGTTGACCCCTGTCTCATTTTTCAAATTGTTTATAATTTAGGTGACAACCCAAATATTAGAAGGTAAGGAACAAAAAATGAATTATGGAGAAAAATGTTCTGAGATTAGACGGTGGTGATGGTTGCCCAGTTTTGAATATATGCAGATAACACTGAAATGTACAACTGAATGTGGTGAATTTTATGGTGCATTAATTATTTCTCAATAGGAACAATATAAATTTTGAAAACTCCTTCAACATGAATATATAATGGGAAAGGGGGAGGGAGACATCTTTCCCTAGGAGATTCCCAGGCTTTAAGCCCAGTATCTGAGAAAAAGTAACCCCCAAAGCTCTCCAAGTGCTCAGTGCAAATGTGGTACCCACCATATGAAGGTTGGCCAGAGTGTGGACCAGGGGGATGATCTTTAAGGGTTCCTCAAACTAAGCCTTCGCAGGTGGGCTCTTTGCACATCCATATCTAGCAGTTGTTCTCTGTTGATCTTTGTTATATTTAATCATGAAATTTAACTAATGTCTCAAAAATTTATAGTCTGAGTCTTTTATATGGATCTTGGCAATCAATCAGGGTCTATACCCATAACAAAGACTTAGTAGTGAGCAGAGCAGTCAACATGAGGCAGATGGTCTTGAGGCTCTACGAGGCAACCTGTAAAAGAGCAATCTGTGTCCCAGGAGGCATAGGAATTGTGTGGGAACCTCCAGGAGTCCCCAGAAACACCAGGTGGAAGACAATCAGAAAGGAATGAAATTTCTGTAATTGAGGTAGTCATGGGGATTTGAATAATTGCTACATTGTTATTTGGCCATAAAAAGAAAGTATGCTCTTAATTTTTAGTCATGTGTTGGTGAAGTCAGGTTATTTGCAACATTTGTCATTTTAATGTAAATTTAATTAATACCACATTTACAATTTTTTAAATTTACATATTCCCATAATGGTAGACTATACACTGTGTTTGTCAGCTTTCCGTTGCTGTGACAACATACCTGAGATAAACAACTTGTTTTTATTTTCTTAAATGTGCTCATAGTTTATTGCTGAAATATAAGAAAGTTATAATTCAGAAGAAGAAAATTAGAGGCCCATAGCATGGCAATACCCAAACAGGGCAAGACAGCAGCTATCTGTTGTAGATAGAGCTATGGTCTCCCAACAAGCCTAGGCCTGCTGTTCCTTTGTAACAGTTTCCTGGACACTGAAGTTGAATCTCAATTGCCACTTATCATTATATTTTTAATAGCATTGTTCTTATCTTAAAGTTATGTGAAAGTCAACTATTTCTCAGATTTATGTCTCTATCAAAATCTGGGAAAATAAAATTTTTAAAGGAAAGAACAGCTATTTTTGGAAGAGAAGAATGTCAGTTCAAGTGTAATATGCAAGTTTAATTAAGATGTCATTTTATAATCAACAAGACTTTGAATATATATACCTATAGTTGGAAAAATAAATGATTTAAATCTTAAATTTAATTTAACAGACCAGAGTTTGGGTTTTAAAATTTCAATGAAATAGTTGTATTGCAGTAAAATGAAGTCATATGTTAAACAGAAAAATAATGCATGGGCATCAGAACATTTTCTAGACAAGGAGTGTATATAAAACTGCCTATTCAATGCAACAAAATTGCATATCTTGATCAAATAAGCATTTGCAAATGGAAACCTACTATAAAACACTATTACTCTACTAGAGGTTAATAGTTTTCTGCCAAAACCTATGTGGAAACCATACTAAATACTAGTTCCCCATCCCTCTTTATGGCATCATTGGGCATACAATCAGGTTGACATGTATGCAATGTGTGAATTATGAAATATGAACAAAAGCGGTATCAATTCTGTATTGCTTTGTAAGTACTGTCTTCCTTGTAGTTCAGCAGATTTAAAGCAGAAAACTGCTTTAAATATGTGAGCAAGTCAACACCACCCTCCAAGAAAAGGCAGAACAAGATAGAACTTGTGTTTCTAAATGAGTGCATGAAACAAAGCAATCCAGTCAACTCGAGCCCACACTCCTTGAATCTATTACATATTACTTGAGAGTAAAACAAAAGTCTTTTAAACCACTGTTTATCTTGTCTGTTACAGAAGCTTAAATTTTGCTTGAATATTCTCAGCGTGTTGAAAACTTATAGGGCAAGTGGCATTAAAGTTTTTAATTACTTCTGGTGTTTTTTCATTGTAGCAGTAAACACACACACACACACACACACACACACACACACAACAAGTGCAAATACTACCTCGCCAACAATTTTAATTTCTGAGGTCAATGAAAAGTTTTATGCATCATAAGAAATTCTGGACACAGTGTCCATTACACAAAATCAGGAAATAACATCTTTATGTGTTGAAATATGTCCGGAATTTTAATTACAACTTGTCAAAATTGGTGAGCTACCTGCCAGTGATACATCTTCCATTCTGGATGTTAGCACTCTCCTTGTTAGGAAATCTAGATCTAAGCTAGCAACTTTTAATTTCAGGTGTTGCCTCATCTACTGTAGAAAACCCTTGGAGCTAAAGAAGCAGAAATGGAACATAGCATGGATATGGAGTGATTAATGCCATGACAGAGATGCTCTCAGGTCGCCTAGCCCTTGGACAAAGGTTTAGTGCTGCCCATGGCTTCAGTGCACATACAGTAATCTGCTGTTCTAAACAGAGAGTAGTGACTTAGCAGTGGATTGGAAATGAATTGACTTATTAGGTCATCCAAGGAAAATGCCCCACCTCCGCTCACAAAGTCTCAATCAAAGACTTGGCTTTTGCTTTGACAAACAGTCATACATACTTTGAAAACTGTCTGGAATAAAGCCTATAGACAAATAGCCAGTTATGATTTGGCACCCTCAGACATGGTGAAATTGGGTCTGGCTTGCTCTTCTCTACACTGCAATCCACTTCCAAAGACGATAATATGCCAGCACGAACTATATTCCCTAGATAGCGGAGTTTCAGACTGAATTCAAAAGCAAATTCTTCCTAACAACTAACACAATGTGCTTACTCTGCACTGGGCATCATTCTAAGAACTTTGCATTGATGAGGTAATTCAATCCTCCTTCTGATGCAGGGACTACTGTCATCACTTCGTAGTTGAGGAACTGAGGCCCAGAGGGGTTGAGAAACTGGCCCACAGTCACAACTCCTAAGCTTTGGAGCCAGGATAGAACCCAGCAGTCTGGCTACAGAGGCATTGTTTTTAACCTCTATATCATATAGTAATCCTATTTTCACATTTTAGGAAAAACAACTAAAAGTGCTTACTTGGTCTTTATCAGGAAAAAAAAATGAATGGCCAGCTACAAATGAAAGTTTCTGAACTCAGTACAATACTGTGATACATGTCTATATTCCAGAGTTCTACAAATATACAGGTTGTGATTGCAGTGAATAGAAAATCTTTGTGCAAAGATTTTGTTAGGTTAGAAATTTCCAAAATTTGTGAGCAGCTGTTTTCAATTATGAAATATGAAACTATACAAAACCAAATATTGCTCCCAGTTAAAGAATTCAAGGTTGAATTCTGCTGTGCACATTACACAAGTTTTGGAAATACAAAACTTGATATTGATATCTTAATATAAAATTTGCCATTTCTTTCAGGCTTAAATCAGCATCCCTAAGTGAAAAAATATATATATAATAAAATTGTTCAAATTTATCAACTAGTATTTTTCTACTTCAAATTTAACATTAACCTCTACTATCACTTAAAAGAGTCAAAAATTCAATAAAATAAAAATTTTCTGTAACCTTTCTAATGGCTTATTTTCTTTCATCCATTTTCATTATGTGAAAATGCTGTAAGCATTTGAACTGTGACCCCAGTTATAGACCAGTGTGGATTTATTGATTAACTGGCAACCTAACCAAACTCTCAGTACTTCTCTATTTATTTCAATGAATTTTGGGGGAATCCAGAGGAAAAGTTATCAGAGCTAACAAACATAGTAATATTCTTTCCAATTTTATAATTTGTCTAGTATTTATTATTCTAATTTAAGATTATAATTTATGTTAATAGTTGGCATTTCCAGATCAATGTTCAGTAACAGTAAAATAAAGGCAATGGTAGAATCCTGTCATTCTCAGGTATAATCTTCACATACTGAAACAGAGATCTCAAGTGTACAGTTCAATGAGTTTGACAAATGTATATCCTTTGTATGCCCCATACCAATCAAGATACAAAACATCAAGAAGAGGCTGGGTGCAATGGCACATGCCTGTAATCCCAGAGGCTCTGGAGGCTAAGACAGGAGGATCTCAAGTTCAGACAGCCTCAGCAATGGCAAGGCACTAAACAACTCAGTGAGATCCAGTTTCTAAATAAAATACAAAATAGGGCTGGGGATTTGGCTCAGGATTTCAGTGCCCCTGAGTTCAATCCCCAGTACCACCCACCCACCCCAAAAAAAATCAAGAAAAGGGATTTAAGTTCTGCTGTTGCTTTTGGATTCAGCTGGAAGGTTGCTACAGGTTCTGTTGCCACAGGACATCCCATATTCACAGGAAAATAGCATAACTTTATGAAAGTCCTACAGAGCCAAGAATCCAGGTGTGATAACCAACCATGGCTTTGGCATCCCCCATTCTCCACCCCCCCACACCACCAATCCCAGAGCTGATGAAATGCTGCTCCTTTGGACAAGTTTATAGATGACTTCCTGGCCTGGGATTTGGCTAGTGGACCACAGCAAAGAGGTGGTGACCAGTGGAGATCTATGCGTTCACCCTTTGCTCTCCATCAAACTATATAGTATTATGGGAACTAGAATGTGTGATTTGGTCCTTTCCCTGTGCATATCACAGGATAAGGTAACTGATATTCTCAGGGAAACTGAAAGTCATAGAAGAAAACAGACAAAAAGAAGAATGCAACCACTTTAAAAAAACAACAACAAATGCAGAAAACATATTGCAAAGGGAAAATTATTAGCTCATTGAGCAGAGAGTTTAAAATAAGGTTAATACCTCTAAGACAAAAGGGGACATATTATTAATATGAAGTCATAAAAAGAACCAAATGAAATATAAAATGTGAAAAATAAAAGTGTTGAAATAATATACAAAAGGCAATGCAATCCCAATCAAAATCCTAGCTAGACATTTTATAAAGAAATTGATACTTACTCTAAACATCCATTGAAGAATGAAGATCTATGAATAGCTAAGTTAACTTTGAACTAGAAGACCACTTTGAGACACAGAACTTGTTCTCCCTGATATTAACACATATCAGAGTCTCAAGAAAAAAACAATAGTGTAAGAGCCCTAATTGAGGATAGCTAAGATGGTGGTTAGCTGAGAGCCATATAGGTGTTCAAGTATTTTCACCTGATATTCATGCATGTATCTAAGAATCTTTTTATGCCTGTGAACACTGTGTGACTCACCTGCAAGCTCGAGCTGTAAGCACTTGTCCTTGTTAAGGCAAAATGTATTTAACCGGGTGAGGTTAGTTAGAGGGTAGTTGGAGTTGGAGTTGGAGGGGTTGGAGTTGGAGAGGTTGTTGGAGCTGGAGAGAGAAGTTAGAAGAAAGAAGAATAAAAGAACTTTTTCATTTCCAGTCTGCCTCCGAGTTTTCTCCCTCAGTATTGTTGCTACAAGCGGCAATTGCTGTAGGCGGCAACACAATAGTACAAGACAGACATAAAAACAAATAAAATAGAATTAGGAACTTGAGAAAGATCCATGTGTAAGTGGAAATCAATGGATTGTAAAGAAGAAAATTAATACAGGAAAGAAAGATGAAGGTATGAAAGTGATATCTACACACACACACACACACACACACACACACACTCACCAAAACCCCACAAAATTGAATCCTAACCTAAAATCATATAAAAATGTAGCTTCTAGTTAGATAAAAGACTTGATGGTGAAAGATGGAACTGAAAGTTTAATAGAAGTTGTAAAAAAAAAAATTTCCATGACCTAAAGATGGAAAAATTGTTTGTTTTCCTAATACTACAAATTAGTACTTAATTCAAAACATCTGAGGAAAAATTGGGGGATAGTCTTTTCCTTTGTATATATTTCTGCTGAGTGGAGTTCTATGTATTTGCCTAAATAAATAACACCTATTTTTAACATTGTCAATTAGTTGCTTTAGAGTAAGAAATTAGAGAACTCTAGGTACAATTTTTAATTAATTGTTTTTCTATTTTTAATTGGGATATAATTTACATGTAATACAAAAATCATAAGTGTACAATTTAATGAATTTTTACACATGTATACAATTGTGTAACCACCATGAAAATTAAAATTTAGATATTTGCCTAAACCCAGAAAGTTCCTTTGTGCGCTTTCCTAGGAAAAAGAATCAGAAATTCTGACTACTACTATTCTAAAGTAAAATATCATAGGTTAATTTTGACTACTGAACATTCTATAGAGTAAATTGGTAATATATTCTCTTTTGAATCTGGTTTATTTGGCTTAAGAAAATGTTTTCAATATTCATCTATGTTGTTGTATATGTCAGAGGTTGTTCTTTTTATTGTTGTATGGTATTCCAATACGTAAATATAACACAGTGTGTTTGTTTTAGTCAGATTTTTCGTCACCAGGACCAAAAGAACTGACAAGAACAATTTTAGAGGAAGGAAAATTTATTTGGAGCTCAGGGTTTCAGAGGTCCTGGTCCATAGAGAGTCAGCTTTATTCCTTGGGGTTTGAGATGAGGCAGAACATAATGGAGGAAGAGTGTGGAGAGGGAAGTAGTTCAGAACATGGTACCAGGAAGCAGAGAGAGAGCACTGCTCAACAACAACAAAATATGAACCCCAAAGGCATGCCTCGAGGGACCTACCCCCTCCAGCCACACCCTACCTGCCTACAGTTCCTACCAAGTTAATCCCTATCAAGGGATTAATGCACCAATTAGGCTAAACCTCTTATAACCCAATCATTTTGCCTGTAAACTATCTTGCATTGTTTCACACATGAGCTTTTGGGGGACACCTAAACCATAAGAGTGTTTCTTTCTCCAATTAATATTGGATCTCCCCCTCCTACCACAGTTTCAGGCTTTTTGGGGGGTGGGTACCAAAGAATGATCCCAGGGGCATTCCCCCAGTCCTATTTTGTATTTTATTCAGAGACAGGGTCTCACTGAGTTGCTTAGCACCTCACTTTTGCTGAGGCTGGTTTTGAACTCACAACCTTCCTGGCTCAGCCTCTCCAGGTGTTGGGTTTACAGGCATGAGCCGCCACCGTGCCTGGCAGTTTCAGGCTATTATGAAAACAGTGTTATAGTCATTCTTGCACATTCCTTTTTGTGGACTTATGCACTTAATTATTTTGGGTTTATATTTTGGAGTGGAATCACAGGGTAATACAGTAGGCATGCATATAATGTCATGAAAGGGCCAAACAATTTTCAAAGGTGTTTGAGCAATACTACACTTTCCCCACATGTACATGACCATGCCAGTCGTTCTACATCCCGACAGACTTTTGCTATTTACAGTCCTTTCCATTTTAGACTTCCTGGTGAACTTGTAGAAATATCACTTGATGGTTTTAATTTGCATTTCTCTAGTGACTAATGAAAGCTGGGCATCTTATAACATGCTCATTATCCATTTAAATATCTTTTTTCTTGGGGTTCCTATTTAAGCTTTCCTCTATTTTTCTTTTTCCATAGAAGTACTTTATATAATGTTAATATATGTTCTTTGACAAACAAATGTATTTTGATTATATTCTCTTGATCTTTAATTTGTCTATTCATATCTTTGTTACCCAAGGTCATGAAGACATTGTTCTATAATTTCTTTGAGTATACTCCATCATGAATTAATTTTGAGTATGGTGTAAGGCAAGGAGTCCGAGTTCACTTTAATATGGATGTACAATTTTTCCAGAAGTATTTTTTTTGAGAATATCATCCTTTTCCTACTGAAGAGTTGTGCCTTTGTTGCAACTCTAGTGACAGGGTATGTGTGAGTCTATGACCAATCTATTCTGTTCCATTGCAATGCTTGTCTCCCTTTGAGCTCACACCATTGTATCTAAATTAATGTCACTTTATAATAAGTTTTGAAATCTGGCAGTGAAAATCCCCTAACTTTGTTTTCTTTAAAACTGCCTTACCTCTACTAAGTTCTTCGCATTTCCCTATTTATTGACATTCAGAAAAAAAATAGGGATTTTGATTGTAATATTTTAAATATATATATTAATTTGAAGATAATTGCCATATTATATTAAGTCTTCCAATTCATGGGCATGGTAGAGCCCATCATTTATAACTCCCATGATCCCCACTTCCTAGGGCTTATTCTTTCCTATAACCACTTGTTTTGGATGCAGGTGAAATCTAGAACTCACTTCTAACCTATAGAATGTGCCAGGTAATGAGTTGTCACTACTGTAACCACATCACGTCTTGGAAGACTCCATCTAAAATTTACCTTTGCTCTCCTGATGAACTTGAAGAAGCAATCTGCCTTCCTACAAACTGTCTAGTGAGAGGGCCACCAGGCAGGGTACTGTAAGCACTCTGTAAAAACTGAGATGATCTCTCACAGATAACCAGCAAAAAGGCTCACAGTTCTACAGCTACAAAGAAATGAATTCTGCAACCAATCTAAGTAAGTTTGGGAATGAATTCTCAAGTCTGCAAAGAGAATACTATTGGTCATCTGAATTGCATATTTGTGAGACCCTAAGGCAGAGTAGCTAGCTAAGCTGTGCTCAAAATTTCTGACACACAAAACCTGTGAGACACTAAATATATAGTTCAGTAAGTTTGTGGTAACTTCATGCACTGTAACAGATAACTATTACACTATCTATTTAGGTCTTATTTAATTTCAGCGTTGTTTTTTTTTTTTTAAGTTTTCAGTTTTGCATCACTCTCAGTAGATTACAAATAACATTTTTTTATCTTCTTACTGTATGTATACAATGGAGTATTGCTCAGCTCTAAAGAAGAATGACACTGTAGCATTTGCCAGTAAGTGGGTGGAACTGGAGATTATCTTGCTAAGTCAAATAAGAGAGTCTTCAAAAGTCAAAGGTTGAATGTTTTCTCTGATATGCAGAAGCTAATCCAAAATGAGAAGGTGGGTATAAGAAAATGAAGAAAGATCAGTGGAGTAGACGAAGGGGACTGAAAAGAGGGAAGAGGGATGGGTTAAGGAAAAAGCAGTGAAATGAATTGTACCTGACTTTCTTATTTACATGCATGAATATACTGCAGTGAATCTCACCATCATGTATATCCACAAGACACTAATTTTAAAAAAAAAAAAACTATAAATAAATGGCAGAAAGATCAACATAATAGAGGGAAGTGAACAGGGGGAGGGAGGAGGGGAGGCAAAGGGTAAATACTGGGGACTGAATTAGAACAAATTATATTCCATATTTTTATAATTATGTCAAAATGAATCCTGATGTTATGTATAACTGAAAAGAACCTATAAAAATATGTTGATCCGTTATTTTAAAAAGAAATAACGCTGTTTTTATGTTGCCTTAGTATTCAAAATTTCTTATTGAATTTAGAATTCAATATTAATAATGTTAATTATAATAGTTCATTTCAGACTCATTTGAATTTTCTATCCAATATTATCTGAAAATAAAGATGATTGTTGTTTTGTTTTCCAAAGATTTTTTTTTATTTTGCCTCTGTCTTCACTTTACTGAACAGAGAAGAAGATCTGTTTCTTAAAGCAAGGGGTTATATAGAACATCCTTGCCCCCTTCCTAAAATCAGAGAGGAAGCACTTGTTATTTTGCCTTTTAATATTTCATTTATCTCTAATTGTGATAGATACTCTCTATCAAAATCAGAAAGTTCTCCTTTATTCCTAAGTTTGCTGAATTTTATAATCAATCAGTGTTGAATTTTATCAATTTCCCTGCATCAAATTAAATAATTCTAATTTAAATTTAACAATTCTAATTTTTTTCTTCTTTAATCTGTAGATATAGAAAATTGCATTGATTTTGGAATATTACAAGAAACCTTCATCCTTAGAATGAGATCTATTTGGTCACAATGTATTATATGTTGCCCATTTTATCTACTAATATTTTTATTTGGATTTTTGCAACTGTTTTCATGAGAGACATTGGTTTTTACTTTCCTTTGTTGTCATTTCCTTGTGTGTTTATGGTATCAATATGAAACTGACTTCGTCAAATGATGAAAACATGTTTTCCTTTTTCTTATAATAATTGCCTAAGATTGATATGACTTTTTTACTAAATATAAAGGGAAATTCATCAATTAATTATATTCATTTGATCCAGAAATTTTATTTGTAGGGAAATATCTGACTTATTTTATGATAATATAGAATATTTAATATTTTTTAATTCTTCCACTCCATTTGGTAAGTTTTTCATAAGGAATTTGTTCATTTTCTTCAAATTTTCAATTTTATTAGCATATAATTCTTTTTGTATCCTTGTATCATCCTTTAAATATAGGATCAATAGGAATGCTTCTATGTTATGCATGATATTAGTCTTTTTTCTTGTATATTCCTAATAGTGATTTATCAATTTTATCTTTTTTTCCCCCAAAGAACCAACTTTTGGACAGGTTGATTTTTGTCTATTATATGCCTGTTTTCTGTTTCATTTATTTCTACCCTTAAATTTTTTTTCTCAGATTTAATTTTCTTTTTTGTCTAGTTTCTGAATTGAATATTTGGGTCATTTAGAGGTTTTTTTAATACATGCAATTAACTTTATAAACCCCTTCTAAACAATTGCATCTGGCAATTTCTGAAATATATTTTCATGATCTTTCTGCTCATAGTAATTATAAAATTCTATTATAATTCTACCTTGGCCTATGGATCATGGATCAATTATAACTGCACTTAAAAAAAAAATTCAAAGATTTTCTACTCATCTTCCTATTTTTGAGTTCTAATTTGATTCCTTATTCTTTCTCTCCTCTGTCCCCCCCCCCCCCCGGGGTGTGGCAGTTATACTTATATTAGGCCTTTTGTCCTCTTTTCTAGGTTTTTTTTCCATTTTTTCCTTTTTTGCTTCCCTTCAGCTATGTTTTATCTGTCTTATACACTAATTCTGACTTTTGCTCTATCTCTCTATCTTGTTACTTCTTCCATTTTTTAAAATTTCAGATATTTCAATTCAACTCTCAAAAGTCTATTTTAATTTGGGATTTCAATTCTTTTTTGAAATATGCTTTTTTTTTTCCCCACCAATTCTAACCCTCTTTTCTTGTGTTGTCCTTAGCATATTACTCAGTTACTTGAAGTCCTCATCTGCAGAACCAACACTGGGTGCAGTGAATAAGGCACCCAGAACACAACCTCAAAGGAGCCTGTACTCTCAGGGTCATGAAATTTGTACCCAGAACATCTTGCTCATCTCATCCTCATCTCAGCAGCTTATTTTATTCCTAAGGTATAGTCTTTTCTCCTAGGGAATGGCATTTCTCGGCTATCCAGGGTATTCACCAAGGTCCCTCCACTTTGACAGAGTCAGAATTGTAATTTACCCCACCCTGAGATCTGTAAGATCTCTGTTCAGTTGGCTGTCATCAGTGCTGAGTCCACCTTCTACAGTCTCATCTTGGGCAGGCATGGCTTTGAAGCTGGCCAAGGAAATAAGCAATACTTTCAAACAGATTTTTTGAACTTCCTTTCTGCAGATTCAACAACTCCAGAATCCTGCTATTGAAATCCTAGCCGCTTTAGTAATCCTAGACACCCATCTCTGCTTCTTCCATTCTGTGGGATTGATACTGTACGCCGCTTGGGTTCCATTTTCCTGTACCATGATTTGAAGAGTGCCCTCAGTGAGAAAGTCTGATAAATATGAAACTCAACGCATGCACTTTCCATTTTTCAAGGATTATAGCACTGTGATGGTTGTTGTTCAACACCTGCGAACAGTTGCTTTGTTTTTAATGTTTACAATAATGTTGACAGCAGGTCCACCCAAGACGGGTGTCTGGAAGGGCCATCTAAGATACAATGCCAAAAGCATAAACAATGGAAAGCAATGGATAAATAAGTAAATGAGCAAAACAAGAAATGGGGTTTGTTTGGACAACCATGTGAGCATGCCATGAACCCATCCCTCAGTCCCTTTTATCCAAAACCACATACAGAACAGTCTCTCCTGGAACATAGAAAGATCACCATAAGAGAGAACATGCTGGAAGTAAGTTATAGGGGTGCTAAAACAGCATTCTACCTGTTTCACAAAATTAGCAAGAAATGATGTGCTGCCTTATGATTCTTTTCAAACTTTCTCTAGGTCTTTGGATATATTTATCCAAAATGAAGGTAAGAAAAACATAAAACTTCTCAGTAGAGCAAACAGCATGCTGGGCATTCACAATCTGCAACTTAGGATGATCTCACTTTTTTTTTTTTTTTTTTTTTTTTTTTTTTTTTTTTTTTTTGGTACCAGTCCTAAATCCTTGCTTCCCAGTATACAGAGGCAGGGAGATGCAAAGCACCTTCTTTTCTTTCCTCAAGTGGTTTCTGCTTCATTAAGAAGAGCCAAGACACTCCATATGATAAGCCCTGATTGCTTTTTTCTCAGTCCTGTGTCATCTGACATGTAATTAATGTCAGTTCCTCTCAGAATCTAACATTAGGTCAACTGCCTATCTTAATTTGCAATTTCATTTTATGTTTTCAACCTTTCCTGTGTCTTCATAGATATTTTAGGGAGACATCAAGGGATTATACACTAGAGGCTGCGAGCCAGTTGCCCTATTCAAAAAGAGGTTTCATTGGAATCATTTATTATGATTTCAAAGGATATTCATTTTTGATTTTTTTCCAGACCCTACTGAATTATATTTCCTTCCTCAACCCCTCAATATAGAATCACTGAAATCTTTTTTTTCCTTCAAATTTTCTCTGAAATTGAAAGTGTATTGAAGCATACTTTAAAGAGTGAGGAATTTTGATTCACCAAGGAAACAATTATTATAAAATACATAAGTGTAGCTCTAATAAGAAAATAAAAACTGAACAAAAATAACTGAGGATAAATACAGACTTGTGTAAATAGATTAGCTTCATTTTCATGGGCTAAAGATGTTGATGGTCCCTGATTAGTATATATTCTATAAATAACAATACACTCACACACACATTCAAATAAAGAAGACTTTTTAATGAAAAAAAATTTTAATTTTGAATAGAAATGATGTGCTAAGTCTGCAAATTAATGTTAAATATTGATATTTGTGATGTGAATGACAGATTAAAGGTTTATCTCCATATTGCAAAAGAGGTTTTGAATACTGATTGAATAGGCAAAACTTCAAAATGGACAGGGATGTAGCTGTAGCTGTAGCTTAATGATAGAGCCCTTACCTAGAATGCACAAAGAGCTGTTTGATTCCCAGGACATACATATATAGGTATTTAAATGAATAGAAACTTTACAAAAGAATATATGCGAATAAAGTAAATAATCCAAATAATAAGTCCAATAAACAAATGAAAATATTCTCCACCTCCCTCACAGTCAAGGAAATAACACATTAAGGTACCAGCCAGACATCACATAACCATTAGATTGGTTAAAAACAAAAAAAAATAGTGAACGCCAATACCTATTGGGAGCAATGTGAGAAAAAAAGAGAATTTTCACTAATTGCAGTTGGAAATATAAATATCTTTAGTTCATTTGGGGAAGCAATTTGACAACACCCTTAAATTGAAAATAGACATACCTTTTGACACAGCATTTGACTCTTGCAGATTTATTCCACAGAAACATAAAGATGAATCTGGGAAACAATATAGGACAAAAATACTGATTACAGATGTGTCTATAAAGACAAAAATCTCAGAAATAGCATAAGCTGTTGCAGGGAACAGTTGAATAAATTCTGCAATATCAGCAAAATACAAACTTATGCAATCAATAAAAGGAATAAGTTAGACTTACCAGCTTACTCAGAAGAACTTACAAAACGTACTGAGACTCAGAAGGGAGTGGCAGAAGGCAGGAAATTCTCTCTCAACAATAAAAACACTAAGAAGTTGCAATCAGAAAAACTACAACAAAAGGAGAAGATAAATTCACTCAGGACATGAATTATATATGTATTTATTATGCCTTGAGACTGGAGTGAAAATTTATAGCAAGGGGGAAGGCCAAGTGGAAAAGATTATTTCAATTTCAAATATATCTGTTAGTCTTTATTCAAAGCAGGGTGGGAAAGTCCAGCCATAAGTGATGGGGCCAAAGGAGAAGCTGATCCCATTCCTGTGGGATCAAAGCTGGGCCTGGGTGGGAATCTGCTGCTCAGGAGGATCCGGGGTGTGAAATGCAGGGAAGTCAAGGTGCTCACATTTTATATCTGATTTACATGACTTTGAGCTGGGCACAACATCACAGACCTACAGAGCACTAGAAATTAGACATTTTTATAAATACAGATGCTTTTGCTTTAAAATCTCTGGAAAGAAAATTCTTACATGCTCCCTACCCACACTTGCACTACATTAGAGAACCTAATTCCTTGACATAAAGAGGGTCATTTAATCCATTCAGCTTCTGGCCTCCCTGCCATCCTTCACAACATTTGTGGCTGAGATTGAACCCTAATAGCCCACTTCAGTACAAAAAGGACCAGTAATTAAAGTCTATTTTTTTTTAAATCAGGGAACTCATTTTTATTATTGCCATTTTAATTGTACTTACATATTTATTTAAGCTATAGCAGAAATGTCAAATAAGGAACATTGAATTTGAAGCCAATAGACCTGGATTAACATCTCTTCATGCCAGTGATCCTCTGTAATAGAAGGGTAACACTAACGGGTTGCTGTAAAGATAAAAAATGGAATCATTTATCTGAAACCATGTCACAAATACTAAAGAATAAGCAAACAGAAGATTCTGGTATTAAGTATTATTTTAATGATGAAAGAAATATTAGGTCAAGTGGGAGGTGAAAAAATCAAAGAATCAATCAATGTTTTAACCATTCAGATTATTATGAGTATTGGAAGATTTCCAATTGAACTTATTAGTAAGTGTATTTGTGATAAATGGTCCCTACCCACACTTGCACTGCATTAAAAAAAAATCAAAGCCCTTTATTCTGAATGAGAACATGGGATTGAGAAATTATTATGCATATATGTATATTTTATTTGTAGCAATGGAAATATGTTTAATTTGTAGCCAGAGGATAATGGTTGCCTTCTACTCCCACATTCCAAAATAAAAAGGCATCTAAGCATAACCCGGAAAGGAAGTAGCCAATAACTAATTTTGTGACCCTTAACTGAAACTTCTCCAGATGTCTTCAAATCTTCCAGATTTGTGTTTGGAAACTTCATGGAGTATTATTGTGTTACTATGCAGAAAGTTGTTAAAGGTGCTGTGATTTCTCCCCCTCCCACAAGCTTAGGGAGAGAAGCTAGGCAAAAACCCAGAGAGAGAGCTCAGGTGCTCCTCCAGCAGCCCAGGACAGTAGAGGACTATGGTTTAGCGTAACTAAAATCCCACCTACCTGAGTGAAAGGTGCACATGCTTCCTATGGACCAGATATGGGCCAGACATGTATAAGTCAGCCAGGCATCTGACCACCACGATGGTGGTGCTACGAAGCTACGACTGGATATTTCATGGTATCTAAGGACAGGAAGTGCAAAAGAACCCATGAATGACTGAATTTAGAAAGGAAAGAGCCAAGGGTAACCTAGAAGCTCAGATGGGTCTCTCCTTCTCTTTGTCCTTTTCTCTCTCTTTTAACCACTCTCTTCTTCTCTATATTCTATTTTTGGATATATTTGCAGCTGTGCTTAATTCTTTTCTTTTTCCTCGGTTTCTACCATGAAGCCTGCAGAAACTGAAGCACAACTTCACTTTATTTGTTGATGTTATAGTTGTTTGTTTTGTTTTCTTCTAGAGATAACTCAAACTGATTAGCTCAGTTAGTCAGATGTCTACTCAGGTTCACTTGACCAGGGCCAGTGTTGTAGGTCCATGATATACAAATATGGCTCCCAAGGGCTCACCCACAGTGTGGATGTGAGGGCTGTTTTAGACAAAGGACCATGACCTGAGAAGGTATTCCAAAAATTATCTACCATATATACAAGCTCCAAATCACTGAATAACATAAATGCAAACAAAACATAGTTTCATTATAGAAAAGGGAAAAAATACTAAAAGAAAGAAAAGTAGTAGAAGTCAGATATACTCCCTAAAAATAAGTGGTTGGATTCCTCATTGAAAGCCAAGGACTCTTAGATGAATTTATAGAAAAGCAAAATAAAACCCAACTCTATGCTATTTGCAGGATATTCTAAAATGAGTAAATAAAATAGGCCAAAGAAATGAGTTATGCACATACCCAAATGGCAACATAAAAATGTGAGGCCAAAATACTATTTCCAGACAATGTATAATTCATGTTACAGGTAGTAGTGAGACATAGGGGGCATTTTATGCTGTTAAAAGTTCAATTGACAAAAAAAAAGATGTATTAATCATAAATATTAATATGACAAGATAATAAAATTAAATTAGATGAAAATAATAGGAAATATGACAAAAACATAACAGTGGAAGAAATAAATAGATCCTAGCTTTTGTCAAGGAAATAGGCAGATACTTTTAAAGATTATAAGAGAGCTGGCAATGTGGCTCCATGATAGAGCCCTTGTTCCTAGCATGTAGAAGTCTCTGGGTTCCATACAGAGAAAAAAAAAAAATTATAAGAAATTTATTATTGTAATGAATAATAATTATAATATTATAATAATTATTTTAACTTTTAACCTTATGAAAAGTAAGCATCATTTTGTTGGCAGCATCCATAAATAGTTCTTAGAAAATGATCTTATTTTTTTTATTCGAAGCCATAAATTAAATTTCAATTTATTTGGAAAAAACACATTCTCTGCCTTTCATAAAATAAAATTAGAACCAACAGTAAAAGTTTAAGTAAAAAAATGCCTGCAATTAGAAATTTTACAATGGTTGTCTAAATAACTCCTGGGTCAAAGAGGAAATAAAAACCACATATATAAAAATTTTTCAAATGCAGTTCAAGAATGCTACTCATCAAAACTTGCTGAAGCCACACACAGAAAGAATGACATGCCCTGGTAGCTCTATTAATTTCAGAAAATAGTGATACAAATGAATTTATTTTCAAAATGTAAGAGTTATGGAAAGAATAAATAATAATAACTAAAGAAAGAATTTAAGAATTACAGTTTCTAAGTTAATAAGTAAACAAACTACCATCCAAACTAATCAGGAAAATACACAAGAATACAATAGTACATGACATTAGGCATAAAAGTGAGAATATAGGAAGATTAAGATTTATAAATTTATAAATATAGGAATTTATAAATTATATTGACTACTAAAGGTATCAATACAATTTTCTGATGAAGTAAGAATATTTAAGTCACTGAAAGTGAAACAGGAATTATTATATTAATATATTAAGATTAACTGTACACAGACATACATTTTCTGAGCATTACAGCAAAAGCAAAACCCCAAGTTTTAAATATTGGAAGATTGGAGAGTTTTTCTGCAGCCAACTCTGGATCCAACTGTGGATTGTTGCAAGTAAACTTAGTAAGTAACCAGAAGTGAAAAAGGAACAAATGACTTAATAGAAGGCCAATTATCATGAATTATTTTAGCTGTTCCATGGCACACACTCAATCAGGATTAAGACTTTCACACTTGCCTGGATCCGTGGTGAATATTTCCACTGATGCCATTTGTGAAGATATATCCAAAAATAGGTAAGGTCAAACAAGATAGATGAAATAACCCATTGCATTTGTGCAAATGTTTGCTTGATTGTTTGAGCAGATTTTATTCTTCAGAGCAGTTTTAATTTCATAGAAAAACAGTGGAAAACATAGAGATGTGGGAGATCAAATGATGCCGGCCCCGTCCATTCCCTGGGGAACTGCGACCTGCCCAGCTGCGACCAGAACAAGTGGTAGACCCAGCCACCAGTCTGCCTGACCATCAGCTCACACCATCACCAGGACCAGGAACTGCAGGCTCCACCCTGTGGAAGGGCCCTGCTGCCCATCTGCCCAACACCCACCAAAACAACTAGACTGGGAGGAGACCCAGGAGGAGGAGAGTGGGGAGAAGAAAGCCAGACTGCCTACTCCACCACACTGTGGCCAGGAGGACATCTGGAGAGAGAGGCCCGCTTCACGCCCGCAAATCTGATAGGAAACCCGCGTCTGCCCGGAGAGATACACCGCACTGGGATTCTGTAGCTACTCAAGCCAACACCAATATAATTATAGGCCTGAGGCTGCCACTGCCACAAAACTGAGTTAGCTATGCTACTACCAAGGAACAACAAAAAGGTCTGGGTAAGACATCACTAAAGTCCCTGGGAACCAGGATGCACCAGAAGGTGCAACCAGTTATGCTCTTGTGAACTAACAGGGAATCTTACATGGGTTGCCTATCTCTTGCTTCTTCTACTAACAGCCAAATTCTAATGATTATACTCTCACTAGTCAAATAATCTAATACCTCTATTTTCTCACATCTTACTTCATGTTTAAGCCAACCTCTAAGTCCCCCCTTCTACCATTAGATACTGTAAACCACCACGCAAACATAGAGACTATATGGTATAAGATAACTGATGTCAAAATTTCTGTTTATAGAGACAAAACTGTAAATATAAAAATAGAAACTAACTGATATATGGACACACATTGGGTACATTGAAAGCTCTAATATTGATATTTCCCTAAAAAGTGAGGTTTTGGGTGACCTGGAGGGACCTTACAAGACAAAAGGGCAGAAGCTATAATACCTCAGGCTTACCTTGCAAGAAAGGAAAATACATAGACATCATGAAGAAACAAGGAAGGAAAATGCCCCAAACAAACCAAGATACTACAACAATAGAAACCATAGAAAGCATAGTAGGTGAAATGTCAGATAAGGAGTTCCGGATTTACATAATTAAAATGATAAGGGATTTAAAAAATGACCTAAGTGAACAGATACAGGCAAAAATTGATCTCTCCAACAAAGAGATAAGAGATCAAATACAGGCAACCATCCATCACACCAACAAAGAGATAAGAGAACAAATCCAGGTAGCAAAAGATTACTTCAAGAAAGAGAAAGAAAGCATGAGAAAAAACCAAACAGAAATCCTTGAAATGAAGGGATTTTTAAAGTAAGCTACTTAAAAAATTCAATAGAAGCCATCACCAACAATTGGACCACTTGGAGGATAGGACCTCAGACAATAAGGACAAAATATATAATCTTGAAAATAAAGTTGACCTCACAGTAAAGATGGTAAGAAACCATGAACAGAATATCCAAGAACTATGGGATACCATCAAAAGACCAAATAATAAGATTTATTGGAATAGAGGAAGGTGCAGAGATTCAAACCAAAGGAATGTACAATCTCTTCAATGAAATAATATCAGAAAATTTCCCAAGCAGGAAGAATGAATTTGAAAATCAAATACAAGAGGCCTATAGGACACCAAATGTACAAAATTACAACAGGTCCACACCAAGGCACATTGTAATGAAAATGCCTAGCATACAAAATAAAGATAGAATTTTAAAGGCTGTAAGAGAGAAAAGTCAGATTACCTATAAGGGAAAACCAATTCACATCTGAGCAGATTTTTCAATCCAGACCCTCAAAGTGAGAAGAGCCTGGAACAACATATACCAGGCTCTAAAGGATAATGGATGCCAACCAAGAATTTTATATCTAGCAAAATTAAGCTTTAGATTTGAGGATGAAATAAAAACTTTCCATGATAAACAAAAGCTAAAAGAATTTACAACAAGAAAGCCTGCTCTACAGAACATTCTTGGTAAAATATTCCATGAGGAGGAAATAAAAAATAATAATGAAAATCTGCAAAGGGAAGAATTATAATAAAGGGAAAAAACCAACCAAAAGAAAAAACAAGTCAAACTAAATACCAAAAATAATAAAAAAATAAAAATGAATGGTAATACAAATTATGTCTAAATAATAGTCCTGAATGTTAATGGCCTAAACTCACCAATTAAAAGACATAGGCTAATAGATTGGATTAAACAAACAGACCCAACAATATGTTGCCTTCAAGAGACACATCTCATAGGAAAAGACACCCATAGACTGAAGGTGAAAGGATGGAATAAAATATATCACTCACACGGTCTATGTAAGCAAGCAGGGGTCTTCATCCTCATATCAAATAAAGTAGACTTTAAGCCAAAGTTAGTCAAAAGAGATAAAGACGGACATTTCATACTGCTTAAGGGAACCATCGATCAACAAGATATAACTGTTATAAATATAATGCCCCAAATAATGGAGCTTCTACATTCATCAATCAAACTCTTCTCAAGTTCAAGAATCAAATAGACCAAAACACAATAATTCTAGGTGATTTTAACACACCTCTTTCACCACTGGATAAATCTTCCAAATAAAAGCTAAACAAAGAAACTATAGAACTCAATAATACAATTAATAACTTAGACTTAACTGACATATATAGGGTATATCACCCATCAATGAGCCAATACACTTTCTTCTCAGCAGCACATGGATCCTTCTCAAAAATAGACCATATATTATGCCATAAAGCAACTCTAAGCAAATAAAAAAGTAGGGATACTACCCTGCATTCTATCAGATCATAATGGAATAAAAATTAGAAATCAATGATAAAAAAAATAAAGAAAAGCTACTCTAACGTGTGGAGATTAAATAATATGCTATTGAATGATCAATGGGTTGCAGAAGACATCAAGAAGGAGATTAAGAAATTCTTAGAGGTAAATGAGAACAATGATACAACATACTGAAATTTCAGGGACACTCTGAAGGCAGTATTAAGAGGAAAGTTCATCGCATGGAGCTCATTCCTTCAAAAAAGAAAAAGTCAACAAATAAATGAACTAACATTACATCTCAAAGCCCTAGAAAAAGAAGAACAAATCAACCCCCAAAGAAGTAGAAGACAGGAAATAATTAAAATCAGAGCTAAAATTAATGAAATTGAAACTAAAAAGAAATTGAAAAATTGACAGAATCAAAAGTTGATTCTTTGAAAAAATAAATAAAATTGATAAACCTTTAGCTATGCTAACAAAGAAAAAAAAGAGAGAAAATACAAATTACCAATATATATGATGAAACAGGAAAGATCATGACAGACACTACAGAAATACAGAAGATAATTAGAAATTATTTTTGAAAATTTATACTCCAATAAAATAGAAAACAACGAAGGCATCAACAAATTTCTAGAGGCCTATGATATGCCCAAACTAAATCAAGATGATATACACAATTTAAATAGGTCAATTTCAAGCAAAGAAATAGAAGATGCTATCAAAAACTTACCAACCAAGAAAAGACCAGGACCAAATGGATACACAGCTAAGTTCTACAAGACCTTTAAAGAAGAACTAACACCAATACTTCTCAAACTATTTCATGAAATAGAAAAAGAGGGAACACTCCCAGACTCATTCTATGAGGCCAATATCCCCTGATTCCAAAACCAGACAGAGACAAATCAAAGAAAGAAAACGTTAGACCAATATCTCTAATGAATATAGATGCAAAAATTCTCAATAAAATTCTGGCAAATAGAATACAAAAACACATCAAAAAGATAGTGCACCACGATCAAGTGGGCTTCTTTCCATGCATGCAAGATTGGTTCAATATAAGGAAATCAATAAATGTAATTCATCACATCTACAGGCTCAAAGATAAAAATCATATGATCATCTCAACAGACACAGAGAAAGCATTTGACAAAATACAACAGCCCTTCATGCTCAAAATGCTAAAAAAATAAGGATAACAGGAACATACCTCAACATTGTAAAGGCCATCTATGCTAAGCCCCAGGCCAACATCATCTTAAATGGAGAAAAATTGAAAGCATTCCCTCTAAAAACTGGAACAAGACAGGGATGCCCTCTTTCACCACTCCTATTTAACATAGTTCTTGAAGCCCAGCCAGAGCAATTAGACAGACGAAAGAAATTAAAGGGATATGGATAGGAAAAGAAGAACTCAAATTATCACTATTTGCAGACTATATGATTCTATACATAGAAGATCCAAGAAATTCCACCAGAAATCTTCTAGAACTAATAAATGAATTCAGCAACGTACCTGGATATAAAATCAATACCCATAAATCAAAGGCATTTCTGTACATCAGCAACAAATCCTCAAAAAGAGAAACTAGGAAATCCACCCCATTTACTATAGCCTCAAAAAAAAAAAATATTTGGGAATCAACTTAACAAAAGAAGTGAAAGACCTCTACAATGAAAACTACAGCAAGCACAAAGAAAGAAATTAAAGAAGATCTTAGAAGATGGAAAGATCTACCTTGTTCATGGATAGGTAGAACTAATATTGTCAAAATGACCATTCTCCCAAAAGCACTATACAGATTCAATGCAATACCAATCAAAATCCCAATATCATTCCTCATATAAATAGAAAAAGCAATCATGAAATTCATCTGGAAAAATAAGAGACCCAGAATAGCCAAAGCGATTCTTAGCAAGAAGAATAAAGTGGGTAGCATTACTATTCCAGACTTTAAATTGTACTACAAAGCAATAGTAACAAAAACAGCATGGTGTTGGCATCAAAATAGACCAGTTGACCAATGGTACAGAATAGAAGACACAGAGATGAACCCACACACCTAAGGTTATTTTATACTAGACAAAAGTGCCAAAAATGTTCAGTGGAGAAAAGACAGCCTCTTCAACAAATGGCCTGGGAAAACTGGAAATCCTCATGTACTAAAATGAAATTAAATCTCTTTCTCTCACCATGCACAAAACTTAACTCAAAATGGATCAAGGATCTAGGAATTAAACCAGAGACCTTGCACCTAATAGAAGAAAAAGTAGAATAGAAGAAAAATCATATAAAAATCATATAAAAGTATAATAGAAGAAAAATCTCCATCATGTTGGTTTAGGCTCCAACTTCCTCAATAAGACACCTATAGTGCAAGAACTAAAACCAAGAATCAATAAATGGGATAGACTCAAACTAAAAAGCTTCTTCTCAGCAAAAGAAACAATCAGTGAGGTGAATAGAGGACCTACAGAATGGGAACAAATCTTTACCACAAGTACATCAGATAGAACACTAGCCTCAAGGATTTATAAAGCTCTCAAAAGCCTTAACACCAAAAAAAAAAAAAAAAAAAAAAACAACAAAACAAATAACCCAATCAATAAATGGGCCAAGAAACTAAACAGACACTTCTCAGAAGATGATATGCAAACAATCAACAAATATATGAAAAAATGTTCAACATCTCTAGCAATTAGAGAAATGCAAATCAAAACAACTCTTAAGATTTCATCTTACCCCAGACAGAATGACAGCTATCAAAACAAACAAACAAACAACAATAAATGCTGGCAAGGATGTGGGGAAAAGGCATACTCTCACATTGCTGATGGAACTGCAAATTGGTGAAGCCAATCTGGAAAGTAGAATGAAGATTCCTAGGAAAACTTGGAATGAAACCACCATTTGACCCAGCTATCCCACTTCTTGGCCTATTCCCAAAGGACTTAAAAACAGCTTACTACAGGGAGACAGCCATGCCAATGTTTATAGCAGCACAATTCACAATAGCTAGATTGTGGGACCAACCCCGATGCCCATCAGCAGATGAATGGATAGGGAAACTTTGGTATATATACGCAATGGAACACTACTCAGCACTAAAAGAGAATAAAATCATGGCATTTGCAGGTAAATGGGTGAAATTGGAGAAAATAATGCTAAGTGAAGTTAGCCAATCCCCAAAACACCAAAGGTCGAATGATCTCTTTGATAGGAAGATACTAACTTATAAAGGCAAGAGAGAGGGGATGAGAGGAATGAAAGAGCTTTAAATAGAACAAAGAGAGGGAAGGGAGGATAGGGGGCAAGGGTATAGGAATAATGGCAGACTGAGTTATCCATGATTACCCTAAATATATGTATGAAGACACAATTGTTGTAAAAATACTTTATATAAAACCAGCAACATGAAAACTTGTGCTCTTTATATGTAATATGAAATGAAATGTACTCTGCAAACATGTATAACAAATTAGAATAATAAAATATCTTTTAAATGATACCATAAGGATAAATTCTGACTCCCTCCGTCTCTGGGTTCTAATTTCCTCTTTGTTGGTTTCCTTGTCAGGCCAGCTTTTCCAACTTGATGGCTAGACCCCGGGGTAGCACTCAGCTACATTATGCCAGTCCTTTCTGCCTGCAGTCTTGATGTGGCATAAATAAATAGAGATGATATTAAAGAAAAGCAGAAAAACTCATTGAAGAGAAAAGAAATGTTTATTGACAGGTCATTGTGGTTGTGGAAGGGCAGCCTGGGGGCATAGGCAATTGATCCAGAAATAGAGAGATCACATACTTTAATATTCAAATGATGACATCTTAGAGGATAAGAGGGGGCACTATTAATAACGTCGTTGGGACAACAGGCACAATCTAGTATTGTTCCCTATAAACCTAAGCATATGACCCCCATTCTGGGGGAAAAAAAAAATGAAGCTAGGAGGCAGCTAAGTCCACATGCATTTTTAAAAAATTAAATAATAAAGACCACTAAGAGATGGCTACGTTTAAAATGACTGACCATACCAAGTGTTAGTGAGTATGTGGAGCAACTGAAATTCGCATTCATTGCTGGTGGGAGTAGAAGATGGTACAAGCACATTGGAAATGAGGGTTAAGATGAGATTTGAAAGGTAAATAGGAAATGATCCCCTATCCCCCTAACCCTGGGTCTGTGTAAGGCAACCCCCATTTCCCTAGTCACTGAGGTACATCCAGGCAACAGAAAGCAACTGTGACACCAACATTTGTGCATTGGCCAAGCTGGATGCTGTCAGCATGATAAAGTAATGTGTCCTACTGGTGTGACCTTGTGAGAACCATGTTCACCTATCTAAACCCAAAGAATGGACTGAGAAACAAAAAGGTACAGAGGAAGTGAGGCTTTAATGATGGTCTTGCAAGATCTTGTGTCTGGGTGAGCAGACACACCCAGAGCAGTTACAACCAACACTTTATTCCCCAGTGCACAAGGTCCCTCCTCTGAGTCTTCTTTGGCTGAGTACCATGGGGTGCATACCTTTTCCATATGTCACCTAGGTTTTATTGTCTCCCATTGGAGTATTTAAAGAAGTGTACCTTTAGCTGTCCCCACCTCCCTTTTTTCTTTTGTGGATGGGGCCTTTTTTGGTTGTGGGTGCATTTTGGGACTTAATGGATTATCTCTGTTAGTCAGGTAGGCCCCTTCCCTCTCACCTCCTGTTTGTCCAGTGGCTGTGAAGTTTTCCACTCCAGTGTTAACCGCCTGTCACTCTCCAATCTGCTCTCCCCTCCAGCTGCCTTTCTTACATCACAATTGTACATTTAAGATAAATACTGTCTTCTAAAACATAGACCCCTGGACATTCTATTTCTCACAACCTCAACAAAGATTTGTTCCTCTCTACTAAAGTAGGTTCTCTGTGTTTCCAAACTGATGAAATCCCAGGCTTTGGCAGGCTCTTAAACATTCTAAATAAGAACCTTTGTCACTGGGAATGAAGTCTAAAGTGGCAGAGAACGACCTCTGAGAGACTCCATGGACAGTGGCAATGGATGTAGCTTCAGCCTCCACATGTATCATGGAATTCTGCTTTCTTTACTACTCCTGTGTCCAGACACTCAGCCATGAATCCCACTCTCAGGAGCACCTTTATTCATGACTCTATGAGAGTCTATTGCTGTATAACTGAGCAGTATATGGAGACTGTTACACTGGTGGCCCTCCCAGAATTGTCTTCCCTGTGTCCTACCTTCCCACATTGACTCTGGGCTTGATCATTTGCCAGAGTGAGTCAAGCAGAGGTTTGAAAAGCACTTTGGGGCTAGTCTTCCTAGAATAGGAAATGATGCCCTAACCCCCTAACCCTGGATCCATGTAAGGCAACCCACCTTTCCCTAGTCATTCAGGCAGGTCCCAGCTACAGCGCTGCAGGAAAGGTCCAGCTCATCTGTTGTAAGAGAGGTCACATGGAGAAGAACTACGGCAGCCTAGCCTTCAGTCAGCTCCAAGGCTTCTAGAACTTTCCAGCCCAGCCCAGCACCCATTGGATGTACTCACAGGAGTGAGTTCAGCAGAGACTACAGGGGCAGAGGTGCCCTTGTTTGAGCCCAGTCAATCATAGAACACAAGAGAGAGCACATGGGATTGTTTGAGACTTACATACAGCAGACTGTTTCTTTTCACAGCAGTATATGCCATACAGCTGTGGTCTTCAGGTTTGTTTTCCAGTAAGAAAAATTACCCACTGCTCTGATGTAGACTGGTTTATATTCATGGACATTTGTTACCTTCTTAGGAGTCTCACCAGGCTTTAGTTTTCCATGATGGATGCATTTTAAGATTTTGTTTTCTGTGGGTCACCAAAGAATTTTGAAGGATTCAGGGCCCTCCTGTTATGAAATTATGGATACGATCTTATGACAATTGGAGTGATAAAAGAAAGTCCTTTTTTAAACTATTATATTTCATTTTAATAAGTCAGCATGTATTCGTTGTGTTTATTTATATCTATAGAACTATCTCCTCTCCTCCTCCCCAGTAAGCATGGAAGACAAGACAGAGAAGTACAGAGGAAAGGAGGGCAGACTCCAGGAAACAGTCCCTTCTCTGAGGAAATAGTCCATCTCCCCCATGTGGGGGCGGATGAGGCAGACCTGCAGGTAGGGACATCTCATACTTCTCTTGTATCTCAGGTGGCTACTGGCAGGATTTTCAGTCCAGAGCTTACCTTGCAGACAATGTTTTTTGAAGGCCATGGAGGTACAGGGTATGCACTTGCTGGAAGTTTATACATCTCAGGTGGGCTGTGTGTGCCTAGAAGTATGGCTTCCTGCTCACTCCACCCACAGTGGTCCACATTCAGCACAGGCCCATTGCCTGCACCTCTGGAGCTCCATGGAGCTAAGGACTTTTCTTCTCTGTGCAAAGAACATGGAGTGCAGCTCAGCCTCCCCACACACTCTCTTGTGTTTACCATGGCCTCACTGCCCAAGATCTCCAATCTGCTTTCATCTTCATACCAGCTCTTTCTGGATGACCTGAAACATAGGTATTTGCAGAGGAAAGTGAAGAACTTACCAGTTGCCCCAGCAGTCATAGCTAGACCAAGAGGGAGAGCCTGAGGTCACACCACGGGGCAAGTTCTGCTGCTCCTGCACCAGTCCAAGCTGCCCAACATATAGGGAGCTTCCTTTGCAGGATACCCACCGGGAGAAGATGATTCCATCTGGGCTCCACCACTGCCACTGGTGTGCAGGTGGAGGGGGAGGTCATAGAGTCTCACACTGGATGCAGTGCTGGGGTGGTCTCCATGTCCAGGCTGGGAGGGGATTGGCAGGCACTTCAGCTGGTCTGCTGGCCTTCCATCTTGAGTCTTGGTCCTCCCCCTATTTTCTGTACTGCTTCTTAGAGTACTCTCAAGTAGGAATTGAAGATGGGAATGGCCAGCTCACTGAAACTCTGCTGCTTTGAGTTGGCAGAGACCCTATGCTGTACCTTGCAGGGTAGGGAATGAGCACTACTAGTGGTGGGATCATTTGCTGCTGGGGCTTCAGGGTGATGTGGTGCCTTCCAGCTCAGATCTTTTGTAACCCAAGAGCAGTCCTGTGGCTAACCCATCATTGTACTTCTGGCCCTGCAGTGAGTCCCATATCCCTTTCTACATCCAACCCATGGACACCATCAACTCAGTCTGCTCAAAGTCTTTGTAGTCAGGGAGTGGCTTGCTATCAAGCTTTAGTTCATCCTCATGGTCATGTTCATCCATAGACCCTTCAAGATTTCCTCTAAAAAGCCTCTCTTGGTGGTGTTGAGGATGAGGACTTCAGTGAGTAGTTTTTTCACACTCTGTGGATATGTAAAAGGGAGTGATATAATATTCCACTCCATACCTCTTCCCACCACTCCTTGAATTTCTATCCATTGAAAGTCAGGGCCTGGGCCAGGAGTGTAGTTTAGTAGTGGAGCACTTGACTAGCATGTCTGAGACCCTGAGCTCAATCCCTAGCACTAAATAAAGATAGATAGATAGATAGATAGATAGATAGATAGATAGATAGATAGGTAGATAGATAAATTTAAAAGGTAGGGACTGACTGACAGGCATACAGATGACTTCCAGGCTCCACCCATCTAGCATGGGACCAGCCATCATACTTTTGGACCTGGAAGAGATCTGGGATAGCCACAGAAGGTATCCAACTTTTTCCCAAAGGTGAGCTTATTGCTGACACTAGGTTCAACTTGATGTTCAAGTCAGCATCCAAAAGCAGCCGTGAAGTCCAGTATATTCTGATGCTAAACAGCATACCAGACACTATCTGGTGGAATTTTCCTCAGTCCCTTTTCTCTTTCATGCTGCCATGAACCACTAGATACGCAAACACCTCTCTCTCACTAGCATAATCCATGTCCATATAAAGTGCTTCCTTAATCTCAGTCACCTCAAGTTTATAATGTTGGGGTGATCCAGGACTTCATGATGTGGACTTTGCAGGAGACTTGTTAAAAATATCCACTGCCACATCTGTCCCGATCCTGACTGGGGCACATCCTATGTGCTGGGCTAACTTCCCCTTGGCGAAGGCACCCATGGTGAAGGCTCCCTGGGCAATGGTAGTTGAGAAGCCAGTAGTTGCTGATATGGTATCCTAACAGAGAAGTCCCTACAGCATACTGGATTTACTGCTAATGATGCTAATCAACAATAATAACAAGCCGAATGAAAGAAGAAAAAGTGAGAACAAATAAAGAATAAAGGAAAAGCAAATAAAATGAAAAAAAAAAAGAAAAGCAATGAAAGAAATTATTCATTTACATTATAGTGTTTTGAACCTCTAGCATTTTTTTTTGATATTAGAATTTCCATCTTTCTGCTTACATTATGCATCTGTTCTTGTGTGCTACCTACATTTTTCATTAGTCTTTAGCCTACTAATCATAGTTATTTTATATTCCTACTATGATAATTTCAATATCCCTGCCATATATGTGACTTTATGATGTAGACTTTCGTGTCTGGCTTTGTTTATTTGGGATGATGTTTTTCAGATACATTCATGTCGCACAGATCACATTCATAAATGCATTCCTTTTTGCTGTTGTGTAGTATTCCATGGTACAACTTTAGCATACTTTGTATATCAGTCAGCAATTGATGGATATTGGATTTTTTTTAGGTTGGATAATTATAAATATAACCACTATAAACATTTACATACAAATATTTGTGTGGACATGTGTTATTATTTCTTTTGGATAAATACCTAGGAGTAAGACTGATGGGTCATAAGTTAAGGGAATGTTTAATTTTCTAAGAAACTGCCAAACTGTTTTCCTAGGTGGATGTACCATTTTGCATTGCCACAGCAATTAGTTCTAGTGGCTCAGGCTCTCTGCCTACCCCTTGGTATTGTCTTATTTTGTTGTTGTTGTTGTTGTTTTATTATTTTTATGTTGTTTTGTTATTTTTAAATTCTAGCTCTTCCAAGTGATATGTTTTGATTTTAATTCGACTTTACCTAAAATTTATAATAGTTAACATCATTTCCTTGTTCATCTGCCATCTGTCAGTCTTTTTTGGTGAAGTGACTATTCAGATATTTATCTATTAGGTTGTTTGATTTCTAAAATAAATAATATGTAAAAAATCTTATATATTTCATAAATAGACCCTTTTATTTTCTTCTAGAAGTCTGGGTTCATTATCAATTTATTACCTCTTGACCTCATCTTCTTTGATTGCTCTCTAGTCCCCTTAGATGTTTTTCCTTTGCTTGTTGGCACTGAGGCCTTGTCAGTAGATTATACTAGAGAGATTTCACAGGAGGAAAAGGCATTTGCTTCCTGGTTGTAGAAGACCTCCTCCATTGGCCCTCACAACACACACAGAGACTTCTTCCTCACATCAGTCAAAGCACTCACTGCACCCCCTGGCACTCCCCTGAGCAATTGTGTAGTAGAGTGGCCCATGAACAAGTTCTTGAGATAGATTTCAATCATATTCCACCACCACTGACTGCCAACCAAGGGACCACAGGCATGTTCTAACAAGGTTTAAGGACTTACTCCAGGGACAGGGGTAAGTCCTAATTTTTTGTACTCTGTTTCAGTCTTGAGGGTATTGGCTGCTCCTTATACCTGGTACACCTCCATTCTTTAGAGTTTATTTCTTATAAGACAACCCATGTTACTTTAATCCTCTATAAATTATGTTGACTTCCATCTGTTTTTATGATGTAAAATATTAATATAAGGTATCCTATGGATATCCACTATATTATGATCATTTATTAAAAGGATTATTTTCCATTTAATTCTCTTGGGCCCTTTGTCAAAAATCAATTGCCTATATGTGTGTGAGTCTATTCCTGGGATTTACATTCTATTGCATTGATCTATTTGTCTATTCATTGTTATCATATTATCTTCATTATTGTAATTTTATATAAAATCTTGAGGTCAAGTAGTGTTAATTCTTCAGTGTTCTTCTTTTTCAATATTGTTTTTGCCTTATTAAGTTCTTTGGTTTTACATGTAGAATTAGCTTATCAATTTCTTCCTCCAAAAGTGGAGGGGGGGGTGGGCGCTGGGGTTGTGGCTCAGTGGTAGAGCGCTTGCCTAGCATGTATGAGGCACTGGGTTCAATTCTCAGCACGGCTTATAAATAAACAAAATAAAGGTCCATTGACAACTAAAAAAAATTTTTTTAAAGATATAAAATGCCAAAAGGAAAAGAGTAAATTTAAGACAAAAAAAAAAAAAGTGTCTGTGAGGCTGTAATTGGTTGGGCAAACAGAATCCACAGATCAATTCTGAATGAACAGACATAGCAACAATATAAACGTCTGCGATTCATGAACATGATATAGCCCCCTTTTAATCACCTTGACTCTGATTTCTTTTTTCAATTTTTTTTTTTTAGTTTTTAGGATATACATATCTCACATCTTGTGTTAAGTATTAGGTATTAATTATTTCATGCTTTGTTGTTATGATACTTATAATTTTTTTTATTTTCAATATTTTGATTTTTGTTAAGTTTTGTATCATATGAGCTTACTTAATTTAGCTATTACTTCTAGGAGCTCTTTTGTAGACACCTGAGGATCCTCAACAGAGATTATCTGTAAATAAAAACAGATTTCTTTCTTCCTTTCCAATCTAAATGCCTTTTTCTCCCCATTTTTCTTCTCTGATTGTCTTAGGTAGCAACTCCATTTAAAAGGCTGAATAGGAATGATGAGAGAAGAAAGCTTTACTTTTTTCACAAACTTAAGATAAAAGCACCCAATCTTTCATTAGGACATAAGAAGTAGTAATATTTGCTCAGCTATAAGTTTGTCTTATGTGTCTTGTCAGATTATGAAAATTCTTGTTTATTCTAAATTTACTGAGAGCTTTTATCATGAATGGATCTTAAATTCTGCCTTTTGTGCATTTATTGAGATGGTCATATGGATTTTCTTTTTCAGATCTCCTAATACAGTGAATCATAATGCTTGGTTTTCTAATATTGAACCAAACTTGTATATAAGAGATTTACAGCCTTTATTTAACCTAAAAGTCCTACCCTTGGTTCCTAGGAAGGCAGCATTCAGATTAGTTATGAATATATAATCAGTTATTATTGGTTATGATTAGCTATGACACAGGCTTCAAGGTTCATTCATTCATTCCTTCAACAAGTATTTATTGAGGTCTACTATTCTCCTAAATTAGGTGACTAGGGAGATCTGTGGTTGGCTTTCTAATAAGATAATCTTGGCTCTACTAGTTTTTACTTACATGACCTTCAGCAAGTCATTTAACTCTTCAAAGCCTCTTTTTTTTTTTTAATCCATCAAACAGAAACAATGATCACACTTTCATATTCCCAGATACCCACAGGGCTCACTTCCTCACTTCTTTAAGTTCTATTCCCGTGGCACTGACTTGCAGAAGCCTTCCTTTACCACCCCGTGAAGTTATGGCCCTATCCTGCCCCCACCTCCTACCCCTGGATCTTAACCCAAACCCTTGGCCACAGTATGAATTCATAGTCTACTTATGACCCTTTCCATATGCAGACAGCCCCCAACTTACATTCTAATGGCTTGACTTACAAATTTTCAGCTTCACAATGATGGAAAAGTAATACACATTTAGTAGTAACTGAACTTAGAATTTTGAATTTTGACATCTTCCCAGGATAGCATTATGTGATTCAATACTCTTCCTCCCTGCTGAGCAGCAGTCAGCTGAAGGTCCTGTACAGCCACTCAGTCACAAGGGTGAACAGTGCAGTGTTGCTAAGTTATGATGTTCAATAAGTTAGGTATATTTAATACTTTTTTCTTTTTGGTATTGGGGATTGAACTCAGGGGTACTTTACCATTGAGCCACATCCCCAGTCCTTTTTAATTTCTATTTTGAGATAGGGTCTCACCAAGTTGCTGAAGCTGGCCTTGAACTTTTGATCCTCCTGCCACTTCCTGAGTCACTGGGATTACGGACATGTGCCACTGCACCCAAGTGAATACATTTTTGACTCATGAAATTTTGAGCATCTGAAACATTAGCTCCAAGAGTTCAGAGTTGTCTTCTGCTTTCAGCCCCAGCTTTTCAAAGCCTAGAATCATGCCCAAGATAGAGTTATCATCCAAGTATATGCTTGATGAAGAATATACTAAATGGCATATAAAGCATGTGAACCTATCTGGCTCAAAGTTGATGCTAATCAAACTTAACTATTAATATAAATATTGATTCATTTTGCTTTCTCAGACATGCTACAGTCATGAATCATCATGTCCCAGGAGGTGGCACACTCAGAGTATTTGAAGAGAGTAATGAATGGATTCTTTGCAAAAGGTGACTTGGAGTGGGAAGGGATTAAGGGAAACTGACAAGGGAAGATGATGCCCTTGGGGCTAGTGACAGAGCCCTTGTCACTGTTAGGTCTGAGAGGTAAGGAATTCAGCTGTGGCTGTAGGAGATTGCCCCCTTGTGAGAACTGCAGGCTTTGAAGGGGGATCACTGCCAGAAGGGACATAAACATCCCAACATTACTGCTCTCCAACCATGGGCTGAGCCCAGGAGACAGGCTGCAGGGGAACCCCAGCAAGGCACTCCATCAAAGCCAGCCTCTCAAGACAAACAGAGTAGCAAGGCACAGAATAGTTCCAGAGGAGGAAGGGGAAGGGTCCAGCTCATAACACACAAACCAACTGTATGAGTTAAAATTCTCAATAGCCAGAAAATTTTACAAAGTGCTACTTTTCTAGGCCATTTCCCAGAAACATCTTTTCATCCAATCCTTTCCCTGCCTGGCCTACTAGCTCCCCAAAGGCTGCTTGGCTGGGATGTATGCCTTGGGTGAAATGCTTTATTCCTCTAAGACCCTTATGAAGTCCAAATTCATATGAGAGTAGTATGCTCCCAGGCAATGTCCTGATTGTGGTCTTCTGATCTGCATCTCTTGCCATGCACAATAAAAGAGCTCTGAGCCCAGCAGCCTCCCGTGTTCACGCTGGGGTACAGTATGTCTGTGTATTGTTAAGCAGCTGCCACAGTTTCCCCCAGAGGTTGCTACATTTCAGAGTGGGATGAGGTAATGGGGATATTTAGCCCAAGTTAAGCTTGTAAAAGTGCTTTGGGAATCTTTGGAATGAAAAGAACTGTGCATACCCAAAGAGTTTGTTATTAATTAAACAATGTATGCCCAGAGTTGGAAAAAGAGCTCCGTTTGGGTGTCTCCCACCTAGTCAAAATGACTACTTCTTTGCACAGACAAGATTCATCTGAGAACTGGAATGTAATAAAATAAATTGCAGGCAGTGATTAGAAGTAGAAAAATTTTAGATAATTTCCCTACTTACAAGATGGGAATATTGATGATTGTTACATCATCCAAGATCAGAAAAGGGTGTCGTGGCAGTAATGCGTGTGAATGAGTTTATGAGGCATTCTTTTGAGGTGTCAGATAAGCTTCTTGGAATTGTGGTTAGATGGTTGTAAGGGTCCTTCTAATGCAAGAGCTATCCTCCTGGAAACTTAAGGCAACTTCTCCCTCTCTCTGGGTTACATCTTGGAACACAGCCAGGCATGACTCAATTAATTGAGGGGACTGAGGATCTTCCAAAGAGTTGAACTGAGGAGGGGCCAGGACCTTAAAACCAGTTCTTCCCTCCTGGGGGGGGGGGGGGACAGGTGGTAGGCAGCTTGACCCAGCTGCTGATGCTTGGAATAAATCCAGCCCAGCAGGCAGAGTTTAGCATCCAAGAGAGATGCAAGGAGACAGGCCAATAGTTGATTTCAGAGGGTCTAACAAGAAGTGTCTTCATGGGGTAGAACAGCTCAACCAGGAACATGGGACTGGCATACGCATGGACTCCAACCAGACAAGAGTCGCCACAGATGTTGTTCAGCAAGGACTGTGGCTTCCAACAAGGGACTTAGATTCCGGTCTTACACTGTAGAAGGAAGACTAATCATTGCAAGCCACAGACTGGGATAAGAGATAGGAAGTCCATAGAGAAAGACACCTATGGAATAGGCCCAAACTAGCAACAATTCCAAAATGTCTAGATAGAGTATATTTGGGAAAGGCATTCTGGTTGGAAGGACAGGTTTAAAACTGTCTTTATTTAGAACTTTACATAAGTTTCATAAAATAATAGCTTCCCATATTATAAATGTAATAATCACCAGGTACAATGGCATACAACTATAATTCCAGAGGCTCAAGAGGCTGAGACAGGAGGATCATAAGTTCAAAGCCAGCCTCAGCAAATTAGCGAGACCCTAAGCAACTTAGTGAGACTCTGTCTCTAAATAAAATATTTAAAAGGGCTGGGAATGTGGCTCAGTGCTTAAGCACCCCTGGGTTCAAACCCCAATGTTGAAAAGAAAAATAAAAGTAATAATCATGGAAGAAAAAGAATTAGAGCCCCCCCTCCCCTTCCTCTCTCTCTCTCTCTCTCTCTCTCTCTCTCTCTCTCTTTCTCTCACTCTCTCTTCTGTCTCTCTCTCTCTCTCTCTCTCTCTCTCTTTCTCTCTCTCTCACACACACACACAAAGGCATGCACACATGGGTCACCTTCATGAACTAACACTGGCCCCAAACTAGACATCAGAATTAAAATGCAAAATTAGTGTGGATAAGCAAGCAGCAAGACTGTGGTCCATAGGTCAGTTCAGTCAACTCAGCCAAACACTGGGTGGTACCTAAAAGTCCCATCCTAATACACTCCTTATATTTCTGAAGTTCACTCCTGAATAGTCCTTTTGGACCCACATGTACAATACAAATGAAGAGTCTTATAGAATTAACATTTCAGCATTCCCAAGGACACAGTATCATGTATATCACAAGAGCACAGGTCTATGCATACCATAAGTGATTAATAAATATCTGAAATTATATACTTAATCAGAATAATGCACTGAGGATACTTCCCATCCAATATATTGACATTGTAAGGGAATTCTTATGAACCAAAGATAGGAATGCAATCCATCAAATTCCAGGCGACAGCCATTTAGAAATGAAAATAATTTGAGAATGCAACAAAATGTGTTTCTCTCCATGAAACAATAAAGAGAATTCAAATCCAGAGACCTCATCTCTCCCACCGTACCATGTTCTGTATGTGAGACTGTAGCCCTCCACACCATTACACATTTTCTGAGCTTTTCCCCATAGTGTTTGAAAAACCGAGCATCAAGGATGTGATTAATATCCATTGCCAGCCTGGCAGAGGCACTCCATAAAGGCAGCTCTAAACAAGGCGGCTCTGGCCCCGTGCTGTGCAGATTTCAGGGATCTATCCTGAGTGTCAACTAAATTCATCTTGACCTTAGAACAGATGTTTCCACTTAATTTTTCAGAGTCATAGATGGTAATCAACTTACAGCAAATCTTTGTCTCAGACACAGCCACCTGGCCTCCCAAAGCAAAACTCACAGAATTTCAGCCAATCTCTGGGCAGAAAAGTTTGAGAAAGGCAGAGAAATGGAATGCTTTGTAAGTGCCAGTCATTGTAGGTACACAGAAAGAAAAATTGATTTAGATGAGAAAGATTGAAAGATACGTTCTGTAATCAAGGACCTTAGAGGCCAAACAGGATTTGTGCTTCAGGATCCCCTCAGGAGATAAAACTCAGACTTTCAGAGATGCAGTTCCTCAGATTTTAACATGCATACAAAACACCTGTGGTCTTGTTAAAACACAGATTCGGATTTAGTGGTGGATCTTGCATTTCTAAAAGTACCCCAGATAGTGCCGATGCTGCAAATCCAAAGGCCATATTTTTGGATAGCAAGGCCCTGTGCTGCCACAGTCTTCCGAACTGAGTTCCACAGATAAATCATCAACTCTGGAAGGTCACTGCCCCAGACGCCATGGGGACTTTAAGGCCAAAAAAGAACTTGATCCTCATCAGGTCATCCGGGGGACATGGACCTCTTATCCCTTGTCGATGCAAAGTAAATCTACATCCTCTCTTTCTCTTTTTATCTGATGAGAACTCTAGAGAACCCGTCATGTAGATTCAGAGTGTTTTGCAATTGTGATTAAGAGAAGGATGATTTCAAATGTGGAAAAAAAAAAAAAATCATGCCCGTTTCTTAGGAAATTTTTAATTAATGTTCCTCAATTTATTGGCTTTTTGGCTTCAACAACATTGTCACGGCTACCCTTTTTTTTAAATATTTATTTATTTGCTTTAGTTGTACACAATGCGTTTTATTTTTACGTGGTGCTGAGGATCCAACCTGGGCCGTGCAAGTACTAGGCGAGCGCTCTACCGCTGAGCCACAACCCCAGCCCCATGACTACCCTTTTGACATAGGAATAAATAGTCGGATTTTGGCCAGAATTGGTACATGTTGAGCTCTGTGCCTCTGCCATAGTCTGCCCTCAGATTTCCTTGAGATGAGTGGTGTATATTTTTGAGCTCAGGCTAGGACTGCTGGCTGTGCTTACAGACCTACATGGGACTGAGCCCAGACCTGGGACCCATCAGAATAGCCATGGTAAAGCAAAGGAACAATCAACCAATGAATGTGGCTAACGAGGATTGCCTACTTGGATAAGAATAAGCCTCAAATCCCAGGGCTAAAATCATGGTGACGTATAATTGCTTAGTCCATTTCCTCAAGGGTGCAACCATGTCTCCTAGCTAAACGCTTTCCTTTTCCTGCTGCAACAATTCAGAATATCGTATCTCCTTATCATGGCATTTTCCTAAGAGTCAAAATTGAATACTTTTTCATTGTTGCCATAAAGTGGAAAAATGATTCTTTCCAAAAAAGCTTGCTGTTATTTATGGATGGAATATAGGATTTACCAGAATCAAGCTAATAGAATCCACCGAGTAGCTCATCCCCCCACTATAGGCATGACTAATACTTAAACCAGATTATTAAGACTTCTTATGCTATTTTTAATAAGCATTAGAGAAAAGAATTCCATAACCTCCCTAAAGAATGTCACTTATAGTTAAAAGCATTTGCAGTCAGGAAATTCTTCTGCCACCTGACTATTTCTTTGTGCTAAGACTTGTAAAAGAAAAAAGGAAACAAAAGGTCACAACCCAACTACCATGAATTCCACTTTCAATGACACACCTGTTCATGCACATCTTTCATAGCATATTCCCTGTGGTCCTAGAACAAAATGACAAAACCACTACTCAGTACCACAAACAAACCCTGGGGAGTGAAGCCAGCAAGTTCCTGGTACTAATAGTTTCCAGGCATTCCTTTTTGACCAGTATCAATAAAATGTGTTTTTAAAAATTCTATATGTTTATACTGAACACATTTAGAGAAAAGATATAGACCTGTTCTGCCCAATAGTTGTTCACATATAAATCTAAAATCATTAAAATTAAATTATAAGAACACTTTAATTCTTCAATCACATCCTTCATATTTTAAGTGTTTAGTTGTTATGAATGGCTAGTAGGTGTCCTATATTAAACAGCACAGTCTGAGAACATTTCCATCATTGCAGAATGTTCTAGTGGAGAAAAATGATCTGAAAGTATACACATCAGATTAACTGCAAGAGCTATCTCTAGAAATTGATATCAGAGGATGGTAGAAAGAGTTTTTGCATATTTTTTTTTAGTTTATATGCTTTCCTAGTTCATATTCTGTACTCTTTCCCCTCTTTTCCATGGAATGTGTTATGATTTGAATCTGGAATATCTTCCAAAGAGCTCATGTGTTGAAAGCATGGTTCCCAGTGTAGCAATGTCCAGAGGTAGGGTTTTTAGACAATGATTGCATTATGAAGGCTTAAACCTCATCAGTGAATTAATCCATTGATAACTGAATGGCCTACTGTGAGGTGGGACCTATTTGCAGGATCACTGGGGGCATGCCTTGAAAGGGTGAATCTTCCCCCTAGCCCTTCCTCTCTCTCTTGCTTCCTGGTTGCCAAGAACAGAGCAAATTTCCTCTGCCATACCCTTCCATCTCTAAGTTTCCGACTTGTAGCCTGCTGACCATGGACTGAACCTTTGAAACCATGAGCCTAAATAAACTTGTCCTCCTCCTACTTGTTCTTGCCAGGTATTTTGGTCACAGTGACAAAAAGCTGACTAATCCAGAGTGTGATGTACTTTTTAAAACATGAACATCATGGAAAATTTGAAGTGTTGGCTTGAAATCTAATTTTAAATTAAATGTGTTTAAGGGCCACATTTGGTCAATGTGTCCTGTTTCTTTGTGTACATTTAGGAACAACGTTCTTATTAAGTAGATATGGAATATATTCGTGGGAGCACTGGTCCATGAACAAAGAAAAATCGTTCTCCCTGTTTTTATTTTTTCATTTCCACTTTATAGATAAAGTAATGGAGGAACGTAACTTTTGAAAATAACATTTACTGACTGAAATTTAGCTTAATTTAACAAACATTTATTGAGTGTCTATTAGGGTCAAGCCCTGTGTTACAGTAAAAGAATGAATGTGACACTCAAGGATTTATAGTCTAGTGGAATGTAAGTCTACAAATAGATTATTCCAAACCAGAGAGCTAAGTACAAGATGGAGGTATATTCAGCCAAGGATTTGGGAATTCAATGAGATCAATTAGCCCAGCCCTCCAGGTTGGAAATATCATCACGAGAAAAGGATGAGAACATACTAAGTAAAGAAGGAATTCAGGGAGAGGACACTTACTTGGAAAATAACATAGCAAAGGCAGGGGCTTAAACCATAAGGGAGGTTGTGCAGATCCCCAGGGGTCCCAGTGGAACAAGCCAACCTTTGGCTGAGAGGCTTATGCTCTATGTGACTTGAGAAAGGGCTGCACACTGTACTGTCCATGGAGAGGATTTCAGGAGAAGGGCCACGATTCAACTCCAAACAGACAGTCCCAGGTCTGAATTCTGCTTCTCAGCTAGTTAAATATGTAAGACACCCAAATTATTCGGGCCTCCTTTCTCCCTGAACAAAATATCTAATAATAAACAACTGGTAAGATGGAATGAGGATCAGATGAGGTAAGGCACACCCACTGCTGACCCTGATGCCCTATAATGCTCTATTATCTTCATCTCAATTTTATCGTCATTAATAAATTGCTAATATCAACATCATTGCTAAACTGCCTTATTCAGAACCCTTTTTACTGGATTTGTCCCTAGCCAAGGATAATCACAGTACCTGTTTCCATCACTAAAAAAATTCTGAAATAAGCACTGTTTTCCCATTTGGTAAAAGGGAAGCTAATGCTTGAAAAGGTAGAGTAACTTTCCTGGGATTCCACACTCTCATGGAAACTCAGAATTCGACCAGCGTGGCAAAGCTGCAAAGCCTGTCTGTTAACCTCTCTCCTCCATTCTTCTCCAAGGAAATAACCAAGTGTCTATGTGATGTGCCTGCCCATCCACTTTTCAGAAAAGTTTTGGCAAATAATTGAACAAAGAATTAGCACTCAAAATCTTGTTAAGAATGGCACACAGGACTCTGTTTTGATAAATCACAGTTTCTCTTTGTAACATGCCTACACAGCTTTATTCTTTTTCTAATGGTAAAAAGTCCTGATTTCAACAGGGCCCCAGTCCTCTCTGCTTCAGCAAGCCTGGGCAGATTTCTGCTCACCCCTTCCAGCCTGCAGGGGCTTCCAGTAACTGCAAGATGACTCCAGCAGAAGGGCCACAGATCCAACTGCAGACATTTACATTCTGATCATGGAATCATTTAAATAATAATCACTTGAATGGCAGTTGCATGCTGTTTCTCCATTCAATAGTAGGTATATCTTCAGACCCCTACTTCCCACTGAAGGCAATATCCCAGGTATGGCCACACCAAGGAGCTGACAGTCTGTCAGGCCACACAGTCTACAACAACCCTCTGAGTCTCAAGATGAGCTAAAATATACACCCTGCCCACTCCACTCCTCCTCCATTCCTTCAATGCCTGGCTCTATTCCCTCCCAGAGGCCCTCCAGTTCTGGCCAGTTTCTTGATTAGAGAGGGAACAGAGAGAGCCACAAGCTGGGAAAGACATTTTTAATCATTTACCAGATTCCTTTGAACTTTGACATGAGTCCCCTCAAGGTGTGCTTCAAATTTAGAGTGGAAGTCACCAAGAGAAGCTGTCTGAGATAATCCAAACCAGAGTGGCAGTGACCAGAGTTGCATGTGTGTGTCAGCCAGACCCCAAGCCCTGTCTGGCTGACACAGACATTATGCATGGACAGGGGTCTATATTTGAGGCAGTTCTCTCTAAGCTGAGACTGTAACTTTGCTACTGTGCAGTGTGAGAACCAAGTGGGCACTCCCCTCAGGTCCCTATTGGGACTAATGCTTCTGGGAACCCCAAAACTTTTGAGTTTCTCTTCTGCAAGCATAAAATTTTGGTTATCTTTCTTAATATTGTTATTGCTTAATATTTAGTACTAAAAATTACTCAGAGTCACTAAGCATCACATTTAACATTCACAAAAATTCTTGCAAGGAAGGTGTTGGTTAAGCATCACTGGTCAAAAAATATGAACTCCGAAATGCCCCCAAATTTGAAGGACCAGAATGATGCCACATGGGAAAAATTCCAGAACTGATCTCATGTGTCCGGTCACAGTCAAAACACAGGGTTCACTAAAAATATTCTATAGAATTACATTCAGCTGGGTGCAGTAGCACATGCTTGTAATCCCAGCAGCTCAGGAGGCTGATGGCAGGAGGATAGCAAGTTGAAAGTCAGCCTCAGCAATTTAGCGAGGCCCTGAGTAACTTAGTGAGACCCTGTCTCTATATAAAAAATAAAAAGGGCTGGGGGTGTGGCTCAAAAGAAAAACACCCCAGAGTTCAAGCCCCAATACCAAGAGGAAAAAAAAAAATTACATTCAGACTGTGTATAAGGTATCTATGAAATGTAAATGAATCTTGATGTTAGACTTGGGTCATAACTCCCAGGTATCTCATTATGTATATGCAAATATGCCAACAATTAAAAAAATTTAAATCTGAAACTCAAAATATTTCTCATCCCAAGCATTTCCAATAATGGATACTCAACCTGTATCATCATGGGTCACTATACAAATTATGAAATTGAGGCTTAGAGAAATTAAATTGCAGCAATGCAAGGTAGGACAGGGATTACTAAAACATGTTCTGATTATTAGGAAATAAGGACTGGAGAGCAGAAACCTGTGTTTAAAGGAAAAGATGTTAATTGCCTGTAAGTGACATCTGGGCAATTAGCCCTCATGTTGAACCGATCTTAATTTCCTCTGGGCCACAAATCTCCCTTCAGGAAAATGGGACTCAGGACTCTGCCCAATAAAGACCGCCTCGCTAATTAATTGACTCATCTATATCCCCTAGGTGCAAGGTAAAGCACTTACATCTATCTGCTCCATGTTACAAAGAACGCTGTGTGGAGTGCATGCTGGTGCTCACATGGGTTAAAACGCAATATCTCTTTAATGAGCACTCAGGCAGAGCGTGGGACTGTCTGCAAAGCAAATTTAAATGATGATGGGGGAAGCTGAAGAGAACACATCTCTTTAGGAAAAACAATGAGGTCTTTGTCTAATTGCTCATTTATCACAGATTTTTATCTCAGTCTGCCAACAAGTGAAAAGGAAAAGGTGGCAACGGGTTAGCCCTGTTGATCTGCAAGTTTAACCAGCATGTGCTTCTAATGAAGCCAAGACTTTCTGCTAACTGAATGTTCTATCACCTCCCCTAATTGAAAAGTAATAAAAACGTCACAAACAGCGTCAATTAGCCATTGAAGGGCTGTTTTCCTCTTATTTACCTTTTAAGACATCAGGTGGTTTTAGAAAATATTCCAGGCTCCTTCCCCGTTTCTCTACTCCCATAATATTTCTTTCAAAAGTGACAAGAAGAAACAGAATTGCTGGATTGGTGTCTGGTCATTAAATTCTTGTCAGAATCCATGACTTAGGTTAGGTCCAGACATTCAAACACAGATTGAGGGAGGAAAAAGGAAAAATAACTGCAAAATATGAGTGTTGGTTAATTATGATCTGAAAGTCAATAAAGTCATCTGATGGCAGATTTAGGGGAACTCATTAGAAAGTGGAATTCAATCACGGAGAACTGCAAGCCACTACAGCTCTGAAACCAGCTTCTTTCATTAGGGGTCTTCAAATGGGATGAGAGAAATGCCTCTGGGGTGTGCATTTTGCCCCCTCCCTGCAGCCTCCGGTGGAAGATCTGTAAAGCATTTGCAGAGGTAGTAAGTAAAGAAAAATATGCAGGTAGCCTGCACAAGCGATTTGTTTTTCATTTCATTTTTCCAAATGAAATCACAAAGGAAAAAATCAGCACACTTTTTTAAAAGCCTTTCAAACTTTAAGAGCCATAAGGATCCCACTGGAGGTGGAGTCCAGAGTGTTTGCTCAACAAGCATTAGGCACCTTAAAGTCACAGGTTGCAGGGAGTGAGCTGCATGCCCTGTGGAGTGTGACTATTCATAGGACACTGAGTAGTGTCAGACTGCTATAGATGTCTGTGAATGCCCTTTAAGAACCCTATAGGATATATTTGCTTAAATGTGGAATTAGCTCTGCCTGCCCTGGAATTTAAGTCTCCTGGAGAGATGCTATTAAAAGGGCAATGTTTACCTTTGCTTTCTCACTGCCAGAATACTCTCCTTTTGGGGGGACCTATGCTCCCTGCTCATTTGTCCTCATTGCTTAAGGTCATGCTCCTCAGTCTCTTAAAACTTACCCATCAATCTCTTATGTACCAAACACCCATCTTGCAACAAAGATGAAGCACATAACAGCCTTTGTTAACATTGTTAGAAAAATAAGAACTGTACATACCACCAACATCACTTACTCTTTCTGAGATAGTCCCTAAAAGAATAATGTCCAGATGATCTTGTAGGATAAATGTCCCCATTTAACAGACAAGGTCATCTGGTTTGAGATTCATAAAATTTGGTCACTATATGTACATCCAGATCCTCATACAACAAAAAAAAATAATAAAAAAGCAACAACAGAAAGAGCTGAACACAAAACTTTATGAAATTGGAGCATCTTCTAAAACAATTAGACCCAGAGAAAGGACAAGAAGGAAGGCAGCAAATAATAATGGTAAATTTGCACCACTGGGTTTGCTGACTTGGGTGCATTTCTATTGTTGAGTCCCTAGAAGTCAGGTTTTCTCTGCCTTAAAAATGGAAGAAATGGAATCACATATTTCTCAAAGCTGTTCCATCCGTAGTAGCTAGAAATCTTACAAATCAAGATGAAATATATGGACCCCCAAATGGAAGGGAAAAAAAGGTGGGGGAGGACAAAGGCATTCAAAAAAGAAATGCATGCAAATGTCCAAAACCCATTAAAAGAGAAAAGAATTCAACTTTATTAATACTCAAATACAAATGAAACAACTACAAGTTGTAATTTTTCATCTATTGTTAACATCCAACATTAATGAGGGTTGGTAAAAAGGGTACAGCAGTTTGCTGGTTAGTGGAGGTTTAAATGCTAAACAAACTTTTTATGAAGCAATTTTTTAATCAAGGACATAAAAATGTTTATATCCTTGGGCCTGGTTAATTCTCCTAAAAATGTATCCTTAGAAAATAACCTGGGATGCATTTGAAGCTCAGAGCACAGAAAATGTCCATCACCTCCCACCCCCCAATACCCCCTTATCCCATTCCTTCACTCCTGTCCTTGTCCCTGTCTCCCTGGAGTGGCTGCCTTGCCCTGAAAGGGCTATGGTGAGCCCCATTGCTCTAGCTCCCTCCCCCATCCAGAGAGCAGATCACTCTTTTCAAACACACTGACAGAATCCAGATGTTCTCCTGACCTCCTTATGGTCTAACCTCATGTCCAGTCCTTGCTCCTTTAACCTAAGGGCTATTAGCAGGTTTCTGCCTGTAACTCTGCCACTTACTCTGTCTGCACACTGCTCTTCTTCCGCTTAGGGTGAGTCATGAGTTCCCCTTTTCTCTCAATTCATTCTCATCTAACAGAAATTCTTGGAGATCTGGTGTATACATTTCTGCCTTCCCAAGCGTCAGCACTGGTACAGCTTTTTTCTCTTATTTTTATGTCTATCGGTCATTTTAATGGGAATCTGGAAGGAGAGGAATTAGACACTTGTGCTGACATCACATTCTTACCCAGAAATCCTGGGTTGTTTTTCTAAAACAAAAGAAAACTCAAAGGCAGAAAAAGGCAAGGCAGAAAGGAGGAGGGAGGAGGAGAGCCAGGGACAGAAGGGGATATCCATTTGTGTAACCTCCCTTCATAATTTAGATAACTCCCTGCAAGTTTACTTATTAATGTGAATTATTTTAAGCAGTTTGCCATTTGCCTAAGATGTTAATGGACAGGAATTTTTTGTTATTGTTGGAGGCCAGGATTAGGAGATTAGGAGCAGAAAGGAAAATAAGCATGGGTGGCAGACTTCCGGTGGAAGAACAGATAACCTGCAATACTCCTCTCCTGGGTGAGGCTGGTTTGCCATTCAGGACTTCTAGAATCCAGAGTCAAGATCATTGGCATACAAGGAAAGCATGAAGTGAGGGAAGTATATCAAAAAGTGGAAGGAAGGATGGAAAAATCTAATTTGTTCTCTCTGCAATTTTGTCCACAACCCCTGTGGCAGGAACTGCCTCATTTGCAATCTCTGAATAAAAAGTTCACCCTGCTGAATTGCTTTGGGACCTTTGGCTACACGAAATCCATTTCCACATGGAATGCTTAATTCAACTGGCTATTTCAAAAGTGAATATTAGGCAAATGCCTTTGAAGTAATGGATAGATTTGACAGAATACAGCCATAATATTTCAGTGACAGAGCTGGCATCCCAAAACCTCTTAGACGATACTGAACTACAGAGTTACAGCAATTGTATATAATACCCATTGAAAGTCCACAAATCTCTTCCCATCTTTGATGTAGCAAATATTTGATCTTCACTGGATGGTCTTTGGTTCAATACAGCACATCATAGTAAAGACACCCATGCAGACATGGAAAATTCAGGGTTTATTTTGCCATTATTTTCACATCATTGATAAACCTCACAAAATTGTCATTTGGTTTCTACAAAAGTCTTGCTATAACATTAATTGAATTTGTGTGTGTGTGTGTGTGTGTGTGTGTGTGTGTGTAAGAAATATGTCTTAAAACCAGGATGATTTTAACTGGGAAAATGCTTGAGAGAAGAAAAAGAAAAAGCTGATCAAGGAAATTCTGTTGATGTTTAACAGCTGTTTCATGGGTACATATCTTATATTTTTTAGACCACAATTAAATGTGATTTTAATAATCATTTGGTATTTAAATAATATACTATGATTGTCATATGGAATTTTAATTAAATGCACATTTTCTTCTAAAATATGAAGCGTTACCACTGTGAAAAGACCTTTTCTCTCCTAAGAACATTTTTTAAAGTAATGCTCCCTATGATTCAGTAAACAAAAAATTCTTTTTGCAATATTATTTACCCTTCTACATTAATCCAGCATTTGATGAGTCTTGAGGGAATGAAAGGCAAGAATTTAAAACTAAGTAAGTATTCTCATAATCTCCTAATGAGGATAATGAAAACAGCACACAGAAGGATATGTTTAAGATAAAACACACTTCAAGTAAATAGCATATAAGAAGCAGAAGTTCCTTCCATTCTGTCTGGTTCCGGGCATTTCCTGCATGCCATGTTTGTAAAGCAGTCACATTCCATCTTCTTCACCTTTGTTCTCATTTTCTTTAAGAAACTTTATATCTCCTGTTCCCCCACCTCCCCACCCCCAGCATCCAAAGGCTAAGAACTTAGATCTTATTTAAAAGTAAGCTTGTGACTATAACGGTTCAACTCACCATCCCCGCTTTCCGCAGACTTCCTCCAGAACATTTCAGTGTTTGGTGCTCACGAAATTTGCATTTTAAAGACTCCCTTCCTTACTATATTTGTAGGTTGTTTTTAAAGGATCACTTTTTATGATTTATACTGTCTGTGCACCTATTTTTACCTCTGTACGCAAAATGCCAGTTGGACATGAACACTAACCATGACGGGGCTAGGACTTAAGGATTAGTGTTCATGAACTGAAAATCTGATCAAGTCAATGGTGTTTTAAAAATAAAAAACAAAAATGTGCAACCCTTTCCCATCATCCAGAGACAGTGGTACTAGCATCTGCCTTTTCTTTTTGTCCCTGTGTTTGTTTTCCATCATCCTGAGAGTCTAAGAACCCTCCCTTTAGAAACATGTTAACCACATTTGAGCCCAGTTCAGGGTGAAGGACAGTTTGCCATGCAAGTGAATATAAGACAACTTCTAGTTGCTTTTTAAAGCCAAGGGTTAGCAAAATACAGGGGAACCACTGAGCTCTTCTTATTATGAAAATGCCAGCAAGTTTTTCTCAAATATATTTGACCTTTAAAAGCCATCAGTACGTCAGCTGGGCTTCTAATATTCTTGGTCATTGTTTTCTAGCAATAAAAAACTATATTTTCTCCTGAGAAATTGGAGGAATTATATAAGGCATAATTGATTGATTTTTCTGTCCTCTGGTTTTAAGCCCCCTAGGGAGAGAGTATATAGGTTAAACAGAAGATAACAGAGCTAACAGTTGATCACAAACTCTGTACAGATACTGTTCCACAGTTTGGGTCTTAAGTGTCCCTCAAAGGCCCATGTCTTAAGGGCTTGGTCCCCAGTCTGTGGTGCTCTTGGGAGGTGGAGGCATCTTTAGGAGGTGAGGCCTAGTGGGTGGACTTGTAGCCAGGGGTGGGGGTTGGGGGTTGCCCTAGAAGGGGAGTATAGGATCCAGGTCTCTTCCAGCATTTTATTGTTTCCTGGCCTGGAGGTGAGTAGCTTTGTTTCACCACAGGCTACCTGCCATGATGTGCTGCCTCGCCACCATCCAAAAGTAAAAATAACAGGGACTGGAACTTCCAAAACTGTAAGCCAAAATGAACCTTTTCTCTTTTGTAAATTGATTTTCTCAGGTATTTGTTATAGTGACAGAAGCTGACTAACACATACTGTGTAGATAATCTCAGTGGGACTATCTAATTGGAATTACGAATTACCACCCAATCTCTCTCCTACAGTGGGATCCATAAGGCATTTCTGAAAGAAGGGAGAAGCTACAGAAGCTTCACCTGGTTGGGAAGGGATTCCTTGAGCTTCAGGTTAGATAAGAGAATGTCTCTTCCTATGACAGGCTAAGCTGATGAGAAATTGATATCTGTGAGGCAGAGAAAGGTTTTAAATTTAGCCATGAAATTGAGAAGACGGAGCAGATGCCATCGAGTGAGGTATGAACCAAGGACCAGAATGCCAAGAGACAAGATCATGAAGTTCCATGCCGGAGCTCCCCAGAGTGTAAGCCAGGGTCCTCTGTGACACCTTGAAACTACCATCCTGATCACCTGGACAGAGGACCACGAAGAGATATGGAGGTGGAGTCCAAAAGGCAGCAGCAAATACTGAAAGGCAGGGGTAGAGAGGTATCTCTGGTACCTGAAAGGACCACAGAACTATATTTGTAGCATGGGAAGATGATGCATAGCTGTGAAAAGAGAGTCAAGTAGACTCCCTATTCCAGCAGACTCTTCTACTGCTTAGTTGGGAAAATATGTTTATAAAAGGGACAAAAATATTGGAATGAAGTCTACGATACCCTTCTTCTTAACCTGTAGTCAAATTGCTTATACTCTATAGGACCCTCTGCATAAAACAAAACTTCCCAATTATTTTCAATACAGCCATCTGAGTTACAAACAACTGATAAGTGTTGGCACCCACATTAAACCAATTTGCCATCTATGCCTCACTCTGTCCTTTGACATGCAGGAAAATAGCTCTTGCATCTTTATTACTTCCATCTACTGGCAGCTCATAGGAGCCAAGTGTTTTCATTTTCAGGAACCTTGTGAGATAGTTAAGTGCAGTGACTACTAAGAGTTCAATTATATAAAGTTACAGTTAAATCAATTATATTAAAAGCAAGTAAGTTCTCAAAACTCATCTCTTCCTAATTATTTTACTATTATTAATGCTCTTGAGATTGTTTCTATTTATTTTATGGAAATGCCATAGAATGCTGTGCCACCACATTCTCTTCATCACTCTATGTTCAGTGACAACATTGGTAGTTTGAGATTGGCCAGGGTGTAAACAATGAAATAGTCGAGCACTATGAACTAGGGCTTTTCCCCACCAGAAGACATAATTACTAAACATTTTGCAGCACACTGCTAGAAAGAGTGGTACTTGGAGGTGTAGAGTAATTGCAGAAGTGGAAGGCAAACATTTGAAAAGATGTCATATGGTTGGAAGAATAGAGTGAGACTTTATGTGTAGATTGGCATTTATATGCTCATTTCTGTGTACTCCATGTGGGAAAATCAACAGAGTTTTCAGGATCAGTAAAAAGGTAAACAGTCAATGCTTCCAAAAGCACCATTAATCTTAGCATATGAAAAAGTATACCAATCAAAATCCCAATATCATTCATGTATGAAGACACAATTGTTGTAAAAATACTTTATATAAAACCAGCAACTTGAAGAAAAAAAAGAAAAAAAGAAAAAGTCCATCTCAACTGATGGATTTTTTTTGTAAACAGTCATGGAGAACCCTTGAGGTGTTTCTGAGGAGAAATGAATACATGCAGGTGGCCAGAAAAGGTATGGAAATTAATATAAATCAGCATAAAAGAGCTATAAGGAGACATGAAGAAGGGAGAGAGTGTTGATGGTATAAATAACAGATATATGGAAGATTTCAAAATCTGAATTTTTAGAACAAATATTAATGTGAATGGAAAAATCAAATTCATGGCATCACTTTAAAAAAATAAAATAAAATACTGTTTGCTAGATTAAACCATTGGATTTCGATTGTGTGCCATGCATGATTTTGAATCTAGGTCAAAAACTAAAACAGGAACCAAGCCAATAGAAGACCAGCTTTCACCCCTCTCACCAGGGCAACTAATTTTTCTTATTTTACATCAAATTTTCCATTTGAAGAATGAGCTTACTCTGTTTTCAAAAAAATGGGAAAATAATGAAGAAAAGAAAAACTAGGCTTCTATCTTTTAGTAGAAGCATGAATTTGTAACCAAAGTCATTATAAGAATATTATCTGGCATCATCATTGAAAATATTATTAAAAAATCCATTCTTAACACAACAGGTCAAAATTCTCTACCTAGTCATAAAAATCCCAAATAGTGTTATTCATCACTTATAAACATTTTAAGACATTGAAATATACTCTCTGATTAATACACTTTTTGCTATCTATTTATAACATTTGTTGATTTTTTAAAAAAGTTAAAATTAGGTGTAAAAGGCTGAACAAGAAGAAGGAGGCCAGGATGTATGGGGTCTTATACAATTTGACTTTACAGGTTCAGTTGAGGGTTGGCATGATTGGATCAACATTTAGAAAATGCATCCTGATTTAATATGGAGATAAGATTTAAGAATGCTAAGAATGTGATATGGGAAAACTAGCAGACTATTAAAATGGTCCAGATTTACTATGATGGTAATGTGGAGATATGCCAAAGTAGATAAAAGATGTACCTGGTGCTTTGGTTTAAATATATTTGTCCCCTCCACCTCTTTCAAACTCATGTTGAAATTTGATTTTCAATATAATGATGAAGAGAGGTGGTGGGACCTTTAAGAAATGAGTAGTTCCTTTTCAAGAGACTGTATTAATTCTCTGGGAAATCAGTTCTTACTCTCTTGGGACTTGTTATGGTTTAAATACTAGGTGTCCCCCAAAAGCTCATGTGTGAGACAATGCAAGAATGTTTAGAGGTAAAACAAGTGGCTTATGAGAACCTTAACCTAATCAGTGCATTAATCCTCTGATAGGGATTAACTGAGTAGTAACTAAAGACATGCAGGGTGTAGCTGGAGGTGATGGGTCATCAGGGGTATGCTTTATGGGTATATATTGCGGCACTGGAGAGTTTAGTGTCTCTCTCTCCCTCTCCCTGCCTTGGTACCATGTTCCCAGCTGCTTTCTTCCACCACACCCTTTCTCCATCATGTTCTGCCTCATCTCAGACCCCAAGGAATGGAGCTAGCCACATATGGACTGAGACTTCTGAAACCATGAGTGCCAAATAAACTTTTTCTCCTCTAATTGTTCTTGTCAGGCCTTTGTGTCATAGCAGCAAAAAAAAGTTGACTAGAACAGTTACCATGAGAGTGTCTTGTTATGAAGCATGTGTGCCTCTTGTGTTTTGTCCCTTTCTCACGTTCCCACTTGCCCTTCCACTTTCCACCATGAATTGAAGCAGCATGAGGACCTCACCAAACACCGGTTAAATGCAGCACTATGCTTTTGGACTTCCCAGTAAATTACCCAGTTTCCAGTATTCTGTGATAACAACAGAAAAATGACTAAAACATCTGGAAAGAAAAATGGGCAGAACTAGTCAAAAAGAAGGACATAGAAAGAATGACATAACCATGCAATTGAATGAGAGAACTGATTACAATAATTGAAATAGAAAATCCTAAAAGAATTTGGGGTGGAGGGGAATGGAGACTGTAAATTCAAATTTAATATGTCTTCAAGACATTGTTGGGGTACTCAAAAGGAAATTTCATTGTGTACATGTATAAGCATGTAACAACAAATCCCACCGTTAAGTGTAATTATAAAGCACCCATTTTGAAAAAGGAGATTTCAGGTAAACAATTGGGTATTATGCATTGGGACCTCAAAAAGAGAGAGCATTTCCACATTTTAGTCAGCTTTTTCACTACTGTGACTAAAAGATCTGACCAGAATAATTGTAGAGGAGAAAGTTCATTTAAGGGCTCACAGTTTCAGAGGTTTCATTCCATAGACAGGCTCCTGCTCTATTCCTTGGGCGTAAGATGAGGCTAAACATCAAGGCAGAAAAGTGTAGCAGAGAAAAGCGACTCACACAATGATCAGGAAAAAGAGAGAGACTCCACTGGCCAGGTACAAAACATATACCCTAAAGGCAAAGCCCAATGACCCACCTCCTCCAGCTACACCCTACCTACCTTCAGTTACCACTCAGTTAATCTTGTCAGGGGATTAATTCACTGATTGGGTTAAGGCTCTCATAACCCAATCATTTTACCTCTAAACCTTCTTGCATTATCTCACACATGAGCTTTTAGTGGACACCTAATATACAAACCATAACACCATAGTATATTCATATTCACATAACTTACCAATTAAAAGTATGCAATCATTACCAGAATTTTAGAACACATTTATCACCACAAAAAGAAACCCTTTACCTGTTAACATCCAGTTTTTCCCCCCACTCAATTCCCAGGCAATCAGTAATATTCTTTCTATGTCTATGAATTTGTTGTATTCTGAACATTTCATATAATTATTGCATATAAATTGAATAATAGAATATGTGGGTTTTGTGCCTGACATTTTCATTTAGCATTTTTTCGAAATTCATCCATATTCATTTCTTCATTCCTTTTTATAGCTGGATAATATCTCACTGTGTGGATATACTGGATATATCACATTATGCTTATCCATTCATCAGTTGATAGACATTTGGATTGCTTCCATCCTTTGACTATTATAAATAAGCTGATATAAACATTCATAAACAAGTTTTTGTGTAAACATATGTTCTTGTTTTTCTTGGGTATGTAGTTAAGAGTTTAATTTCTGGTCATATGATAACATTTAGCATTTCGAGGAACTGCTAAACTCTTCTCCACAGCATTTAAACCTTTTTAATTCTCATCAACAATTTATGAGGGTTTTAGTTTCTCTACATCCATGCCAACACTTGTTATTGTCCATTTTTTAAATTTTAGCTGTGCTAGTGAGTGTGAAGTAGTACCTTATTGTGCTTTTGAGTTTCATTTCCCAAATGATTAAAGATATTGAGCATATTTTCATGTGCTTATTTCCCATTGTATATCATCTGTCAAGAAATCTCTATTCAAATCTTTTTTTCATTTTTAAACTGAGTTCTTTCTTTTCATCTTTTCATTGTAAACATTATTTTTATATTCTGGCTACAAGTCCCATTATCAGATAGAAAATTTCTAATATGCTGTCTAATTCTGTGAGTTGTCTTTTTTTTTTTTTTTTTTTTTTTTTTTTTTTTTTTTTTGTGGTACGGGGGATTGAACTCAGGGGCACTCGACCACTGGGTCACATCCCCAGCCCTTTTTTGTATTTTACTTAGAGACAGGGTCTCACTGAGTTGCTAAGTGCCTCGCCATTGCTGAGGCTGGCTTTGAACTCGCGATCCTTCTGCCTCAGCCTCCCAAAGTGCTGGGATTACAGGCGTGCGCCACCGCGCCCGGCTTATCTTTTTATTTCTTGATAGCACACTTTGATTCACAAAATTTCTAGATTTGTTGAATTCAAATTCATTTTTCTTTGGTAGTTTGTTTCAGAATCATATCCTTGCCTACTCCAAGGTCACGCTGATTCATACTTTTTTTAAAAAAAAGTTTTATAGTTTCTGTTCTTACATCTGGGCTTTTTATCAGTTTTGAGTTAATTTTTTTATATAGTATGTAATAAGGATCCTACTTTATTCCTCTGCATGTGATTATCAAGTTGCCCAGCACTATCTGTTGAAAGAACTGTTTTCCCCATTAAATTATCATAGCACCCTTGATGAAAATTAATTGACCATAAATATAAGAGTTTGTGTTTTTCCTAATCCTATTCCATTGATCTGTATGTCTATTCTTATGTTAGTGCCACACTTTCTGTTTCATGGGAAATTTTAAAATCAGAAAGTATCAGTCCTCCAGCTGTGCATTTTTTCAGGATTGTTTTAGATATTCTAGTTTCTCACATCTCCCTCTGAATTTTAGGATCAGCTTATTGACTTCTGCAAAAATAAGAATAGTATGGCAGCTGGGATTTTTGCAAGAATTTTGTTGATTTTATAGATAAATTTTGGGATCATCATCTTAATAATATTAATTCTTCCAATCAGTGGACATGAAATGACTTTCCATTAGTCCTTCTTTCATTTGCTTCATCAATATTTTATAGTTTATAATATATATATTTTTCTTTTATATCAAAACTTACATCAAGACTTGTATTTCTTTTTTTTAAATTTAATCCTAAATATCTTATTATTTTTTATGTCACTTAAAGTGGAATTTAAAAAACTTTATTTTAGATTGTCTAATTAATAGTGCATAGACAAGCAATTTATTTTAATATTTAGATATTGGATGCTGTAATATTGCTGGTCTTGTTTATTGACCCTAAAGTGGTGGGTTGTTTTTTTCTGGATTTCTTAGTATTTTCTTTGTAACAGATGACACCATTGGAAAATAGAGGTAGTTTTTACTATTTACTTTCCTATCTGAATGTCTTTTTCAGCTTGTTTACATGCCCTGGTTTGAAGCTCCAATAAAATATTGAATAAGAATGATGAAAGCAGACGTTTTTGTCATTTCATTCTTCTTCACTTTGAAGAAGAATTTTTCTGGATTTAGAATTCTTGACAGCCTTTCTTTAAACCTTTTGACTACATAATCCCACTGCCTTCGGACCCCCATGATTTCTGATGAGAAATCAGCTCTCAGTCTTATCTCTCTTCTCTTGCTTTCAAAATTCTCTGTTTCTGGCTTTTGACAATTTGGCTATGATATATTTAGCTATGAACCTCTTTGAATTTTTTCTACCTGGAGTTCACTGTGTTTCTTGGATACAAAAATGTTTTATGAAGTTTGGTAAATTTTTGGCCATTATTTCTTCAGTCTTTTTTCCCCTTTCCCTCTTTCCTCTCCTTTTGAGACTCACATTATACATATATTATACTCTTCATGATATTCTACATTCTTTTTCTTTTTGTTCTTCATATGGTATAATATCAATTGGCTTCTCTTCAAATGTGTTGACTCTTTTCACTGTCTGTTCAAATATGCTATTGGTCCCCTCTTGTGAATTTTTCATTTATTTTACTTTTAAACTTCAGATTTTTTATATCATTTCTATCTTTTCATTGATATTTTATATTTGATGAGATATTATTCTCATACTTTCCTTTAGTTATTTAAACATATTTTAAAATAATAATTTATATCTTTGTCTAGTGAATGCAATATCTGGTGTTCCTAAGGGACTGTTTCTGTTGGCTGTTTTTTTCCCTAAGTGTCAACCATACTTTCTTCTTTCTTTCCATATCACATTTTTGTTGTTGTTGTTGGAAAGCTGGACATTTAAAAATACATATAATCTCATATGGCAACTTTGGAAAGAGTTTATTATTCTTGTTGTATATTATTGTTGGTCTTGATCTGATGTTTTTTTTAATTTATTTTTTAAATTTTTATTTATAGTAGTACGTATTACAGTTCATGCTATACATATATAGCATCTTTTTACACAAAACAGTTTGTATACAAAGTATATTCAAAGCATTCAAGTCTTCAATCATGCATTTAGAATAATGATTGATCTGATGTTTTATGGTAACTTCCCTAAATTAATTCTGTAAATCCAGCATTCTTTGTCATGTATGACACTGTAATCTCTGCCTACTTAATTTATTGGTAAACTGGAAAGTCATTTCCTTAAATGTCTGGAACTAATAAGTCTCTCAGACTTTGTTAAGGACCTCTGTATGGATATTGGGGTGTACATTCAATATTTAGTCATGCAAGTTAAAATTGTGCCTTTATTTCCTATTTGGGAAGGGCCTCATTGTGAGCCAGAATGGAGAGTTTAGGACCTTCTCAAATATTCCTGAGCATGCATACAGCTCTACATATGCACGTGGCTTCCTAATTCCCAAGAATATGTCAGAGCATTTCAAGATATCCTTTACAGAACTCACTATCCATGTTTTCCATTTAAACTTTTCTACTGAGCTTGCTATTTGCCCCCAAGTGTCTTCGCCTCTGGCAACTATGATGTTAAACAATTACTGCCCATCATTTTTGACAAATGTCTCCAGGGAGGAGGTTGTTGTACTAGGTGATCTCTTGGTTAAGGCTAATGAAGACAAGATTTGCATGTGGGGTTTTCTGGAAATTATCTGTGTCAGTCAATTTCATATTAATACAGCAAAATACTCAACACAGTCTACTTATGAAGTAAAGAGAGGTTTATTTGGGCTCATGGTTTTGGAGGTTCAAGTCAAATCAGGCAACCCTATTTGTTTAGGTCTCTAGTGAAGGTGGCAAATCATGGCAGGAGTGTGTGTTGGAGCAATTGCTAACATCATGAACCAGGAAGCAGAGAGAAACTGATAAGCAGGGCATCACGTCTCCTTCAAGGATATGCCTTCTGTAACCTAAGTACCTCTGTTCTACCATGTCCACAGGACCTACCACTACCGCTACTCTGGGCACCATCCCTTCAACACATAGGCTATTGAAGGACATTCATCCAAACTACAGCACTATCATATATATAGTCAAATAATGACAATGCTCTGAAAGGGGGGATCTCCAAAGATGTCTAACATTTTTCTGACCCCTGCAGAATCTGCTAGGATGCTCAATTTCCATTATTCTGAAAAAGTTAATTTAGAAATTTTTAAAAAATATTTTCAATATTTTTATGGAAAAGAAAATTTTCAGAAGTCTTTGACATTTTTAATAATCTCCTCCAGGTAATTTTAAATCATGAAACCTTTTGTACATATATGTGTTAATAATGGAATATTTCTCACAAATTTGTGAAATATTTAGCTTTGGTTATATAATCATACTATCATGTTTGCCTAATAACTAAAAAATAACTTTAAATGGACTTTATATTGGCAGGTATTCCAGGTCTTCTTTGGGTTTTAAGAGCAAAACTCTATAATCCTAAAGTGAATTTTATTTATTACAACTCCTCAAATATTTTGTAGGATCTATGGTAACAAATGAACAAAAGCAAACATAAAATAACAGTCATCTCTCATATGTTTTGAAATCTACTCTCAAAATTAATTAATTATTAGGATTTAAATACCAACTTTTTAAAAATGAGTATGGTCTGATAACTGAGGTGATTGTGCCCTTTGTAAATTAGATTAAATTCAGATTATTTTATTTGCCACATCTAACATTCAGGTTCCAGTGGACTTTTAGGGTTGTCTTCCTCTTTTTAATTACATCGAATCTGCTATGTAAAGATATATACTTTAAAATTTGATCCTGGATTTTAATCACACTCCTCACTTTACCACACTAATACTGGTTTGTGTTATTGATTTGGCGTCTTTCTTACCCACACGAACTTCCCTAAGATGCTTAAATTTTCATTCCATGAAAACATCTTTCACACTTTTACCTATGCTGAACACTAATAAGTAAGATTTACTTGTAAAATAATAATCTTATATTATACTAAGTCGGCTATAAAAAAAACATCTTACAAAGGAGCATTATAATATCCTTAAAAAGATGTAGGTGAGGCACATAGCTTAAGACCTTCTTATCTAAAAGGCTCTCTCATTCTAATCTTCAGGGCTTGACTTTCTCATTCATGTGGAAGTTTAGAGTCGCCATAGTTAAGGCATGGTGATTGATGGAGGGGTAAACCACCCTGGGAAGAAAAGAGCAACAGCATCTCCTGTTTCCTGCAGGCCAGGCCTCGTGCCAGACCTATATTCACATTGACACACTAATTCCTTACAAGTACACAGTCTGGATTGGTATGAGTGTTCCCGTTTTTAAATAGAGACACTGTTGTTGAAAGAAGTAAAATTGCACAAGTGCAGTAAATGGTAGGTACAAGAAAAGAACCAGGAACTTTTTTTTTACTTCATAGTCTTCTAGGACACCATACATGGGTAACCATCAATCTGCCAAAGGCAATGAAGAAGAGACAGAAGTATCTACACTTGCTGAAGTTCCATCGTGCCAAGTATTAGTCAGCATTTGACGTGTATTATCTCATTTTATCTTTTCAATGGCATTGCAAGGAGCCAGGAATATAGAGAAGTTAAATAACTTGATAAAATCATACTTTTAGAAAATGCCAGTCACATAAATTATGATCAATAAATATTTCATAAAGAGATAATGAAAGTAGAAGAAACTGGTACTAACTCAGATAGATTGTCGGCTACAGTGTCTGCCTCCCCAGATGACACATAACATAGAGCCACATAGCTGATTCTTATTTTCCCTCCCTTTCTTTCTTCCTTTCTTCCTTTCTTTCTTACCTCTACCTGTTAGAGAGCCAGACTCTGAAAGAATCAGATCCTTGCTCTGGTAGGAAAAGGAGATAAGGACAAGAAAGATATTGCAGTGCCCAGAGCAATAAGCCAGGATAAGAGTGTGAAAAACCCTACCAGGCAAAGACAGGGTACACATCAGGCAAAGTCCATGCATTCCTTCCACCTCCAGAGCCTCCAAAAACCCACTCTCTTATTAGTCCTAAATTCAACTGATGATTTCACAATAATCTTTCTACTTTCATGATCTCAAAAGATTAAAGATTTCAGGAAAGGTGGGAAGAGAACTTCAAAAGTTCTCCTCACAACTCTTTTGGATCAAAGGAATTTTATTTTCCTGGCACTGAAGAACTAAAGGTAAATAAAAAGGCACAATATTTTATAGGGTTCTTCATTGATTCTTTAAATGTTGAAGAAGAAAACAAATAACACTTCTGACTATTTAATTAAAGTGTATCTAAAATCAGTGCTCTGCTGTGTGAGCAGCACCTTCTCAGACTTGTTAATGAGTGGCTCAAAGCCAATGAAGAATAGTTTTACAAACGTTTCAATAATTACCAGTTAGCTGCCTACAGCCCCCTCCCCTAATCTCCAGAACATAAATGGTGGTTTAAAAAGCACAGTCACTTGATTTACCTGTAAAGATCATTCCAAAGGATAATGTTTTAATTTAAAACAACAGGTTTTGGTGAAGTAGTGATTTTTCAATAAGTAAAAATATAAGATAGGATAGTGAATATAGAATAGGATGGGGAAGAAACCAACAGAGAGTCAGAGACAAGAACTGTCCAAGCTGCCCCTGCCCATCCCTTTGGCTTGATTGAGATCACCCAGGCATACACTTTTTCCATCTTCTCTGTTTTTTTATGACAGTAATAGAGCAGTTTTAACACACAGCTTTCACACACACAGTTAGGTATGTGATGTGTTTCAGTTGACTAGTGTGTATCTGCCTCTCCATGAACCCTCTGCTTCCCAAACTATGAGAATGCCTGTCCCTCCTACATTGTGTCTTTGCTCTGGCCTTATCCCACTAGTGCATCAGAGCCTAATCCAATAACATCTTCATCCAGAAGTCTTAGCAAATAAGTCTTGTTCATTTGCTGAAAACCCTCAACCTCTGAAGACATAGGACATTCTCTGTCCCACTCACATAGTATGATCTGACCACTTTTATTCAATTCACATGCTTCCTTACTACAGGATTCAAATACAGACTCAACCTTCTCAACTCTTCTATTGACACTTTCCAGGGACTTAGGCTAGCATTCTGTGACTTAAGAACTCAAGGTTCTTTGTCACTGTGAGCTCAGAAAAGTGAATTGTTTATTAGGAATAACCGACAAAGTACTCATTTTTGAATGATGCCATTTTTGACAATTTATAGTCATGGCTGAAATGTTTGCAGTCCCATTTTATTTCAGGATGTCACGGTCTGGTTCCTCTTATCATACTTGTTTATATAACTAACTTTATGTATGAGACCCATTTTGGTAAGTCATTTTAAAAGTAAAAGGTTAAAATTTATGACAGATTTGAAAACTAACAGCTCTACTAAGAATCTATTCTATGCTATTTCTCTACCAGATGCTAAGGAAGCCAAGGAGTACAATACCTTGATGCATCTACAAATGCATCCATTGTGCTGAGGGTTTCCAACAACAATACCTGATATGAGATGAATTGTCTCCCCCAAATTCTTATGTCAACCTTCTAATCCCAACACCTCAGGACATGACTGTATTTGGAGATATGGGCTTTAAAGAGGTCATTAAATTAAAATGAGGTTATTAAGGTAACTACTAATCCAATCCAACTTTCACCCTTATTATAAGAATAGGTGATTAAGAAACAGACAGACATGGTGAAGACACAGGGAGATAACAGCCACCTATTAACCAACCCTGCTGACACCTTGATCTCCGACTTTCAGCCTCCAAACTTGTGAGAACAAAAAAAAATTTCAATTGTTGAAACCACCAAGTCTGTATTACTTTGTTATGGCAGCCCTAGCAAATGAAGAAGAGTCTTCTTTAAAGTTCAAAGTCAGTTGAGAGACTGAAATAGAAGTCAGTCGTGTTGCACTATGTTTATGACAGAGCTGATTAAAGACCATGTCTTTGGGACTGGGACTGGGACTCAGAGGTAGCAGTAGCACACTTGCCTGGCATGTGTGAAGCACTGGGTTCGATTCTCAGCACTACATAAAAATAAACAAAATAAAGATCTATCAAAAACTAAAAAAAAAAAAAAAAAAAAAAAAAAAAAAAAAAAAAGACCATGTCTTTTTTCTATGGCTCAATAAGTTTGCTAATATTTTCTTTCTAAATTAGACAAACTTTCCTATTCAGTTACAGGCATGATCATATAATTCAGACCATGGAAATCAGGTCCGTTATTATGTAGAATGCATGCTTCTCATAAACAGGAAGATCTGAAAGTGAAGGAAAACTGCCATCAAGATAGAACTGAGGGGTACAGAGAGAAGCCAGGAATGTTTCTAAAGAAGTTCCAAACTCAAACTCAAACTCAGTAAGGACAGAAAGTAAAAGTGAACCAGGGGACAGAAATCCAGGGGACAGGTAATTAAAGAATGAGGAAACTGCTGGTCCCGTTCTCTCCAGCCCTGCTTGTCTAAGGTCCTGCCACCGGATCCTTCTGGCATGGGACATGGAGAAATCAATGCCCATCTGTGGTAACAAATCCCACCAACCAAGGAAATATGAAGCAGTCCCATGGGCTGGCTCTAGCCCTACTCTATCAAGGTATGTCACTGGAATCTGGCCAAGGGACCCAGTACCTGGACCTCTCAAAACCCCTGGTATCAGACACACTGACCTGGAAATTGACTGTGGGCCCTAAGCAGTCCTATGACTTGACCACTGTCCCATTCTACATGAATCACAAAGATCCAAGTAAACATGAAACCATCAAGGGAAATTAATGACACTCTTAACAGCTGACCCTAAAGGAATAGATATCCATACACTGATTGACAAAAAATTTAAAATAATTGTCTTAAAGAAGCTCTATGATCTACAAAAGAACATGAATAGGCAGCTCAGTGACATGAGAAAACGAATCTGAGCAAAATAAGAAGTCTGATGAAGAAATAGTACTTTTATAAAAACATAAAAAAGAACAAACAAAAACCTGGAGCTGAGAATACAAAGTCTGACCTAAAAACTTCAATAAAAAGCTTGATCATCAGTCTCAGTCATGCAGAAGAAAGAATGATTGAACTAAAAAAAAAAAAAAAAAAAAAAAAAAAAAGTCATTTGAAACTATCTGATAATAGGGACAAAAAGAATGAATTGAAAAGAGTGAAATCAATTGTATGGGACCATCAAGTGCACAAACGTATGCATTTTGGGAGTTCTGAAAGAAATAGAGAGAGAAAAAGGGACAGAAAGGTTTTTTTAAATAAGTAATGATAGGAAACTTTCTAAATCTGAAAATAAGGGAATTAAACATCTATATTCATGATGCAAAAAATAAAAATAAGCTGAACAGCAAGAAATCTACAGATTCTATGCAATCTCTAACAAAATTCCAACACCATTTTTCACGGAACTAGAAAAGATAACCCTAAATTCATATAGAACTACAAAGACTTCAAATAGCCAAAATCTTGAACAAGAAGTACAAATGTACAGCATTACACCTTCTGATTTAAAATTATACTACATAGCTATAATATCAACAAAAAACAGACATGTAAACTAATGGAACTGAATAGAGCCCAGCAACGAACACATGCATACAACTTGTAGTCAACTGTTTTTTCAATGAGCACAAAAGCACAAGCAACAAAACCAAAAATACGCAAATAAGACTGCATTACACTTAAAATTTTAAGTGCAACAAAGGGGAAAAATCAACAAAGTAAGAAAAGAACTTACAGCATGGGAGAAAATGTCTGAAAATTATATATCTGTATCCAAAATATATAAAGAACTACTACAGCTCAATAGCAAGACAAAAAATAAATAAAAACGACAAAAAAAGCCCCTCAAATAACCCTATGAAAATTGAAGAAAGAGTCTGCATTTTTATTTTCTCAAAAGATAATATACAGGGCTGGGGTTGTGGCTCAGCGGTAGAGCGCTTGCCTAGCACGTGTGCGGCCCAGGTTCGACCCTCAGCACCACGTAAACATAAATGCATTGCATTGTGTACAACTAAAGCAAATAAATAAATATTTTTAAAAAGATAATACACAAATGTTTAATAGGTATCTGACAAGGTTCTCAACATCTCTAATCATCTGGGAAATACAAATTAAAACCATAATTAAATAACAACTCATACCTGTTAGAATAAAAGGTTAATGTTAGCAAGGATATGTAGAAAAGAAACCTTTATGTTTTTGTTAGGGGTGTAGATTGTTATTGCCGTTATAGTGTGTGGGTTCATACAGCACAGAAAATAGTAGGGATGCCTCTGAAAATATTAAAAATAGAACTGCCATATGACCCACTATTCCCACACATGGGTATTTATTCAAAAGAAAAAAATGTAGGACTCAGGTACCCACACTCCTATGTTCATTGCAGCATTATTCACAATAAACAAGATATGGAAACAACCTACATGTCCCTCAGTGGATGAATGGATAAAGAAAATGTGATTCATACACACAATGGAATATTGTTCAGCCTTTAAAATGGAGGAAATCCTGCCATTTGCAAAATCGTGGATGGATCTAGAGGACATGCTGCCAGGGTAAATGAGTCAGACACAGAAAGACAAGGCATGGTCTCACCTCTAAAATGTAATGTAAAATAGTCAAACTCATTGAAGGAGAGAAGAAGAAGGTCGTTGCCAGGAGCTGGGGAGGCTGTGAAGGAAATGAGGAGTTGGTTAAAGTGTACAAAGTTTCATTTATACAAGATGAAGACATTCTGATGATTTAGTACAGCATGGTGACAAGGGTCAATGATATTGGATTGGATATCTACATTTTTTTTTTTTTTTTTTTTTTTGGTACCAGGGATTGAACTCAAGGACATTGAACCACTGGGCCACATCCCCAGCCCTTTTTTTGTATTTTATTTAGAGACAAGGTCTCACTGAGTTGCTAAGTGCCTCGCCATTGCTGAGGCCGGCTTTGAACTCACAATCCTCCTGCCTCAACCTCCCAGGTGCTGGGATTACAGGCATGCGCCACCACGCTGGACAGGATATCTACATTTATTAAGAATGTGGATCTTAAGGGTTCCCATCACAAAACAAATGGTGTTGTGTGAGATGATGGATGTGGATATGCTTAATTATGGTAATCATTTCACAAGGTATAGGTCTATCAAAACACCACATGGTACAGCTTAAATGTATACATGTTGTCTTGTCGATTAAACCTCCATAAAGCTAAAAAATAATTTAAAAGTAGAAAGATGCTAGTCTTCAAAATGAAATAAATCCCACTTTTTGATACATCTTAGATTTAGAAGTAGAACAAAGAAAAACTATCCTAAAAGCCTCAGAAGTGGGAAGAGTGTCAATGTTTATTTACCAATGAAGAGGAATTGGAATAGCAAAGTCCTTAGGAGTATGGTAGATTAAAAACAAACCAAGCCTGGTGTGTTGGTGCAGGTCTATAATCCCAGCATCTGGGGAGGCTGAGGCAAAAGGATCGTAGTTCAAAGGCCAGCCTCAGCAACAGCAAGGCTCTAAGCAACTCAGTGAGACCCTGTCTCTAAATAAAATGCAAAATAGGGCTGGGGATGTGGCTCAGTGGTTCAGTGCCCCTGAGTTCAATCCCTGGAACCTAAAAACCAAAATCTAAGGAATATAAATTTCAAACTTAAAATTTTATGGCCAGCACCACAGTCAGTTCTTTTCTCTATATACCCTTATTGATAAGTGCTATTACAGGTGAGTTGTATAAAAATGACACTAGGATCTAACAAAGAAAAGTCCTGGGATCCAGGACAGCAGGGAGTCATGCTAGAAGTAAAATGCAAAGAAATCTCAGGGCACCAACTCTTTAATTGAAACTGGAATAGAAGACTTAAAGGGCCACTTCAAGAGGGAAGGGATTAAGAAGCTGAGAGATCAAAGTGATGTGACAAACGTTTATTTTAACAAGTAAACAAACATTTGCTGATAAGGAGTGCCTTGTCTTCAGGAAAGAAAGAATCTGTGCATGTGCGCTGGTGCATTTCAGAAAAGCAAGAGTATGGACAAAACAGCTCTAGGATTAGGTTAAACTGAAAATTTTATAATGTCCTTTAAGGAGTGTAAACCTGCTAGGAACATGAACCCGTGTGACAGCACACAGAAGCAAGCAGGAGGGAAAGCCAGTAAGAATTTCCATGTAGACACACAGCAAATAGAGAATATTTATCGAATACTTAGGGTTTATTTTTAGTCCCCCTTGTCTGCTATTTTTCAGTCATTATCAGTTTAATCCTCACAATAGTATTATAAGGTGCTTATGATGATCCCAATTTTACTTATGAAGAGATTAAATAACTTGCCCCAGGTCATTAACCTGTAAGTAGCAGAATCAGCCTTACCAAACAGTCTTGCTTTTTATTATTAAAAATTATGAGCTTTCTCTTCTCCCTTTCACCTGCATAAGGAATATACAAGTCAAACTTGTCACTGTGGAGTTTTCAGTTAGGACTGAGAAGATGTAAGAAGCATCTCAATTGTTCTTTAAAGACCTGAAACCCAGAGTTGCTCAAATATGACTTTTTCCTCAGGGAAAAGGAATATTTCCTTCCTTTGTACACAACAATAAAATGTCATCTTCAATTCTTATCTATGCTTCTCAAAAAAAAACTTCATAAAATCAGAGAAGTTCCAGGAAAAAAGCAATTCAAATGACCAAGGGGCTAAAAGGGCTATTATATATAGACTAAAGGATTGTAAAATTGTGAGTATAAAAAATTATGCTGGGTGCAGGGGCACACACCTGTAATCTGAGCCACTCAAGAGGTTAAGGCAGGAGAATTGCAAGTTCAAGGCTAACTCAGCAACTTAGGGAGGCCATAAACAAGTTGTGAGACCCTCTCTCAAAAATGTAAAAAATGGGCTAGAGGCATAGCTCAATGGTAAAGTACCCCTGAGTTCAATCCCCAATACAAAACACACACACACACACACACACACACACACACACACACACATGAAAGCTATAAACAAGAACATTCTCTAGATCACACACACAAACATCTCAAAAAGACTTCCAAAAAGGAAAATTTAGAAAAGAGTAAAGGAAGAAAAATAAGTCAGTTTTAAAATGAACAAAGTGTTTTAAATATTTTCTCAAAGACACACAAATTGCAAGTAAGTCCATGAAAATATGTTCAACGCCATTTGCTGTTAGGGAAATGCAAATCCAAGTTATAATGAGATACCACTTCACTTCCACTAGTACGGTTATAATAAAAAGGTAGACAATAACAAGTATTGGTGAAGATCTACAGAAATACGAACCCTCATACATTACTGGTAGGAATGTAAAATGGGAATGCAGCTCCTCCAAAATATGAACGTAAGTTACCATATAATGCAGCACTTACAGTTTCTACTATACATCCAAATTAAATGAAATAGATCCTCTAAGAAATCTGCATGTGAATATTTATATAAGCATCATTCATAATAGCCCCCCCCAAAAAAAAAAACTGAAAGGAACCCAAAGAACCCATCCACCAATGAATGAGTAAACAAGTGTGGTATACTAATAGAATGGCAATAAAAATAAAATAAAATAAAATACTGATACATGGATGAACCTTGAAAACATTATGCTAAGGCAAAGACACCAATCCAAGGGAAAACACGTTGTATGACTGCATTTATATGCAATATCCAGAACAGGCAGATCCAGAGAGACAGAAAGTAGATGGGAGGTTCTCTCAGGCTAGAGCAGGAGGAAATGGGAATGACAGTTAATGAGTACAGGGCTTCTTTGGATTGAGGAAATATTTAAAAATAAGATTGTACACAATTCTTTGTTCTCAGAAACACTGAATTGTATACTTTCATATGTGAACTTTACAGTAGGTGAGTTATATCTCATGAGGCTATTTCTAAGAAAAATCAAGGAAGAACCAATTCTCCCTTGTTATAAAAACTTTCAGCAAATTGGACTTCAACTTGACCAGCAATATGTATGCCTATATCTATGCCCAAAGCTACCATATACTTAATGAGGAGAAACTTTGAAACTCTCTCACTATGATCAGAAAAAGGCAAGGATATCTCCTTTCAACACTGATTGTCAACATTATACCTGGAAGTCTCAGCTAAAGCAATAAAACAAGAAAAAGAAATGAAAGCTATACAGATTGGGAAGATATAAACTCCTTTGCTCACAGATGACATGATCACCAAGATAAACAATCCAAAAGAATTGACAAAACTCTTAGAAATAATAAGCAATTATAGAAAGTTTGCAGGATACAAGGTTAGTATAAAAAAGTCAATTACTTTCCTATATACCAGCAATAAACAAATAAAATTTGAAATTGAAACCACAATGTATGAGGGGCTGGGGTTGTGGCTCAGTGGTAGAGTGCTCGCCTAGCATGTGCACAGCCCGGGTTTGATCCTCAGCACCAGGTAAAATATAAAGGCATTGTGTACAAATAAAAACAAATAAATAAATATTTTTTACAAACTCACAATGTATGAATATGTAACAACAAATCCCACAATTATGCATAATTATGATGCACAAAAACAAAATGTGGGGAAAATGTCATTTACATGAGCACCTCCCCAAAATAAAATGCTTAGTAATAACTCTAACAAAATATTTACAAGATATACACAAGGAAAGTTATAGAATTCGAATGAAACAAAGAACTACAAAGTAAATGGAGAAATTCCATATCCAAAGATAGAAAGAGTCCATAATATAAAGTTGGCAGTTCTTCCGAATTTGATCTATAGAATCGATGCAATTCCCATCAAAATCCCAATGACTTATTGTGTGGATTTTAGCAAACAGATTCTAAATTTTATATAGAAAGGCAAAACACCCTGAATAACAAAGACAGTAATGAAAAAGAACAGGTGGAGGGGCTGGGGTTGTGGCTCAGCGGTAGAGCGCTCACCTAGCACGTGTGCGGCCCAGGTTCGATCCTCAGCACCACCTAAATAAACACATTGTATACAACTAAAGCAAATAAATAAATAGTATATAAAAAAAGAACAGGTGGAGGGCTTAAACTATGGACTTCAAGACTTACTATAAAGCTAGAGTAATCAAGAAAGTAAGATATTGGTGAAAGAATAGATAAACAGATCCATTGCATGGAATAGAGAGCTCATAAATAGAGTCAACTGATCTTTGACAAAAGAACAGCAGAAATACAATAAAGCAAAGCTAGTATTTTAAAAAATGAGCTGGGACAACTGAACAACCACATGCTTCAAAATGAATCTTTTCACAATAGCCAAGATACAGAATCAACCTAAGTGCATGTCATTGGCAAATGGATAATGAAAATATGTATATTAAGACAATGGAAGCCAGGCACCATGGTGCACGCCTGTAATCTCAGCAACTCGGGAAGCTGAGACAGGAGGATTGCAAGTTCAAAGCCAGCCTCAGCAAAAGCGAAGCATTGAACAACTCAATGAGAGCCTGTCTCTAAATAAAATACAAAATAGGTCTGGGGATGTAGCTCAGTGGCCGGTTATCCCTGAATTCAATACCCAGTAACAAAAAAGACAGCAGAATACGATTCAGAAAATCTTGCAATTTGTGACAACATGGTGAACCTAGAGTGAAATAAGTCAAGCATAGAAAGACAAATACCATATAATCTCACTTATATGTGGAATTTAAAAACAACAAACTCATAGAAGCAGATAATAGAATGGTGGTTATCAGGGGCTTCAATTAGGAGGTAGACTAGGGATGTATTGGTGAAAGGAAACATTTCAATTAGATAGAAGAAATAAGTCCAAAAGACCAACTTCACGCTAGGAGATGAGGGGTTTCCAAAGAGTGGGCTATGATCTTCATGATTTCCCCAATCGCTTTAGCAATGAGATGCCAGAGGGAAAGCAATGTTCAGATTTTTTTCTCTTTTCAACTTTGATAACTGGCTAGAGCAAAAAGTGATGCCTCTGAGAAGTGTAGATTTTTCTGGCAACAGAAAACCAGGGTCAAAAGAATAGAGAAATTGAGGAGTGGTTTACTTCTAAATAAATTACTGTGGTGACTATTGTTAATAACAATGTATTATAAACTTGGAGATTACTAAGAGACTAGGTTATAAGCACTCCTGCCACAAAAAAATTATATGTATGTGAGATAATACAAATGTTAATTTGCTCGAATTAGCCATTTCACAATGTATACACATATCAAAATATCAAGTTGTATATCATAAATACATATGTTTGTCATTTTAAATAAAGTGAATCCAGATACAATCCTTACAGCCTTCTTGTGAATGAATTCAAAATGAGTCATAGACATAAATAAAGTAAAACACAACACTATAAAACTACTGGAAGATAACATAGGAGAGAAATCCACATGACCTTGGGTTTGGCAATGACTTCTTAGATACAGTATTAGAAGGATGACCCATGAAAGAAAGAATTGGTGAACTGGGCTTTATAAAAATCAAAAATTTATTCTCTACAAATGACTATCAAAAAATAAAAAGACAAGCCAAAGAATGGCAGAAAATATTAGCAAAAGCCTGAGAACTCTAAGAGCATTTACATGCAGATTTTGCAGCAAAATGAAAATTATCACAATGCACACAATACAAAGGGAATATTTTCTCCACACTGCTTATACTCTTTACCCCCAACTAAAACAAAACTCCCACAAACATACAAATGAGAAAAATTTTATGTGGATGGAAAATCAGTTGTTAAAGTTATTATTTTCTCAAAGAAGTCATTGCAATATTATTTTATTAAGGTTGGGAGATGATGAGCAATTGTTTGTCCAATGAACATTGAAGTAGCATAGTTTACCAAAGTGTCTCACCACAGAGCAGTTTTATGCGTGCAGCACAGCTGGGAGTAAAAATGCTCACAAAAGAGAAAAAACAAACCACAGAACTGCTAAGCTGAGACAGTGGAGTAGCAATGAAAGCAGTCTGGATATTTCCCCCCTTTTCCACATAAAGATATCATTTAGTTGAATAAACAGTACATTCTTTGCATTTAAATAAACTTAATTTTTAAACAGCAGAGGGAGAGGGGGAAATGAAACTAAACCCAACATAAAACAAAACCAAAGATCACTAAGAAAAAAACTTCAAACCGAGTTTTTATTTTAATTAAGGCAACATCCAACAAGGGAAATCTGGGAAGAATTGTTGATGCAAAAAAAACAACAGTTTTTTCTTCCAATTTAACTAATCAGATTATGAAGGTGGCACCCAATGAGTATATAAATGGAAAAGATGATCACATACCCACGTGGGATGATGCTTAGGAGTTGTGGTAGTTTCTTACAGAAAGCCTAAAAACAATGTGTGCTTCCTGACTAACACATAACTAGAACCCAGGAGGTTACAAAAACAAACCCACATTCTTCCTAGTCTAAACAAACTCCTTTGAAGTGTCTTCTGCCACATGAAATGCACCTCTGTTCCCTTCTGCAAAGAGGGCATAGGAAGATCGCTGGAAGAACTCTCTGATGCGGGGAGAGATTTTCTTGCATACTTTAGAAATTCGTGGCTGCCTCAAGGGATGTCTATTATCCTAATCTTGCCAAAGCCTCAGCTTCTTCTAAAGTTCTGGCCAAAATGCAAAGCTTCTCCAACATGTTCTAATTATTGGATTAATCTTTGCTCACTCCATCTTTGTTCACTTATGGGTTTCTTTAACCAAGGATGCTAGTACTAATCATAAAAAGCTACTACCACAATCTACCCCTTTTACCTTAAAGAAATAGAACTTTCAGAAACCAGACAGTAGGGGATAAACAGGAAATGTGACCAATCTGAAGCTGAAAGGCGAAGGGATTCCAAGGAGTGGGCTAAGATCTTCATAATTTCTCCAATCACTCTAGCAACAAGAGGTTAAAGGAAAACCAAGTATTGGCCCAGGAAAAGCAATGTTAGATTTCTTCTCTTTCCAGTTTTGATAATTGGCTAGAGCAAAAAGTGGTGCCTCTGAGACAGAAAATCAGGGTTTAAAGAACAGAAGAAATCATGAGTGATTTATTTGTAGAAATGTAGACTTGGCTCCCTTCTCACTCTTCATCCACCTTTCTGGTTTACTTATGTAACAGTAAAAAAGTGAAGGGGAGCTAAGAAAAAATTTTAATTGGGGATTTAACCCAGGATGTTTTACCACTAAGCTGTATCCCCAGCACGCCCCCCCCCTTTTTTTTTCCCTTTCTTTCTTTCTTTTTCTTTTTTTTTTTTTTTTTAATTTTGAGTCAGGGTCTCACTAAGTTGCTTAGGGCCTTGATAAGTTGCTGAGGGTGGCCTTGAACTTCATATCCTCCTGTTTAAGTCTTCTGCAGGCATGCACCATCATGCCTGGTAGAATTTTTTAATTAACCAACATGTTTTATATATTTTTAAGTAATACACAAATAATGAAGGATTGGGTTATGTGACCCAAATTTGTTACTGAAAATAATTAGGCAGTTCAAATATATTTGAAAGCTTCACAAAACTAAAATAGTGAACCACCATACCAGGATCTAAGGAAGGATGAAGACCAAGGAAGATAAGCTCAGCATTTGGGAGCATCAGAAGTTAAGTATCATTGTCAAGAGCCTCACAGAATTACAGAACGAAGACTGGAATCTAGGGCTCTACAAAATAAGATGGACCCAGCAAACTCCCGGTGATTTTTTACTTGGGAACTCAAAGGTTTGATCCTAGAGAGAAGAATGAACTGATAGAGTCAGTTTCTTTGAGGGGGTTCAGGTCAGCTTGGAATCATCACTGAATTAGGGTAACCCCATGTATGATGGTAGCTCACATATCTTCTCAATGGGGAAGAATAAGCTCATACTAGACTTCCAATTATTTTTGTAAACCACACTGAAAATACATTGTTTAACACAATTAAAAGTAACCAAATATACAAGAAGACAAAATATATCAAACAGGGATGAGGATTCCATATCTGAACTTTTAAACATGTGTCTTTTATAAACATTTTAAGGGACATACTAGATAACAAGAAAGGCAGCCTATTACTCCCTGGGGCTCTATAACAAGAAAACCAGTAAAAATCTCCATGAGATACTGGCAACATGCTTCATAATGGATTAAATGAAACTAATGTGTTATCAGTTTTGTGATATGTAACACTATTAAGACAGATTCCTGAGTTATCAATGTGTGCAGATGAGTTCTTAGAACACTGAATATTGCTCTGATATGAAAATAAAATTAATTGCTAGAGGGGGAAAATATATCAAACAGCTTCAATCTTTAACTGGCAGCTCAGAGAGTAACATGAAAATAGGAAGGGGTTAATATCTCTTGCTCTCTATCTGTACATAACTCAAGAAGAAGTGGAAAGATTGTTGGACATAGACAGTGACCACCCAATCTGGTCAACTATTTTGACCAACTCAGTGGAGATGGTTCCTTTATTCTTCATTAAATTTTTTTTTATTTTTCTGTGTGTATGTGTGAATTCTTCTGTGCTGTTCTGTGCTGATTGGTTCAGGGACATATATACATACACCTAGGTTTCTTTTTCTCTCATTTTTAGCATTTTTTAATGTAATTATTTTTTTCTTGCCTTGTCTTGTGAGGGTTTGGGCTTTTGGGATTGCATATTTTGGTTTGGTTTTGTATTATTTTCATTTGCTTATTTCTCTTGTTTTTCTTTCTCTCTTCTCCTGCTAATGGCCAAACTCTATTGTTCTCCCTCCCACTCTCCCAGTACTTTGTATCGTCTATTTTTCCCCTCTTTCCATATAAACATCACTTGCTACATCTTTTCTGCATTCTCTCTGTTCACTTTTTGAAATTGTAAACTCTTTTCAAACTTCTTAACACATTTACTTTTTCCCTAATTAACTGCATTTGTACCATCTTTCAGAATTAACTGGCATAGAAAACTCCTGCCTTGACAATTAATACTGATGCAATCCTTACTGCTGTGGATGATAAAGTTGACATCTGCCATTTGCTTTAAAGCCAGATCTAGTTCATGGTTATTGTTTTACTGTTTACAATTCCTGAACCCACCATTCCTGTTTTTTGATGATAATTAATGTTGAAGATGTCATAGCAGGAACTGGGTATTTACTTTAATGCAGTGTATTGTTTGCAACAGTTGTTACTGTTGTTTATTTCACCCTATTCTGTGAGTGCTGGGACCCTAAGGAGAAACTAAAAATTCACAGGTTAGAGACTCTGCTGTTGAACTAAACTGAACCAAAAGATAGCACATCTTGATCCACACATAAATTAATAACACTCAATCTTCAGCTACATTTTATACAAAGAATAGAAGAGAAAAAAAAAACTAACCATTATATTCCTCCCCCATTCACCCTTTCAAGTTGAGGTGATCATTAACATACTAGACAACATAGTAGACAACTTACGTTGAATTTCTGATCTAGCTCATGGTTTTTTTATTGTTGGTACTGTTATTAAATGCTGACCCACCATTCCTATATAGGTGGCAAATAGTATTACAGAGGTCAAAGTAGACACTGGATTTTTTTTTTTTTTTTTTTTTTTTTTTTTTTTTTTTTTTTTTTTTTTTTGGTACCAGGGATTGAACTCAGCAACACTAGACCACTGGGCCACATCCCCAGCCCTTTTTTGTATTTTATTAGAGACAGGGTCTCACTGAGTTGCTAAGTGCCTCGCCATTGCTGAGGCTGGCTTTGAACTCGTGATCCTCCTGCCTCAGCCTCCCAAAGTGCTGGGATTACAGGCGTGCGCCACGGCGCCCAGCTTAGACACTGGATATTTTATCATAAAGCTGTGCTTTTGTTGCTGACATTAGGGCCACTCCTGGCTCCCCCTTCCTCTAAGAAGAACCAGATAGAGATTGGACACTTCAAGATAACAGAGTAGAGATCCTGCAGCTGAAAAATACTCACATTTCAACCGAGCACCAATGAATCTCACTTCACACACAATCACTCCACCTGACATGACTTCAACTCAAAGAAGTGAGGAGACAAAAGTCCCTAAATCAATAAAAAGAACCAAAGGAGGAACAATCAGAGAAGAACCTCAGGTCCCACTGCTTGGCATCTATTCATATATCAATAAAATAGAGAAGTCCCACAACAAATAAGATAATTACACACCAAAGGACACACATTAAAAAGAAGTAGGGGAAATCCACCTCAGTTGATGCACAAGTCCAAGACCTCTGAAAAATGAGGAAACAGGCAAAAAAAAAAGAGAGAGAAAGAAAAAAACTCCACCCAGAATCTGCAATTCCCCAACAAAGAATCCCACTAATATTAAAGTGGACAAAATCCCAGAGTAAGATTATTTTAAAAATTATTAAAATGTTCAATTAGGTAAAAAAATATATATCTAGGGAAGGAATTAAGAGAGCAATTACAGGAGATGAGAGACCACTTCAATAAATAGAAATAATGAAAAGAAACCAAGAAGAACTCCTAGAAATGAAAGATACAATTAATAAAATTAAAAATTCACTTGACAACATCAATAACAGATTAGAATGCATAGAAAATAGAACCTCATCCCTTGAAGACAGAACTTCAGGCCTTGAAGACAATGCAATAAAGGGTAAAAAAATATAGAACATGACCAAAATATACAAGAACTCTAGAACAACATTAAAAGACCAAACCTGTGAAACATTGGTATAGACAAGAACATGGAGATACAAACTAAAGGCATAAAATAGTTTCAACTAAATAGTTACAGAAAACATATTCTATATCATAAGTGGAATAGAAATTCACATATAGGAGGTTTACATATTCCCAAATACATCTATTCAAATGAGCTCACCAAGTCATATCATAATAAAAATGCCTAGCATAGAAAATAAAGAACGAATATTAAAAGCTGCAAGAGAGAAATATCAGGTCACATCTGAGGTGAACTAATTAAGCTGACTCTGACTTCTCAGTTCACACCCTAAAACCAAGGAGGGCCTGAAATGAGATATTCCAAGCCATAAAAGAAAACAATTGCCAGCCAAGGTTATTATACCTATGAAAGCTCAGTTCAAATTTGAGGGAGAAATAAAAACTTTCCATGATAAGAATAAACTAAAAGACTTTGTGAGCACCTATCCAGAACTACAAAGAATACTCAAAGATAAAATTGCACACAGAGGAACTAAAAAAACAATTCCCAAACCTCCCAAACAGAAAGATCAATAAAAGGATAATCTGCTAAATGAGAATCAAGACTGGATAAAATATAGCAAAAAAAAAAAAAAAAAAATGGCAGGAAACCACAAATACATATCCATACTAATGCTGAATGTTAATGGTCTCAACTACCAATTGAAAGACACAGATTAGTAGAATGGATCAAAAAACAAGATCCAACTATATGCTGTTTACAAAAGATTCATCTTATAGGCGAAGGCACACAGACTGAAGGTAAAATGATGGAAAAAATATTCCACACATACAAACCATGAAAACAAGCAGGAGTAGCTATTCTAATATCTGGAAAATCAAATTTCAAGGAAAAATTAATCAGAAGAAACAAAGAAGGCCACCACAACCTGGTAAATGGGAAAATCCAACAGGAAGATATAATGATAACAAACATTTATGCCCCAAATGTCAATGCACCCAATTACATTTAAAAAACAAAAATATTCCATGATACTGAGTAGTTTCAATACACCCTTCTCACCAATGGACAGGTCAGCAAAACATAAGATCAACAAAGGTAACTGCAAACTAAATAACACTATAAAGCAAATGGACCAAACAGATATCTACAGAATATTCCACCCAAATCAGTTGAATTTACCTTCTTCTCAGCTGTACATGAAACTTTTTCCAAAATAAATCATATTCTAGGCCACAAATATTATGAAATACAAATATATATATACAAATATTTATATGTATATAAAATACAAATATATATATATATATATATATATATATATATATATATATTCTCATGTGTCCCATCAGATCATAGTGGAATGAAACTAGCAGCAAGAAAAAACTAATAGAAAACCATACAAACACATGGAGATTAAACAATACTCTTCTAAATGAAGAATGGATCAAAAAATAAATGACAATAGAACACAAGAAATTCATAGAAATGAACAAGAACAGAGATGTAATATATCAAAATCTCTGGGACAGTATGAAAGCAGTTCTAAAAGAAAAGTTTATATCACTGAGTGCCTCCAAATTTAAAAATTAGAGAAATCCCAAATAAATAAACTTATGCTCCATCTCAAGGCCTTAGAAAAAGAATAGCAAACTAACTCCATAACCATTAGAAAACAGGAAATAATTAAGATCAGAGCTGAAATCAATGCAATTGAGAAAAAGAAAACAATACACAGGATCAATGCAATGAAGAATTGGTTCTTTGAAAAGATAAATAAGATTAGCAAATGCTTAGGCAAACTAACCAAAAAAGTGAGAAGATCCAAATCAATAAGATCAGAGATGAAAAAGAAGATTACCATCACAGACCCTTCTGAAATCCAGAGGACTCTCAGAACCTATTTTGAAAATTTATATCCCAATAAACTGTAAAATCTGGAAGACACTGACAAATTTCTAAACACATATGACCTGCCCAAATTGAATCAGGAAGATATAGAAAACCTAAGCAGGCCAATATCAAGTAATGACATTGAAACAGCAATTGAAAGCCTTCCAAAAGAGAAAAGCCCAAGAAAAAAATGGGTTCTCAGTTGAGTTCTATCAGACCTTTACAGAAGAACTAACTCAAATATTTCTCAAATTGAAATGAAAGGAACACATCAAAAAGATAATACACCATGATCAAATGGGTTTCATTCCAGGATCCAAGGTTGGTTGGTTCAACATACATGAATCCATAAATGTAATTCACCACTTAAATGGAATTAAGGAAAAGAATCACATGATCATTTCAATAGATGTATAAAAGGCCTTTGATGAAATACAGCATTCATTCATGTTAAAAAAACACTGAAGAAGCTAGGAATCAAAGAAACTTAACACTGTAAAGGTCATTTATGACAAACCCAAAGCCAATATCATATTAAATGGAGAAAAAATAAAAGTATTTCCTCTAAAATAAGGAACAAGACAACAAAAACAGCAAGGATTTATATCAAAATAGACATGAAGACCAATGAAACAGAAGACACAGAAACAAATTCACATATCTATAGCCATCTGGTATTTGACAAAGGTACCAAAAATATATTTATTTATTACAGCTTTCTAAACAAATGTTGCTTGGAAAACTGGATAGCTACATGTAGAAAAATGGAACTAGACCCCTATCCCTCATCCTGCACAAAATTTAAATGAAATAGATCAAAGACTTAGGAATTAGACCAGAAACTTTACAATTGCTACAAGAAAACATAGGATCAACAGTCCATCATATAGGCTCTGGCACCAGCTTCCTTAACAAGACTCCCAAAGTGCAAGAAATAAAACCAAGAATCAATAAGTGGGATGCTATTAAACTAAAAAGCTTCTGCCCAGCAAAGGAAAGAATTCAGAATATGAAGAAAAAGCCTATTGAATGAGAGAAAAATCTTGCTCAGCTAATCCTCCACTAGGAGATTGATATCCAGAATATACAAAGAACTCAAAAAGTTTAATACCAAGATAATAATAATAATAATAATAATAACAACAACAACAACCCTGGGGAGGGAGGGGAAGGGAAGGGGCAAAAGGGTGAAGAAAAAAAAAAAAGATGGTAGAATGAGATGGATATCATTACCCTAAGTGCATGTATGAAGTCACGAATGGTGTGAATATAATTTGCATACAACCAGAGATTTGTAAAAAAAAAAAAAAAAAGTGCTCTATATGTGTAATATGAAATGTAATTCATTCTGCTGTCATTTATAACATCTTAGAATAAAAAATAAATTAATTAAAAAAATAATAATAACCCAATCAATAAATGGGCAAAAGAACTAAACAGAAACTTCTTAAAAGAAGAAGAACAAATGGTCAACAAATATATGACAAAAATAGTCAATATCTGTAGCATCAGGGAAATGCAAATCAAACCTACATGAAGATTTTATTTCACACCAGTCAGAATGACAATGATCAAGAATATGATCAACAATAAAAGCTGGTGAGGATGTGGAGAAAAAGTTATACTTGTACATGTTGGTGGGACTGCAGACTAGTACAACCACTCTATAAAACAGCATGGAGATTCCTCAAAAAACTAAAACTAGAACCGCATATGACCCAGCTATTTCACTCCTCAGTATTTTCCAAAAAGAACGTGTGTGTGTGTGTGTGTGTGTGTGTGTGTGTGTAAAACTTCTACTCAGTGATGAAAAATAAAGAATGAAATTATGGCATTAGCAGGTAAATGGATGGAAATGGAGAATATCCTGCTAAGTGAAATAAGCCAAACTCAGAAACTCAAAGATTAAACATTTTCTCTCCTATGTGGAAGCTAGAGTAAAATAAACTGAAGGGGGAGGTCAGGATAGGACAACATAAAGGGAAGATAAGTAATGTAGAAAAAGATCAATAGGCAGAGTGTTGGAATGAATAAGGAGAGACAATGCAGAATGTATTCTTTAAAAATCATATTATGTGCATATATAAATATACAATAGGGAACTTCACCTTTATGCATAGTTAGAAAGAACCAATAAATTACAAATGAATAGATAAATGAGAGGAAGTCTAGTAAACGAAGAAGAATGAGAGAGGAGAGAGAGGACAGAAAGGAAATGGGGGGAATCATGAACCAAAATATAATTCCTTGCACGTGAGTTTGTCAAGATGAACCCAACTATTATGTATGACTATAAAGCTCTAATACAAATAGATAAGTTTATGAAAAAGGCAGCAAGAAAAATAAGATGATAGGAATAGTCTATATATTGGTGTCATGCAAACCAGTCTCTAAAATAATACTCCTTAATATGTACAAGAAGATAAAAGATAGGATGATCAGTCCATCCCAATCTGCCTTAAAAAAAACACTTTGGCTATTCTAAGTGGTATATCCCAGGAAGCCCCTCATTCTTAGCAAACCAAATGTGTCAGTCACCTTAGAAAAGAGAAAATTGAGAATTTATGTGAAGAACTGAAAACCATAAGAACATGTAAATTTTACAAATGAAAAAATACAATAACAAATTTGAGATCTAATAAATGTGTTAAACAGCAAATTAGATATGCTAAAGAGAGAAAGGAAAAAATAAAGATCGGGCAGAAGAACACAGTCAGAAAGAAGGAAATATCCAAAATAAAGAAAAAGGCAAGGAAACAGAAAGCATAAGGCAAGAGAAGTAGAAAAAAAGCTCTAAAATAAACATCATTTGAATTCCAAAATGAGGAAAGAAAATTCATTGGTATTAATATTTAAAACTTCAATGGCTGAGATGCTAACACACAACAAGGGTAGGGGGAAGAATAGAAGTTCAGTAGAGTAGACAAAGAGGAATGAAGAGAAGGGACAGGATGAGAATGGAAAAGGCAGTGGAATGAATCAGACATAACTATCTTATGAACATATCTGAACACAGCACAAATGAAACCCCACATCATGTACAACCACAAGAATGGGATCCTAATTAGAACAAGTTAATTTCCATGTATGTACAATATGTCAAAATACACTCTACTGTTATGTATATCTAAAAAGAACATTTTTTTAATTTAATGGCTGAAAATATTTCAAAACTGATTAAAGACATCTAACCATCAATTCTAAAAGCACTATGAACCATGATCAGAAGGAAAGTGTAGACCTATCATAGTAAACATGATGAAAATGGGGGGAAAAAAAACAGAAAACTGAAATTGTCAAGGAAATTGAGAGATGACTTGCTGTCACAGCATGACACTTTGATTGACATTTAAATTCTAAACAGAAATGATAAGATCCCAAAACAATAGAAATACATCCCTGAAGAAACCAAAGAGAATGATCTCAAGGACAACTATAGGCTAAGATCAGTCACCTAAATTTGAAACTCTTAATAAATTCTTTAAAATTGTACAAGCCGGGCGCGGTGGCGCACGCCTATAATCCCAGCACTTTGGGAGGCTGAGGCAGGAGGATGGCGAGTTCAAAGCCAGCCTCAGCAATGGCGAGGCACTTAGTAACTCAGTGAGACCCTGTTTCTAATAAAAATACAAAAAAGGGCTGGGGATGTGGCCCAGTGGTCAAGTGCCCCTGAGTTCAATCCCCGGTACCAAAAAAAAAAAAAAAAAAAAAAAAAAAAAAAAAAAAAAAAAAAAATTGTACATAATAATAAGGACAGCAAATTAAACCATCTCCAACTATGCCCAGAGCATGAATAATAAACAGCTTTCTACTAATATCAAGTTCCATGTGAATTGAAAAACAGACACTTCAAAACCAGCAGAGTTAGCTCCAGCGCACATGTGGTGAAGCAGCACCAGAGAAAGTTAAAAAAAAAAAGAAAGTACATAATGACATTAACAATGATGGGTAAGAATTAAACCACACAACCCTCCAAACATCAGTTCACCTCTGAATGAAGAAATAGTTAGAATAGGTCTGAGACCTGGCAGATTTCCTATACGTTGAGCTGATAAAAAGAAAAGAAAAAGAGTGCAGGATCAGAGGTTGGGTTCTTAGGAGGGCACTATTTTGGGTTCAGAGCAAATTATTTGAAACTGGTGGAAGTACCACCAGGTCTGGTGGTCAGGCGAAAGAAGGAATCACAAGCAGTGAAAACCAAGGGCCCACAGAAAAAAAGCATCAAATTCAAAAGATATATAAACTTTCTCTCCCCCACCCCAAATAGGGCACCATCATTTTTTTTAAAGCTATACTTTAATAAATCAAAAGAAAAGAGTTCTTAAAAACACAGTAAGCCACTCAAACTCCTCATAACTTCCTACTATTGTTTGTTCACTGAAGAGTGATCAACTCAAAATGCACAGAAAACAACAAACAACATTCAAACAAGGTAGTATGAGAAAACATGGGGAAAAATATCAATATTTTGGCTGATAAAAATTCCCACCTTTAAGACAATCATAAAACACAGCACCTCAAACTAAATACATATCATTAGGTAAGCATTTTCAGATTTTTAAAAAGTACTAGTAGGGAATTTAAAAACAGAAATCAGGAAGGACATAAAAACAGAACCACATAAACCAAGAATTTAGAGACCTCAGCTGGAATTTTTTTAAAAAGACAAAATTCTCTGAAACATTAAAATAAAATTGGAATATATCAAACGGGGAATAGATTCAATAAAAAATACAAAAGGTATTGAGAAGAGGAATGAAAATAAGAAAGTAAAAATAGTAAAATAATGTCAAAGATAAATAGAATCAGAGTGAAAGAACTAGCTATAAAAGACAACCAAAGAATATCCAACATACATATAATTTATCTTCTGGGGGTGGGGACAATTTTTAAAATGGAACTGAAAAAAATATTTAAAACTATTTAAAAAAAAGTTTCAGGAAAAAAGAATATGATCTTGAAAGAGCCAACCATATACTTGGACAAAAATTAACCTAGAATGGTAAGCTCCAAGGTATGCCATAATAAATTAGTAGAGTCAAAAGAGAAAAGTGATTCTGCACCTGTAGGCAAAAGACCAAGTTGCTTACAAAAGAAAAGACATATAAGTTAGGCAAATACATTGCAACAGAAATATGCAAGCTCTAGGGAGCAGTAGCTCAATATTTTTGTAAAAGAAGGAATGGAAATATCAACAAAGCATTTTATATCTAGCCAAGCTCTCCTTAATACTATTTTACATGTGAACAATTTCAAGAGACATTGGATTCAAAACCCATTCCTAAGCATGCTACTAGAGAGTCAGCCTCATACAATCAAAAAATAGCCATAAAAACTTCATCAAAGTATTATTTATGACAACTGAATATGTTTCTACCTTTTTTTTTTTTTTTTTTTTTTTTTTTTTTTTTAGTGCTGGGGATTATGTAGTGCAGGGCCTTGCACATGCTAAGCAAGTGTTCTATCCCCAGCCCACAACTAAATATATTTAAAGTCTGAGAACAAAGGAGGGGACAAGAAAAAGATAGTATGTAGATGTTACAAGTTATTTAAAAATGATTAGAGAAAAACTAATGGACTTAATAATAACCTTACAAAAATTAAAACTGAAGAATAAAATTGCAAAGGTAGATTATAACCTTTACAAAATTGGAGAAAAATGGAAACTATTATGGATGGAAAAATAATAAACAGAATGAATGTGGGAAAATAGGGAAATAATACAACTAATGAATAAACCAAAATACTATTTTATTGAGGGGGAAAAATCACCAATAAAAACAAACTACTGGGAAATTTATTTAAGAAAAAAATTGGAAAAAGGAAAAGTATGCAAAATAATAAATGACCAGGGGGAAATACCATTAAAAGAAATGAAAATTTCAAAGTCATAGGGATTATTCTGCACAATGTGCAAATAAATTTGAAAAACAAGATGGCTAAAATGCATAATTTCCTAGGAGAATATGATTTACAAACATTGACCTCAGTAGAAATAGAAAGTATCATTAACCAATTTCTTCAGAAGATACTTAAAGTTATCAAACAATTGTCCCATAAAAATTGTTCAAGGTCAGACAACTTCCCAGGAGAATTCTAACAAATGACTAAAGAACAGATAATTAAAATCCTACACATATTGTTCCATAAAATACAAGGACAAAAATGAGAACCCCAAATATTTTTATGAAATTAATAAAAAACAATACTTACAACTGATAAAAATAGCATAAACAAAGGCTCTGCACCCATAAAGAAATAGTGATGAAAAATTCAAACTAAAATATTACTAAATAGTTCACAGCCTATTAAAATATCAATGTGTTATGAACATCTTGGAATATTCATTCCAAAAATATAAGACTGACTCAATATAAGGGAATTTGCTCACATGTTACTTAAATGAAAACATATATTATCTGCATGTACTTTGAGAAAGTCTATGATAAACATTATTCTGTAATTATTCACTGAAGTAAGTACTAATGAAATATAAAAAATGCTTGTTTAAGAACTGAAAAAATCAACAAAACATTGAAATAAAACTACTGAGTTAACTCATTCAATTCAAAGCCATTATATTAATTGATAGGAAAACAGTAGAGGCATTTGTACTATAGGTAGGAAATAAGGAAAATGTATATTATGTTTATTAGTAGTATACATTCAATTAGGTGCTTATCAAAGGGATAGGCAAGATAAAAAAACAATTGAAGGCATTAAAAGTTAGAAACAAAAAGAGTAAAATTCTGTTTGCACAACATAAAATTGTCTACCTGAAAACTCAAGAGAATAAATGATGAAATACAGTAAAACAAACAAAAGTCAATAGGATGTGTTATAAAATTAGCATTAAAAATTAGTAACTAATTAAATATTATGCAATGACTTAAAAGGGCAAAATACTTAGGAATAAATAAGACATTTGTAAATAAGACATTTGTAAAGTATCTATAAGGAAAATTTGAAAATACTTGTTAAACACAAAAGTGAACATACATAAATAGAAGGACATCCCTGGTATTGGATAGTATAAATCAAAACTATAATTTTGTCAATTATAGTTTTGTCAACTATAATTTTTGTCAAACTAGAATTTATGTCAATTCTCCCCTAGATAATACATAGGTTTAAATGACTCCAATACAAAATGTTAACAGCTTTCTTTCTGAAGCTAGGTAGGTTGATTCTGAAGTTCACATGGAAAATTAAAAATTCAGGAGATGCTAGGAACTTCTGGAACAACAACAAAAAAAGAAAAACAATAAAAGAAAGAAAACTATTCAAGACTACTCTTGCCAAACAGAGGGGATCAGAACACTGTCATACTGCTATAGATCTGGTTCAAGATTCAGGATAAGACTTAACAGCATATGGAAACATAGAATATATAAGAATAGAAATAGTGATAGAGATGAGAGAGAGAGAGAGAGAGAGAGAGAAGGTAATAATAACCTGCGGGTTTACATTTAAATGGGAAGAATCAATATGAATTCATAATTTATAAAAATATGTTTTCTAGCTATCTTTTGTTAGACCCCCAAATCAATGATGTTGTGATTACAATGAGCACAACTAGAGTCAGATCTTAGCTTGCATGGTAAGCAGAATAAAATAGCAATCATCCACTTCCCTTCAAAAAGTCCACATTATAATCCCCAGAACCTATGGATATGTTATAAGTCAAGAGGGAAATAATGCTGCTTATTTTGAATTATCCTTTGGGTATAGAGTTATCATAAGGATCCTTAAAAGATGAAACTGGCGGGAGAGTGGGTTGCACCAAAATGAGGCAATGTGAGAAAGACATAACCAGCCAGTGTTAGGGCTTTAAAATGGAAGCAGCCACAAGTCAAGAAGAATGGGAAGCCTCTAGATGCTGGGAAAGGTGAGAAAACAGATTCTTCTGTAGTGCCTTCATTAGGGAATGCAGCCCTGGTAATATTTTCACATTATTCTAGTGAGATCTATTTCATACTCCTGACCTCCAGAACAGTACGATTTTTTCAAAGTTTCTTAAGCAACTAAATTAATGATAATTTGTTATAGTAGAAATAGGAAGCTAATACCATCTACCATTATATACCAAAAGTTGCCACAGCTAACTGGAAAAATGTCTGATTCCCAGGGCTGGGACAGGGACAGTTTAAGTTAAGTCAGAAGATTTGTTGCAAGACAAAGCAAGAAAATGTAAGAGAATGATGATGGCATGTCAAATGGACACAAGCTTGAAGGATTTCCACCTGACCAAATAGGAAATGCTTGGTGCATCAAATAATAATAATAATAATAATAATAATGGCAATGGTCTATAACATGATAAATAAGAATAGTACCAATGAGTTCATAGATATGATAAAAGAAACAGTGCTAGCTAATAAATACAGAAATTAACAATAGAATAAAATTTACATTTGACAATCTCAATGGTAAAATTGATTTAAGTCATCAGTGCCTGCTAAAACAATTTGGTGAACACTTTAGTAAAGGGAATATTCATATAGTCTCAAATGATCACCTGATATATCCCACCAATTGCTTATTAATACCCCAATAATTCATTCAAATTATTAATTTATAAAATTGATTAATCCACTGATAAAGTCACAGCTCTCATAATCTAATCATTTCATCTCTGAACATTCCTACATTGCCACATGAACTTCTCAGGGGACATCGCATGTCAAACCACAACATCAGGATAACTATGATAAGTCAAGAATGCACACTGCAATCTCTAAATTAAAAAGGAAAATAGTAAAACACATATTAATCCTAGGTTAATAGAAGGAAAAATGTTGTAAAATATTCAGTATGTCAAAAAGGAGGAAAAAAATGGAATATTGAGGAACAAGGCAAATAGAAAATAATAAGATGGCAATTTAAACTCAAATATATCAAATAACCAATTGCAATGTGTAAATTAACAAAATGTTGCAATTTAGATAGATAGTCATGTAGGATATAGGAAGGGAAATATCTGCTTACTAGAAAGTCATCTAAAACATGAAGAATAGAGAAATATTGAAAGTAAAAAGATCATGTATGAATAAACTGCTGCTGTTGCTATATTATTACTAAGAGTGATGACAGTTGGGGAAATAAAGCAAATCACAACCAATTCCAAAAGACTGAAAAATGAAGAGTACACTTTCTGATTGCAATGCATTAAGAAAGAAATCAATAAGGAAAGACCACATATGTTTGGAAAAGTAGCACTAAACCTTTAAATGACAGAAATCATAATGAGTAAGTAAACACTCTGAATTGTATGGCAATAAAAATGAACACATTAAACATATAGGATGCAACTGAGCTTAGAAGAATATTTATGGTCTACAATGCATAGCTCAGAAAAACAAATGCTGAGAGTCAATGAAGTAAAGAATAGAAAGAATATATCAAATTAAGCTAAAATAAAGTAGATAATAAATATAACAGCATAAATTAATAATAGAAAACAAAAAAAGAATAAAGAGGATCAACAAAACATTAAAGTGACTAATAAAATTTATTACTGTCTAACAAGACTTTTCAAGAAAAATAAAGAGAAGCAAAAAAAAAAAAAAAAAAAAAAAAAAAACAATGCCATGAATAAAAGAAAATGGGGTCAGGGGCACATCCCTACAAATTCTGCAAACATTAGAAGCATAATAAGAGGAATATACAGGACTATCAAAGCATCATGTTGTATACCTGAAATATATATAATTTTTGTTTGCCAATAATACCTCAATAAATCAAGAGGTAGGGGAATGAAGGAGCCCCAATTAAGAAGGGCTATTGCGGCTAGCTGGAAGCCATAAGTTCCACCTGATATGTATGTGACGCACCTGTAAATGCATGTGAGGCACCCGCAAAGCTAAAGGTATATAACCGGGTGAAAGCGGTCCGAGTTAGGAGAACGAATTCATTCAGTCAGTCGTGCAGTCGCTCAGTCGCTCAGTCGGTCAGAAGAAGAGTTCGGGTCGGAGAAGAGGAAAAGAATCAGAGCAGCCAGAACGTAGGCAGAGCAGTTAGAGTTAGGCCGAGGCTCCCGAGGAAGAAAGAAGAAAGAAGAAAGAAGCTCTAAAAAATAATCTTTCTCTAAGCTAAACTCTCTCTATCTTTCTTTCTCTCTAAGCTAAGAAGACAAGAAGAAAAGCTCTCTCTAATCTTTCTCTCTAAAAATCTTTCTTTCCCTCTCTAAGCTCTCTCTAAGAAAGTAGAAGTAAAAGTAGTAATAGCTTTACTCTGCCTCCGAGTTTTCCTCCCGTGGCGGTCTGTGGCTGGCCATTTCAGGCAGCTTACAGAGGAAGCTAATAAAAACATATTATGAACATTTTTTACAATAAATTGGAAATTGTAGTTAATTTTTTTTTAAAGTTCCTAAAAAAATAATGCTGGATGTGGTGGTGCACACCTGTAATCCCAGCAGCTCAGGAAGCCGAGGCAGGAAAATCACAAGTTCAAAGCCAGCCTCTTCAACTTAGGGAGGCCATTAGCAACTTAGAAAGACCCTGTCTCAAAATAAAAAAAATAAAAAGAACTGGGGATGGCTTACTGGTTAAGCACTCCTGGGTTCAATCCCCAGTACCTAAATAAATAAATAAATAAATAGTATACATAAAATATATGTATACATATATATGTATATATGTATGTTCACATATATACTACCAAAATTGACACAAGAATATAAATTGGTTTAGTTTTTATTAAAACTAGAAAATAAATTGTGTTTATAATTAGAGATTTTAAATCTCATCAAAAAGTTTCTGCAGACCAAATTATATACAGTACATGTATGAATGTACCACAATAAATCCCATTATTATGTATGATAATAATGTACCAATAAAATATTTTTAAAAGGTTTCTGGCTAAGATGATATCACTGTGAATTCTGCCAAACATTGCAAGAAGAAATAATTCCAATTTAAAAAAAAATCATCAAGCAAATAGAAAAATAGGGAATACTGCATGTTTATTCCATATGACTAGTATAGCATCAATATCAAAACCTGACACATTACAGAAAATAAAACTATGTACCAACTTCATTTATAAATACAGATGCAAAAATTCTCAACAAAATATCAAATATGGAATCTAGTGATACACAGTAATACATCACAACCAATTTCAGTTTGATCCAGAAATGCTCAGTTAATTTAATATTCATACTAATGAACTCTTCATTACTGTAACAACCAGTTGAGATAAATAATCTTATAAACATGAAAGGTTCATGTGGCTCAGGGTTTCTAAGGTTTTAGTTCATGGTCACTTGACACTATTGCTTTAGGCCTGTGGTAGCCCTATACAACATGATGGGAGAATATGGTAGAAGAGGTCTGATTACCTCATGACATCCAGAAGCCAAAGAGACTGGCAGGCAGGGGGCCAAGATTTCAAGTCCCCTTGGAAGGTCATGCCCCCAGCAATCTAGCTTCCTTTCTCTAGACCCCACCTCCTAAAGGTTCTGCTATATCTTAATAGTGCCACAGGCCAGTGACCAAACCTTTATCACATGTTCTTTAAAGGACTCTTATCCAAACCACAGTGATATTGAACATCAATCGATATAATTCCCCATACAAAAAGGAAAAGGAAAAAATCATGCTCATTTCAATAGATGAAAAAATATCACTTGATAGAAATAGCATCTATCTTGATTTTTTAAGCACCCTTCTAGTCAAGGGAACTTCCTTAATTTAATAATTAAAAGTAATTTAGTAATTAATAATAATGATCAAATAATTAAAATAATTTTAATTATGAAGATACCTAAATTTAAGGGTATCATAAACAAAACCTACAGCACATCCATTTTGCTACATAATTAACCACCCCCAAAGCTTACTAGTTTAGAATAAAACCAGTTTATTTGCTCAAGGTTGGGTAGTTCAACCACATGGTTTGGGTCATCATCTGCTGTCTTTTGTTTGTGGCTATCTTTTGCTTGACAAGGTTGAGTTGGTCCCAAACAGCCTCGTTGACAGGTCAGGCAGGCGGTGCTGACTGTGACAGCTGGAGAGGTGACCCTCTCTCTCTCTCTTCATTGTACCTCCCAGACCTTCCTCTTTCCTTCTTTCTCTCTCTCTCTCTCTCTCTTCTATATATCTATATATCTACACATAGATATATATATGTAGATATAGATATAGATATAGATCTGTTTCTAATTTTTTTTTTTTTTTGAGACAGGACCAAACCTCAAACTCGTGATCTTCCTGCCTCAGCACAGCCAGGGAGGGATCACAGGCACACACCCGTTCACCCAGCTTAGCCCAAGCTTCTTGACACAGTAATGGAATCATTCCCAAGAGCAAGAGCAGAAGGCCTATGGCTTTTTGAAGCCTGGGCTGTGGCATTCACACATGGTCATTTATGCCACATTCTCTTAATTAATCAAAGCAAGTCACAAGGCCAACCCTGATTCTAAAGTGTGGACCAATAGACCCTCTCTTTGATTGACAGAGTAAAAAAGTCACATTGCAAAGCAGCGTGTGAAGAGCAATGACAGGAACCTGTGACGATATCTTTTAATGTGATACATAATATCAATAGTGAAATGTTAAGGACTTCCCCTTTGAGTTTAAGAATGAGCAAAGGATACCCACTATCATTCTTTTACTTTAGAACTATACTGGAGATTCTAGCCAGTTTTGTAAGACCAGAAAAGGTTTTTCTAAGAGATGTAAAGTTTTTGAAGATAAAATAATTGTCATTACATACACAGGGCATAGGTAAGATAACCTAAAGAATATACAGGTTAATTATTAGAAATAATACTTTAGATAAATGTATAAAGTGTACACATTTCTGTGTGTCAGCAACAAACAACAAATTTCTAATAATATTACTTGTAATGACTTCACTTTAAAATAATTTGTAGTAATATCATGCAATAACATCAAATTGATCAAACAGCTAAGAATATGTCTAACAAAGAATTCACAAAAGTTTAAGCAAAAAACAAACAAAAACTATTAAAAATTATCAAAACTTTAAGAATAATGAAAAGACACACCACATATTGGTAGAAAACTTCGTGACACAAGCAACTGACAAAGGACATGTATTCAAAATATATAAAGAGCTGTTAAGCTCAACAATAAGAAAGCAAACAACCCAGTTAAACAGTAGGCAAAAGATCTGTACAGACAGCCGGGCGTGGTGGTGCACACCTGTAATCCCAGTGGCTCAGGATGCTGAGGCAGGAGGATTGTGAGGTCAAAGCCAGCCTCAGCAACTTATTGAGGCTCTAAGTAACTCAGTGAGACCTTGTATCTAAATAAAAAGCAAAAAAAGGGCTGGGGATGTGGCTCAGTGGTTAAGAGCCCCTGGATTCACTCCTCAGTACCCAAAAAAATCTGTACAGACGCCTCACCAAAAAGATATGTAAAGTGGCAAATAAGCACATGAAAGTCATATCACAAGTCATTATGGAATTGGAAATTAAGACAACAGTAAGATAGCAGCACACACTTATTAGAATGGCAGAAAATCCAGGAAGCACAACCACATGTTGAAAAAAATAGAAAAAAGTAACTGGTTCATTGCTGGTGCAGCCACTTTGGGACATAGTTTGTCAGTTTCTTATAAAGTTAACCATGGTCTTATCATGATTCAGTAATTGTCCTCCTGAATGAGTTGAAAATTTGTGTTCACCCATAAACTTAGACATGAATGTTCTCTGAAGTTTTATTCATAATCACCAAAATCTGGAAGCAAATAAGATGTATTTCAATAGGTGCATAAAAAAGCAAACTACATGACACCTATACAAAAGAATATTATTTAGTAATTAGCAAGGAACTATGAAGCCACAAAGGACTTGGAAAATCCTTAAATGCATGTTGTTTTGAAAAAAAAAAAAACAGTCTGAAAAGGGTACTTCATGATTCCAACTGTGCGACATCTGAAAAAGGCAAAACTACAGAGAAAGTAAGAATACCAGGGTTGCCTGGGTATAGGAAAAGAGGGGGATGAAGAGCAGGTGAAGCAGGTGAGAACCTATTCTGTGCAATAATGAATGGTGGATAGAAGACATTGTGATTTTTTTTTAAACCCATAGAACTGTACAAAAGAAAGAGTGAAGCTTATTGACACTATGAGCTTTAGCTAATAATAATGTGTTAGTAATGGTTCACTAATCATAACACCACACTAATACAAGATGTTAATGGTAGGGTATATTGTGCAAGTGTATGTTGGGAAAGATAATATGACAATTCTCTACTATCTGCTCAATTTTTCTGTACATCTGAAATTGTTGAAAAAATTAAAACCTATTAATTTAAAAAGAATTATTGAGAAAGAAAAGTGAACAAGTAAATACTTGTGAATTAAGACTAAATTATAGATTTAATATAATACCAATAAAGTTGCTTTTGTTCTGGCAAAATCTGGTTGGGGGTTGTTCTGTTTTATTTTGTTTTGGTTTAATTTGGTTTGATTTTGGTAGTACTTCACAATCTGATTCTAAAACTTGGGTTAAAATGCTAAGGGCCAAAAGTAGCTAAGATGGTTGGAGGGCAATTTAGGCTTGCTCTATCATATATCAAGTCTTGTTTTAAATCTGTAATAATTAAGACAGTATGGAATTTTGGTCAAAACAAATAGAACGATGGAATGAAATAGAGTCTATAAACAGACTTATATATGTATACTTGATTGTCTGAAAAGGAGGCCCTGAAAACTAAAAGCAGACAAAGGTTCTTTTCAGTCAGTAGTGCTAAGAAAACTTGGAAATCTATGTGGAAAAACATGAAATTTAATCCCTATTTCACACCATAACTAATACCAGTTCCAAATGGATTATGCAACTGCATGCCTAAACTCAAACAATGGAGCTTCCAGAACAAGAGCATTTAGCTTAATATCTACAGGCCCCAAAGAGTTCCTGTCTAGAATTCAGAAAGTTCACAAATTTGATGGGAAAAGAACTATGTTTACTTTTTATTAACTTATAACCAAAATGCATTATTCCCTTCAATTATGAACATGGACCAAAAAAAACTACAGTATGGGTACCAACAGCAATCACAGATGTCTTCATAACACTCTACAGGTGGTGCAGATCTCTTTATCGCTTACACTCATCCCCACTTCAAAATTATTACAGTTGTTAAAACTCTCTGACATTACTAAAATTGAAAATATATTACACCATGACCAAAGCACTTCCATCTTGATTAAGATTCAACAGAAATATTGCTCCAAAGAGAAATGTACAAGAATCTTTCTAGCAGTATTATTTATAATAGTTCCAAACTGTAAACTTAATTACTCTTTAACAGTAGATATTAAAAATATGACATTCATGCACTGGCATTCTGTACAGTCATGAAAGGGAACAAAGGACAATTATAGGGAGCAACATTGACAAATTTCACAAACATGAGGTTGAGCAACAGAAGCCACATAAAAGGTACAATATTACTCTACTTAGGTTAAGTTCTAAATATATGTAAAACTGGGGCTGGGGTTGTGGCTCAGTGGTAGAGCGCTCACCTAGCACATGCATGGCCTGGGTTCGATCCTCAGCACCACATAAAAACAAAGGCATTATGTACAACTAAAACAAATAAATAAATATTTTTTAAAAATATATATATGTAAAACTAAGTTGCAGTGCTTTGATGAGAAAGGAAAGCAGAGAAGTGTTTATCACAGTAGAAGAGATCCTAATTACCTCTGGAGAAGTGAAGGGAGATTAAGCAGGAGGGGTTTCCAGAGAACAGGCAGGTTCTGTTCTTTCCCCCAGAGTGTTGGCTGTGTGATACATCCACCATGCACACTGTGGGATACATCACTGACCTGTGTCTTTTCTGTTTTGTGCAAGTTAGACTGGGAAAAGAAAAGTCAATGGACAGGGTTAGCAATTGATTTCATAATAAATGCTATAATAAAAACTATATATGCTTTTGATCAAATAAAGTTTAAATAGTACAAAAAGGGTATATGATGAAACCCACAGGTAACATTTCCTGTTCATCCTTCCAAAGTTTTTCTATGAACAAACATAGATAGATAGATAGATAGAGATGATGCATAGCAGACAAGGGATGGATGAATGGATTGATAAATGGATAGAAGGATGGATAGACAGACAATGGATGGAAGGAAGAAAGCAAGGGAGTGAGGGAGGGAAAAAGGGAAGGAGAAGTTCAGGCAAGATGGAAGGCAGGAAAAAAAGGAGATAAGAGGAAGAGAGAAGTTCTAAAGGAGAAACATGTTATGCAAAAAGAAACATATTGTATTCACATGTTTCTTTATCAGACTTTTTTCATTAGACTGAAGATCTTGGAAGCTTTTTCATATAGGCACATATAAATATATCATGTTCTTTTTAATGGCAGTATTATACCTGTATAAGTGTACCATAATTTCTTCTTCATTAAGGTAGATATTTAGATTGCTTTCAGTCATTTGCCAATACAAATAATATTGCAATGACAATCTTTATGAGTTGTACTGATAAATGAGAAATATGATATAAGTAAGCTTCTGGGAAAGACACTGCTAGATCATAGGGCACATTGATAGCTACTGGTCTTACAAGAAATGCATTTATTTGCCTCCTACCAGCAGTGTATGAGAAAACTTATTTCTCAACATTCTCATCAATGCTCTGTTATTAATTAATATTTTGATCTCTGTCAATTGAATATGTAAAAATTGTCCTCCAATTTAAATTTACATTTCTTTTGTTAATACTTTATGCATCTTTTCATTTCTTTATAAATGTTGCTACTTCTTTGTGGATTATTCATTTATAGACATTACCCATTTATATTTGGAATAGATAAAGCATGTTTTCGATTCAGAAGTCAAAAGTTCCAAATAAGACAAGGTAACATTTCTCTCCCATACCCTATTCCTACTACAACAGTGTCCCTCTCTCATTAGCAACCAATTCCACATATTCTTTTACAATGATCTATACATAAGCATGTAAATATCTGCTTAGGAAAGTTTGTGTATGCGGTGTTTGTCTCCCTTTTTCTTTCCCAAATGGTAGCTCACCATGAACATTCTTCTTTATCATGCCAAAAATTTTCAAAGACTTTTGAGGCTTTCTGCATTTCCAACTGATCAAGTAGAGACCTGATAAGCACAATAATTTTTACCAAGTAGATACAGCAAGGGAGGCTTTGGTGCAGATAGCAGGAGGACACCAGGAGAAAGAGGTTGTTTCTAAGACATGTTTTTCATAAGACTCTGCCCTGAAGCTATTTCTTCCCACCAGAAACCACAGGATTGGATAAACAACCCCTCCCAAAGTGCTGAGAAAAGCAAACAGCAGACGTACAGCAGTGACCTGAGCACATCCAGAGGGGCACAGCACAGACATGAGAGAACTAGACAGCAACAGGATGAAGGATGGTCCATCTGAGGCCACATGGGTGAGAATTTAGCTAGCAGCTAGCACAGCGAGGTTGACAGCAAACCAGAAGCAGAATTCTGACCTGTGAAGACAGCTGCCAGTCCTCTGCCTGCATGCAAGGCGAGACAATGCCAGACTTGCAGAGGCCCAAGAAGCAGGGACCACTGTGGGAGGGGGACAAGGAACTACACTGACAAAATGCAGAGCAGCATGAGATTCTAGAACAGACTATGTGAGTCAGGCACTGAGGGTGGGGCTGAGTCCCACACCGGGAATCCAACAGAGATGTGGCCTCTAGGCACTGTGATTAACCAGTAGGGATTAGTGATTAAACAAGATCTTACCTGCACTCTGCATATTGTAATTAGCTATGTGCATGTTTAAATTAATTAGGAGATAGATTTGTATATACCTTGCCCATAGGATTATTTGGTTCTGCTCAACTCAACTGCCTTTCTTGTTTTTCAATATTCCTAATCAAAGAACTACATCAGCAGTTGGAGAACTGAAACCTCTAAATTAATATCCAAACTGACTGGCCAGTTGTGGCAATGGATGCCTCCATGGGGCGACCTTTGCTTTAGTTCATTTCATTCGCTATCCACACATGGGTCAGCATTAAGCTTCTGTTATGTTCCAGGCAAAGTGGTAGGAACTGAGGACCTGACAAGAGAAGGAGGCACAGTCCCTACTCTAATGAAATCCAATCTGTGATGGGGAAGAAAGATAAATAACTAAGGCAGATAATTAAAATTCAGTACAAAAAGTTCTGCAATAAAAATATTAGCTGAGTACCTAATAAGTACAGGGGGAGGAACCACCAAATCTGTCTGAAGTTGTCAGGGAAAAGACTCCCAGAGGAAATGGTTAGGTCTTAAAAGGGAATTATAGGAGTTTTCTAGGCAGAGACATGAAGAAAATCATCCCTGCCTTAGAGAATAGTGTGCATATAAATGCAGAACCATACCTAGGTATAGCATTTCCAGGGAAGACTTAGAAATACGTTGTCACTCAGCAAAGGCATATGGTGGGAAGAAAAGGTAAGAAAAGAAGCAAGTAATGCCCAAACAGCTAAAGCATTTGAGAAACCCACAATACCCATCCAGCCCTGATGGATGTGAGTGAGAGGAACTGATAATCAGGTGTTTAGGTAGGTAATGCAGTCAATCTAGGAGAACACTGAGGGCCGCCAGGGCAGCAAGCACATGGTCCACCAGGACCTAACTGTGATAAGGCTTTCCAGAGCATCATAGTTTACACACCATTGCCAAGACAGGATTGCTCTCTCATCCTTGTCCTGCACCAGTGCTTCTAAACCAAGGTGGGGCAGGGCAACCATGTTGAAGTGGGAGGGTGCTACAGTGACCAAGGAGGCAAAGGCCAGGGATGCTGCTAAACAACTACCCTACGCAGGACAACCCCACAACAGAATGATCCAGTCCAAATGTCAACAGGACTAAGGTTAAGACACTTGCAATGAAAAGTTGTGCTGCAATTGTGTACAATGAATCAAAATGTATTCTGATGTCATATATACCTAGTCAAAATAAATTAATTAATAATAATTTTTTTAAATGAAAAACAACAAAATAGAAAAAGCCACATGACCAACCCACTTTCTTGTAAAATAATTTATTATGTTTTTTTTTCTTTGCTCTGGAACATTATAAGTAAAACTACTTTTAAATTTAAAAAAAAAAAAAAAAAAAAAACTAACAACACGTAGTAGAAATGTCTTACCCACAGAGGAACCATGCATTACAGGCACTATTTTATAATGATTATATTCCTTCTGAAATTCAAGAAATGGAGTGTAATAATTTATGTCAACTTATTTCTTATTGAATTTTTCATATGGTTTGTCTTTTGCCCTGCCCCTTTAACTTCCTGCACTAGCATTTCACCACTTCCACGTCCTTTCTTAAGTTCTTGGTTTCATGCCCCTAAACTTCCATAAGAATACCTGGCATTTGTGTTCGGCATGCTCTCATCTGAGTTTTGTAATATTATCCTCACAACAGCCCTGTGAAACAGATAAATAGTTTGCTAGTCAGGAACTTAGGATCACATAGCCAACAGGTGCCTTCATCAGGCCTTCCACCTGGACAGACTCCTGAATTCCTGTGCCACCCCTGCCCTCACCCCCACACTAGAGCAGTTTGCCTTCAAATATTTTAATTGGGGACCAAGAGCTGCTATGAATGTCTCATCAATGTGCAAGCAATTTCAATACTAATGCATATTTGATGATCCTTCATTTATACATTCACCATGTGCCATGTCTTGTAAGGGCCATTACAGGTAAAAATGACCCTTACCATCAATGTCCCCCTTCTTCCTGATGTGGCTGCAGGAATTACAGTTTTGTATAGGAGACATAGTGAGTATCTTTTCAGCTCCAGGAAGCTCTTGGTGGCCATGATGGATTCACTTAGTACTGTCAGGTCTATGTTCTGAGCCATACGCCTGAACCCAGATGGATTTATAGTTTCTTCCCTGAGATTTTAACATTGAGACCATGAATAGGATTTAGCCTCTCCCTGGTTAGCTGGAATGCATGTAAAGTTGGGAGCTGTTTGTTTTCATGTATTTCTAATATGTAAACCAAAAACAAAACAAACAAGAAAGACACAGAAAAACCAGTTTGCAGAAACAGGATAAGGAAGCAGATGACAAAAAGTAGAATGCAATGGATAACTTCCTTACACCATACACAAAAATTAGCTCAAAAATGAATCCTAGACTTAAATGCAAATGATAAAATGATTAAAAATTCTTGGAAGAAAACATAGGTATAAATTCTTGTGACCTTAGAGTAGGCAAGGATATCATTTTGGATATGACAGCAAAGCACAAGCAACAAAAGAATAAATAAATTGGACTTTATCAAACTTAAAGATGTGCTTGAGAAAACATCAGAAAGTTAAAACACTATCCACGGAATGTGATAAGGGAAATGCATCCAGACTATATCAAGGCCTCTTATAACTCAGCAATAAAAGGACAAACCAACTGAAAAATACCTAGAGAAGCTGGATTGAAAGCATTCTTTGCCTGCTATAACATACCCATGGAAACAAATCAATTATCAAAATTAAGAGGCCCAGGAACTAGGGCCAAAGACTATTAATGATTGACCAATAAGGTCAGAAAAGATTCTCAACATTGTCAGTTATCAAGGAGTCATTAAAACCACAAGGAGATATTGCATCACACCCTATAGGATGGCTATAATCAAAAAGGCAAAATAAATAAATAAAAATAACAAGCATTGGCAAGGATATGGAGAAATTGGAACCCTTGTGCATTTTTGGTGGGAATGTAAAATGAGTCAGCCACTGTGGAAAACAGTTTGGCAGTTCTTCAAAATGTTAAGAAGTGTGGAGTTGCTGTATGATTCAGCAACTCAACTCCTACTTATACATCCAAGAGAATTCAAAGTGTATGTCAGCTCAAAACTCATACACAAATGTTCATAGCAGCATCATTTGTAATTGCCAAAAAATGGAAAAACTGAAATGTCCATCAACCAATGAATAGATAAGCAAGTAGCATATCCATGCAATGAAACATTATTTGACAATAAAAAGTAAAAAGTACTTTAGATGTTACAGCATGGGTGAACCACAAAGGCATTATGGCATATGAAAGAAGGCAGACACAAATTGTATAATTCCATGTGCATGGTATGTCTCCAAAATAGACAAATTCTTAGAGACAGAAATCAGGCCAGGGATTTCCAAGAGTTATTGGAGTTTGGAGTTAAATGGGGAGAAATGACCACTATTGGACCTGTAGAGATTCTTTGGGGGATGATAAAAATGTTCTCAAATAGATATTGGTGATGGTTGCACAACTCTGTAAATGTGAATAGTACTATTGAATTATAAACTTCAAATGGATGGATTTATGACATTTAGTTTGTATCTCAATCTGATGAAAAATGAAAAATAGAATCCTAAAAATATTCCCAGGTTCAGCCCATTCCTGAGACCCAGCAGTATCTAAACCTTATGGTTTGTGAGACATTGCAATATGCTAATAAGTAAGTCCTTTTGGGGGCATAAGCAGGTTTAAGTGGATCTACATTATTTGCTACCAAAAGTGTGTGCTAGAATTGGATCATAAGCTGAGCATAGATGATTTTCAGTTCAAGAGAACACAGAAACTTTTGTTCTTTTTTCAGTGTTCAAGTGGACAGAAACTCAGCCTTTATCTGCAGCTTTGGTTTGCCCTACTTACCCTCAGAGAACTGTTGGGACGTGTCAGTGAGATATTGGATATGGAAGTGTTCATATAAAATTAGGAAAATGTAGAAAGGCATGATACCATCTAGTTTCTGGACCTATTAACTTTGATAATTCTTTGATAAATGATTTTTTTTTCATAAGTATGTTAGAGGAGGCAAAGAATGCTTTCCTCTTACAGCTCAGATGCACTTTTTTGTTGTTGTTTGTTGGTTGACATTCAGTTTGTTAAAGCCATATGCTAAGAACTGAGATACAAGACCAGTCTACTAACCTTAGAGGAACTGATAACACTTCTCATCAGAAGACACAACTGTAGAGTTTAGTGGAGAGGCCACACAAGCCTCCAAGAAATCCCACTCTGGAAAGGCCATCAAAGAGACTCTGCAATTATTTTTTCTCAGTGCTGTCAGAGTGCTCTGATGGGACAACCCTTGCTTGGTGGTCTTTAGGCCTTTAGGATTCGTGTAACCTGCCAACTTCATGGCATGACACATAAAGGTGCGTCACCTCTGGACCCTATGTTCTTGTGTGTCCTGCACAGTGTGGTGATGACTGATTATCCTTTTCCATTGCATTGTGTTCCTTCACACCCCAAATTTCTGCATAAATAGCACCCACCTCTCTAACAACAGGAATGAAACTGCTCATTCCTGAAGCCACTCTGGGGTCAATTCTCATGTGACTCTTGTCTAATTTCCTCATTGGCGTTGGCCATCATTTCTTCTGCATCCTCATCATGCCTTATGCAAGTCTCCACTGGAACATATATTGTCTTGTGATTTCTAAAAACAAAACAAAATGCCAAATCTTCTAGATAATGAGACACTTTTTTCCAAGTCTCCTTTACTAGGAACCTGGACGAGGTTAGCAGGAATTCTAATCAAACGAACAAATGCCACTCATAGAATATGAGTGCTGAGCAGAAGCTTGTGCAAAGGGCAAGTTCCAAAGCCAGTGGACACCTGTGTGATAAATCAGTGTCTCTTTTAAATGGTTGTTGTCCATGCAATAATTTTTATGCATGTTGAATGTCAGTCTTGCAATTGTTTACCCAAGTCAGCTTGAAATAGGAAAAGTTATCACCTTGAATTTAGGAGAGTATCCAAAAAAAAAGCCAAAGCTTTAGAAATACAATGAAAAATCGGGTAAGAAACCAAAAAGACACCAGGATAGAGCCAAAACCAAAGTGAGGACCAGCACCAAAGTACCAGGTTCTAAATACAGGAAAACTGACAGGAGAAGGAGTGCAGACTTGGGATTCCCAGTTCAACCCCAAACATTCCCCTATTAATTGAGACCTATTTACATAAGTCAATCTCTCTGATCACCAGCCTCCAAGTTAGTAAAAATGACAGTTTGAAAACATATCTACTTTTCAAAGTTGCTAAGCAATTGGAAGAATACACATTTTTTTAGTAATATAACAGTCATGTAGGAGCAGCAGGATTCTCTCTCTTGTTTACCATGTGATTCTAGGACATTCCAAAGAACACAATAGGCTCTGGACAATAAAACTTAGCTACTAAAAACTGCCCTGTGATCTCTCTGAATCACGCATTCACTTCTTTCTATATGCTTCTCTGCACATTCTCATTAATTTGTTATAATTTCTCTCCACTAGGAAGAGTTATTTAGGGGCAGGGACTTCATCCTAAAAACCTGGCACCATGTTCACCTTTCCCACAGGCGTTGCACTGAAGGGAAACAGTGAGTGAATGGATTATTGGGTGAGATCAGGGAGGAATGACTGATTACAGTTTTAGTAGTAGAACAACCTAAGATACATAAGTTACAATTACACTAAATTTTCCATGCTTATGCCATGGAAGGAATGGAAAATATCTGTACTCTGCCTTTCACTGAACCTTAAAGAATGAGTAGGAATTAGCCAGGGAAATAAGACATAGAAAGGAAACATGGACAGAAAAAACAATATTATGGCCTTAAAATGTGACCAAAGGCAAACAGATGTATTTGTGAGATATTTGAGGAAGTGAGGGGAGCAGAATTTGTGGTCAGGAGTGGGATTACTCAGGACTTAGGACTTTAGGGAAGAAAAATCTGTATATGGAGATTAGACAGAAAAGCATGATGGTGTTACCATGAAAGGAAGATCAACATAGGCTATGTATCAAAGAAGTTAGAATAGAAGATGGAGACCAGTTAGGAGATGATTATGGTGCTTCCCAAGAGATGATTAAAGCCAGAACAAAGCTGGCAAAGTGGAGATGAAGATGATAGGGCTGATTGGAAAATTCTGAGATGATTCACTAAATCAGGGCTACATTTATAAGCACAGGTCTTTGACCATGACACTGAATAAAATGTCAAGAGGAGACATTTTCTTAACTAATTAAGACTATCCATTTTGAGTCGTTGATACCAGTGCCATTTTAATTGAGATAAATCTCATACCGTAAAACACACCCTTTCTAGTGGACAGTTCTATTAATTTCAACAAATGCATACACCACCACAATCAATATTCCACAGAGTTCCATCACCTTAAAGAACTCCCTCAAAGCCTTCTGTAGTCAATTCCTCTCCTCACTCCCAGAACCATGGATGTTTTCTGTCCTGTACTTTTGCTGCTTCCAGATTGTCATATAAATGGAATTATATGGTATGTAACTGTTGAATCTGGCTTCTTTCATTCATAATAATGTATTTGGTATTCATTCATGTTGTTGTATGTATAAGTACTTCAATCCTGTACTGAGTAGATTACATAGATGAATATACCATTTTTTGCTTATTCATTTACCTACCTGGAGAAATTTAGTTTACTTCCAGTGCTTGGCAGCAAAAAAGTTATTATTAATATACATGTACTGGTTTTCCTGTAAACATAAGTTTTCATTTCTCTTTGGTAAATACTAAGGACGCAGTTGGCTAGGTGGTGTGTTAAAGTGCATGTTTGGCTTTATAACAAACTATCAAATATTTTTCAAAGTGGTTGTAGTATTTTGCTTTGCCACCAGCAATGAATGAGCATTCCGGTTGCTCCTAATTCTCTCCAGAATTCGGTATTGTGAGCATGCCTCCTTTTTGTTGTTTCTTATTTCATTTGATGTTGTTGTTGTTGGCCATTCTAATAGTGTATGGTAGTATCTTGTTGTTGTTTTAATTCACATTTCCCCAACGTTAATGATGTGGAGCATCTTTTCTTGCACTAATTTGCCATTTGTGTATTTTCTTGAGTGAAACATCTATTTAAGCCTCTTTTCAGTTTTTTAAAATTGGGTTGCTTGTTTTCCCATTATTAAGTATCAGAGTTCTTTGTATAATTCTGGACACAAGGAATGTGTCAGATGTGTACTTTACAAATATAGTTGTGCATCACTTAACAAGAGGGATACTGAGAACTGCACTGTGAGGTGATTCCATCACTATGTGAACATCATGAAGTGTGCTTACACTAACCTAGAAGGTGTAGGTCAACCTTCTCCACCTGGTCTCTTGATGCAATCAAGAAACAGTAAGATCCGGTGGACGAGGCTGCCACTGGCATTGCAGGCATACTGTTTTAAAGCTAACTCCTCTTTTTAATAAGTGGGAACAGCACAATCCAAAAAAAAATCAATAAAAATATAGTATAGTAAGTACATCAACCAGTAACAGTTGTCTATTACCATTATTATGTACTTACATAGTTGCACATGCTGGAATTTTATAGAAAGGCAGCACAGTAGGTTTGTTTACACCAGCATCACCAGGAACACATGAGCAGTGTATCACACGACAGCTCTGCTGTGGCTCTGATGTCAGGAAGTGACAGGACATTTTCAGCTCCACTGTAATTTTAAGGAACTACTATCATATAGGAGATCTGCCGTTAGCCAAAACATCAATCAATATGCAGGCATGACTATATTTTCTCCCTGTGTATTGTCTGTTTTTCATTCTTTTAATAGTATCTCTCAGAGAAAGGAAATGTTTAATCTTGATGGAGTTCCATCTACCTTTTTTTTTTTCTTTTATCTTGGTCTCATATCTAAGAAATCCTTGCATAACCCAAGGTTATGGAGACATTGCCCTGCATTTTCTTCTGGATGTCTTATTGCTTTACATTTTACATTTATACTTATGTTTCATTTTAGTTACTTGTTGTATGTGGTTTCTAGTGGTAGATTTTGTTAACTACAGCCTGGAGAATGAACGCTTGTATTCATAGTCTCAACATTTTGCCTACAAACAAAAGGAAATTCCTTCTCTCCAAACTTTCTGCAAGCAGATCAAAAGTGGGAGAGATAACATGTGGCTAGATCCCAGATAACCTGCAGAAATACTTAAAAGAATTCTAAAACAGTAGACGACTGGATTTCCTAAACATTTCATTGTTTATCTAAAGCAAATAATCAGTGAGTCTAACTTTATCATTATAGCCTGTTTTTATGATTCCTATAAAAACACCCTTAGTATAATACTTAGCTTCAGATGACTCTTTATTTTCTGTTTTTTTAACCTTCAACTCAAGAGTTAGACTCTAGTGGCAAGTTTATCTCTTGTATGTCCCCTATGCTGTTCCCTGATAAATTATCAGTAATTAAATTAAAGGCCCAACATTCCTCACAAAAATCTAATGTGGTTTGTTCCTTTGACCCCAAGTTCTTAACCCTAGTGACACATTAATTAAGAGGGCTGCTGGTTGGTTTTATTACCAAAGTGGTTAATGTTTTGATAAATAATTCTCACCACTTAAGCTAGATAGCTAAACAGATAGCAGCAATGGGTTTGTGTACATGGGTCAACAATAACGAGGTGTCTTTTGGGTTTTTTACTTTTTATTTTTAACAAGATGAAACTGTTTCCAACTAGATGGGTTGACTTTGAACCTCAGGCTCAAGTGGTATGTTTTATATTTGGATCAGTATTTACAGTTGAAGACTATCTAAAACATGTGGCTGAATTCATAGCACTGAGCATTACAAAGGTTTTTAATTAGCATTACCACTGACAGAGCAAGACTAAGGGCAGGCCAGGAGGTAGCTATCATTCCATCTATGAAAGACAGAAAAACACAACTGTAACTTCAACCTTGGCTGCAAATAGCAAGAAGCAGAGAGAAAACCTTATCTCATGGAGTTCTTCTCATGGAAAAAATTGTATGTGCTTGGAAGAACTTCAATGGTTCACTTCAAAGGTGTGTTGGGGTTAAAATTCCTAGAAAAAGGAAAAGGTGTTGGGGTTAAAATTCCTAGAAAAAGGAAAAGGTACAATGATAAGAGTCTATATATTATGCTCTAAGGTCAGGGTGTCAGACAGTTTACATTTTTTCCTAGGAAAAGCATGCACACGAGACCCTGGCTCCTTCTCAGCAACCCCACAGCCACTCCCAGACTCTCCCCAAAATGGATGTCCAATATCTCTTAGAAACATCATATTAAAGCCCCAAAATTATTAGTCTTCCTGAAGGCTCATGTCCTGACCTTGAAGTACTGGATGACATTGCTAACACCTTGATCAAAGCAATCAAAGGAATTGAGAGAGAGATGTAGTGAAGAATGCATATTATTCAAATTCAGGATTTAAGCAAAGCTGTCCCTCAAGGCTTTTAGGCATTAACTTTGAGAAATGTTACATTTGAAATTGAAGGACAGGGTTGGTTGTCGGTTGGTTGGTTGTTTGTTTGTTTCAGGGACTGTTTTGCAATTGAGGGGAGAGACCTATTATCAGCCACCCAAAAGCGATTATCTTTAAGAGATAGGTGTGGATCCCATTGTGAGAGCTGTTGGAGTCTGATCTAAGAGAATAATTGTAATGAAGGAGGAACTCTTTGCACCCTCCTATAAACTATTACTGAGAATCTATTCATCTCCCCAAGCTCTGGTGATTTAGGGAGGAAGTTGGCATTGCCCCAGTTTATACAATGGGAAACACAGCAGAGCTGGGCTCTAGATGATATCTCTTGAGGAGCCCTAGGGAACCTCTGTCTTACTCAACCCCCAGAAGCCCCCAGAAGCCCCTGAGAGAAGAGCTAGTCTGCTCTTCCTTGCTAACACTACCCCAGAAGCACCTGAGGAGCAATGAATCCTAAGTTAAGTGGTTGTTTTAGTCAGTTTCACATTGCTAGAACAAATACTTAAGATAACTGAACTATAAAGAGAAAGTTGTTTTAGTTCATGGTTTCAGAGGTTTCAGAAGATGGTCAGTGGTCCCGTTGTTTTTGGCTCATGGTAAGGCAGCACATCACGGCAAAGAGGCATAGCAGAGCCAAACTATTTACCTCATGACCAGGGAGCAAGAGAGAGGAAGAATAAGGGGCTGGGGTCCCCAAATTTCTTTTAGAGACACATCCCAAATAACCTAACTTCCTCTCAATAGGCTCCACCTCTTAACTTTTCCACTACATCCCAATAGCACCAAGCCTAGAACCAAACCTTTAACACATGAGCCTTTAGGGAACATTCCAGGTCCCAGTTATAGCAATGACCAAAAAGGAAAGTTGAGGACTCTGGTGACCACAGGACACAGAGATTTGCTTGGAGCAGATATTTATTGAAACGCTTCAGTAGTCACTTCATAACTTAGGGTTTCTATTAATTTCCAATCTTTCTGCAGTATTTCCTTACATGGAGGTAGAAAACTTGAAATAGTTTCTATTTTTTTAATTTTTTTTTTTGGTAGGCCATATTTTCTAAGAACTTAGAGAAATATACATGACAACTTTAAGAATGACTGTGAATGAAGCCATTTGATAAGGCTTCTATTCTTAGAAATAGAAGCCAGCTTGTATTTATCATCTGTATTCCTTTTAATTCTGTGAGGCAATGTAAACCATGTATGCATATTGTATTTAAAAGAATAATTTCTATGACAAGAATCTGAAAGTGTTGCTGGCCCTGGGGATCTAACCCTCTGTGGGCTACCAGAGAGAGCAGCTACTGACAGCCCTTGGGGTGGACTTTCACAAATAACATGTTCCATGTTGCTTCTTTCACCCCAGGTGTAAAGTGGTGGCATAACACTTGCTACTCTGGACTCCCACCCACCCCTACACACACACACACACACACACACACACACACACACACCCCTAAGTGGGTTCTAAAGATAAATAACATGCTGTGAAGTCACTGGGGATGAAAGATATAAAAGAACATATAGGGGCTTTAGTAAGCCAAGCTCCTACTCTGCAGACTCTACCAGGTCATAACTGAGCACCCATTATTATTAAATACTATTGTCCTGTACAGGAGCCAGAGCACCCAAGACTCTTTCTCTGTAGCACCATTAAATGCATGAGAATCAAAAGAAGGTAATTTCCCAGCTATAATCAGCCCTTCATTAGAAGCTAACTCTGAGGGTAATTAGCCTCTTCCTCAGAATTATTTCCTCTCCTTACATCACCCCTACCTCACATCTTTGCTATGACTTACCCTCCAAGAAGTGCAGGACTCCTACCTGTCACCCTACCTGTCAGACTTCTGCATCTCTGAATCTCTTTGCTTTTGATAGTAGCTATGATTTACTTTTCCGTCTTTTTGGAATAGTGCTCCAACTGCCAGTTGTTAAAGGATAGCTCCTAAGTACACATTCTAATGGATATAAATCTGGAAGCCATCTTTGGAAGTGATTAGGAAGAAAAAAAATATTTAACTTGTTGCAGTGGTGATGAGGCAGAGGATAGAAAGGCTTGATAGGAAAGCAGTCCAGCCAGCTGCTCCGAGAGCCTCCTAGAAAGCCACCACCTTAATGGGGTCCACATGTTCCCAAAGCAAGACCTCAGTAAATGAGGAATAGAAAGTGGATTTATCAGTTTTCCACATTGTATAAAACTCAGGGAAAATAACTCATATTAATGAAACTGACATATAAAAAAGAGGTTGTAAAACCAGAATTTTGGGAACATCCAAGTAGACCCACATGTTCTCACCAGAGATCTGAACATTTTATCCTCTTAAGAGAATCCTCCCAGAAGACAAGTGATAAGATTGTGAGTACAGTGCCTCCTGGAAGCTTGTCCTCAGATGGGCAGCATCACTAGCTTTGGAAAGTATGTTAGGCTTTCTGGAAATACAGGCCAGGAATCTGTGCTTTAGCAAACTCTCCCAAGTGATCCTATGTCTGCTGAAATTTGGGATCCACTGGTTTAGTGGACATGGAACTTGAACAAGTAGAGTTGCACAGAGGATCCACTCATCCACTGAGTACTAGTGAGTCCCTCCAGTGCAGGAACACAGAGGTAAAAAGAAAAGTCCTTTTCCTAAAGCAACTCACTACAAGACAAAATGAAGAAAGGTTTTTTTGTTGTTGTTGTTTTTTTTGTTTTTTTTTTTTTTTTTTTTTTTTTTTTTTTTTTTTTTTTTTTTTTTTGGTACTGGGGCTTGAGCCCCTACATCCCCAGCTATTTTTATTCTTTTATTTTGAGACAGGGTCTCTCTAAATTGTCCAGGCTGATCTGGAATTTGGCAATCCTTTCTGCCTCAGCCTCCTGAGTTGTTGGGATTACAGGCATGCATCACACAGGCCAACTGGGAGAGATTTTTTTTTTTTGGTATCGGGATTGAACTCAGGGGCACTTGACCACTGGGCCACATCCCCAGCCCTTTTTTGTATTTTATTAGAGACAGGGTCTCACTGAGTTGCCAAGTGCCTCGCCATTGCTGAGGCTGGCTTTGAACTTGCGATCCTCCTGCCTCAGCCCCCCTAGTGCTGGGTTTACAGGTGTGCACCACTGCACTGGCTGGGAGAGATCTTTAATGCAACAGAGGGTGGCATGATAGAGCTATGAACACCTGGGCAGAAAATCCAGGCTTGAGTTGAGCAAAGTTTTTTTAAAAAGAATATCAAAGGGCTGGGGATATAGCTCAGTTGGTATAGTACTTGCCTTGAAAGCACAAGGCCCTGGGTTCAATCCCCAGCACCACCAAAAAAATAGAAAAAGAAAAGAAAATCAGAAAAAAAGACATCCCATGTGGCTAGATAGTAACATCTTAAAGACTCTTAAAAAAAGATTTCTACATTAGTCAGTTTTCCATTACCATAACAAATGCCTGACATAATGAACTTATAAAGAGAAAAGTTTTATTTTTAAAATTCACAGTTTTAGAGGTTTCAGTCCATGATGAGTTGGCCCTGTTGTTTTGGGTCTGTGTCAGCACATCATTGCAAGAGCCCATGACAGAGCAAAACTTATCACCTCGTGGTCAGGGCCTGAAAGAGAATGAGTAGAGGGCTGCTGTCCCACTATCCTCTTGGAGAGCACATCTCCAATGACCTGAACCAACAGGCTGCAACTCTTAAAGATCTCACCACCTCCCAATTGCATGGAGTAAAATACCAAGCTTTTGACAGATGGGCCTTTGGGAGACCCTTAAGAACCAATCTGTAGCAGAAGAATATTAATTAAGCAGGTAGATATGAAGAGTGTTTATAATAAAATAAAATTGATTGAAACTTAAAACACCCAACCATAGAGAACTGACTAAGTTCTTCAAATTGAAATTGACAAGCCTATTTTTGTTTTGTCTCTTTCCTGGCAGCCTTTGCAGGAACTCTCTCTGGTCAATGTAAGGTTAGATAGCAATGTGAAAACACTGGTGATGAATGAAAGTGGAACACTATGGGGAAATCTTCATGGTGTACTATTATGGGAAAGGAACATATTACAACCTAAGCAGCTTCTTCTCAAGGTCATCTTCCAAGATCATACTCTTGGCAGAAGAGGGTGCCCATCCTTAGGCTCCTTGAGTGGACAAAGGCAGGTGTTTGGGGTTTGAGAGGGGAGGAGATATACAGGTTTATGTGGTCACAGCTGTGTTCTCCGAGTCCTCCTGGCAAACCAAGGGGACAGGCTGGAGTCACAGCTGCTATCACTTGCACAGCCTCCAAAGAGTTCACAAACCCAAGAATTCTGTATTCCACTCTGGGCTTCCAGGTTGTTTTAAGGTGTATGTGTCAGAGAGTAGGTGGAGGGAAAATATTTAACAGTTTGGGGGCTTGACTTTCAACTTTAAAATATCGAGGTCTATGATATGTGGACCTCCATCTGATTCAATATATATATTTTTTTAGTGAGCCTGATGACTTTTTATCTTACATAGGAGATTAATTAATTTAGTTTTAATATGGTCAATGATTGTCCTTATACGTTATGTTGCTTATGTTTGCTGGAATTTTTTAAACTTCTTGTCTTTGTCTTGTTATATGTGTGTTTGTGCTTCCTTGATAAGAAGGACAAACTGGAAAGGTAAACATCCTGTTTTAATTCCACATGATATTATCTTTAAGTTAAAAAGAAAAAACTTTATTCCCTCATCAATACAAAAAATAAAAAAGTATCTTTTGACTCCTCATTGCTTAAGAAGGAAATTTATTCCAGCTTTATTTCCTTCATTTCCTGTTCCTTGTTAATATAAAATGAGATTTCCAAATCAGATTATTCTTTTTTTTTTCATTTTGCAGAGTCCTTTATTAGAAATAACTTTTTTATATTAGTACTAGATTCCACAGTGATATTTATTCTTTCCACCAAGCAAAGTCATTCTTGAGATCTTAATTTGATTAAATTTTCAGTAAGGAGAGTATATTTCAAGTTACATTTTATTGACGTTTTTAGTTGAGATAATGGTAGATTCACATAAAGTTGCGGGATATAATAAAGATATCCTGTGTACCTTTTCCTTAATGTAAAGATGGTGACATCTTGCAAAACTCTAGTACAATATCACCACCAGGATGTTAACATTGATACTATCTCTGTAACTAAAGTGGATACTTTGACTCAGATTTCCCCAGTTTACTTGTACCCATTCATTTGTGTTTGTATGTGTGCTTGTGTTTATAGAGGTTTTTCTCATGTCAGTCATATATCCACCACCACACAGCATAATTCCAGCTCTACACGATCCCTCAGGTTGCCCTTTTATGATCACACACCCTTTCTCTACATTCCCACCTCTATTCATTCTCTAGCCCATGGAAGGACTAATCTGTTCTCCATTTCTTTTGCATAGATGGAATCATATCATATGCTATCTGGAGGGACAGGCTTTTTTACTTAGCACAATTCTCTGGAAATTTACTAAAATTGTGTACATCAGTAGTTTGATCTTTTGTTTTGTTTAATTTTTTGTTTTTGGAAGGCAGGGGTCCAAACACAGGCCCTTGAGCGTGCTAAGAACACACTCTACCACTGAGTTACACCCTAACTCTAGTTGATTGCTTTTTATTGTCAAGTAGTACTCCATGGGATAGACATACCACAGTTAGCATGTACCTTTTGAAGGATATCTGATTGCTTCTAGTGTGGGGCTCTTACTAACAACATTCCTGTGAATGTTCATGGACTGCGTCTGTGTGAACATAGGGTTTCATTTTTCTGGGATAAATGCCAGGAATGTAATTGCTGGGTCACATGGCATTATAAGAAACTACCACACTGTTTTCTGGAGTGACTGTACCATTTTACTCAAACAATTTTAAGAAGGACAAGAATTTATATTTTCTGTGCTCTTATTTATCTTAGAATATCTCTCTGTTGCCTTCACATTTATGATAAATTGGGAAAATATCCTTGTTTCATGAGAGTTTTTCCTTGAAATTCTATAGAATTTTTTCCAATATCTTCTGGTAGTCTATGTATCAAAGAAATCTGTTTCTAGCCTAATTTTTTGGTCCTTTTCAGACAACCAGTCTGTTCCATTTTGATACTTTACTAATGCTTTGTTTTCTTTATTTTAAAAAAATCACAGTAGTGATACTTTTATTTTTTTTAAATCTCTTTTCAATTACATTTTATGAAATATTGTGGGGGTTTTTTCTCTATTTTTAGGCCTTTGTTTTGCTGGAAAAAGAATTCCTCAGCTATGATTATTGAGTTCATTGTTCTGAATCTACCATTCTCCTCCACCCAGTTGACTACTTATACTTTCATTGTTTTCTTATATTCATTTTGCCTTTTTGCATTCTGAGAAAATAATTTTTTTTTTGCATCAGTGATTTACTTTTCTGGTGTACATTCAGATTTTAACCACCTTCAACTGGATTTAAATTCTGCTAAGAAACAGTAATCCTGTTTCAAACTTCCCATATCTCACATAACTTCCATTTCACATTATTCTGTTGTCTTAACTCAGAAAATGTTCTCATTACATTTCTCTGCACCTGCATCAAATCTCATAATTTCTCACATTCGAAATCACTGAGATTTTTTTAAACTAGTTTTCATACTACATGCTTTTCAAAGGCAAAGTTCTTCCTAAATTTTCAAAGTGACATTTCCTTCTCTTATGTTGCAGGATTTAAAAAAAAAAAAAAAAAAAAAATTTTTTTTTTGAACTCAGGGAATTCAACCACTGAGCCACATCCCCAGCTCTATTTTGTATTTTATTTAGAGACAGGAACTCAATGAGTTGCTTAGCACCTTGCCATTGCTGAGGCTGGCTTTGAACTCACAATCCTCCTGTCTTGGCCTCCGAGCCATTGGGATTACAGGTGTGCACCACCACACCCAGCTCTTAAATATTTTTAATTGAGAAAAATTTCACATAAGAATCACTACATTAACCTTTTTAGTTATACCATTCAATGGTTTCTAGTACATTTCCTATGTTGTATGATCACTAGAACCCCTGCCTAGTTTCAAAACATTTCATCACTCCCCAAAAAAAACCCTGTACCCACTAAGCAGCTACTTTTCATTCCTCCCCTCCTGTTCTGGTAACCACTAACCTGCATTCTGTCTCTGTGAATTTGTCTATTCTGGGTATTTCATATAAGTGCCCTCATACAATAATGGTCTTTTGTATTTGGCTTCTTTCACTTAGCATAATATTTTGTAGTAACTTTAAAAAAAAAATAATAGACTTTATTCTTAAATCAATTTTAGGTTCACAGCAAACCTGAGCAGAAAGTGCCAATATTTTTCATATGTAGCAGCCCCACCCCTAACCATGGGGGATATTTCCGATACTCTCAGTGAGTGCTTAAAACCATTCCTAGTTCTGAACTCTACAAATACTGTACTACTTTGTCCTGCACATATATAACCATGATAAACTTTTTTTAAAATGTATTTTAGTTGTTAATAGAACTTTATTTGTATTTATTTATACGTGGTGCTAAGAATTGAACCCAGTGCCTCACACATGCTAGGCAAGTGCTCTAACACTGAGCTACAACCCCAGCCCCACCATGATAAACTTTTATCTTTTCACTTAAAGGAAGCACTTTATAGTTTCTCTTTGGCACATTGAAACTGCCAGTATCATGACTTGAGTGCTTTAGAGCTATTTTTATATAAAATAAGTGTAATTTGAATACAAGTACACCATACTACAATGATCAATTTGATAACTGAGATGTCTACCAAGCAACTAGCAGGAGGGCAGTGTATACAGCATGGATATGTTGGACGAAGGGATGACTCAACTTCTAGATGACAAGGAACAGTACTGCAGGAGATTTCATCATGTTACTTAGAATTCCTCACAATTTAAGACTTATTTATACAATTTTCCAACTAATATTTTCAGACTACAGTTTCCACAGGTAACTGAAACTATAGAAAGAGAAACCATGGACAAGGGGAAACTACTGTACTCCTCATATATTTATAGACTCCCCTATTATCAACATCCAGCAGTGAAGTGGTATATTTGTTGCAACTAATGAATCTACACTGATTCATCATCATCACCCAGAGTCCATAGTTTTCATTAGGTTTCACACTTGGTGATGTACTTTTTCTATGGGTTTAAACAAATGTATAATGATGTATATTTGCCATTATAGTATTAAATGGGGTAATTTTATTGCCCTAATGTGCTGTGCCTATTGCAGTATTTTTAATGTTAAATTTTGTGTTCAATCATTATTATCACCCACATAGATTAATCTAGGAGAGTGTTTGTCAGAAGATTGCAAAGTTAAATAGCCTTTTTGGCATTTTCTTGGTAATTAGGAAAAGCACCTTCTCCATTCTATATCTATGGAGCACTAAGAAGAGATAAGACCTCATGCCAGGCCCCAGAGCCTGCTGGCTTTCATCCAGTGTACTTATGCTAGAATTGGACCCCCATCTCTGTCTCATCTCTCACCTATGCTGGCTAATTCAAAAACCTGCATTATTTTCAGAAAAAGTAGTTTCCTTGACCAGTTTACGTAAATGTTTCATAATAATAGCTTTGAAAATAGGTTTCTTCCGAAAAACTAGGGAGAAAAAGAGAAATTTTCAAAATAATAAGAATTCTGTGTTCAAGATAGTTTATGTAATTGGAAGGCAGATTAGCACAGTGCTGAAGAATTGAGTTTTAGTGCAGGAGCCCTGTTTGCGGAGATAGCTAAGATTGCGGTTGACTATTGGGCCATAGACATTTTTGGGCATTTCCACTTTCCGTAGTCTCACGGGATCTCGCGGGACTTGGTCGAGGCTCTCGAGAGATTTGAACGGTGACTCAGCAGATCGAGCGAGCGCCATTGCTGCTCGGGCGCATGGGAAGAGACCAGAGGGAGAAAAGACAGGGTTATCGCTATTGTGTAGATATATTGTAGTTTCTTGTAAGATTAAAGAATATTTTTGTCTCCATCCTGTCTCCGGACTCCTTCCCGCGGCGCTGCCGTTCCAGGCTGCAATCCTTTTCCGGCGACAACAGTTGGTGGCCCGTACGGGGAATTCAGCACGGCAGGTAAGAACTGAGAAACCTCGCAGGAGTCTCTAGTCAGAGCGGTTAAAATGGGTTCGAAAATATCTAAGACCCAAGTGTACGAGGCTCTTGATGAATTCTTTGATATAGATGAGTCTGTCGTTAGCGAGGAGGATTTAGAAAACAGTGAAGGCGATCATGAAAGCGTAGATTCCGCTGAGTCAACTAAGACCAGTAAGGAGAGTATTAGAAGCGTCCCCAAAATGACAAAGATCCGAGCTGCTAAAGCGATTCAAGATTTATTAGAGATACTTCAAGGATACATGGTCTCAATTGAACCTGGGACTCAGGATGTTACTGAGTCAATTAGGACCAATGAGAGTAGTAGTAGTGAGGAGGAATTAACTAAAGGTGATTTTGAGAAAATGAACAAAAGGAAATTAAGGAAGACCAAGATAAGGGATCATCAAGTGGAGGAACTTGTGTCCTCTACTCCCCCATGGGTGAAATCGATTACAGAAAATATGAAGGGTATCACTAGGCGTTTGCATACCCTAGAAACAGAAATAAAAAGTCTTTCTGAGCGCTTATGTGCTCTCGAGGGTAACTCACAGATACGTTGGGAACTGCCAGTATTTGAATATGGAAATGGACGGAGGGACCACCAGCCAGTAGATTTCAAAACAATAAAAAATCTCAAAGAGGCAGTAATGACTTATGGACCCCAAGCTCCTTTCACGTTGAGTATACTGGAGTCCCTTAACACCTTTAGCTTAACCCCCGCAGACTGGAAACGTCTATGTAAAGCAACATTAAGTGGGGGACAATACTTGGTTTGGCGATCGCAATTTCAAGAACTTTGTATAGAAACAGCTAAAAGAAATGCAGATGCAGGGTTTGGAGACCATAATATAGAAATGCTCACAGGAGAAGGGCAATTTGCAGACGTACAGGATCAAAAATATTATACCCCAGGAGTATATGCTCAGATAAACGCAGCTGCCTTAAAGGCATGGAAAACTGTACAAGGACCTGGGGATCTACAAGGTAGCTTGTCCAAAGTAATTCAAGGACCTAATGAACCATATGCTGAATTTGCTGATCGACTTTTGAAAACTGCAGGTAGAGTTTTTGGAGACATTGATCAAGTTATGCCATTAGTTGTCCAATTAGCGTACGAAAATGCTAATAAGTATTGCCAGGAAGCCATCAGGCCATGGAAAAATAAAAAGGATCTTTCCATATATATACAATTATGTAAAGATATAAATGATGCCTTTGTCACAGGGAATATGATTGCAGCAGCTGTGAGAGATGCTGCCCCTCAAAATTTTACAAGAGCTCAACATAGACATTATAATCAATCAGGATATTCTAGGCAAAATTATCATAATCAATCAGGCTATTCTAGGCAAAATCCTAAAAGAGAAATAAGACCAAATTCATACCGTGCTCCAGGTTGCTGCCCCAGGTGTAAGAAAGGAAATCATTGGGCCAATAAATGCTATTCAAAATTTGACATCCATGGAAATCCTTTATTCAGGAATTCAAAAAACGGGGCAAGGGGCCCAATGCCCCGGGGCCCACAAATGTACGAGGCATTGGAGGAGGAGTATCCTCAAGCATCCACTCAGATGCTTCCCCGACACAATCCCTATTACCCATCCACTCCCTCGCCAGAGGAACAGGAGGAAATGCAGGATTAGACCTCTGTTCCACCGCCCGAATAGTGTTAACACCTGAAATGGGGGTTCAACTGATTCCCACAGGAGTCAGGGGACCTCTTCCCTCAGGGACTGTAGGACTTATTATCGGGCGAAGTCCTGAGAGCTTATTAGGTTTGCAAGTGACCCCAGGCGTAATAAACTCAGACTATAAAGGGGAAATAAAAATAATGCTTAGCTCACCCCAAAGTATAAGTTCTATTAATCAGGGAGATAGAATTGCTCAGTTGCTCCTCCTTCCAAATTTACATAAGTCATTTAAAATGAATATGCCTCTAAATAGGAACAATAGAGGATTTTGTTCCACTGATTCGAAACCCATGGTTTGCTGGGTTCGGGACTGTACAAGGAGGCCTATGTGTAAAATAAGAATCCAAGGAATAGAAATGGAGGGTCTTATAGATACTGGAGCTGATTCTTCCATCATTAATTTACGTCAATGGCCCAAACACTGGCCTCTGCAAAAAGCTTCAACCAGTTTAAGAGGCTTGGGATATAATAACCTCCCAGAAAAAAGTGCGGTAATTTTAAAATGGGAGGATGATGAAGGACATAAAGGCACGTTTCAGCCTTATGTTTTACCTAATCTACCGGTTACTTTATGGGGAAGAGATATTTTACAACAAATGGGAGTACACCTTGCAACCAAACCTGCAGGTGTTAAATGTAAAAATCTACAGAGTAATCTTAACCCTATAAGAAATCATCAAAAAGTACAGGGTAAGCTTAACCCTAAAAGAAATCATTATCATATAGGAAAAAGACATTTTTCTTCGGGGCCACTGAGAAAATAATTTTGAAAATACCATGGCTTTCTGATAAGCCAGTGTGGGTCCCTCAGTGGCCCCTATCTAAAGAGAAATTACAAGCGGCCCACCTACTAGTTCAGGAACAATTAGAAGCAGGACATATAGAACCTTCCACCTCTCCCTGGAATTCCCCCATATTTGTGATCAAGAAAAAATCAGGAAAATGGCGATTATTACATGATCTTAGACAAATTAATAAAACCATGCAAGTCATGGGCCCTACTCAACCTGGACTTCCGAATCCTATAGCTATTCCAAAAAATTTCCATGTTATTAGTCTTGATATAAAGGATTGCTTCTTTTCTATTCCCCTACATCCTCTGGATGCCCCCAGGTTTGCCTTTTCAGTTCCTTCTATTAACAATAATGGCCCTGATCAGAGATATCAATGGAAGGTTTTGCCACAGGGAATGGCTAATAGCCCCACCATATGCCAAATATATGTGGACAAGGCCATCCAATCCATTAAAAATAAATATCCAAACCTCATGTGTCTACATTACATGGATGATATTTTACTGGCCCACCCTAATCAAAAAATCTTATTTAATATATTCAGTGATGTGGTAGAAAATTTAAAAAAATACGGATTATATATAGCAGAAGAAAAAGTTCAAACCAGATCTCCCATATTATATTTAGGATTTAAAATCATGGATACTTTTGTTAGACCCCAAAAAATTTTAATAAATAAAGAACATTTAACCACCCTCAATGATTTCCAAAAACTGCTGGGAGACATTAATTGGCTTCGCCCTACACTAAACCTCACTACTGGCCAATTAAAACCTTTATTTGATATCCTTCGAGGGGACCCTGATCCATCCTCACCGCGAACATTGACTCCTGATGCTAGGAAAGCTTTAAAGGTAGTAGAAAAAGCCATCGAAGGAGCTCATTGTGACAGATTTGATTTAACTCAACCGCTGATATTGATTATTATTTCTTCACAATATACACCCACAGGAGTATTTTGGCAACAAGGGCCTTTATTATGGATACATTTGCCTGTCTCTCCTAAAAGCATAATTGAGTCTTATACCTCCATGGTGGCTAAACTTATTCTTCAAGGACTTAAAACTTCTACTAAAATATTTGGCATTCACCCTGCTACTATTATTACTCCCTATTCATCGTCACAGATTGAATATTTATGCTTCAACGATAATGACTGGGCTATAGCTAGATGCTCTACCTCTGCAAATTTTGATAATCACCTTCCTAAGTCTCCTATATTATCTTTTTGTATTAATCATCCTATTATATTTCCACAGGTAATAAAAAATCAACCTATTCCTAAGGCATTTAATGTATTTACAGATGGGTCCTCAAATGGTACTGCTGCAGTAGTCACTACAAAGGAAAGTATGACTTACATAACTGCACACAAATCAGCTCAACTTGTGGAATTGGAAGCTGTGGTAAGAGCTCTGGAACATTTTAGAGACCAGCCCATAAACATTTTTTCAGATAGCCACTATATTGTACAAGCCGTCCCAAAATTAGAGTTAGCAGGACCAATAGCACCTCATACTCCAGCCTTTAAATTGTTTTATCAAATACAAAAACTTTTGTGGGCAAGAAAAGAACCTCTATTCATAGGCCATATTAGAGCACATACTAATTTGCCTGGCCCCCTCCATGAAAGTAATCAAAAGGCTGATGAACTTACAAAAACTATATTTATACTTTCAGCGCTACAACAAGCTACTTTATTTCATTCCCAGTTTCACGTCAACAGCACCACCTTGCAACGTAGGTTTAAAATCACAAAGGAGCAAGCCAGAACAATTGTAAAAGATTGTAAATCTTGTATGACACATTTGCCCAATCCTCATTTTGGTGTTAACCCTAGAGGATTAATGCCCAATCATTTGTGGCAGATGGATGTTACTCATGAGCCAAGTTTTGGAAAATTGCGATTTATTCATGTAACCATAGATACATGCTCAGGCATGATTTTTGCTTCCTTACATTCTGGAGAAAAAGTTAAAGATGTCACATCTCATTGTTTACAAGCTTTTGCTGCATTGGGCATCCCCAAAATGCTTAAAACAGATAATGGCCCCGCATATACGTCCTCATCTTTCAAAGAGTTTTGCGCAAAATTCAACATATCCCATAAAACAGGCATCCCATACAATCCTCAGGGTCAGGGCATTATTGAAAGAGCAAACCGCACACTAAAAGTTATGTTGTTAAAACAGAAAGAAGGAAACTGGAAAAATCCTAAGGACAGATTGGCAGTTGCCCTGTTTACCTTAAATTTTTTAACTTTAGACTCTGATGGTTATTCTGCTGGAGACAGACATTGGAACCCACATCAACAACATAAACCTTTGGTTTACTGGAAGGATGTTCTTTCAGGTACATGGAAGGGTCCAGATCCAGTGTTAATTTGGGGGAGAGGATCTGTTTGTGTTTTTCCAAAGCATGAATCCTCTCCAATATGGATACCATCTAGATTAATAAAGCAAGTACCAAATCAAAAGGATCAAGATGAAGTTGTTGAGGAATCAAGATTAATAAAAAAGGTACAAAATCAAGAGGACCATGATGAAGATATGGAATGATTCCCTTAAAAGAGTCCTTCAAAATACATCACAACTTAAGTGTCATTCCTCCCAGCTGGGACGAAGAGATCTCTCTTTAGTGTGCACACAATTGTATTTTTTTTTAATATATATGTGTTTATGTCTGTGTATTTGTCTAAATTTCATGTTAATGTGACGTCACAAATATATGTTTGTATGTGCGTCTGTCTGTCCAGTGTGACATCAAAAATAACAAAGCGCAGCCGGGCGCGGTGGCGCACGCCTGTAATCCCAGCACTTTGGGAGGCTGAGGCAGGAGGATCACGAGTTCAAAGCCAGCCTCAGCAATGGCGAGGCACTTAGCAACTCAGTGAGACCCTGTCTCTAAATAAAATACAAAAAAGGGCTGGGGATGTGACCCAGTGGATGAGTGCCCCTGAGTTCAATCCCTGGTACCACAAAAAAAAAGAAAAAAAAAAAAAAAAAAAAATAACAAAGCGCTTGTGAATATATATATATATATATGGATCCAAATAACTCTAATTCATTTAAGTTTAAGAGTATTCAAATTGGGTAAATAATTTAATAAGTGAAGGTACCTTCAATTTTGTTTTATAGGTGTCCCAGGGATTTCTCTTTAGCGAAAAATATGACTAGGGCTGTATAACCTGATATTTTGGTGTTTTGACATAAGGTTGCTTATTTGTTATTAACTTCATTTGTTTAATAAATGATTAATTTCAATTATTTCAACAGGTAAAGGACTGCTGTATATGCAGAAACACGAGAGTTCCAGCTAACAAATTATTTCTCCAAAGTGCTTTTAGTTTTTCTTTAATCTATCTTTAATACAGTAAATACCCTCAGTCTTTCTTTGTTTTGTTCTAAACATGATGTTTTGCCAGCTTATGTTTGTGGGAGCTCAGGCTGCAATGTGTGTGAGCAGAAATCAACTTTAATTTTCTAATCTAATAATTCTATTTTTTAGTTTGACAACTCGCCTCTTGACTCAGTGCTGGAATAGCACTGCTTTTCCTTTAATAATTGATGCTTGAGTCTCTAGGGAGCGGGCCCTGAAGATTTGCCGGTGGCATTGTCTAGACATAAAAAAGACGGCTGCTGCTACAGATGCAGGGATCGCGGTCGCTGCAAGCATCCCTGCTGCTCAAATGTCAAACAACCTCACCAGCGGTGTGGCCTCTGCTCTGCATGCATGGGGCCTCCTAGATCTACGTGTTATAACAAGTGGACATTTTGATCTTTCATTGTTTGGGACTTCATGGGACAGTACCTTGGGGGTATTTGTTTAGAGAACTCAGTGTGTTACTTGATAGAACTTAAGGCAGCTGATTTGTTTAAAGAATTTGATATGCTATGCAATTTGGCTCGTCACCAAAAGGCTTGTCGCCTTAAAGCCGCAGCATCTCCCCACAATTGGACGGCTGTTAGTCAACTTACACAGTCGATCCTAAAGGGCTCCATTGGATGGCTGGTTAGCCAATGACGGGTAAGATCCCCAGAGGGGGACAACCTAAGACAGGCACAGTCGCACGGGATAGTCTCATGTGGCCGACATATCAACCTAAGACAGGAGTCAAGGGCACAGCCTTGATTATCCGATGACGGGTAAGAATGTTGGTTGCACATAGACGTCCTAGAGCATCCCCTCTTTTAAAACAAAAGGGGGAAATGCAGGAGCCCTGTTTGCGGAGATAGCTAAGATTGCGGTTGACTATTGGGCCATAGACATTTTTGGGCATTTCCACTTTCCGTAGTCTCACGGGATCTCGCGGGACTTGGTCGAGGCTCTCGAGAGATTTGAACGGTGACTCAGCAGATCGAGCGAGCGCCATTGCTGCTCGGGCGCATGGGAAGAGACCAGAGGGAGAAAAGACAGGGTTATCGCTATTGTGTAGATATATTGTAGTTTCTTGTAAGATTAAAGAATATTTTTGTCTCCATCCTGTCTCCGGACTCCTTCCCGCGGCGCTGCCGTTCCAGGCTGCAATCCTTTTCCGGCGACAACATTTTAGGATTCAGCGGAATGAGTTAAATTTTGCTGTGGCACTTAGAGAAAGACCATAAGCAATTCCTTAAATGCTGTTTACATTAGCAGAGGAAAATAATATACCCCAGTGTTATTTGGGAAAATAAATGAGCTAATACTCATTTGTTAACACTCATACTCAATATAGCACTTAGAACAACACAGGTCATAGAAAAAAAGATAGGATGACAATTAAAATATCAAGAAATAGGTGATAATTGTTCAATATTGATGCATATATTTTCAGTTGATGCATAAGGCAAATTATTATTCATGTCCCATATTTTCTGGCAATTCAGAGAGCTCATATTTTTTTCAGATTTCTTTTTCTTTCTGCATTCAACATATGAAAGGATAGGGTAGCAACACAATATCTGATTTCTTTCTTCTAAATATGAAGGTTTGGGTTTTTTTTTTTTTTTATCTTTCTTCCTCTACTCTCAGAAATATCCTTGCCCAATATCTTTTGAGTTTTCTGCCTACTCATAATAAACACATTGCACACCATACTTAATGCAACTGAATCACAAAACATGTTTTCAGTTACGGTTCATCTCTCCCTGATCCAGTCCTACCCACCTTCCCAGAGTAGATAAGGAGCCATTAAATGAGCCCCTGGAGAGGGACAACTCTTTTGAGTTTCACAGGTCATCCTGCCATGAGACCAATGACAAGAACTGTTCTAAGCGATCAATTCCTAAATACCCTTCCAACTCTACTATTGCACAAATTGAAGTCAATTTTTTAATTCTTCTTTTCCTTTTAACGGAGTCCTTAACTTCTATTAGTTCAAGAAGGGGTATATTGTAGACACTTATTTATATTCTCAAATTTTAACCTAATCACACTTAGGCAAGGACTCGGGCATATATTCCTTTAAGGGAAAAATCATCCTTCAGGAGAAAAATTGACAATACTTGGAAATCTAAGGCTTTCTAAAAATATCTATTCCTGGGGAATCCCAGCAGGCTGGTGTAGATGGAGACAACCCACATTGCTATGAAAAGGTCATGGAAGGCTTGGGTTTTGCACATTAGGAGGGAGCCACCCACCCACCCACCTTACTAGATAAAAGACTTCAAGAAAAGTGACTGGGAAGGAATATTTCTGTCTATTTGGGGCTTTCAGAGCTAGAAATAGCAAAGCTTTTTTAAATGGTATATGTAAAAGACAAGTACTACGCAATGGCCATACCTTGCCCATCAATATATCCCATCAATGGCCTGGTGCACTAGACATGTTGGCCCTGATTTTATAAGTGGTCAAGACTCTGAGCTTACCTGTACCTGGGTTACTCTTATATAGAAGTATCTAATAAGTAAATATAGATGTTAAATAATAAAGTTATCTCTCACTCCTAGAAAATATAATCACCTGGACACCATATTATATGGGAAATATCCCTGAACAGGGAGCTCTAGAATTGGATCTGACCTTCTTATTTACTGAGCTTTTGATTTTTGCATAGTAAGAAACTGCTGAAGTCTTATTTTTCTTAGTTCTTGGCACATGGGCCATCAATGAGCATTAGTTAACCATAAGAATGAATGAATGAAATACGACCATTAGCTCTGTCTACCTATTAGGAATTTGGCAAGGGCGATTTGAGAAAATATGGGTACAAATGTTTACAAACTAAAGTATATCATTAGAAATGTACAGTAGTGTTATTAAGATCAATTAATGATAGTAATCTAAAACTTATTAAGTATGTAAGGAAAAAAACAACCTTTTTGTGCAACCAAAACAATGTCTCAAAATTCAAGTAATGATTTCCTATATTGCATCATAGAAGAATCACAATTTTAAAACTTTTTATTCACAAAAAAAAAATCCATGCATAATTAGAATATTTTTAAAAAGGTAATCAAGTTCTTTAAAACATAGTAGTTTCCAATTCAGGTCAGAAGTTGCAATTCAGAGGGAAGGGCTAGTTTGGAAAAGTGTGAGGTAAGAATTGATAAACTGATAGCAAGAAAGAGGACTGGGAAAAAAACTATTAAAACTCTGGATTCAAGGAGTAGATTATGATTATGTAATTTAGATGCAAGTATTCCACTCTTAGAAAACCCTGCGGGTTTCATTTTATTACAGTGTTTTGCAACAACTAATATTAATAGTGATGACAAAGACCACTTAATTGGTATGAGTATACTCTGGTTAAAAGGCAAAGAAATGATTAGCACATATCTTCAGAATAATTTTCATTAAAAATACTTCTTAAAAAATCGGAGCTTTGAAGAGCAATTCTCAACTTGTGGTGAAGGAATATTACATAATTCTGTATCTCGTTCCCCAGGGGTCAGGATTTCTCTGCCTTCAAGATTGGCAATAAGTCATTCTACTAACTCCAAGAAAGACCTTTGTCTTCCCTCCTAAACTGGAGACATTTCCAGCTCAGTGGTTCTTAAGCTTAGTCCTCAGGGTCCTGCTTGTGTCTAAAAGTCCACTTGTGAATTCCTATGGGTGGCTGATTCTCAATTCTACATATCCTTACTTCTTACAGCTATTATTTGTAGCTTACTATCAAGAGATTAACTATAACTAAAATTTGGTATTCAGACTAAAATTAGAAAGTTCACTGAGATTTTTTAAAGATTCTAAATCAGTATTCTTCTAAAAATATGGGCATAACACAAGGCTCTGACTTTACAAAGATCCTACTGTGCATGGATGCACAGACTACAAAATTTTCAATCAGGGAGGTACTTCATTACTTCGTCATTTTTGCTGTTGGAATCAGTTGTAATTTTTAATTGCTGCTATTTTTGCTTTTTTAAATATAAATTATTCTTTAACCTGTTATTAATTCATTGTGTTGTAGGTTGACTGGGTAATCTTACAGTGTGGTGAGACATAGTTACATCAACACTATTTCTGCATAAAACTTCCAATTACTGGGCATTAACACATGCATGTATTATATTTCAAACATGACTCATTCTCTATTACAAAAAAATGTATAGAAAATCATTCCATGTTCTGTTTTGTACAATGCCTGTGTGTTTGCATTATTTATATTATTAATTTAACTGTAAAACTTACTGGACATTTTTTTAAATTTATAGAGCATAATTTCTTAATATAAAACCTTGCATAGAAGCTAATAATTTTCCTTTATATTATAAATAATAAGCAATTTATATATGCTTCTACTAAATTTATTTGTGTATTTTGTCCTTCTCTAATTCTTTGTAATCCTGAAGTTTTTTTCTACTAAAAATAGGCAATGAGAATTAGCACCTAGGGGGCTTTTGCCTATCTCAGAGAGCTGAGGTTGGGGTGTAAGGGCCAAGAGTCTTTAAAAATAATAGGGAGTTCTATAGGGATGTTCCTCTAAAGGACCCAAACTACACTGTTCTCCAGAACAAATCATTCTATGCAAGTGCCAGATAACTGAATTAGTGCTGTACATGGAGACCCATCCAAAATACTTTTGCCCATGAGCTTCATAAACAAGCTGTCAACAAACATGTGGCTCTGTTTCCCTGCAAATGGAATCTTTTGACTCTTCTGGCTGGTCATCTGACTATGCAGAAGAAAATTTACTTCTGGGTAATTTGAATCAGACTGAGCTTCTCTGTTAGCCGAAGGAGTATAGGAATTTTCATTCCCTAGAATGTGCTGTTCCATCCTCAGCACAGGATGCACTCAGCAACTTCCCAACCTCAGAAGCCCTACTCTCATTCCTTGCCTCTGCTCCAGGCTGAGTCACGGGCATCCTTGCAGGCATTCTTGCTCTCTCTTGCTGTCTTCAGTTGGAGCATGCTGCTTTCTGCCTCGTGTTTGTCTTTCATCTTGGCTCTTATATTGATAATAGAAACAAAACAAAACTCCTGTCTGTTTGATTCATAACCTTCACTTCAGCTTGGATGCTAACTTGAGAATTTACCCTGGATAGTCCATTTAATAGTTTCACTCATTTTCACACTTCATTAGGAGGTTTGTTTCATGAGCAGAGCTTCCTGTTCATTCATTCATTTAGTTAAGCTCTGGCACTAAGCTGAAGAGCCTCCCAGTCTTATGGTTGATTCTCTGACAATATGAAGCACAGGCATATACACAAACCCATCTGATATGGCTTGGATATGGTTTGAGTGTGTCCCCAAAGGTTCACATGCTAGAAGCAAGGTTCCCATGTGGTGGCATCAGGAGGTGGTGGAACCTCCAAGACATTCAGGGGCTTAGAGGAAGGTGATTAGGTCATTGGAGGCACCTCCCTTGAAAGAGATTAATATAGTTCTCAATGAACTCCTGTCAGTTCCTGAAAGAAGAGCCTATAAAAAGCCTATAAAAAAAGAGCAAGCCTAGCCCCTGAATCTCTTTGCTTTCCCATCATACTATGTGATTTCTTCTATGCATATTCTTGCCATTGTGATGCCATCCACCATGAAACCCTCATCAGAGGCTGAACAGACTAGGCCACTCATTCTTGGACTTTCAGACTCCAAAACTCTGTCCTAAATAAACCTCTTTTCTTTATAAAGTCCAAGCCCCTGATGTTTTGTTATAGCTACAGAAAACAGACTAATACACTATCCAATTAAGTATCTCTCTAGATAAAGTGCACCACTGCAAGTCCCACACCTGTTCCTCATGAACTTCAGAAAGTGATATAGGAATGTACCGTAGGGAAGAACACCTATATAGTAAAGAGGTGACCACCATATTTCCTAGTTGATTCAAATCCTGGTTCTGAGTCAGAGGTCACAGTTTGGGGAGGAGGGGAAGAGACGAAATATCTTGCTTCAGGGGCTGGGGTTGTGGCTCAGTGGCAGAGCGCTCGCCTTGCACGTGTGTGGCCCAGGTTCGATCCTCAGCATCACATAAACATAAATGCATTGCATTGTGTACAACTAAAGTAAATAAATAAATATTTACCAAAAAAAAGAAAGAAATATCTTGCTTCATTACTTCCATCAATTTTTTTTTGAGCAGGAATACTGTGTCTTAACAAAGTGGAGGTAGGTAACTACCAATTCTCATCTCAAATTCATCTCCACTATGGGCTGGGGTTGTGGCTCAGTGGTAGAATGTTCACTTAGCACATGCTCAGCACCATGTAAAAATAAAGGCATTGTGTACAACTAAAAAAACAAATAAATAAATATTTGAAGGAAATTCATTTCCACTAACCTTGTAGTTTATGAATATTGTTCAAATATTTTCCAGCAAATATTTTGAGAAACTTTTCAAAAAAGAAATATTCCTCAGAATGATTTTAGAAAGTTTATTGGTAAGATAGGAAACACCATTTTTTAAGTATATTTGACAAAGTATTTAACTTGAAAGTAAGGATATCCAAATTTAAGAGTTTATCCCATAGTTCTTTCACAATCACTAGAAAAAAAGAAATTTTAAAGTGGCTCTGAAAACCAAGGATCACATATGTGAATGCTAACACACAATAACATGGCAGGCGCTGGTAAGGAAGAATAAAAGTTCATTGGATTAGACAGAAGGGAATGAAGGGATGGGAGGGGGGATGGGAATAGGAAAGACAGTAGAATAAATCAGACGTAACTTTCCTATGTTCTTATATGTATACACGACCAATGTAACTCCACATCATGTACAAACCACAAGAATGGGAAGTTATTTTGACATGTATGTATGACATGTCAAAATACATTCTGCTGTCATGGATAACTAAAAAGAACAAAAACAAAAAACAAAAATAAAGAATCACAGCCAACCTTTTAGAAAGTTCTTAGATGCATTCTTAAAAATTACTACCAAGCATATTTAGTTGGAACTGAATTGAGAAGCAGAACAGGTTTCTACACGCTTTACCCTTTGAAACTTAAGATCACCTTTCACAAAGTAGGTAGGAAAAAGGTTTAAAATTTCCCCACTATCTACTCCTAACTGGAATATTCATGGTCTAAAACTGATGGATGAAAGAAAGTGAGAAAGGATGTGAGAGAAGGGAGGAGGGAGGGAGCGAAAATTGTTATAGCCACCAGTGCTGAGGTACTAATTTATGACACACAGATTTTTTGATTTTTTTATTAGAAGTTGTTATAAATGACAGCAGAATGCATTAAATTTCATATTATACTTATAGAGCACATTTTTACATATCACTGGTTGTATACAAAGTATATTCACACCATTCGTGTCTTCATACATGCACTTAGGGTAATGATATCCATCTCATTCTACCATCTTTTTTTTAACCCTTTTGCCCCCTCCCTACCCCTCCCTCCCCATTGGCCATTCTAGTGTTCCTCTAATTCTCCTATGATCCCCATCCCTACCCCACTGTGAATCAGCCTCCTTATATCAGAGAAAACATTCGGCATTTGGATTTGGGGGATTGGCTAACTTCACTTAGCATTATATTCTCCAACTTCATCCATTTACCTGCAAATGCCATGGTTTTATTCTCTTTTATTGCTGAGTAATATTCTGTTGTGTATATATACTACATTTTCTTTATCCATTCATCTACTGAAGGGCATCTAGGTTGGTTCCACAGTTTAGCTATTGTGAATTGTGCTGCTATAAACATTGATGTGACACACAGATTTATGCTCACCAAATCCATTCAGCATTCCACTCATTATTAGCATTTTCTTTCTGCATTTGTCCACAGGTTCTATCTCAATGAAAAGATCTATTTCCTGGACAGAGATTCCTTTGCATTGGTAGGGGATCTTGTTTCTAGCTCAGCTCTGATAGATAGTAAGTTGAAGAGCCACCCTGCCTACAGCCAATATGTGAATCACAGGCATCTATAAAATCCTAGCCCAGTAAGTGAACTCATCCCATTTGAGTTCTAGCCCCAAGTAAGAAGCAGAAGAGTGTGTAGTCCTTTTCAAGTAAAATGCTACAGGTGGGAGTCAAGGTAGCACCAGCCCAGAATGAGTGCACCCTAGGCTGAGAGCTTTACCCACGTATCCAAGCAAGTAAGCCTCTATTTATATGAAATACAAGTGTTCCCCTAATTCCAAGAGAACATGCAAATTTTCCCACAACATCAAAGAACCAAAAATGAGGAATGCCTCTGAGGAAAGTGACCTTGGTGCCATGGCCTCCTTGACTGCTTTCCATCTGGGAGAAGATCTCGGGACTCAAGGGTAGGTGCATGGGACCAAAGAGTCTGAATGGTCTCACTTTATCAAATGATAATTCAAGAGTAAACAACCTAATAATGGCATGGAATCGATGGGGGAAGTACAGCACCACAATAAAAGAGTAGTAGCTGGGAGTACTGGAGTCACAGTTTGCCTCTGAAGATTATTTTTGACAAGAAACACAAGAACATTTCAAAGGGCTGCTTGGTGTTCCCAGTAAGAGAGAGGAATTTAAAGCTCCTAGGAAAGGGAGAATTGGCTTGTTTGGAAAGATCAAAGATAAGGAGATGCAAAAACAACAGCCTGAGAAGCAGACTGAGAGGTAAATTGAAAGTAAAGCAATGCTAATTCAGAAAAAGCAAATGTACTTTGACATCTACATATATATCATATATAATGTATACAGAAGAACGAAGCAATGGAAGTTAAAATATTAATGGCAGCATTAAGTTTAATTTTATTCTCCACAATTTTCTGCATTATCTGTGTTTTCTAAAGTAAGCATTGTTTCATAAATAGGAAAAATAAAAGTAATGAATAATGCTACTGTGTTTTAATTATAAAAGCAATATAATAATGTAATAGAAAAATTTAATGATAAGAAAGATGTATGACTCAACCATCCTATTACCATTTTGTGAACTCTCTTCCTTACTTCCTTTATATTTATATTTTATATGCTTTTTATAATGCTACACATAAATTTTCTTCCTTATGTTTTCAATTTATGTTATTTAGGAATTTCTGTTCATTTTATTTCTCTGCATAATCTTTGTGAGTGTTCCCATAATGGCTGTAAAACATATCACCACAAGACGATTCAATAATGTGCTTAATGGTTCTCTTATTGATGGGCATTTAACTGGCTTTAAATTTTTTAAATTATGAATGTTGTTAAAAGAAACACATTTGGGCTGAGGTGGTGGCTCAGAGGCAGAGCGCTTGCCTAGCATGCATGAGGCACTGGGTTCGATCTTCAGCACCACATAAAAAATAAAATAAAGATATTGTGTCCACCTACAACTAAAAAATAAATATAAAAAAAATTTTTTTAAAGAAACACATTTGCACATACAATCATTCAGTTCTTTTGGGCTTGTTATTTAACTTAAATTCCCTAAAATAATTATCATCCTTATTTAATCCTAGCAATACTTCTTCTAAATTAGATGTTAATATCATTTTCTTTTTCACATAAGAGGAAATTCAGCCTTAGAGAAAGGTGACATGCCCCAAGTCTCACCATTGATGGGCAGTGGAATTGTGTCCCACCAGGCAGTCTGCAGGGTCAGTTCATGCTGCCATCTGACTTTCTTAATCTGACTTCATCTGACTGGTTCTTCACAGGTTAACATTACTAATACCCAAGCCAACAGTGCCCATTTCCTGAATTTTTTACTGTTGATTGGGCATTTAAGTTATATTTTGAGTGATTTAATTAGTTAGGAAGAAAAAGATATCAAATTTTTGTCCTAATCTCTACGTGCTACTCAATGTCATTATTTTCTTTGCTGACTATTAAGATCACTAAGAGAATTGTTTAAATATACAGCACTGCCTTCCAAATGATGAGTAACTAGAATCATTCCTACCCCTCCTATTGTACACTCAAATAAGCAGGATTTATTAAAAATCAAAGGAAAAGGTAAAAAACATAAACCCCTAAATGAAAACTAAAATGTCTTGCAAGATTAAAATTAGTGCATTAAAAGTGATCTGTGCACCATGAGAGTGCAATGTTCTAGATATAATGCACTAGACTGAAAAAAACCTCCTGTAAAGGTCCTAGGAAAGAAATCCACCGGATTAAAGGCACATGAGTTTTGGCATGAAAACGAAGATTTGAAACTGCAACTGTCCACATCCAAGTAATCATAATAGTTCTTTACATTCTCTCAGATTGCCTTTTATTAAAATTGTCCATATTCTTAAGGGGAAAAGGAGAGATAATATGAAAATAGTTACCAAAATGAATTCTTTTTTTTTTCTTTATTTTTTTATTTGAAGTTGTTGTATATAACAGTAGAATGCATTACAATTCATAATACACATATAGAGTACATTTTTACATATCACTGTATACAAAGTATATTCATACTATTCATGTCTTCATACATACACTTAGAGTAATGATATCATCTCATTCTACCATCTTTTTTTTCCCTTTATACCCCTTTGCCCCCTTCCTTCCTCTCCCTCCCCACTGACCTTTCTGGTGTTCCTCTAATCCTCCTATGCTCCCCATCTCAACCCCACTGTGAATCAGCCTCTTTATATCAGAGAAAACATTTGGCATTTGGATTTTTGAGATTGGCTAACTTCACTTAGCACTATATTCTCCAACTTCATCCATTTACCTGAGAATACCATGACTTTATCCTCTTTTATTGCTGAGTAATATTCCATTGGGTATATATACCACATTTTCTTTATCCACTCATCTACTGAGGGGCATCTAGGTTGGTTCCACAACCTAGCTATTGTGAATTGTGCTGCTATAAACATTGATGTGGCTGTGTCCCTGTAGTATGCTGTTTTTAAGTCCTTTGGGAATAGTTCCAATAGTGGGATGGCTGGGTCATAAGGTTGTTCCATTCCCAGTTTTCCAAGGAATCTCCATACTGCTTTCCATATTGGCTGCACCATTTTCTAATTTCCTAAAAAAGTAACACCCCTGTATCTATATAACATCCAGAATGCAAAATACATATTTCATACCTCCCCACAGAAGTACTCAATTCCTGATTGTGAAACTCCATGACCATTAAGTGATTATATTGCTGTAAGAATAAGAGACTTATAACTTGGAATAGGGACAACTTCTCAGAATAGGCCCCATTCATTCCCTACCTACCTTCCCACTTGGACTCCTCTCCTCACCCATCCAAACCTTCCCATGCTATGTGGATGGACAGTGGGGCTTGAGTGCAAGCACAGGAGGCCCTGTGGGGAGTAGGCTGAGCATAGGCAGACCCACCCACTCCACTTAAGGCATGAGTCTGAGCCACAGACCCAGCTGAGGCCTCAGCAACCTTCACATGTCTATGCCCAGGAACAGGTTCTGCTGGGCTCTGTTTCCCATGCCCTCCAACTGCAAAGTTCATAGTCCTGGCAATTTGCTTTGGACCCAGTTTTTGGTTTCCAGATGCCTCCTTGGACTTGATGCTTCAGGCATCTCATGTTCACAGAACTTCTGCTCACCCCATTCCTTAATGCCACAGCCATATCTCCTCATTACCACTTATTCACACATGGAGCCCAGGCTCAGACAACCAACTGCTGAGCCTAAAACAAGCCCTCAGTTTCTGACTCTATTGGTGTGGAAGGTCTGAAAATCAGGATTGTGTGGATTGTATGTGTTAGTCAGAATAAGTAAGATCAATGGAGAAACCCAAAGAATTTAAGAATTCTCTCCCAAAGTTTAGTGAACATCTATAATTTTCCAAGCACTTACTCTGAAATGAGTACAGCAGGCATTGCAAAAATGCAAGACATACCTGCATTAGACAGATTTCTGTCACTGTAACAAATACCTGAAATAAATAAACTCATAAATAAATAAATAAATAAGAAAGGAAAATATTTTATTTTGGCCCAAAGTTTCAGAGGCTTCAGTCCATAGTTAATTGGCCTGTTCCTTTTGGATCTGTGGTGAGGCACCACATCATAGAGGGAACACATGGAAGATAAAGCTGCTCACCTTATGGAGGTGGGAAGCAAAAGAGAGAGAATGAGGGTAGAAGAGACCTGAGTCTCTCACAAGGCCCCACATCCTAATAGTTGCACCACCTCTCAATAGCACCACACTGAAGAAGAACCCTTTAATACCTGAGTCTTTGGGGAACATTCGAGATCCAAACTATAGTAGGCACTTAATCATAATAACATGCTTTAAGACATGATGGCTATCTACTATAAGAGTAAGAAGAGAGCTGGGCTAGACACAGTGGTGCACATCTGTAATCCCAGTGGCTCAGAAAGCCGAGGCAGGAGGATCACAAGTTCAGAGCCAGCCTCAGCAAAAACAAGGCACTAAGCAACTCAGTAAGACCCTGTCTCGAAATAAAATATAAAATAGGGCTGGGGATATTGGCTCAGTGGTCGAGTGCCCCTGAATTCAATCCCGGGTACCAAAAAAAGAAAGAAGAGAGAAGAACTAAGAACCAGAAGTGAGAATCCTACTATCACCCTTTTAGGCTTCAGGTTTTTTATTCATGAAATAGTCATAACAGCAATGTCTACCTGGTACACAGAATAAGTGATTGAGTAAACATGTATAAAGAGGTAGCACAAAATAAATGCTACTACATGTTAGCTCTGTGGGTGATAGGGTAGTTATGGTAGGGAAATGGCCCAGGACTGTCACAAAATTGAATATTGTTTGGTGATTGCTGCATGTGGCTAATCCCTGTGTTCCTAAGAGTTCCTACAGGAAACCAGCCAAGTGATTGACATTTCCTTTGTACTCACCAGTATATAGTCTAGTGCCAGTAAAATCAGCATAAACTCACCAATGTTACCTGAAGCAACTTAATATATGTATTTCTTTCCATACTCTTTTATTTTACTTCTGCAGGTCTTCACATGCCCATGAATACAAGGCCAGGGTATTGGTCTTCAAGCAGTTGAGTCATTTTTTTGCCTTTGGGTTAGGCCTTTTCATAGTTTGGTTTTGAACACAGAAATTCAAACATTATAATTCTAGATTTGGGGGAGAAAGAAAAGGAAATAAGCAAAATAAAGACAATAGGCAAATAAATGAAAGGAATGTTTGTGCTTATTTAAATGTGATTCAATGATAACACAGAGAGAAGGATAAATCTTCAGGGACACGAGATTTTATCCCAAAGGTAGTGGTTTCCCAGATGTTATTTTAGTACACATTATTCCCAAAGGTCCTTGGGAGAAACTTCCAAGAAATCCAGAGCCCCTCAGATCTTGGTTATCTATACCAAGAATGAGATTAGAGCTAGAGCTATAGCACTGAGGTTTGGGGCCTGAGAATGCACCAAGACCAAGAACAAATCTGTGTTCAGGAGACCTGCACCAGCAAATGCTGCTGAGAAAAATACCTTAATATAAAAAGTATACTGGCAACATGCACGGCATACATACCGTATGCCAGGCTTTGTGCCAATGCAGTCTCAATGCCATGGTGAGAAAGCACCTTGCCACACAAATGTCTGTACTTTTCTTTTCTTCCCGTCCTTGTACAGCTCCCACAGAACCTGAAGGAGAATGAGGACAGTGGGAATACAGAGAGAAAGAAATAGTCTATGTTCAATTCTAACTTCCAAAATAAGCTCTTGATCCCAGATCAGAAACAATACTTTTGAAAGCCAAAGTTTTTGAAATGCAAGAGGAAGGTTGTTCAGAGAAGAAAAGGCTATTAAGAACCAAAAAGAGAAGGCCTTAGAGGAAAGAGGGCCTAGCAGCCGTGCCAGAGGAGAGGTTGAAAAGAAGGTGGAGAAAGACCAGACTCCCACGCTCCCCCAACACAGACAGAGCAGGATGAAGTTCAACCAGACTGGGGGCTGGAACACTCAACCAGAAGAGTCCAAGGCAGCCTGGGAAGGGGACCAGAGGTGCAGGCTGAGCCAAGGTCAGTGACATCATGATTCAGCAGTATAGTGTGTGTGGAAGGGGGACGAAAGTCAGGGGGACATGAGTGGGATGTTGCTGATTCCATTCTACATAGCTGGTGTGAACAGCTCCTTTTCAGTGGGTGCTATACAATGTGGCCACTAAAAGTGTGGCTCCACCAAGTCACCAGCATGTGACATTGGGTAAGCTACTTAGCCATGGGTCTTATAAGCATAGCGTTTTAGATGCAAGTGCTTTACAGAGGGGTTGTTTCTAGGCAAAGCCTGGTGGAAGTAAGGAAGCAGGGTGGGAGAGGATGGGGAGGAGGGGTAAATGCATGAAGTAGCTGCACCTGAGAGGAATTCCAGAAGATACACCAAGGAAAATGGGAGGGGGACTGGATTCAATGAAAAACAAAATAGCTTTGAACCTACCAGAATTAAAGAAAGACACGCGTCTTCTTGGAAAGTACACATTGTGTGCCAAGAATATCTACCATTAAATCTATCCTGGTGAAACTACAGAGCTTCGAAGAGTAAAATAAAATGTTAAAAGCTAACAGAGAGGAGAAATCAACTATATAGTTTTTAAAAAATTGTACTTATGGGTATAGCAGATTTCTTACAAGCAACAACTGAGGCCAAAATCTAGAAAGTAATATTTTTGAAGTGCTGAGAAGAAGGAGCAACAAAAACGATTGACCTAGAATTCTGTACTTGACTAAACTACTATTCAGAAGTGAGAACAAAATAAATCCATTTTCAGTTGTTCAAAAACTACAACAGGGCTGGGATTGTGGCTTAGCGGTAGAGCGCTGGCCTAGCACATGCGCAGTCCTGGTTCAATCCTCAGCACCACATAAGAATAAACGCATTGTGTACAACTAAAGCAAATAAATAAATATATATAAAAAAAACTACAACAGATTACTACCCATGGACCCTGACCAAAAGAAATACTAAAGGATGGGCTGGGGTTGTGACTCAGTAGTAGAGCGCTTACCTAGCACACGTGAGGTACTGGGTTCAATCCTCAGCACCACATAAAAATAAATAAATAAAATATACTTATTGTGTACATCTATAGCTAAATTTAAAAAAAAAAAAAAAGATATACAAAAGGACGAAATTTAGCAAGAAGAAAAACTGTGATACAAGCAGCAATGATAGGTAACTCTGACAGTATACTACAGTGGCAAATTGAATTATTCACCAAAAATACAAAACAGCATTATGAGTAGGACCCAATTTTTGTATAATCAAAAAGGTAGGACTAAAACTCAGAGTAATAATAAGATTAAAGACCAGAGAAAAGAATTTGAAGTATAGTTATAGTGCTAAAATATTTTGGTTATACTCAGAAGGAAAAATAAGACTAAATTACTTTATATATTACTTGAATATAAAGTTAATTGTATATGGTAAAAACTAAAAAATAACTCCTAAAAGTAAGAAGACAAGGTGTAACTCAATTGACAGTATGAGAAAAGTGAACAAATTTCATTAATCACAAAGAGTAGGCGAGAAACAGTAAAGGGAAAACATAAAGTACAAAAACAAAATGAGATGGCAGGAATACATCTGAATATATCAATAATCATAATGAATATAAGCAGATTAAACTCATCCATCAAACACACACTATTTAGTTGGACTGGAAAAACCAAACCAAGATCAAGATATATGTTTTTGTTGCTTTTATGAAACACACTAAAAACAAAATAAATAAAAATCCAAAATGAATAAAGTATAAAGGATATACTAAGAAATACACACTATAGGGCTGGGGTTGGGGCTCAGTGGCAGAGCACTTGCCTCGCATGCGTGAGGCCCTGGGTTCGATCCTTAGCACAACACAAAAATAATTAAATAAAAATAAAGATATTGTATCCATCTACAACTAAAAAAATTTTTTTATAAAAAGAAATACATACTATAAAAAGTCTAGGAATATTTGTGTACCAACTGGATAACAGAATTAAAATAAGAAACTCTTACATACAGATGACAAAATTTAAGAAACAATCTTCTAGAAAGAATCAGTAATCATAAATCTGAATGCTCCTAAAAACAGAAACTCAAATTATATATGGGTTTTTGAAAAAAGTAAATAACTCCACAACTGAGGTGAAAGATTTTAAGATATTTCTTTTAGAGAATATTAGATCAAGACAAAAAATTAGTAATATTATAATCAATTTGAGAAAATGAGATTAAAAATTCTGACCCTGAGAAAGAGAACATTCTTGTCTCTTGAGAATGCACAAAAATTGACCAATTTTTAAGTCACCAACAAAATCTCATGAATTTTAAGGAGTTAGGGATCATGTGTAAGGTTTTTCTTTTTAACAAAAGCAATTAAATTAGATGTCAACAATTAAAAGAGAAGTAAAAAATAGTTTGAAAAGTAAAAGCCAATTTTAAAATAAGCCATGAATTACACCAGGTTTTGTGGTACATACCTGTAATCCCAGCACCTTAGAAGATAAAGACAGAAGGATCACAAATTCCAAGCCATCCTTGGCAACTTAAGGAGACCCTGTCTCAAAAGAAGGACTGGAGATGTACCTCAGTGGTAGAGTTCCCCTGCATTCAATCCCTAGTGCCAAAAAATTTTTTTTTAATTAAATTGAATTTAAATTAAATAAGTCACAAATTAAAGAGGAAATCAGTGAAAATTACAAAATACTTAGAAATACCTATAATCTCAGGGCAACAAAGCAAATCTTTAACCAAGTTCAAAAGCAATATTGAGGGGAAAGTCTACCTTTACATATATGTGTATGAAAAAAGAAAATAAATTACCTATATGTTCAACACAGAAAATTAGAAATAAGATTAAGCTCGAAGAAGTTAAAAAAGAACAAAAAAAAAAGATTAATAGTTTACAAAATAGAAAAAAGTACATATAACTGAACAAACTAAAAGGCAATTTACAGAAATGTCTAATGAAATTATTATATAAAACCAATTATCAAGAAAAAAATAAGTTACCAACATAGAAATAGGAAAAGATAAAATATCTGAAACAAAATCTCCCTTCTGTCCCCCAAAACTAGCAGGCCTGGATGGTTTGACCCCTGTTTCATCAAACCTTTAAGAAAGAGATGGTTCTTTACATTCCTTTTATTATAAAGACTGTTCTAACAATAATAAAGGAGTGTGACAGTTTCATTTTAAGGCGTTATTTTAACAAGGATACTAACATTTAACAAAGAGAATGCTAGGGGAGAAAATTAAACCAATTTGTTGTTTAAAAGGTAGACTGGTCACACTCATTTAACTCCTGTTCCTCCAAAAACCTCACTAAAATGTGAGCAAGGAACATTTTAAAAACTATTAACCCACAAGATAAAAGGAGCAAGAAAAGACATGGTGGATCAAAATGTTAAGTGACATGGTGCAATTGCCCTTCACATTCCCTGAGAGGAACTGTGGGGCTGAGATGCTGCTGAAAACAGAGCACCTGTCAAGACCCTGTGGTCAAATATGTCCCACATCCAACCATAGCCAGCAGACTGTCCTGACACCCACCCATGCCCTGCAGAAAGCCAAAGCTTATTTCATGGCAAAATGGAATCTGAGTGGATCTGGAAAGCCTCAGTCAGGTTGGGCTGCTATAAGAAAATCTTATATACTTGTGGTTTACACAGAGACATTTATTCCTCACATCTGGAAGCTGAGAAGTCCAGGGTGCTAGCAAACCAGTTTCCAGTTTCTTCTCACTGAATCCTCATGTGGCAAGGATAGGACAATAACCCCATGAGAGGGGCCCTACCCTCATGACCTCATCTAAACATAATTACCTCTAAAGGGCCCCTCTCAAAAGGGCCCATCTCCAAATATCAGCTCAAGGCTTCAATATATGAATTTGGGGCAGGGGAGAAATATCTAGTCCATAAAATGGACTTACCCCCAAAAAAGAAAACAAGAGAACAGAGACAAACTCACCTTCCCCTGATTTTAATTGAATGCAAGTCCTGAAATCCAAACCAGTTGAGGAAAATGTTCCTTTGCCTTCTGAAATGAATATTGCAAAAATCTCCTTTCTCCCTTCTTATTTTGTCTTTGTCTTTAGCTTATAAACTGGCAAAGAACTTGGCTTGGATTGTGTCCATGCCAGACAGCTTTGTGGAATGCAGAACTTAAGAGCCATGAATTAGACTACCTGTCAAAAGAAATGTCTAAGCCCCATGACATTCAGGCTGCTGCATGACTACTTTTAACCACTGATGGTAAGCTGCGAGAGGAGAAAGTAACTTGAACACAGAATTTATATAGCAAAAGGGAAACAGTGAGGAAAGATTTAGAAAACTCTCAGAATGTACAGAATGAAAGAGCATTTCCAGGAGAAACTAAGCGTGTGGCCAAGAGACCTCTTGCTAAGAAGGATCCTCAACACACTAGGAGAAAGACCCTGAAGGAATTTCACAGATCTTTCAGGCTGCTCATCTCATCGACAGCCCAAAACTCCTAGAGGGCAGGAGTTCTGGCTCAGGGACAGGCCCAGGAGACCCTCCACAGGCTCACTGCCTAGAGCCACCTCAAGTCTCTGTTCCCCATGTTCTAGCACATTACCCCTCAGCCACTCCAAACAGGCCCAGGTGTGGCCCCACCTACTGCTCTACTTGGGAAGGTGCAAGTGATAAACCTTGAGTGTCTGTGGAGTACCATCTCCACAGGTGCACAGAATACAAGAGCTGTGCAGGCATAGCTTCCTCTACCAGACTGCAGAGGATGTGCTGTGCACCCAGGGGCCAAGGCAGAGAGACACAGAGTCCACACCTTGGCAACGCCTAGTGGAGCTGCAAGGGGCACCACCACTGAGACCCCAGGACTGTAGAGCCACTAGTGACCAGCACCACCCTGGGAAAGTTGGAGTCATGAGCCTCAACCCAGAGAGCTGAAGCATGGACAGGTCCAGAAAAGCTGTGGCCCTATGACATCCTGACCCTTTGGGGGCCTAACGCTGTACCAATACTCACAGGAAGCAGAATGTGAAGTCATGGAGAATATGATGGAGATTTAAGATATGATGTTGTTTTCCCTATTAGAATTAGACTTACTTGGGCCTGGTACTTCTTTCTTTTTCCCTATCTCTCTTCTGGAATCAGGATGTTGCTCCAATGCATTTTGGAAGTAGATAACTTGTTTGATTCCACAAGTTCATTGCTAGGGTAAATATACCAAATGTGCTTTGAGTCTTACCTGTACCAGGTTCAGATAACACTCTGGACTTTGTGCTTTTGAGTTGGTGCTGGAACAAGTTAAGACTTTAAGTCAGTTGTGATGGAATGATTGTATTCTACGCATGAGGAAAACCTAAAATCTGGGGGCCAGGGACAGAATGTGATGGCTTAAATGTGTCCCCGGGGATTCTTGTGTTGGAAATTTTATCTCCAGGTATAGATAAATGGATGGATGGATTAGATAGATAGATAGATAGATAGATAGATATAGATAGATAGATAGATAGATAGATAGATGAGAGAGATAGAAGGTTAGATGGGGTCATGAAGGTGGGACCACTTGGTGGTGTTAGTGGCTTTATAAGAAGAAGAAGAAGAGAGACCTAAGTTAGCACTTGGTTCTGTCTCACCATGTGATGCCCTTCACCATGTTTTCATGCAGCAGGAAGGCCCTCACAGAAGCTGACACCACGCTCTTGAATTTTCTGGCCTCTAGAACCATAAGCCAAATAAACTTCTATTCTTTATAAATTACTTTGTCTGAGATAGTTTGTAATAGCAACAGAAAATGGACTAAGACACTTTGAAAGGTATTTTTACATCTAGGAATAAACACCAAGTTCTATTTTCTACCAGTCTATCGCAAATGTAGAGAAAATCCATCCTAGGTATAAAGATAAATAAAATATGGACGATATCATACACATAATAGTCATGTTAGGGAAGATGCTTAAGAATTCTTGGGAATGAATAAAACAAAGGCATTTGGCTGATAAAGATTATTTCCCATGTGTGATTTTGTTTACATTTATGAATAAAATGTATGGCTATTATTTATAAATACTGTCATGTGTAATGCCATAACATAACTATTTTTTTTTTTGTATCAGGGATTGAACCCAAGAGTACTCAACCACTGAACCACATCCCTATCCTTTTTGTTTATTTATTTTTTTAAATTTTAAGACAAGTTCTCACTAATTGCTGAGGCTAGCTTTGAACTTGTGATGCTCCCACCTCAGCCTCTTTTTTTTTAATATCTTTATTTTTATTTATTTATTTTTATGTGGTGCTGAGGATCAAACCCAGGGCCTCATATGTGCAAGGCAAACACCCTACCACTGAGCTACAACCCCAGCCCCCCACCTCAGCCTCTTAAACATGCTAAATGACTGAAAGATTCTGACACAGAAATTAAATTCATTCAATGACCAGTTAGAAAACAGACTGACACTTGAAGATGCCAGTATTGACCCAACGCTTTTCAATTTATTCAAATCTCTATGTTCAAAGAAAACCTTGCCAAACCAAACCTCTCAACAAGGCACGGCCTCATCCTCAAGTCTGCGGCTTTCTCAATAGTAACATCTAAGAATAGCAGCTCAGCCAATAGACACCAGGGAAATGAAAAATCTGCAATAAGATGCCATTGCAATGACCAGAAATAAAAGGCAATATCAAGTGTTGATGACAGCATGGAAAAACTGTAACCTTCATGTGTCGCTGGCGATAAGGTAAAATGGCATAGCTACTTTGAAAAACAGTTCATCAGTTTCTTATAAATTGTAATATTACTTGCCAAACAACCCTGAAATTTCACCTTAAGAATCTATCCAAGCCAGGCGCAGTAGCGCATGCCTGTAATCCACCCTTCTTCTCCCCCCCCCCCCGCCCCACCTCAGGAGGCTGAGGCAGGAAGATCACAAGTTCAAAGCCAGCCTCAGCAAAAGCAAGGTGCTAAGCAACTCAAAATAGGGCTGGGGATGTGGCTCAGTGGTTGAGTGCCTTTGAGTTCAATCCCTGGTACCCACCCGCAAAAGAATCTATCCAAAAAGAATTAAAACATATGTCCATACAAAAACATGTGCATGAATGTTATAGCAGCATTATTCATAAAGCTCAAAACTGGAAACAAGCCAAATGCCTATCAATTGATGACAAGATAAAATGTCAGGCAACCATATAATGAAATACTATTCATCAATGAAAAGGAATGAACCAGCTACTATATGGATGATCCTCAGTAACCTTAGTTAAAGTAAATTAAGCAATATGTAAAGAGTACATATTATATGATTCCATGTTTTGAAATGTCCCAAAAGGCAATTTTAAATAGAAAGCTTATTAGTCATGGCTAAATCTGCAAAGATTAAAGCAAGTAGGCATGAGAGACTTTTTTCTGATCTAATGGAAACGGTCTAAAATACGATGGTAATGAGGTCTGCACAGCTATAAATTTACTAAACATTATTAAGTTGTGTACCCACAGTGGGTAAATTTTATAGTATGCAAATTCTGCCCTAATAAGTCTGTTTAGAAACATAATAAGGCTGAGAGCTTCACAATAGAATGTAACCAAAGTAGATAGAATGTAACCAAAACAGGATGTCCAAATTCCACTGAGAGCATTGTGGAAATGATTTTTAAGGAGAAGAAATCTATATTTTTCTCTGAATAAAGATGTTTTGCTGTGTAACCTGATGGTGAGGGTAAAGAAAAGTTGGAAAGGAAAGCAGGGGGAAATTAATAGCACCCCAGCTGGGAAGAATCCCAGGTACAAAGATCCTGGGTGTGAGCGGGAGAGTAACATGCCACAAGAGAACACTGGTGCGGGTGAGGCAGCGTGAGCAGGCAGTGGAGAGGAGGCAGAAGGTCAGTATGGATCCATGATTTACCTTTCAGTATAGTAAATACTTTCTATTTTATTCCAAGACCCATAGGAAATCATTGAAACAAAACAGGAATGTGATCATACCAGGATTTTAGGAAATTCACTCCTTGCTACAGATCAAGGGTCAGCCAACAATTTCTGAAGAGAAACATTCCGGGCTCTGAAGGCTGTTCATTTTTGTTGCAACTACTTGGTGCTTTTTGTGGAGCAAAAGCTGCCATATTTTGACAATATGCAAACCAATAAGCTGGTTTGTGTTCTAGAAAAACTACTTAAAAACAAAGAGTGGGCAGGATTTGGCCCTTGGGGCACAGTAGGCTGTAGGCAGCTGAGGGATTAGAGCATGAGTCTGGATCAAGTATGGAAACCAGGTTAGAAAGTCAGTGGAAAATGATGTATCTTGTATTAAGAATTGTTATCAACTCTTAGAGGGTTGGATGAGCCACACAGGAATAGTACTGTAGTATATAAGGAGGTGAGGTAGAGGGAAGAGTCAAGAATAACTGCCCACTCTCTGTAGAGTGAGTAACTGGGAAGATGGTGATCATCTCAGTACCTTGGTGGAGGAGTGGCCTTGAATGTGGGAGCACAATATTTGAAGGACATAAAGTCATAGAATCTAAGCATTAGGGTAGACCTTAGGCAAATTCTTCAACATCAAGGGTCATTTGCACAATGCTTCAAAACATTCTGTGGGGAGAACCCTCCCCACCAAAAACTGAAAGGAATGAATAGAAGTATACTCATACTACTCTCTCCTGGCCACCTGACATTCCCTCCACTCTCTTTCACTCCTTGTGGCTCAAATAAATTTGGACAGGTGGATGAACCAAATAATGGGGTTTGGTTCCTATTTTATTGGCAATAGGTAGCTGTTAGGCTTTGCATCAAAGGGAGCAAGCAGCTGAAAACCATTTCAGGAGGCTCTAGCAACAGTCTAAAAATAAATTTATAAGGTTCTAGACTTCAGTCATTCATCCAGTCAATACATGCTGAGTATCCAGCACTGTAGTAAGTGATGGAGTGTAGGGGAGAAAAACAGATGATTTTAGTTGAGATTGTTAAGGGAAAACAAATTGAAGCAACTTTCTGGTTGCTTAGTAAAGAGGATTTTAGAAGAGAAAAGAAATTTTTTTTAAATTAATTTGAAGTTGTGAACTTGAGTGACCAGGAGAATTAGTCCCTCATTAGGAAACAATGAAATTTAGAAAATTTCCCTAATAAAGGCCAAGGAGAAAAGACATTACATTCTTCTTGGTTTATGTTGAATTTGGGCTCCCAATAGGTTGGTTGGGAACCACTGGCACCAAGTTATACGTTGATGCCATATGAGCTGATGAATTTTTGAAGTGAGGATGAAGGGAGAAAAGAAAGGACCCAAACTAAATTTCTCTCTCCAAATTTTCAAATGTGAAACCTGTTTCTCCTTCATATTGTTCTCTTCTCCTCCATTGCTACTCCCTAGTTTGGACCCCCAACATCTCCCAGGTAGATTCAACAGTAGCCTTTTAACCCTCCTCCATGCTCCTGGTCTATCCTTGAATCTGGACTTTGGAATTCCTTTTTCTATGTTTTCCCCTTCACTCTCAGATAAACCTGAAACTCCTTAGCATGAAAGCTTCTTCCTGAGCAGAATCGTCCTCTGCGCCTCCTGAATTAACTTACACACCACTTCTTCCTTACCTTTAGTGCCTAACTACCTGAACCTGCATCTCAGAATTCCTCAACTATGTTCCAATTCATCCTGTCCCTCAGGATTGTGGTGTATCACAAGGAATACTTTGCTAATAATAAAATTCTGAAGTTTGTGACTATTTTTCTTTTTAATTAATAGGAACAAGTTTAGAACTCTATCAATTGCACACTCTCCTTTGTCCATATTCCAACATGCTATGCTTTTGGGAATAGGAAGGACAGGAGTGGTTTGTGAAATTTGTTATACATGTGAAAATCATCTGTCATGGTATTAAAGTAGGGAAAATATACAGAGAACCACTGATATAGATTATGTAATGCAATAATCAGTGTTCCACCTGTAGCAACTGCCAAACTTAATTATAATTATATATCGCTCCCACTGTGAGTGCCTCAAGAGTATAAACTTTTACCTCTGCACCTGGAACTTGAAAATACCTAGTAAAAATGGAAGGAAATATTTTCTTCCAAGGGTCAAATGAAGTTAGAGCTCCTTGGGCTTCTCCTGAAGATGGCCCATGATGTCTTCTGGAAGTGAGAATTTTGTGGGCTTTGTCTAGGGATAGAGAAGGGAATGGGTAGTTAGGAAAGAGGGGATAACAGATGTAAGCTATTATCTCAAAGATTTTTGTCCATAAAAAGAAGGAAAAATATTCAGCAGTGCACAGAAAAGAAACTAAGTTCCAATGAACACTTCTTAGCTTTCTCACTTCCCATTGTACCCAGTCTGGCTCTTTTCTAACCTTTGCATTAAATTGTGAACAAGGTCACTGATAACTTGTTTCCAAATGCATCACACATTTAAATGCTCATCTCCCTTGATGTCTCAGCAGCATTCAACTCAGTAGGCCAGTCTGTCCTCTGAACTACCACCCTCCTTTCCCTATTCCCCTGTCATTCATAGGCTGACCTATAAGGATGGGATTTTCTTCTCTTTTTTTTCAGTCTCTCCTCAGCTGTTGCTTCCTGCATCTTCATGCTGGAGAGGAGGTTTTGAACTGAGCCATCTGGGCTTTCACCCTTCATTCTTACCCACTACTCCAATGGCTTTGAATACCAACTATGTCAATGGCTCCCCCCCACTTTTTAATATTTATTTGTTTTTAGTTGTACACAATGCCTTTATTTTTACATGGTGCTGAGGATCGAACCTGGGTCGTGCACGTGCTAGGTGAGTGTTCTACCGCTGAGCCACAACCCCAGCCCTCCCCTTTTTTCTTTGAAAAAAAAAATTTGTCCACTATTATACAGATAAAGTCAATTGCATATCCAGACATCTTCACATAACTATCTCACAAACACCTCAGTGCATTTTCAAAATTAAATTATCTTTTTTTCTCAAATCCCAGTAAAATGGCACTGCCATCTACTTGCTCAGGACTAACAACTTAGAATCATAATTCTCTCTGCCTTCTTCCTGACCTTTCCTCCATATCCAATTTCTAACCAGGTCTTGTCAAAGTATATCACTTTTGAAATATATTATCATCCATCTCTGTCTCTCCATCTCCACTCCCACCATTTGGTCTAAACCACCATCATCTCTCACCCAAGGTTATTGCAAATAACACTTAATGGGCTCTCGGCTTCCATTGCTTTCCAATCCATTTTACGTGCACCACAGTTTGGACCATATTTTTACTCTACTCTCAAAACCCTTCAAAATCTTAGGGTAAAAATGAAATTTTCTGAGATGGCCTATCAGGACTTTGCAAGATCTGACCACTTCTTATTTCTCCAGCCCTTCTTCAGACCAGTCCTGTCCACCCACATGGTCATGACATGCAGCCATCTGGTTTGTCTATTTCTTACATATGCCAACTTTCATTCTGCCTAAAGACTTTGCACATATGATTTTCTTAGCCCAGAATTAATTCTCTGCTCCTGCCCATGCCCTTGAAGATTCCTACTCAATCTGCATGCTCAACTAAAATGTCCCTTGTTCAAAATGCAATTCCCTGCCATCTTTCAAATAGAATTATGAAATTTAATGCTACTGTTAAATTATCTTTCAATGTCCTTTATTTTTCTTCATATCACTTATCAGAATTATTCTCTATGTTTATGAATATTTGTTTAAAATCTTTCTTCCCTACTAGACTGTAAATTCCATGAGTTCAGGAGCATAGCTCAGGGCTTGCATATAATAGGTGCTATAATAAATACTTATCAAATGAGTGGATAAATAAGTGAATATTAAGTGATTATTTGAGAATGAAAGAGAAAAAGTCTTAGAGCTTATACATTTCAACAATTAAACACATATCTAAAGGTAGTCACTAAATAAGTGACGCTTGACTCATAGATTTGGCAAAAATAATGATGGCTCATATTTACTAAATAATGAGGACAGGCTTAAAGCACCTCATGTGTAAAGTCACTTACACACAAAAGCCTATGAGCTTACATATGAGAAAGTTAGGAAATAGAAATTTTAATTAACATGCCCAAGAGACAAAAATCTGGGAAGAGGAGAAACTGAGATTCAAACCTAGGCAGTCTGTCTCCAGAGCCTTCATGCTTAAGCACTATTTAATTCAGAATTTCCCAATTGGTGAATCATGGATGAATTACAGATGTGCCACCAGAAATTGATTCGTTTGGCCCTGGGGCAGCCAGCCTGGTGGCCTAAGGCTGTGGGCAGCTTTAACCAAGGCTCCTCAGAAGCTGGAAGATTAGGTCTGCTATACCAAGTACTCTGAACTTGTGTGTCTACCTTAGCAGCAGCTGCAGAGCAAGTTACTGTGTTGTGGACAGAGTGTCCCTGAAGCTACTAGAGAAGTTCATGTCCCAGATGCTCCGGTGCCGAGAGCAGGCTGAGATGCTAATGGTTGTGGGCAGGATGGTAGAGGATGTCAGGCAGGAAACTCTGTCTTCACATAATTGAGTACAGCTGTCCGGTTGTGGCAGACATGTCCTTCTAGGTCTAACTCTGCTAGCAGCAAGGTGTCTGCCCTAATACTGCACAAAGATTCAGCTAATGCAAGCTTCATCATTATCTTGAAATTCTTTATTTAAAACTGCTTTGGAAATCCCTTCTCATTTCCACCTTTGTCAATGAAAGAAAAAGAAGAACTTTTAGACACTTCAATATAATTTCAACTTTTGTAAATTTTGAATAGTTGTAAAGTAAAACGCTTAAAATGTTTTATTACCTGTCTGTGAACAAAGTTTCTCATTGATGGTGACTATAAAGGCTTTAAAGAAATGAGCTTTAAATCTCTTAATTGGAAGTTCTTTGTAGTCATTTGAAGCATAAAACCTGTTATGTAAAAGCTATGTTCATGAAAGCAGGCTCCAACTCTTCACCAAAAAAAAAAAAAAAAAAAAAGTGTTTAAAAGATATTATGTAGAATTCTCATATAAATTTTATATTAATACCTTTAATAGTTTTTATTTTATTTTTACTTTCCTAATCATATAATTAGGAAAAATGTAAAGAAAATTAACCTTTTTTTTTTTTCACACCAAGCACTATATAGATGCCCCAAATCCTATCCAGCTTACTCCAATGATCATTTTCAATATGTACTATAATGAGAATAAGCCTGACAACTCCCTCTCTGCACGATACTCTATTTGAAGTGTGCTCATTTTTTTGATGCATTTATGTACTGCAGAGAAATGGCCTCGTTCAACCACACTAGACAACTTGCAGTTACTTCTGAACAAAGCACATTCTCTTGCTGTTTTCTCTGTGTAGTTGTTAAGAGCAGAGGCTCTGGAGCTGGAATGCCTTATTGGAATTTTAGTTTTGCCACTTATTAGCTGTGTGACACTAAGCAGGCAGCTAACCTTTCTGTTTTGTCATATAAAAAGGGATCACGATACTAAGAAGCTCAGAACTAAAGCAATTATATATATACACATATATATGATGCCTAGCATATAGCATGTACCCCCAAAATGTCAGCTGTTGTTTTTCTCTTTCCTTCTTTTTTCCTTATGCTTACCTTCTGTGACACTTCCTCCAGCTCTTTCTTTCCCTACCCACCATGGACTAGAGATCCTCTTGGAGAACACAGAACCTAGTGTCACCCTGTCATTAGTACTTATCATGGAACATGGCCATTTTTATTTTCTTGCCCAATGACCAGCTCTCCCTCATTAAAGCAAGCTCCTCAAGAACAAAAATTGTTTCATTAGCTCATAAATTCCCAGCTCCTGCTGTGGTCCTAGGTACTCACTAACTAGTCAATGGACAGTGCCTGAATGAAGGAGTCGCATTTCTGCAGCAATGACTTGGGAAAACAGGAAGAAGTTGTACAGCTTTAGAAGTATGATTTCAGAGGTAAGTTTCCATGATCCTTCCCCACTCACGCTTTCTTGTCCTGAGTCCTCATTGACCTTTATAGCATGGAATATGACAGCCCCCTTTTTTCATTCAAATCCATCCATCTACTCTTTTGCTATTTCAGGTCCCTTTCAGTGTTGCAGATGGCTCGGAGGAAGGCCTGGGGCACTTTGGTGCTAGCCGCATGCTAGGCTGTGTGTTGATGGGAGTTTCTCAAGTGCTAGCAATGTGTGGAGCATTTGCCATGATGAGATGGCTTTGGCTGATTGAAGTTCAGCTGGGTTGGTCCCTGAGTCAAGGCCTGAGCGAGTGCTGGACAACACACATCATCACAGTGATAGCTCCCAGTGCCAGCGGTGAAAGGCTCTGCATTCTGATTCAGTCAGTAAACGGAAACTCACCTACTTCGAAGCAATAGAAGTTTGTCAAGCATTCTCATTCTTGCCTTAATCACCCAAGTCCGCTTATCTGTTGTTTCCGACATCTGGACTGATGAAGGTGTTGCTTTCTTGTATGTGATTTGTTGCTATTATTTCCTTTAACAAGTTAAAAATAGCAGAGAAAATAGTGGACTACATTACAGAGAATGCTGATTTTCTAACCATCACAACATGATGTGCCTCCAAAAACTTCAGTGCCCACAGGGAGTAACTTAAAAAATGATGACCAAAAATAGGAAGGAAAGAAATCTTTTTCAGGTAAAAAGAGTCCTATATGTGCCTGTGTCATCAGCCCTCCATGGGCTGTGTGTGTGGACTATTGTGCATAGTAGCCAAATGAGGGGATAGGCCTGGCACTGTGTGATGTGCATGATGCAGGTGCGCCTAAGATCTGCCTAAGATCCCACACAGCACCTGAGATGGGTGTGACTTGCCAAGATGTCAATCAATCTGCTGACCACCAGACATCTCATGAAGCAAAACTCCACCCTTGAAACCTTATCCCTGCCTCTGATGTCCCGGCTATAAAATAAAGGAAACATGGGCTCACACTCTCTTTCCAGTGTGGAAGCTGACCCGTAAGGTCACAGAGCCATCCCGCCCTCGATTTGAAAAACTTAACTCTGTGTTGCGTGATTTTTTGCTGCTTTTTTAGTTTAATGTTGCAGCCAGGTCTTTTAAACCCAGTTCGTCTTGCCTGCATGGGTCATGGGCGAGATGCATGTGTGGATGTGGTGGTATGAAAAGAGGGAAAAGCAGAGCAGGGAACTGAGTCTGCACTGGGTTAACCCAGTCCTCACAACCACACAATGAAATAGATAGTATCACCACATTTACAGATGGACAAACTGTAACACATAAGAATTAAATCACAACCTCAGGGGCTGGGGTTGTGGCTCAGCGGTAGAGCACTCGCCGAGCACGTGCGCGGGCCGGGGTTTGATCCTCAGCACCACATAAAAAATAAACATTGTGTACAACTAAAGCAAACAAATAAATATTTTTAAAAAATAAATAAATCACAACCTCAAGGCACAGACAAATTTTGAAACTAGATCTTTTCAATTTGACCCTCTTCCCTCTTTTTTGTTTTCCTTAGTTTCCTTCCACTCCTAGCTTCTTTGATGTTTTTATTTTATTTATCTTTTTGTTCTTTTTAGATATAGATGACAGTAGAGTATATTTTGACATATTATGCATACCTGTAGTATAACTTCCCATTCTTGTGGTTATACATGATGTGCAGTTTCACTGGTTGTGTATTCATATATGAACATAAGAAAGTTATGTCCCATTTATTCTACTGTATTTCCTATTCCCATCTCCCCCTCCCTTTCCTCCATTCCCCTTTCTAATCCAATGAATTTCTATTCTCCCTACCCACCCACCCCCATCTTATTGTGTGTTAGCATCCGTATATCAGAGAGAATGTTCAGCCTTTGGTTTTTGGGGGATTGGCTTAATTCACTTAGCATGATATTTTCAAGTTGCATCCATTTACTGGCAAATGCCATAATTTTATTCTTCTTCATGGCTGAGTAATTTCCATTATATATATATGCCACGTTTTCTTTATCCATTCATCTGTTGAAGGGCACCTGGATTGGTTCCATAGCTTAGCTCTTGTAAATTGAGCTGCTATAAACATTGATGTGGCTGTGTTAACTGTAGTAAGCTGATTTTAAGTCCTTTGGGTATAAACTGGAGTGGAATAACTGGGTCAAATGGTGGTTCCATTCCAAGTTTTCTGAAGAATTTTCATACAGCTTTCCACAGTGGTTGCACCAATTTGTAGTCTTACCAGTAATGTATGAGTGTGCCTTTTCCCCCCACATCCTTGCCAACATTTATTGTTGCTTGTATTCTTGATCATTGCCATTCTGACAGGAGTGAGACGAACGTTCAGTGTAGTTTTAATTTGTATTTCTCTAATTGCTAGAGATGTTGAACATTTTTCTCATATGTTTGTTGACCATATATGTGTTTCTTCTGTGAAATGCCTATTCAGTTCCTTTGCCCATTTATTGGATTATTTGGAGTTTTTTTGGTGTTAAGTTCTTTATGTATTCTGGAAATTAGTGTGCAAAGATTTTCTCCCATTCTGTAGGCTCTCTCTTCATGTTCTTGATTGTTTCCTTTGCTGTTAAGAAGCTTTTTAGTTTGATACCATCCCATTTATTGATTCTTGATTTTACTTCTTGTGCTTTAGGAATCCTGTTGAGGAATTCAGTTCCTAAGCTGACATGAGGGAAATTTGGGCCTAGGTTTTCTCTAGTAGGCATAGGGTCTCTGGTCTAATGCCGAGGTCCTTGATCCATTTTTGAGTTGATTTTTGTGCAGGATGAAAGATAAGGGTTTAATTTCATTTTGCCGCATATAGAGTTCCAGTTTTCTCAGCACCATTTCCCCCCACTTATCTTCCCATTAGGAAGGGATAACAAATCCGCAGGCCAAATTTGACTCTCCACCTGTTTTTTGTACAGATGGGGATAGTTTTTATATTTTTAAATTGTTGGGAAAAAATCAGATGAACAATAGCATTTTGTGTCACATAAAAATTAGAAAAACTATATGAGATTCAAGAATCAGTCTCCATAAATAGAGATGTACTGGAAAACACCAGTTCTTTTGCGTATTGTGTCCCGCTGTTTTGCACTATGATGGCAGAGCTGAGCAAAGACTGTATGGCCTGAAAAGTCTAAAATATTTGATACAGATTGAGTTTCCCTAATTAAAAAATCAAAAGTCCAAATGCTCCATAATCCAAACCTTTTGAGCATTGACATTGACATCCCAAGTGAAAAATTCCACACTATGAAACTTTGTTTCATGCACAAAACTATAAAAAATATTGTACAAGATTACCTTTAGTCTATGTGTATAAGTTGTATATGAAACATAAATAAATTTCATGTTTAGACTTGGGTTCCATTCCCAACATACTTCACTAAATATATACAACTATTCCTCAATCTGAAAAAAACTCAAAATCAAAACACTTCTGGTCCCAAGCATTTCAGACAAAGGAGACTCAGCATATGCCTGATTTTTTCAGAAGTTTGCCAACCTTTTTACTAAGGCAATGATTTTGCTTAGAAAATTTTATTAAGAAGCAAAAAGAAGGAATCATTTTGTTTCTTAAAATATTCTGTTAAATTCTAAGAAGGAAAAGCCAACCATTAACTCGTGTCAAATTAATATTTTATTGTAGTAAATATATTGATCATTGCTCCCCTGGATGATAAACTAACTTCTGTCTCCTCTATGCATAGCTTTACCCTTTTCTTCTCAGCATTTACCTATGTAATTTGCAGGGTATTTGCCAAGGAAAAACTTAGCAGAGGGAGACAGTCCTTTTCTGGCTCTGCTTCTAACTAAATTAAGCAAATCACTTAATCTTCTTTGATTTAAATTTCCTTATCTCCAAATTGTGGGCTGGACAAGATAATCCCTATGGTCCCTTACAGTTATAAAATTACAGGCCTCTTTGACTTAGAACATAATTTAAAAATGTTAAATGATCACTAAGGTTTATAGCCGTTATGGTTTTGCATTTATGGTAGATCGGTGGCCATATTCATGATTTATTTTACTCCAATCTTCAGTCAGTATCTTGACTCCCAATTATGGCACTGTCCCTGTAGGAAAATATGAGCAACTTTATGATGATTTGCTTCTCAAGAAGATTTCCAGGGATGCATTGGGGGAAAACTATAAAAAACTTTTATAGTTCTCTAGTTCATCGCCAAATGGAGATTTGGGGGTCTTTAGGAAAGGACTAAAACGTACACTGGTATGAGTTTTAAATGGGTACTTTTTTTTTTTTTTAGTTAAATAATGTTCTTCTAGCAATTGACAATATAAGATTTTTGAGTCATTTTTCCAAAGTGTTCCATCCATTTGATCTACCCACCCAACCACTGAAACAAGCACTGTGATTCTTAGTGGCACATGTTGAAAACCTGAGGTCCTGGTCTGTTCTGATGAGTGAATCCCATAGGGGAGCTCAAAAGCAGAATTGTCTTTCTATCCAGGGCAAGTTCATTTCATTCTGCATTGCCACTGCGTCACTCCCTGACTTCAGGTGGAGTTGGCATGACCATAAAATATCGGTAGCAAGAACTCCTCATCCAAGGAACCTGCCAGAGCTGGGACTCCAGATCAGAAGATGCTAAACCTACCTTCCCTGGGGAAGGAGCTGAGTTGTAGGAATGAGTGGAAGTCTTCTGGAGCTGCTGTCCAAGACAGTGTCAGTGATTTCCAATTCTCTCCTAATACTTTGGCTTCATGTCACCCAGCCATCAAATTGAGTACTGGACTATGTACTACAAATTTCTACATGGAAGTAGAATAGGAAGCAGGAACCTGGTGGGGGGCTGCTGAACAGAAGTGGCATATGTTGGATTTCTTTTTAACAAAATATGTTACATTTTTCCCCCTTGGAGATCTCAGGTTGTTTACAGCTGGATAAGACTGAAAGAAAGTCTCTTCCTCTGTGAGAGGATGACTATATGGTGTGTCATCCTGTATCTGGAATGGCCCCCCAAAAGTGTTGAAGACTTGTTCTTCAATTAACCAAAAATATCATCATAGAGGACACTGGTCTGATAAATTAATGTTCCAAATTCCCAAATGCACCCTTTTTTTTTTTTTTTTTTTTTTTTTTTTGCTAATATTCCAAGTCAAACCTTTTTTATTTATTTACATGCCTGGGATAGACCAAATTCTAAGATATATGCCTGATCAGAGTGGAAGGGCCTCAAAAATAACATTTGCTGTGTTTGAAAAACAAAAAACAAAAAACAAAAAACAAAAAAAAAAAAAAAAAAAAAGAAGAAGAAGAAGGAAAGGCATGGTTGAGGGCCAGAAGATGATATCGGGAAAATCTTCTTGCTGTGATGGCTTTCATTACAGTTGTGTTGCTACCAACCAAAACTCTACTTTTTCATAGGGGTTCACCTCCTCCATCTGACTTCCCTGCCATTCTCCACCCCGTGTCTACTGGCTTCAATCCCACACTCCCATGAAACACCCCAAAGGCACTAGTAGTTTCCATTATTTCACTGAGAATCAAAGTTGGCTCCACATAATGATCAATAACATCACATTGTCTAACTTGATGCTCACAGTGGAACGTTTGGATCAACAGTATTCACATCATCTGGGAGTCTGATAGAAATGCAGAAACTCAGTTGAGACTACTGTAAAAGATTATACCCTGCACCAACATTCTTGGCTGGGATGCACATTTAAATTTGAGAGTTACCATGTTAATCCCAGTTACCTCATCCTCTCCCTGCAACTACAACAGTGTTCAGAACATAGTAGATGCTCAATAAATGTTTATTCAAGAAAGCAAATGAACAAATTTGGTGGGCACTGTTTTAATTCAAAATTCATTTAACGTCTTTTAGTGCTTGTTCAGAGACTTCATTCTCTGACAACTTCCTTTCTTGCTTTTCTTCACACTGCTGTAACTTTGCTTTCTCACTATTATGTCCTGAATCATCATCAGTAGTCTGTCACTTGGATGTTGTCACTACCCAATATTGTGTTACCTCGTCTTCTCCTTCAGGTCTTTATGCTTTTCCTGGTGAGTCTGTCCTTCCTCTTACTTTCCATGAACATATACTTAGGATTCCCAAGTTTTCTTCTCCAGCACAAAGCTTCCCCCACCTGACACCTCATTTGTGTATCTAGTATCCTAAGAACATTTCTAACGCTTATTACCACAAAGACTTTATACGCAAGATATCAAACTGGCACATTTTTTCCCTCTGTCACCCACAAATCCCCTCAACTCCACTTGCCCTTCCAATCTATACCCTATATTAGATTGATACCACCAACATCTTACTGATGTAAGAAAGGGGGAATCACTCTCCATTTTATCCCTACAAATCAAACTAATCAGGACGTCCTATTTCTTACATCTGATGTTACAGATTCATCCCAAGGAATTTGTGAAATGACTTTGAGGTAGAGAGTCATTTATTCTCTCTCCAGTGAACTTTCTTGCTACCTAAGGTCATGTTTTCTACCACATGCTTGGAGAGAACCAGTCCTCAGCAAGACATTCTGGATAAATCTAGAGGTAGAGATGAAGTGAGGGTGCTGACAGAAATGACTTTATGATCATTTGCATTTTTGCTCCCTGGAACTTGCTCTTATTTATCCTTCTATCAAATTACCCCTTTTCACTTAAACCACTGGGATTTTGTGACCTGAAAATAAAGAGAGGGCCACGACCCTAAGCTAAGAGACGATTGCAGGAACCATCATATTCCAAGACTGTCTCGCTTGGGGTCCCGGCACGTGAGAGACCAGGATGCATACAAATCCATTCTCAAAAGATATTAAGGATTAAAAAAAAAAAAAAAAAAACTTTAGTCAGATGGTCCTGGCAGAAAGGATATTGGCCCCTAAAAGAATGACCCTACTATCCAGTGAGCCTTTAAATCCCAAGAATTAAAAATATACAAACTGTTGAAAATAATAGCTTCAAACAGTTTGGGGTCTTTATCAAGATATTTAGAGGAGCCAGTGGTGCACACCTATAATCCCAGAAACTCAGGAAGCTGAGGCAGGAGGATCGCAAGTTCAAAGCCAGCCTTAGCAAATTAGTGAAGCCCTAATCAACTTAGTAAGACCTCGTCTCTAAATAAAATGTAAAAAGAGCTGGGAATGTAGTTCATTAGTTAAGCACCCTCAGTTTAATTTGCAGTATCCTCCCCTGCCCCTGCAAAAAAAAAAAAAAAAAAAGAAAAAGATATTTAGACAGGTGAAGATAACACTGGGATTCCCTTAGATCCAAGAGTTGTAGGTCCAATGCAGTTCTGTTGTCTTAAAAGCTATGTGGGTTCATGACAAGGCCAAGTCATTCCTCTTTCCCTCTTTGGGAGGCCATATGCAGTGCTCAGACACAGCCTTATCCAGTGGAACGCACACAACTGCAAATGAACAAATGGGAACAAAAACTTCTTAACACATGACTTCATTCCCCTGAGACCTTTCCTACATATAGAGTAAATATAGAGAGAATTAAAATTGGAAAAGCTGAAAAGCAGTGTTTGGGGCCAGGATGTGGGATTGGTTGAACCCTATGAACTGGTCAAAAATGGACTGATACCTAGCCTGGTAGCCTACCTGTCTGTTTCCTCATTGAGAACAATGAGTGTGACCGAGTCCCTCTACCCCAGGTGCACAGATTTTAAACGGGAGACTTTTTAGACCCACACTAGGTGGAAGTTGGTAAAGAAGAGGTTGAAGGTAAGAGGAGCCAGCCCAGTACTAGAGGAAGTGTGGTCTGGACATTTCCTCTAGTGGGTCTCTACCTAATCCAGTCCCACCCAAAGTAGAGGTCAGAGCACTCTTTCTAGACCTTTAAGAAACCTGTAAGCCAAATAAACCCTCTAGCTCCTATTTAAGAACAATAATATACAGCTGCATTTTCTTATGCTTTATCTCCCTTTTGGCACCTCATTCATGCATTCATTCATTCATACATTCATTCATTTTAAAAATGTTTATTGAGATCCTACCCTGGAACACTCTAAGTAACTTTAAAGTAAGGGCGAAAGAAAACAAGTTGAGTATCTATGTACCCAGCACGGAATACGTATTATCTTATTTAATACTCTCAATTATTTTATAAAGTAGATCTTAGGATTCCATTTCACCTCTCAGGAAACTGCCACTCAGAGGGCCTGAGTCAGTTGCTCAAAAATATATGACCAAAAAGGAACAGAACTAAAATTACGGTGGTTCTTTTTACCCAGTCTTTGATACCAACACAGAGCTGAATCTTATGGTTAAACTCTTTTGTTTCCTCCTGACTTGACAGCAAGTGAATGGACTAAATACTTTTCTTCCATCACTAGATAGAGCTTTGACAAACTGATAAGAATGGGAAGACCGGGACTGGGATTGTGGCTCAGCGGTAAGCGCTCGCCTAGCACATGGGCGACCCGGGTTCGATCCTCAGCACCACGTACAAATAAAATGCTTGAATAAAACCATTGTGTATAACTAAAGCAAATAAATAAAAATATTAAAAAAAAAAAAAAAAAAAAAAAGAACGGGAAGACCTGGTCCATTGTAAACCAGGAAAGCTTTTTGTGAATGCTGCCAGAAAGCAAGCTGTGGCTGACTTTATGATTCTGGGGGGTGAGTCATTTACTTTGGGAAACATGGATCTTTGTGCCCATTCCTGCAGCAGAGCAGGGCGTAACTGACAATGCTAAAACAAACAACAAACAAACAAACAAACAAACAAAGAAAAGAAAAAATAAGTCTCTTAAAACCCTAAAACCTCCCAGCACTTGGGAGGCTGAGGCAGGAGGATCGCGAGTTCAAAGTCAGCCTCAGCAATGGCAAGGCACTTAACAACTCAGTGAGATCCTGTCTCTAATAAAAATGTGAAAAAAAAGGGTTGGGGATGTGGCCCAGTGGTCAAGTGCCCCTGAGTTCAATCCCTGGTACAAAAAGAAAAAAGAAAAAACCCTAAAACCTTATCCTCAGTACAAGACCTATTATGAAAAGTGCCTTGTCTGCACAGAACACCTTCTCTTTGGGTTTGGAAATATGCAGGAATTTAATTAGTGCCTAAATCTCTCTTATTTGGGCAAGCTTGAATGGATTCTTCAGGGCCAGGATCCTTCTTTGGGAAACTCTAACCTTGATGTCTATCTCTCCAGCATTTTTTCCAATCAACGCTGTGATTATTTAACATTTTTAAAAAAGAAAGGTGTTTTATTCTGACTTTCTGATGCAGCCTTCTGATAAGACCAGAATCCAGATAATCCAGGATAACTAACTACTTTTTGCTTTAATTGCCTGGCCCATATAAAGATAATTTACTCAATTCTCCACTTCATTTTTCATGTGTAGATGAAGTCTGACTGTAGTTGCTCAGGCACTATTAATTCAAGTTAACAAGCAACCTAGATGGCAATAAATTTGTATTTCGGGCTCAACTTTGATTTCACTTAGAGTTTCATACAGATGTGCTCATTGGTGTGCCTTTCTTTGAAATTTGCTTGAAGATAGATACCACATGTAACCTTGAATAATTAGGTTCTAAAACATATCTCATATTTGTTGGCTTTAAGTAGTTAGCAGAATGAATATTTTTATTTGTACTTTGAATGGTAAGTAAGTGGAGCATGTTTCTCTAGATGGTATCTTGGGAACTGAAGCAACATGTAGAATCAATTCTTTTGAATATTATGTAGGAAAAAAAGGAAAAGTAAATGCAATAAGTGGTTCTTAATTGAGGCAGGAGTAATTAAGAACTAAGCATATATTGATACTTCACTATAATAGCGTGTGACCTAATTTCATGTATCAGGTGGAATAAACAAAGCCAATATTGACCTTTGGGTTTTTTTTTTTTTTTTTTTTTTTTTTTTTTTTTTTTTTTTTTTTTTTGTACTGGGGATTGAATTCAGGGGCACTTAACCACTGAGCCACTTGCCCAGCCCTTTTTATATTTTATTTAGAGACAGGGTCTCACTGAGTTGTTAGGGCCTCTCTAAGTTGCTGAGGCTGGCTTTGAACTCACGATCCTCCTGTCTCAGCCAACCAGCCATGGAGAGGAGATTGCAGGTGTGGGACCTTGCACCTAGTAGCAACATTGACCTTCTGTCTCTAGAATTTGACAGCCTCAGATTCTGTCAGCCTCATCACTGTGCTTCATCCCAGGAGCTCAGCCTCCGTCATCACTTCCTATTGTCAGTGGGATATAGATCCATAATGCTCATTCTTTGTGTTTCATGTCAACCAATTATAAAAGAGAGTACAGGACCACAGACCATAAACTTATCTGGAAGTACAATATTGACTTCTAAAATGATATTGGGCATGTAAGAGAAAAGCATATTACCCAGAACTAGCAAGTTGTTTCTTTTGGGGAGAAATTCTGCATCCAAGAGCTCTTTCAGTAATGGACTCTTGCTGTAGTTTTGTGACAGTGTATATTTCAGTAGACAAACTATTCAAAATGAGTCACCCCTTCATAGATGAGGTAGGATGTGTCTTCCTTACTAAGTACAAAAAAGCTGTAAATGGCAATGTGGCGTTCAGTTGGCATAAAAAAATAGGGGAAGAGGAAATTTGCTTTTCTTGGCATTTACCAATTCAGACAGTAGGCTCATCTTTACATATACCCATCTTATTTCCTTTTCAATAATTCTATGAGATGGATATCATTATTTCCAATTTATAGGTGGCAAACAGCAAACCGATTTGGCAAAGCAACAAAACTAGGTTAAGACAGAGAAAGAATTTAAATCCAGATCTTCTCTATCTTGTATGTGCTCCAGATTAATATTAAAACCCCAAAGAAGTGAGACTCTTTGTCATTATCATAAAAAAAATAGGGGCTGGGGTTGTGGCTCAGCGGTAGAGCACTCGCCTGGCACATGCGCAGCCCAGGTTCGATCCTCAGCACCACATAAAAATAAACACATTGTGTACAACTAAAGCACACAAATATATTTTAAAAAGCTAAAAAAAAAGAACCATATGTGTTACGGATAGACAGATAGATGGATGAACAGAGAGATAAATAGGTGGACTCCCACCTGTTACCACCTCTGCACAACTTGTGCTTCCTTCTTACATCATGCCGGACTACAAATGAGGTTTCACAATAACAATAGTTAAAACAAAATCATTGGCTCTGAGCTCTTAGCTATTGGAGTCATAGGGTCCTACGTCCTTTCCTTCTTCTGCTAGGGATCTCTGGGGCCTCGCATCCTCTTTGGTGTTCATTAATGTTCTTTTGTGGCCACCATACCCATTGCCTTCTCTACCAGTCCCTCTGGGGCCTGGCTGACTTTGCTGTTGTTTGGGGTGGTGGGGTGGTGGGGGTAGCAGGGTGTGGTAAGACCCATTGTTTTTCCTTATCATTGTTCATGTTAACCTCTCACTCTGATCTCACAACTCTTCCTCTCAATGCCACAGCTCTTGGGAGACCTCTGCCCATAAGTATCATGGTTCCAAGCAAAAGACCACTGTTTCTTGTCTTGCCTTGAAATATTCCAGCTCTTCATTCTATTCCCAGATGTGTGGCCTCAGTCTTGTCCATTTCTTATGTAACAACATAGAGGAAATTTTATTCAACAAAAAATTTTTCCTTGGAATTCCTTATACTGGTTTGGAGAAAGAACATTAATTTTCTGCTGATTGTGCGAGAGAACAAGTGAGTAGAGGGTAAAATTCAAAAGAGATTAACCTGTACAAGACTTAGAAACCACCTCATAAGGAAGATGGGCCTTGCTATCTGGGGGACACTCTGTATTCCTACACACTAGAGTCCCTCAGAATACTCAGTTTGGTGGGTCAGAAGTGAATTGCTCTGCCTAAGAGATTTAAAAAGTCACTGGGGCTGGGCACTAAAGAGAAGGGCAGAGTGCATAAAATAAGTCAGTGGAGGCATGGCTGGAAAGGGACCAAAGACAGAAATTCTGGTAGGAAATGTTGAAGTCTATGGCTAGGATATGTTCAATATGTCACCCCTTCCCTTGTAGCCAGGTTTTGAAGAAATCCAGCAATTATTCAGGATTATTTAGGACAAAGACAGCCAACTCAAAGGTTTCCAGGAATGAGGCAAGTTTTGTAAATGAGAGAAGCTTTTGTCCCATAGGCCACTGCTCATTGCCCCAGCTTTAAGGAAACTAAGAGCAATCCTGAGCATGGCTCCTAGGCCGATGGGAAATGATTAAGAGCAGACACTGGGCTCAAAGAAGAGTCAAGTGAATCCAGGTTTCACATGAATAAACTCCCAGGAAAGGAAGTTAAGGCCTCAAGAAACAGATGCTGGTCGCTAAATGTCTTTGAGACACAGAGAGTTATTTTATGTTTTGAAAAAGAGTGATGGAGAAAGTCATCACTGGACTGCCCAAATCATCAGTAAAATCTACCAAGCTCACACCATGCCCACGGTGAGCGGGTTTCCTATGGTGTGGGCAAGGATCCGAGTGTGGGGTATGGGTCAATGTCATACAGCATCCACAGAAGCTCTGAAATTTGCAGAAATCCAAAGAGAGGGTTTTCGATCTTCCCAACTAGTGGGATTGGCTGAGCTCCAAGCCAATTATAGCTACATCTCCAAGGTGAAGAAGGACACAGCAGACATCTGGGTTCCATTTATAATCCCAATGTTCCAGGAAGATGGAAGAACTAGTTACGTGGGTGCTGAGTGAGAGACTCTCAGAAGGGCTCCACGTGTGATGCACTTGAAAGCATTTTCCTCCCTGGCAGTTGGCCAGTGTCATGGGGAGGCTCAGGCCCATCCATTCTGCACTGCGTGGAGGAGAGTGTCCTTTCTCCCCAGAGGTCTGTGTGGCAAGGATCTGCCTGTGTTCCACAATACTTTCCCTGCATGCACGGTGGCAGGCACGGGGCGGGCAGAACCCTCAATGACAAAGAATCAGAGTGGGCAGCAGGAAACCTAAAGAGATGAGCTGGGGGTGAGCACCTGGTGTTTAGGTATGGGCCATCATAGCCCTGGGAGTGAATTCAGAAGAGAGCCCTTTAGGATACCAGGAGATGAGGGAGCCTTGTCCAATTTGGGGGTGATTTTTCTGGATATCTTCATGTGCAGGTGCATTTGCACTTATTAAGGTGTTAAGATCAGCCCTGGTACCCTCAATATTCTGAGGTCTTGATCCTTAAACATTTGTTCTGGGGGTTATATTAGCTCCCCGTGTGACCTGGATCACTAGTAGGTAGAGCTGGAGAATAGACACCTTCTTCTTTTCTCTTCCTGTCAGTTAGTACATCTTTCTCTGGCTTGTGCTCCTCTGGTTACAGGAAGAAAGCTAGAGTTGGGAGAGGGATGGAGAGCAGAGAAAAAAAGAGAGGTTAGGAGAGGAGAGAAGGAGAAAGAGAAGAGAGAAGAGAGAAAGCCTTGTGACCAAGTGTAACTCCTAAGAGCAAGAGAATCCTTCTCTCCACACATAGGTGGGGTTTATTGGGGATCCCTGGGAATGCAGTAGATTGAAGATCTCATCTTCCAGTCAGCAACTCCATGAAGAGGCACCTAAAGAACAACAGCATGTCCACATTATAGAAGGGGACCAGCCCCAAAGTGGAGGAAAATGATGGCCTTTATAGAGAACATGGGTTGAGCTTTATAGAGGACAAATACTATGGAGGTCAAGTGTGAATTATTTGCCTATAAACAGCCAAGGATTCCTGACCAAGAAGAATATCTCATCCTCTTGGGAAAGGTGATTATTCTCTGGGAATGCAAACTGTAAGATGGATTATGTGGAATCCAACTGCCTCCACCTACCCCTGCTTGGTTGCTTAAAGTTTATATGAAGTAAGTTTATATGAAGTGGAAAAGAAGCAGAGCTGAAAGATGGAGAATAGCACCCAGCAGACATTGTTTGAGTTCCCGAGTTCTTTCTTACCTGAAGCCTACTTACATATTTCTGGACTTTTTATTCGATAGAGCAACTACATTTTAAAATTCTACTTAGTTCAATTTGACTTATAACTGGAAGTTTATGAGTGCACATGAAACACCCCCTTTGCATTTCCCAATAATCAATTGGGAACTGTCAGTGCAGGAAAATGGAAGACCTGCAATGGTAGTTGAGGACAAGAAGAGTATTTATGACCACACACATATCAGGGGGAAAATGCAGAGGATCATGAGAAGTGTATACTCAGGTTCACCATTTGTCTTCTCTTACAGATCTTTCATTTCACTCTCTGTCTCTATTAGTTTATTTTCCATTGCTAACCTGAGGCTGAATACTTTATAAAGTAGAGAGGTTTATTTAGCTCACCGTTTTAGAAGCTTAAAGTCCAAGATCAGGAGGCCTCATCAATTTGTCCAGTGGTGAGGGCCTCGTGACAAGATGGCAGCATGGTGGGAGCACTTGTGAGAGCCATCACACAGTGAGACAGGAAACCAGAGACTGGGAAGGGGTCCGTCTCGCTCTTTTATAATAATCAGCTTTCTTGAGAACAACTGGGGTTCTGACAGAACTACCTTAATCTCTTCCCCAGGGCAACACCCCCAATGACCTAATCACTTTCTATTTAGGGCCCACCTAATCATCAGGGGACTGAGGACCAAGCCTCCAACACCCACAGCTTTAGGAGCTGTGTTGTTATGAGTTAAATTGTATCCACTTAAAAGAAATGTTGTGCTTCTAATCCCAAGAATGTAAGAAAATAATCATTTGGAAACAGTGTTGCAGATATAATTACTTTAGATGAACTCATTCTGGAGTAAGGTGGGCTTCTAATCCAACATGACTTTTGCCATTATAAGAGGAGAGACAAAGGGAGAGGGCCATATAATGACAGAGCCAGAGAGTGGAGGGAAGCAGCTGCAAGCCAATGGACATCAAGGATTAGCCACTACAGCAAGAAGCTAGTTAGTAACAAAGTATAGAAATGATCCCTGAAAGTATAGTCTCTTAATGTTTATAGTAGCAGTTCAACTCACAAAAGCTAAGCTATGAAAACAATGTAAGTATTCTTCAAGGGATAAATGGATAAAGAAAATGTGGTATATACACACAATGGAATATTACTCAGCCATAAAGAAGAATGGAATTATGGCATTTGACGATAAATGGAACTGGAGACTATCATGGTAAGTGAAATAAGCCAATTCCCAAAAACCAAAGGCAGAATGTTCTCTCTGATTTATGGATGCTAATCCATAACAAGGGAGGGTGAGGAGGGGAAGAATAGAAGTCCATTGGATTAAACAAAGGGAAATGAAGGGAAGGGAGGGAGGAGGGGAATAGGAAAAAAAGCAGAATTAATTGAACATAATTCATAGCCTCATATTTGAATATATAACCAGGGTACCTTGGCATCATGTACAACAAGAGTGGGATCCTAAATAGAATAAGTCATACTCTATGTGTGTATAATTTGCCAAAATACATTCTTTTATCATGTATAACTAAAAAGAACAACAACAACAAAAAGCCCATTAGGGGCAAGGAAAGATTTTCCCCTAAGGGTTTCAGAGGGAGCATGGCCCTTCATGACCCTTTAATTTTGGAGTTCTGGTCTCCAGAAATATAAGACAATAAATTTCTGCTGTTCAAGCCACTCATCCCTAGGAAACTAATGAGAGCATCTTCAAGTCTCCAACTTCATTGTTGGAAAGAAAAAAAAAAAAAAAAAAAAACAACTGGTTTAGACACTTAATTATTCTGAGGACTTACTGTATTACAATTTCCTAAGACATTTGCATTTGAAAAGAGAACTGGTGAGAGGAGGCAATAAGCGAATCTATAATGGTAGAATTTCAGACATCAAGGAGGGGCAGTCTTAGAGCCCTGTAAGTCTGTAAGTGCCTGTTTATCATTACAACAGAAGTTTTAATACTGAGTTTCAGGGTGAGTTTCATACAGATGTCTTAGGAGCCATTCTGGAAAAGGGGATGGGTGAAAAGGGAAAGGCTTCAGGGGACTTTCTGAATTCTGAAAGACCTAACTTATACTGGAGTAACCCCCTTTTTTATATTTTTGGATTTTTACAGAAGGGTTCACTTGAAAAATAGTTTTGAAGTTAACATAGATTGAGAATCACTGCACTGTGGCATCATTTAACTCATATTAAGACAAAATGTGTGGGCTTTTTTTTTTTTTTTTTTTTCTGTTTTCCTATACCACTTCTGACAAATGTGCCCACTTAAATTATTTTTACCACTAAAGCTTCCACCAAGAAGGTAAGATGAGGAAATTGGAATACACAGGGGATACATCATTAATGTTCATTTTAAAATTTATTCTGATGGGTATACAGCAAAGATTAGCTGCTTTTTCTTTGTTCTAGTCTTTTTAGTAGTGAAAATCAAGATCCTTATGACTCAAAATATGCTAGAAGACTGAAGTAAAAGTCAAAATATCTAGTTGATTCTACTTGTTGATTTATTAACTGTCCTTTATTTATATATTTGTTCTCTGTTCATGCATGAACAGAGAAAGCGATAGGATATATTATTTACATTCAAGTGATTGAGGCAGAAGCAGTCCTGAATACAAAAAAAAAAAAAAAAAAAAAAAAAAAAAAAAAAAAAAAAAAAAAAAGACTGATGGAATATATAAGGGAAAGAATAGCTTGTAGTTCTCTGCAATTGGAAAAGTAAAATAATTCTTACATACCTGTGTCCTTTTATACTTTCACAGATGTGACAGCATGTACGTGGCCTGGTACTCCTGACACTAACCCACAGATGAGTTCAGGGCCTAAGGAGCTTTGAGGATCTTGCCAGGACTGAGACCAGTTAGCTAGAAGGAGCTGAGGCTACCCTGTTTTCTGAGACTTCTGCTCTCTATGATCAATGAGTTTTTTTTTTTTTTTTTTTGAGTTGTGAGGTAGAGAAAAAAAGTCTTAAAACAAATGGCTAACAAGTGACTTCAGCCCTACTTCATTTCTACTACTTTTACCATAAAAGCTTAAGTCAGTATCTGCTTTTGTCATGTTTTTGTGATAAGCAACAAGTCCCAGGAAACAAATAGTGAATACCACGGTGGATTCTCTTAAAATTTTTTTTCAGTTAAGCATTTGAATCTCAAAATGCTCTTCAAATCATAATAGCTGATCATTCATCCACCTACTCTTTTCTTTCAGTCAAGACTCCCAGAGACTCCTTAGGAGCCTCCTGAGCTCACAGGCACTTCTGGCTGGGGAGGTGGGTAGTAGACTCTGCTTTCCCCCAGATTCTAGAGTGTAACAGGGGTTTGCTCCCCACCCCACCCCCACCCAGATCTCCTTTTTTAAAGGTCCAGGTCCAGGTTGGGTATATTGAAAGGGAGCAGATGAATGTAGACTGGTCAGTTGAAGAAAGGGGGGAAATTTTTACAGTATGGGCCTAAGGACAGAGACACTTTGTAGTCCAAGGAAAAGCAGTACGTTCGAATCCAAGCTCTTTTGTGTGTGTGTGTGTGTGTGTGTGTGTGTCCTTTATAAAGTGGCGCAAGGGGACCGGGGCTGTGTGGTGGGAGTTCCTACTTCCCAGATTTGGCTCCAAGGGCAGACGAGTCCAGCACAGAGGAAAATCCTGGACTTCCAAATGCATCATCCCGCGAGAGAGGGAGTTTTAGGGTTTGCCTGGGGAAATGTTAAAATAGGAGAGAGGGGAGCTGAGGTGTGTTTGAGGCGGGGAGCGGGGGCAGTGATCTGAGAATCATTAAAAAGAAGGCAGTCCAACCCCAGAGCGAAAGAAAGGGAAGAGCAGAGGCTGTGTGAGAAGAGATAGGTGCAGGGAGGACAAGGCCCGGGAGTCTGGGCGAGCGGTTGGGGGGCGTCTGGGCGGTGCAGCTGCCGCAGGCTGAGAGGGAGCCCGTGACATCACGCCCCGGCCCCCTTCCCCTCGTCGGGTGGGTGGGGCCTCGGCGCGCCGAGCGGGCGCGGGGTCAAGGAGGGGGAAGAGGAGGAGCAGGCATGAATGTGTCTGTGTGAGGACCGGGGAGGGGCGGAGGAGGCGGAGGGCGGGGAGGGAGCGCGCGCGTGGCTCCGGGCGCCTGGGCTCACCCCCCCACCACCAGCCGCCGACCCCAGCCCGCGACGCGCGGCCTCCTCGCTACCGCCGCCCGCTTCGCTGCTGGGACCCGCTCTCGGAGCGGGGACCCGCCGGGCGGGGGAAGCGCGGGCCCCCGGCGCGGCCTGGAAGGAGCGAGAAAGCAAAAGTAAGGCGAGCAGCACTCCAAGTTTTCCCAACTTCGCCCCCTGTGGCGGCAGGCGTCCTGCTGCTCGGCGCGTCCCCACCGAGCTCTAGAGTGGCAAAAAGAAAAGGGACGGGGCGGGGGCGGGGGCGGAGGAAGAGGGAGCGTGAGGAAGAGTGGAGAGTCCGGCAACATCTGTTAAAACTTGGGGGAGGAGGAATGCGGGGAGGGAGAGGAAGAGGAGGAGAGGAGGAAAGGAGGGAGCGCGCGGGAGGGAAGCGCGGAACCGAGGGACAACTTTTCCACCCCGTGAGTAGCGCTGGCAGCTCCGTGTCGGGGCGGGGGGGCTACTCCACCCAGCGCGGGGTTCCAGGCCGGGATGGGACCTTTTTCCAGAAAGTGGATTGGACGCCGGGAGGGGCAGACGGTGGGGGGTTTCTTTCTTTCTCTTTCCCCTCCCTCCCGCGGTTGAACCAAATCAGAACTGTCACTCAGGGCCTGTGAGTCAGAAGGGATCGGATTACACGATCCCTGAAACTGATGCCGGAGCTGCACGAGCGGGAGGGAGCGGGCAGGGGCAGCGCCACCGGCGCGCTCGCACACTCGCACTAGCGCACACTCGTCGCTCCCACTCGCCCGCGCCGCTCGCCAGCTCTCCCTGAGCGCCCCGCGGCTGCCCGCGTCGCAACATGCCCGCGGCGGGCGCACCCCGCGCCCAGCCCGGCCGCTCGCGGTAGCCCGAGCCACCCGCGACCGCGCGGAGCCGGGAGCCGACCGCTCGCGCCCCGGACGCGGGTCTATGGGAAGTTCGGGGACTTGACAGTCGCCGCCGCCGCAGGTACGTCCCGCCCGAAGTTCTTTGTTTTGCGGGCCCTGCAGCCCGCTCCTGCGGCCGCGCCCCCGCCTGCGAGTCCAGAGGTGGTCCTCAACGGGGAAACGAATGGTATGAAAATGGCTGTCAAAAGGCGCCCAGATTTAGACAGTCACCCGTAAGGCGTCGGAACAAGTCTTTCATTCGCTCCCTCCTTCTCGAAGGTCCCTTTCCAAGTGTTTGATCCCTTGGCGGTCCGGAGACGGACTGCAGAATTTAACATCGCAGAGGGGGGACGAAGTTTGCAGCAGCGGCGACTGCGCCCCTCTTCTTCTCTCTCTCTCCCAAAGGGTTAAAAAGAACTAGGTTAGACCCCAAAGCTCCCGTGTCTTTCCTTTGCTCTGTTGCGCTCTCGGGCTCCGACGCCAGGCGCGCACCGCCAGCCGGATGGGCGGAAGGAGGCGGGCGGCGAGGTGGGTACGCGCGGGGACCGCAGCTGCCGGGGCTTTCTTCTGCTAGAGCTCCACTTCGGAGGGTGGGGGTGTGGTGTGAGCGGATGGAGAGAGGCGCGCCTCCGTCGGTAGAGGAAAAGTGAAAGTTGTACCATCTGTGTATGATTTGGGATTCTCTTTTATTTCTTTTCCTTTCCAGGGCCAGCACGCTCAAAAAAGAAAAAGTAGCTGTGGCCCTTGCAGTAATCATTTAAGAGGCCGCATTTACACAGAGCAGAGTTGGGTATGAATCACTCTGTAGGGGACAGTTACTTTCTTGAGTTGCAGCGGGAAAATGGGCGGGAGGAGGTGGAGAAGGAGTAAATATTGACCCCAAACTTGGAGAGTTTGTGAAGCGACTTTTAAGCAGCTTGCCAGATGCGGACGCTCCACTCCACACCCGGCTTTTTTATCCTTTTCTAAAATTTTTGCTCGTGTCCCCGAGTGCACCTTTTCCAGAAGGATGCCATCTCCCCCTCCCCCGCCCAGAGGTGCAGGACCTCAGGCTTCCCGTGCTCACTGTGTGGAAAGATGATTAAGGAGGTTTCCTCCGACGCTGTTCCTCTTGCCCCCCAACTTCTCATCTCCCTAGTGTAGACTGCCGGAAAGATTCTGGCCTTGGGTACAGTGCTCATGGCCCTCTGCCAGTTTATATGTACATATATTTATGTAAAACATTTTCTCCCAGCTCTTTGCCAGCTGTTCCACATTTTCCAGCTGCCACTTCAGTTTGAAATGATGGACTGTCCTCGTCTCCAAGTAAAAGAACCCTTTAGTCAGAGGTATGGAGGGCCGGCCGCTGTGCAAATACATGGGCAGTGCTATTAGCCAGGCTGGTATTATTAGTTCTAAAAAACATCTCCTGCTCTCCTTTGCCTCACTTCTCTCTTCTCCCAAATTGGTCTTTGCAGAGCACAATATATACACTAAACTGAAAATTCAAGTAATTAGGCCTTGCATTCCTAAATGTGATTTTGTACAGCATTTGGATGAGGCCATTTTTTTTTTTTTTTTTTTTTTTTTGGATCCCTGAAGTATCCGTCTGGTGGAAATAGATGGAAATAAATTAACTTTTAAAAAAGAGTTGCTGCTTGAGTGGATTGGGCATGGCTGGTGGGGGGCCTAATGACCTCATTTCAGCCTATTTAAGGCAGGAACTATTCATCCTCCCCATGTCACACTTTTTGTGTTTTTTGATGTCTTCGCATGTTATAGACTGAAATCTTCAAGAATTGGCCTAAAGTATTAATTTTGAGTATTTATGTAATTGCTCTGTAATTTGAATAGGTGCCTTATTGATTGATTCCTGTAATTATTTCATTTAGGTTTTAAATTAAAAATTAATAATAGTCTGACAGTTTCTTAATTACATGTGTCAAGATTATTTTGAAGGAGGAAAATGCTGTGTTTTAAAATAGTGAAATAACCTCAAAATCTTTTCATTTTTCCAAAGCAGAACAGTATTTCAGTGGAGGGAATTTATTAAAGAACTGGTGATTGGCTCTAACAATGTAAACTGTGCGAAGTATCTAAAGAATTTGTTTATGTTAGGAAATATTGGTCTTAACAACCTGGTACACAAATACTTTGGCCAGTTAGATTATAGTCAAACCTAACACAAACATAAAATAACATTTAAATTAGTTGGAATAGCATATTTATACAGAGCAGAGAGTTTATTTTACACTAAAAGCTATTTAATTAGAAACTCTCTGCCTAAGGGGAGATCCTTTCAGGGAATATAATTCTTAAAGTCAGCCTAGGGAAGCTTTGGTTTAAGATGCGTGAATGAGTTCAATGGGAGAGGTGTCTAGTGAAATTTCACACAAGCAGAATCACTTTAAAAGGTATAGATTGCATAATTGCTAATAGGCCAGTAGGTTTGGCCCAGATGCCTACCAATTCCCTGTGCTTTTAACATGCTTGTATTCCTTGATTGAACCCTGATATACACACATTTTTATTGTATATCTAATTTGCAAAGGACCCCAGATAGAAATGAGAAAATTCAGCACTGATGAAAAATGGCTCTGTTGAGTTATTTCATTACTTATTTAATGAAAGAATCATTAATTTATCAACTTGATGCCCAAGCCTAAAAGTTGGACTTTTCCTTTGTTTCTTAGCCAGTGAAGTTTCCTTAATTACCTGCATGCTGTAAGGGTTTCAGACTTCCTCTGAGCTTAGCCATTTAGAGGTCCTTCCTTCTATGTAAGGTATCCTGCTTACTGAGACACCTCCCCCTTCCCCTTTTGAGTATGGAGTTTGGGAGCTTATGAAAGGAAACAATTTAATGATCAGTGTTGCATGCACTCACTTATATGGAGATAGTAATGTACTCAGAATAACCAATCTTGGAGAAATGAATCAATGAGTCATGAAATACTCAAAAAACCTTAGTAATGGAATGTTAATGCTTTTAGACTATAGTAGATTATCTTAAAAGTCAGACTTTTCTTCTTTATGCAATTGTTGTAAATCCCCAGCTAAAGAATTCTTTGAAGGAGGTTTAAGTTGTGCTGGCATTCATATTCTAAGGTCTGTCTGATTTGTTTTGGAAGATTCAAGAAATTTTCTGCCAACTTATATCAGGAGAGGCAATTAAAATGCTGAAATGACTACAGAGGCAACAAATACATATATATTTGTTAAACAAAAGATTCCACTGTAATGATGATTTCAGGTTGTCTTCTCATTAACATCTGGGAGAAGCTGCTTCCTTTCACTTCATGATGTCATTTTTCTAGATGAAAATTGATCCCTTCTAGTTTCAAAGCAAATAAAGGGAGACAGAATAAACAACAACAGGGCAGGGGTACTGCTGCAAACTTTCTCAAGTACTTTCAGTGTATTTTTCATCTTTACTTTTATTTGATGGGCCTGTGAAATAGAGCTGTAGACTGGCGAAGACTTTAAATGAAATTTCACACTTTGATGATTTTTTTTAAACTTTGATATATTGACAGCAAAAGGAGCTGCAAAGCTTTTATATAACTTGAGCAGTAACGCCAAGCAGCAGTCAAACGTCTCCATGCATTTGTGTTTAACTGCAGAAGAAAAACATGTCCATGGGCAGTAGAGGTTCTTATCAACCCCCTAATCCCAGATCCCAGCAAACCTTGAGGGCATGCCTCAGATCTTGTTGAAATCACTGTGGACTCTCACAGTTTGCAGATTAAATATGCTATGTGTTCCTGGCTCCAACAACAGTTTTATGAGCTCACTAAGCTTCCTGTTTTAAGATCCTTTTCTTAAGTTTTTAGGACCTGCTAAAGGCGATGCTGTCTGGAGTAAGTGGTATTTGTTAATTTAGAGACACTTTTGATATTTGATTCTCTCTTTAAAAATTGCCAAAATTATAATTTTTAAATCGAAAGGCTAATTAAGCTGGGAAGAGGGAGGAGAGCTGTTGGAAAGACGTTGGATGTTAAGTGTGTTTGTAAGTGCATTGGATTGCAAACTTTGTGCTGGTGTCTCCGTTTTATGGCACTTTTCCTTTGCCTGGCTCCTGAAAATTAGACTTTTTCCATTTGTAATTCTAAATGCACTATGTTTTAGTGCAAAATTTCTTAGCTACTCATTACCTGTGTGTGCGTGTGTGTGTTTAATGTGAAAGTGTTTTTTGTTCTGGGTGTGTATATTTCAACCCGACAAAATGTCTCAGAAAATCTATGGCTTTCTAAAGAAGCTGAATGAAAAAGCCATTACATAGTTAATAAGGTGGCACTGGAACATTTCAGCCCCCTCCTGAAAGGCAATATTGTGTTTGAGTTTCATGTCTGCGTCTGTGGTATCTATAGCTGTATCCTCGTATATGGTGCTCTTGCGTAAAAGTCATAATTAAAAAAGAAAATACTTACATCATTGTCCAGCAACATGTCATATCATTCCCAAGAGAAACCGAGCCAATTTTGTGCTTAAAGGTTATTCAATGAATGAAATCTTGAAAGCCCATTTGTCAAAGTACTGCATGGTTTCTGTTAGTTTTCAAGCCCCAAATTCATTGTCTGCCTGGGCCCAGCCATTAGTCATCAGTGTATTAGTGCTGCCTTCAGGCCATGCTGCCCAGCACTTCTTCACACCATTATAGCTTTGAAAGTGTACTCTGTCGACTTGTAGAATTACTGCTCTGATTTCCGCTTGGCTGGGTTTGAGGTAAGTCCCCTCCCTACCTTCTAGCTGACTGTAATCCTTGCTTTCTTTTAAAGCTCCTTTCCAGAGATTTAGGGGAAAACTTTCTTAAGGGCCATGTTGGCATCACACTGTGGTTTTGTTGTGGCATGCACTGTACATATAAATTGTACCTGCAGTAAATTGGATTGATTGCTGGCCTGAAACAGCTAGAGGGGCTTTTCTTTTCTTTACTTCTTTTTGGAGGAAAGGGGGCCATGAGTGTGTGTGTGTGTGTGTGTGTGTGTGTGTGTGTGTGTTTGGGGGTGGGGGATGGCACAGAAGTAACACACAAGCATTTGATTGTGTACTTGTGGAATTTTTATACCACAGAATTGAACTAATTCAATAATGGGAGATAAGTGCAATTTCCAAAAAGTGCTTGTTATAGTAACTTCAGAATGCTGCATGACATTATATATGCTTATTTTCAGGTAGAAATTTTTATTTTAGCTGCTTTGACTTTTTTTTTTTTTTTTTTTGAAGATTACATAAAATGCCTAACAAGACTCCAGAGTGCTTTACATTTCAAACTATCGATTTTTACAAAAAGAGACTGAAAACTCACCATTTAGATGAAAGATAAGTTTCAAATTGCAGTAATGAAGGAATGAGGCAGTTAAGCCCTGTTATTGATTTCATTTTGTGATATTTTTAAAAAGAATAATTCATTCTGAAGAAAGTTATCATTGTGTAGAGAAACCTCATCCAGCAGCTTAAGAATGAAGCCTTAATGACTCACATCTATGGAAACCTGGAATAGAGTGACCAGATGTGTGGACCAGGCCACACCACTCAAGGACAATGTCTGTTATTTGAACTGTGGATGTTAAAATGAAATTCCCTATCGGAGAGTCTCATTGGAGGGGATGTCGTTTGGTGTAGGTTAGATTGGCAGTTCTGTGCCTGCAAAGGGCCAGAAATAAGACAGCTGGAGAATGCTGTGTGTGAATAAGCATAGTTTATAGGATAAGTGAACTGTGGATAGTTTTCACAAAAAGTCTTCGTTTAAAAAAAATTCCTAAATTTTGAAAAAGTGCCTTTGAAAATTGTAGTCAAGATTGAAGAATCAAAAGTTTTAAAATTAGGAGAATATGGTGTGGTGAATAGTCCTTCACAAAAACTCTGTTAAGTTTCCTTGGATTATATGTAGCTGATTTTTAAAACCCAGAAGGTATTGGTTTAATATTTATGATGGTTTAAATGTCAGTTACTATTCATAGAACATGCAGTCTATCCCCTTAAGCTTTATTATAAAGACACACATGATTCTGGGAATTCAAAGTTATATAAGTTCTATACGAATAATTAAACATAAACATTGTTTTCTCAAAATATGTGGAAACTTTTAATTCTTTTAACCCTCAGTGATGTGAGAGAAGGGACACATTTGATCAATCATGATGTGTTTGTGATATATGTGGGTTTAAGAGGAATACACTTTTCATGAGCTTAACTGATCTATAGCTGATAACCGACTACAGATCTAGGTTTCTGAGGATTGACTGTATTCAGCTAACCTGCAGAAAGTGGGGATATCATTTTGCTCAGCATTATTGCTCATTCTTTAATGGCACCTGCTATGTAGGTTGCTTCCTGCAAAGTATAAGCAAAGCACAGAGTACTGATGTTTTATAGTTTTGCAGAATTCAGAAATGGTAACCTATTAAATAGAGATCTTATACTCTCCTGGAATGTTTGTTATATAGTACTTCTGGCATCTGAGAAAGAGTGGCTCATGATCTTTTCTTTTAAATACACAAGGCAGAAGAGTAAAACCGACCCACAAATATGCCATGTGTGATTTTAACTGAAATAGCACTGATTACTTTCATGTTGAAAAGGCTTTTCAGTGGGTGAAGTTAAACACAGATTCCTTAAAAGTTCAGATGTAGTTAATTTCCCAAAACTAAATTCCTTTAATCCATAACCAGGCAATTATTTCCCCTTTTGAGTAATTCCATTTTGGTTTGTCTGTCATGAATACTGCTTGTCTATGATCAGAAGCATCATAAACGTCAGAAAGAAAAATTGAAAACAATAGGCAGCAGATTTGGGGAGCCCTCTGTGCTACTAATGACCACTTGGACAGATAGCAGATCTTGTTTGCAGTTAAGGTTTTGAGTTTTCCTGACCACAGGGAAAAATAATCCTATATAAAGGAGAAATAATTGTACATTAAAAAAATACCATAGATAAAAAATTCTGAAGATTTCATTAAGACCTTATGAAGTTGGGCCTCTTTTCTTGCAGAAAAAGGAAGGCAGTGCAGACAGGAAGGGAGAGGAAGTCTTAGAAATCCTGGAAACTGTTGGTATGTCACAAAGGTTATGCCTACCTATTTGATTTTAAGTTCAGAAAGATATTTTGAGCACAAGGAACCATCAACCACATTACAAACTTAGAAGAGATTTTCTCCAATGCCTGATTACATGAGAGGCACTGAGGTGTTTTAAATTTCCTATGTTTTGCTTATTGAACCTCAAGACTATTTTTCACTTCCAAAATTGATGAAAAAGTTTTAAAGTCAGCATTCGCTTATGTTCCTCTCTTCTGTAAAAATTATCTTCCTCAATGACTTTTTTTTTTTTTTTAAGGACATGAGTTGTGTAATAGCTACAGGAAGGTATAAATATTTAATAGGGATTTTTCCTAAACATTGCTTCAAGAGCAGCATCCTGAAGTAGCAGCTGATCTATTAGTAATAAAGTGTGAGAGAAGTGTCACTCTCTGTGAGAGAAGTGACACAGGGGAGGCTGCCTCAGAAATCCATAACCAGACTGATTTCTCCTGGAATTTTACCAAAGTAGGGGGATCATTCAGCTTACCAGTATACAGAGAGATGTAAATAAATGTGATTTCTCTGAAGGAAAACTTTATTCCCCTTGGAGCAGTGGTTCCCTCACCTATACAGTCATTTCTTAGTTCAGGCTTCATCATTGTGCTGTTAATAGCATTGCATTGCTTACTAGAATGTCTTCTGTTTCTGATCTTTTGTGTCCAGTAACTGCTCTGACCTATCAGAAACTGATCAGGTTATCATCAGTGAGGCATTTAACTTGGTTGTTTTGAATCTTTAAAAGCATTAGGAAAAAGAAGCAAAGCCAAGTTCAGGCAACTTAAAAATAAAACCCACTGTATTAGGAAAATAAATGAAGTACACTGTTTAGGAAGGATGCTCTAGCAGTTTATAACTGCAGCTCCACTTCATTTTAGATTAGAAAGTCGCTTAGTTCAGTTCAAACATCACTTTCAAAGATGGCTCTACCACTGATGCTTTCTTTCAAAAAGGTTTTGTTTAAACAATAGAGGAATCCTGCTTGTCATGGGTTGGAGGCTTCACCTCAAGACCTTCTTCTATGGGGAAAGGCTTGATTTTGCACACTTTTCCAGAATTAGGATTTTTCATGCTCTCTGTTGACTACTACATAAAGCCTCTGTGGTGGTGAAGGTTGATATGGAACTTCATGGAGGGCTTCCCTGAGAGACAATGGGGCCATGTGTCTGTGCTTTACCCATTCAGCACCTGCATCTATTTGTGGCAATTAATGAAGAAAAATGTTTTTTTTTTTTGTTTTGTTTTTGGGGGGGGGGGAGGTTAATAGTGAATTAGAATTCTTGTGAGTGAAGCACACATCCATTGGTTTCCTGAAGAGTTTTCAAGTTTTCCCCAGTGTTTTATTATAGTTTTTCTCAATCTCTTTCCCTCCCCCCCACCCCCCCACACACTACCGCACTGCAAAGTACCTGTAGGATTACACCTTCCTAAATTTAGCTAGTTAAAAGGGCGGTATGAATGCAACCAGGGCCCTCCCCTACGTCTGTTTGCTGGGCCAACTGTAGAGAGTTTGCAGATGCCCTGGGATATTCCCAAGGAGCAGGGTAACTAATGTGATCCAAATCGATAAGGGCTGCTTCTGTGCGCTACAGAGGGACTGCCCGGCTCTGCTGGCGCTAGACACCGCCCCCCCCCCCCCGCCCCATTCTCTTGTCCCGCCTCCCCGCCCCTGCCCGCCAGTGTTTTTCCCTTTCCCGCGGCCTGGCTGCCGGACATGCATTGTCTCCCGAAAGGCAGCTTCAGGAATGTGGATCAAAGCGGGGCCTGGGAGCACCTCCTTTGCTCCCAGATACCCAGAGCTATTTCTGTGAAATTCACCATGCTCTGTTTGCCGGCGCACTGGCTGGGGCGCGCCAGGGGCCGGGAGCACTCGGCGTGGACTTCCCCGCGCTGATGTAATGATGATGGATGCGGCGACACCGCGTTCAGACGGCGCTGCGCGGGCCCGGGCGCTCGCTAATGAATTGGCCGCGCCGCCGCGGAGAAGGACAGCCAGCGAGGAATTAAGACGCAGGCGCTGGGGACCTGCGCGGGGGGGAAAAGTGGTTAAAGGTGTGAAAAACGTGCACTGCAACCGTCCGAGGTGACAGGAAATTAGAGAGCTTAAAAAAAAAAAAAAAAAAAAAAAAAAAAAAAGACCATAACCGTAACCACACAGCCGGATCAGGATAATTAGCATAATAAATTGGGACTCATCTTTGTAAAGATGAAAGTTTCGGTTTGGGGCCACCCCCCATTTTCTCCTGCATTACTAAGTGGCGACCCTAAAGCAGACCTCTTGAGGTGTTTTGTGTGAAAGTTCGGTTTAAAATGTGGCTCCCCCTTAAGAATTCTCGAATTTAAGAAATGTTGTCCCCGCCCCCCACCGCTCACTTTCAAATGGGAACCTGCGTTACAGCGTCACTGGGGCTGTGGCTGCGGGAAGCTTTATGTGCCTTGGAGGCTGATGTAGGTTTAGATTTATCATTTAGAAAGAAAAGACCCACCTGCAGGCAGGTTACAGTAGGGTCTGGAATGAATTGTGCCCTTGGTTTTGGCTTCAGGGATTACAAAAGGTTCAGTGATAGTTAAATGGGAAAAGTCTGGACTGTTTGTTTTCACCAGAGAATGCTCATCTCCCCCCGCCCCCCTTTTTTTTTAAATCTATGAAACTTAAAATTAGGAGTTATATACTAGGAGAACAGTTTTCGTTGGTTGCAGGTTTATTTGTTTTTATTTTCGTGTACTCAAATTGCTGCACTCAAACATTTTTCCCCCCCTTAAGTACGAAAAGTCAAGGGGCATGCAGCAAATCTTGCATGTAATGTTTCAATGGTGAAAGGGATTGAAGGGGAACTGTATGGAGTTGTAAGCAAGGAAACTGTATCAGGCGGGAAAATGTCTCCTTTCATCCACATCCGAAAAACAGTGGCATGTTTCCTTCAGAGAAAAGTCTTTGAAGTGGACCGCAGCTTAAATTTTTTTCTTGATACTAATGTAATAAATAAGTTAAACTTTATTATTTAAGAAACCAGGTTTTCAGAGGAGTGCTATGGAGCCCATTATGGGTTAGGATTCCATCAGAACATTTTACTGGTTACTTCTATACCCAATGATTTAATGAATCAACTCAGGACTGAGTTTCCAAAGCCCTTACTGTCCTGTGAAAAGCCACCACCTCAGCTAGAAGCAGCCACATTTTCTGGCTCATTGACTTTCCTCCACAGTTTTTGATGAGGTGTGAGTTACCAAAATGTTAAAACTTTCTCTTGATAAGAGACAGAAACAAAATTATGTTTTTATCAGTAAAATAAGTTGATATAATTTTATAGGGACATACAGGAAGCAGATGTCTGCTTTGGCAAGTTGCCATTTTTATAGCCCCTTTTCAAGCATCAAGCACACTTTTAAATAATTAGTTACTAACTAATGAGATCCAAAAATGAGTTGTCAAAATAGAGGAAGGGGGTAGACTCTTGAGTGACCAAGGACCTAATTTTTTAGAAAATCCATTTCAAACAGGGGTAGGAATTATTCTTGTAGATCATTAATTAGTGTGATCTCAGGCAGCGCCTGGAGCGTTACCTCTTCTCACATGGCCCTCTCTCTGGTGATGAGTATTGGGAGGGTTTTATTGTTTTGTTAAAAATGAAGTCCTTTGCCTTGGGGGAAAAGCCAGCAACTCCACAAAAACCAAGTTTGTCAAGGAACTTTGGTGACTTATCTCACTACTGTTAATTAGCTTCCCCTCCTAAGGAAGAAGACTTAGTTCTTCTAGAAGCTCCATCTTTTAATGGGGTTTTGGAGGCCACTTGCATGTTTCTGTGTGCAGTTTTAAAAGCAGATTGTATTCAAATGCAACTAATAAAACCGTGTTTGGATTTTGGAGGGAACAGAGAGAGTTCAGTGCTTGTTTGTCAGTCGTTAAGAATAGAGTATTTTGATTTGATGAAGTATTTCTGTTAAAATTTTAGATTTTACATTTGGCAGTTTTAAAAGAAACACCAGATATAGAGTAAAAAGTATGTAACTAACTCAGTGGTGACTAAGATCAATATACTGCAGACTCATTGAAGTCATGGAGTCATCAATGTGATAATTTATTTACTAATTAAACAATCTTCCCTGTACTAGGTGCTGGGAAGACAGAAGCCTTGTCCTGGTGGGGCTTACCGCCTGCAGGGGGAGATGGACATTCTACAAAGACTTATCTAGGTACAAAGTTTATCATTGTGATGGATGCTGAGATAGGTTTGTGTAAGGTGTGAATTTAATATTCTGGGTAGACCTCATTCATGAGTTTGTCTAGTCATTGAAGGATTACATGAGGTTCTCTTTTACCAATCTAAAGCAGAGAGCAAAATTAAATATGTGGAACAACTGTTTGAAAGCTTTAGTGAGACTGACAATTAGTGCTTGTTAAAATACAGGTTCCCAGGTGCCACCCTCGCCTTAGAATTGGATATGGGAATCAGAATACCAGTAAGCACTACAGCAACACTGATGCAAATGGTTCCTGTACCACTCTGAGAAACAGTGACGTGCACAGGGTTGAGTTGTACTTGTGGCATTCTTTAATTTTCTTTTATTTTTAATTTTGTTGAGGATTGAACCCAGGATGTTTTACCCCTGAACTACATTTTCAGCCCTGCCCCCACTTTTAAATTTTGAGACAGTGTCTCCCTAAATTGCCGAGGCTGGTTTTGAATATGTGATCCTCCTGCCTCAGCCTCCTGAGTCACTGGGGTTACAGGCGTGTGCCACCACACCAGCCTCTCATGCCATACTTTAAAGATGATATTTAAATTAGTTTTGGGGAAGCATTAAAAACCAGTTAATGAATAATTCTGAGATTGTTAGAGCTAGAGGGACCATCACAGAGTTCTCTTTTAAGGATTCTTTATCTGGACCCATGGAAAAGTTTTAGAGAGTCTGTGATCCCTTGAAAATGAAATGTACACTTTTGCATTTCAAGGTATTTCTGGGAAGAAGATCCTTAACTTTTAGCATGTTCTTAAAGAGGATGTGCTTCTTCTATCCCAAAGGGGGATGGAAAAAAAAGGGGGGGGGGGAGCTAATGGTACTGTCTGATTCTGTTATTTGACACATGAGACAGCTGAGGCCTAGCAACAGATTTCTGGAGGTTGAGCGCTGGACAGCTCCAAGGGTACCATTTAGGTGGCCCTGGCCTTTGGATTTGGACCTGGTGGCAGCCCTGCTACAGGGCGCCTGCAGCCCCTTCACTGTCGTACCCTTTGTCAGTGCTCTTTGAAGGATGTTTCTGAATTTGGAGTGGATCTTACAATTGATATGTAAATTTAACTTAGTGCTTCTTTTTTCTTTTTATTCTACAAAAGCTGTTCTTAAATAACTTGTGTGTTTTCCAATGAATGACACTGGATAATCTCGAAAAAGAAATGCAGTTAGTGGAGGAGCCAAGGCCCACAGTACCGTGTGGCTGCTGGTTCTTAAGCCTTCTGGATACTTGAAATCCAGGTCAAGGGGAATTTAGTTTATGTTGAAGACTTTGCAGTTCCCTTGCACATATGAGTTAAAAATGACTAAACATTTCATCTGACATTTTAACTTTTTGAGCCAGTTAAGCAGTTGCTTATTTTATTTCAGTAATCACTGTTTTGATTGAACACTGTGGCGTCTGGTAGATGTGGAAAAATAAGCAGATGACTATGGAAAAATAAGCAGATGACTAGACGGATGAAATGCCTACCATGGGTGTTGCAATCTAGATAACTCGAAGAAAACATGAAAACATGCCAGAAAGGGGACTTTTCATCTTGTATTCTTTGTAGGTGTAGAACATTGCTGCAAAAAAGAGAACAAGAACTAAATAGAGTGAAAATTGATGAATGATGAGTTAGGGCAATTACCACATGAATGAAGCTAGTGAAAGACAACTGATCTTGCCTTTAGTTTAGTTTTCATATTTCCTAAATGATCCTAGTCTTTGCTTTGGATATCTTTTGACTTTTCCTTGTGGAATTGAGAGCATGCTCTTCTATTACCTTTGTTTTAAAAATGTAATTCAAATGAACTGAAACACTCTTGTTTTAAGAAGGCTTAAAGAATATGGCTTACCTGAATGATTTCGAATTAAGAATTATATTGCAATTCAGATATCTTCATGAACGAAGGAAAAATCAGTCTGTTTAGCTAAATTACCCTTTGATTCGGAACTTTTGAGTCGAGTACGCTTATGAGAAATTGTTGGACACTCTTTGAAACATCTAATTTATAATTTAAAAATGTCTTCCCTGCTTTGGAAGTTGTCCTGATGTCCCTTCCTATAAAGTTGACTACCTGTAGAGACTTTCGTAGACATGGCTTAAAAGAGGAATGTGGCACTTGGGTTTCACACTGTAAACACAATTGGAGATGGAGATATTTAGATCACGAGAACATTTTCCACATTTTGGCTATTTCCCTCTGTTCTTTTGCATGCATGGACAACACTTGACTGGATTGTTAAGACTTGGAACCACGATCACCTGAAAACCTGTGGAGAAGCGTTGTTCAGATGTTGAATTTTTGTTAAAGCTCTAGGCTCTTCTCAGGCAACAGGCGATGGGCACTTTTGAGTGAGGTCTTCTTTTCCATCCTTACTGATGGCACTGTGGCTTTTTGTAGGCGTTCCTCCTAGAAGAGAGCTGAAGTAATGAGAAGACATCATGGAGGCCCAGTCCCACAGCTCCACGAACACTGAGAAGAAGAAAGTCGAGAATTCAATCGTGAAATGCTCTACTCGAACAGATGTCAGCGAGAAAGCCGTGGCCTCCAGCACCACTTCCAATGGTGAGCGGCCACAGGGATTAGCAGCAGCCAAGCCTGCAGTCATTTTTATGTTCTCTGCATTCCTTGGGAATTGAGCATTTGCACCTGGACCAGTGTTTGTTCTTTGAGAGGCTAAAGAAAGCAAATGGGTGGGGGTGTGTGGAATGGGCAGGCTTTAGTAATCTCTATTTTGGCACCCAACCTATACGTTTTCTTCCAAATTTTCTAATTTGACATGTAAATGTGATAGGTTATTTATTATAGGAAGTTCCTGTTTTGGCATTTTGGAAATCATCTTGATTAGTCTGGCAAGAGTTCAAAATGCTTTGCATTTCACATGGAAAGTCTATACGAGTTGGAATAATTAGATTTTTTTTAAAAAAGATACAAAAGTTGTCTTGTCAAAATTAGTGACAGGGTTGCCCCCTAACAAATTTTAAGTAGTCTCTACTAAATGAGTTTAAAATTTAACAGTCAAACCTCAAGGTAGCATTAGTATCTTGAGATGGGTTTCTTTGTTGGATTAAATAAATTTAATTTACTTAATTGTTTTCAGAGATAATAGAGTCACCGTTTCTATATGCTGTATTTTTCAAATTTAAGCAAAGTGTTGAGAGGCATTTCAGTTGAAGCATGGAGTATGGAAAATAAATTCCAGAGCCCTCTGTGGTAAGAACAGACTGAATAGGTTAGTGGTAACCTTTGCTTCCTTTGCAGGCTTTTCCACCCTTGTAGCCTTTGCTTTTTGTAGATTTCACAGCCTTTCCTGACCTCCCTGAATTTCATTCCACTTCTCCATGTGCCCTTAGGATGAATAAGCTGGCCTGCTCTCCAAGTTCCTGGATACTGTATATATGGGCTCACTGATTTGCATGAGCCAACCTGCTCCCTCCTTGCCTGTGGGCTTATAATTTATTTATTCCAAGAAGGATTTTACTAGGTTGAATTACAGTTTTTTCTTTCTTTCTTTCTTTCTTTTAATGCACAATTGGAAAGTCAGAATCTTCTCTGGAATGTAACTGTAGCCCAAACCTTCGCCTCTGAGCATAGGTATTCCTGAGGAGCCTGGCTGCCACTCTGAGTCTGTGCTTCCGGTCTCATTCCTTCACCTGGTTTCATGAGTGGGTGCCTCTGGCTGTGCCGGGGAAGGGAGAGAGAGCTGGCTGGCAAACCTGCTAACTAATGAGTCCAGTTTTGCATTGATCTTTCGGGAGATATATTTATGTCTGGGTTACAATAATAAATTTACTTTACATATGCATATGCAAACATATGTCTGTATCGCTCCCTTTATTTGTGGTATTTAAATTCAGGACTGGAGCTTATTTTAATTGAGCCAGAATATTTGCATTATTTTTCCAATGTGGTTATGGAAGGCATATTTCCCCTTAAAAAATATGCAATCCTATTTCTTTTTCCTGAAATTGTTAAAAATTAGGCCAATTTATTATTTCAGAAGTAGAATCAATACATGCAGTATTGGTTATCTGGTAATTTTAATAGCAATTTTGTAGGGTGAAAACTTTCTGCTTCATGAAACAGCAACTTTCAGTTGTCTTTATAGTTTGTGTAAGTGTGGCTAAGCATGTGTGGGTGTGGGTGAGTGAGAAAGAGTCCGGTGAGTGAGACTATGGAGGAGCATGTGTGTGTGATATGTGGGAGCACATGTGTATAAGGACAGGCAAGAACCACAGTGGTTGATGGAAGATACTGGTGCACTGTGTCCAGCCTGCAGTAGCCACTGTCCTGCTCATGAATGCTAGCACAGTCTTCTCAGTAATCTCTTTTTAGGAAGATGCTTTGCTTCTGCTGCTTGCATACCAGACACATGCTCAAGAAGTGTTTCACTGCTGCTCCATTTGTCTTGAGACACTTTTTTTTTTTTAAATATTTATTTATTTGCTTTAGTTGTATACAATGTGTTTTTTTTTTTTTTTTTTTTTTTTTTAGTTTTACGTGGTGCTGAGAATCGAACCCGGGGGGCCGCGCCCGTGCTAGGCGAGCGCTCTACTGCTGAGCCACAATCCCAGCCCTCTTGAGACACTTTTTGACCACAGGTTCCTCTCATGACCCTAGTGAGGGTGACTAGCAACAGAATTAACCAGAGTAGCCCCATGGCAGGCAGGAAAGTTCCAGAGAAAACTAGCCAAGGAAGGAGCAGTCATGACTTACAAAAGCCTGTCCCATAGTTTGGAATAATCACAGATCTGTTTCCTAAACCACACTCCACTGGCCTCATGCCCTGTCCGCCTATGCCCTTGAAGGCTACATCTCCTCCCATAAATCCTGTCCCATTTAGGGGCAAACACTCATTAGTCAAGTTTGCAGGGCACATGCCTGAATGAGAGCTGTCCTAGAAATCCTGTGAGCCCTGACTGTTTTTTCAGTGTTCCTGTTTCTTCTAAGGGATTGACTGCTTTTCAGTACTGGACAACAGAGATACAACCAAATAAAAGAAAAATGGAAATGGTGTTTTTAAAACACTGATTTTAGCCTGACAGGAGGACTCCAGTAAAATGAGCAAACACATTTAAAAACAGAAAAAAAGTAAAAGAAAGGAAAATAAAACTTTTTCTTCGTTTAGGTGAATGCTAATAATTATAATGATTCTTTTAACAGAGTACTCTATAGTTTTCATCTGACTAGTTTAGAGTCTCTTTCCAGTCCTGGGACTGTGGAAAGGGGTGTGGATTGCTGACACTGCAGAGCCTCTTTGTTTTGCAAACTCTCTATCTGGTCACATATTCCCCCTCTCTATATCCTGGCCATGAAGACCAGTGTGTGGGCTTTGGTCCTGTGACCGTTTGGGTTCAGAGGTCATGGTGTGCAGACTTTCAAAGGTTAGTGTGCTGTGTGTGTGTGTGTGTCTGTGTCTGTGTGTCTGTGTCTGTGTGTGTGTCTGTGTGTGCACATGCATGCTAGGTGGTGGCTGCCATTGCTATGGCTGTTGGTCATCCATTCATCTGTCAGTCTCTTTCTACAAACATTTCAGAAATGCCTGGATCCCTATACCGAGGCTATTCACAGAAAGGAAAATAGAATTATTTGGATGCTATGACAGGTAGTAGTACTGACTGCTCCTGCTTCCAGGGGTTTCTTATGCTTTCTTTACAAAGCTCTGAGCTTCGATTTATAACTGAACAGTCAAAAGATGAATTCAGAGTCAAGAACCCAATGAATGTAATGTATGCGTTTTCTCTCCCATCTTCAATTTTACAGTTAAAATCCAAACAAACAAAAAAGTTTTGTTATTGGTGAAATTATTGGCTAAGTTGACTTAATTAACTTTTCCAGCTATTATGTGGTGTAATTTGTTCTTGATTGTGAGCCTCTCAGCCAAACCACGCACATTCCACTGCATGTCCTTGCAGGTCTGTTTTCTTGCTTTTCTCAGCTGAGTATCTGCTCCTAGAATAACATTCATATAGAGTTTTGTTTAAACACACACAGACTCACAGCCAAAATGCATGGTTCAAAAACCTTGAACAGCATTTGCTACATAAGATCGAAATTTAAAATAACAAAAGTGGAAAACTGCTTTAGATTTTGTATGGGAAAAAAGACAAGCTAGATTTGATTTTTGTAACATTTAAGAACCTCTATCTACTTAATAAAGGCTTCAGTGATCTTTATGTGGGAACGATGGTGTGCCCATAGTTTCATATGTGCATAATTCAGTTTTAAGCTTTAGTGTTATTCATGAAATAGAAATGACAAAGGAGAGTTTTCTGAATATTTCTGACATTTCCAATATCTAATGTGGTTGGTTACGTGTACATTCAGATATTAGGTCTCATTGCTAACTTAAGAATGCCCAGGTCTCCTAATGTGCTAGACAAAAAATAAAATGCTTTAATAATCTGTGTTTCTGGTATGGATTTACAACTTCTAAGTTACATGTTGTGTTTCCTAAATAATAAGAGTTTTAAAATCTAGACCTTCCATTGTTTTACACATTCTCATTATCCTAATTATCCTATAAAATTCCCCTCTATCACTTGCAAATATTGACTCTTCAATTTGAATTCTTTTGCCTCATTTTTATCTATGAATTTTGTAAAAAATATATTTAGTTGTAGATGGACACGATACCCCTATTTTATTTATTTTAAAGACTTTTCTTTTAAGTTGTAGATGGGCACAATACCTTTATTTTATTTATTTATGTGGTGCTGAGGATTGAACCCAGTGCCCCACACATGCATGTGAGACAAGCACTCCACCACTGAGCCACAATCCCAGCTCTTATTTATTTATTTTTATGTCGTGCTGAGGATTGAACTCAGTGCCCCACATGTGCTAGGTGAGTTCTCCACCACTGAGCCACAACCCCAGCCCTTTTTTCTGTTTTGTTTTGTTTTAGGGGATTAGTCTGGAGCTCTTATTAACCTAGGATGATGATGATTCTGCTTTAAAAATAGGAAGAATTCATGCTGGTCTTGGTGGCTCCCAGCTGTAATCCCAGCAGTTTGGGAAGCTGAGGCAGGAGGATCGTGAGTTCAAATCCAGCCTTAGCAAAAGCTTAGGCACTAAGCAACTCAGTGAGACCCAGTCTCTAAATAAAATATATATTAGGGCTGGGGATGTGGCTTTGTGGTTGAGTGCCCCTGAGTTCAATCCTCAGTAACCCCCCTACTACCCACCGCCAAGATAAAGGGAAGAAACTCATGATAAAGATTGTGGTTTTCAGACTCTTTTATCAGGCCTGATTATTGGAGTGTGTGTGGGGGGACACCTTAAGGTGACAGAAAGCAGAAATTGTTATCCTAATGGCAAGCAATGTGAAACCAAAGTTATTAGATTAATAATGGAGAGGAAATTCCCTGGTCACTTTGCTTCTTTCAAAAGATGAGCTTGGTTCTCTGCTTAAAAACTCTTGAGTTTTACAAAGGGAAAGTACTGTGGTCTGTAAATACCTAAGGAGATGTTTTTGTTTTTTAGTTTTCACTTTTCCTTTGGTTTCTTCCTGGCTTAGCAGTGTGCTTTCCAATTACCCAGGTGTTCATTGTGATCTCTGTTGGTCTCCTGACTAGGGGTGGGAGTTCTGTTGAAAATTCGAAATTCATTCCCATTCTGCATTGTGGGCTCTTGTCTTCTTGAGCTTTTTTATGTGGAGTCTGTGTGACTACTAATTCTGTTCAGAAGTAGGCAGGCAATTCACAGAGCAGTTCTGAGTTTTAGGTTTCTTGTTCCTTTAAATGTTCAGCCCTTCTTTTCCTTGTCACCTCCCACCTAGAGGATGGAAAGGACTTTCAGATAAAACGGATTTCATTTTATAGGATTTCGTTTTGGAGGACACACAGGTTTTTGGATCTAAAAGCGTGGGCTGAATTTTGGCAATGCTGAGCACTAGCTATGAGTGTGGCCAATGACCTGCTCAACGTCTGTCTCAGTTTCCTTGTCAGTTTAGCAAGAAAATAATCACACCCACTTCACAGGACCTATGTTGGGAGGATTAAGTGAGGCAATGCCTGGTCAGGGCCAGGAACACGTAATAGGAAGAACTCTGCAAAGATCGGTCATTGCTGTTAGGACAAAGTAATGCTGATGAGTTAAATGCTATGAATCTAAATTAAAAGGTTTGTGTTTTTCCTTGAAAATACACATAGGTTGTCAAATTAAGGGGAAAATGTTTGGCAAAAGTAACATTGAATTTGCTGGACTCAGATGTCTGCAAAATAGTTCAAGATGTTGCACAAATCCCAAATGGGACTGTGTTTGCTCGTCTTAAGGGAAGGTCGTTTAGGAAAAAAAAAAAAAAAAACAAATTTTCTCTATCCTTCTTCCGAATGGCTCCTTAAATCAGAAAATATGGAAGATAATTTTAAGAAAACTTATGTGATTTCTTGAACCTTGAAAACCATCATTGTGTTGATTGTCTTGCATTGGAATCAGCCCGTGAATATATATCCCTTTTCTTGTCCCCCACTCCTGCCCCCACCCCCAGGGTGAACTGTTTTCGTTCAGGGTCTAATATCATTTGTAGGTTAGGGTGCTTTGGGCTGTATTAGAATTTGATTTTATTTTTAAAAAAGAGCTGTCAAGTTTTTAAACCAGCTGACTGATGCTGACTAATCTGATTCTCATAAGAACCCTCTCCTGGGCTCTAAACTCACATCCCCCTGAAAGCCGGCTACCACTGTGCTTTTTATTTTGGTTAAGTATATCACCTTTCCTGCGGTCACCCAGGCTTGAAACCGCACCATCACCTTTTACCCTCCCTCTCTCAAGCTTCCCAGGTCCTGCCAGTTTTGAAGACCTGTTAGGTTTTCCTCTGTAATTACAGAGGTCACCCATATGGCCCTTCAGGCCACCCTACTACATGGCGGTATTTAAATTGCCCCAACCTCATGCCTAGACAATTAAAGTGACCTTCTGCCCACTGGCCTTGACTTTGGTCTCTCCTTTTCTCATGCATTAGAAATGCTTCTGCCAAATTAGTGTTACAGTTCTGTTTAGGCCCTATCCTTGCTCTAGAATCTTCAGTGACTCCCATCTACCTTTGGAATAAAGCTTAAAGCCTTTCATTTGATATTTGCACATCTTCAAAATATGTCCCCAGCCTGACCTTCCAGTCTAATACACAGCTCTTCTGTGCCATCCCATAACTTATACTTTGGTTAAACAGAAGGGCTCTTTGCCTTCGTTCCTGTGTGTTTTTCTGTAGTGTGAGTGTTTTGCTAACATCAGTTTGTGCTTGAAATTTTTCTTAAATATATGTCCTCAATCGCTATTCCCATGTAGTCTTATATCCTTTTGGAAACTACCCAGTGACACTTGACTTTTTTTTCAAAAATTTTTTATTATTATTTTAATTAACAAGCTTTAAATTTTGGAGCAATTTTAGGTTTATAGAAAAAAAAAAAACTGAACAGAAAGTACAGGGTTCCTACATGTCCTCCCCCCTGCCAATTTTCAGTTTCCTTTTTTATTAGTATCTTGCATTAGTGTGATCTATTTGTTAGAATTACAGAACCCATATTGATGTATTACTGTAAATGACAGTCCTTAGTTTATATTAGATTCACTGTTGTACACTATGTGGGTTTTGCAAATGCATAATGACACGTCTTCACCATTGTAGCATCCTATAGAAAAATATCACTACCCTAAAAATTTTGTATACCACCTATCTATTCCTCCTCTCTCTTATAATACTTAATTTTTTACATTTTCATTAAACTTCATTAAATCTGGTTTATCTACCTTCTCCACCATGCCCTGTCCCAATTTGATGTTTTGTGCTGAGCTGAGAGGGCCCTCAGCCAGTACTGAATCAACCTGCAAAGTACGACATGGACCTGCCAGACCTATGGGACAGTGAGACAGGGGGCATTTGTAATGTAGCATTGTGTGGCTGAAAGCCAAGATTTGAACTCTAGTCTTGCTGGGAAACTGCTCTGTGATTTTGGACTAAATACTTACCTCTCTGACTCTGGCACAGTTATACTCTAAGAGGCTAACTATTATTAGTAACAGTAGTGGATTTAATTTATTGATATGTTTCATCCCAGTACTTTCAGGACAATATCATTTATTGGGCATTTACGAATGGTTATACTTTGATTGAGGGAATTAGAAAGCATTTGCTAATAGAAAATCCTGAGGTGGCCATCAGGTCCTAACATGAGAGGTGGGATCTGGGATCAGAGAATAGTACCACAAATCGTTAGTCCTGAAATTGGCATGAGTTTATATTTAACAAATCAGATAGATTTAGGGTTTATTTCTCATTGAGTACAATCAGTCCAATATTGAAATTATTGAATGAAATCAGTAATTTTGTGCCAAGTTGCTTCCCTAAGGGCAAAGGCTGCCCTCCAACCCCCTTAGCTGTTACATTCCTCCTCTAGAAGAACAGCTCCCAGGTGCTTAGATAATCAGGAGAAAACATCACTCCCATCATGCTGCAGCTCCATAGGCTTAGAGTGACGAGAATCCACAGCTTGAAGTGTTTTGCTTTGGGAAGTTTCTGGGTTGCCTTGGATTACTTGTGATCAAGTGGGGTGGGTGTTTCAAATTTCCAGAACCAAACTGATCAGAATCAGAAACCATCACTAAGTAGTAGAAGCCCAAAGAAGGGCCAAAGGGTGATTGTGGGTGGAAGATCTCCCCACCCTGGGAAGTGGCTGTTGGCCTATATCTCCTGCCCCTCACCCCAGCTGGGGAGGGCTAGCTCTCCCAGACAGCTTGCAGCAGACAGGATGATGGCAAACTCAAACACCTCCAGTTACTTTGTGTACATGGAAACCTTCCTGGGTACATCTGCTTTCGTTTATGTTTATTTTAAAAATTTACATACAGTAAAATTCACTCTTTGTTGTGTGCAGATCTGTGAGTTTTGACAAACCCATAAGGTCATGTAGCCACCATCATAATCAACACATGGGACAGTTCCAGCACCTCCCCTCAACCCAAATTTCAACAAATATTTGTGCCTTAGACTTGACTTAGTAGTAAATGCATACCATTTAAGTCACCAGCAATAACAGAAAGCATAAAAACTGCAGTAGCTGCTTGGCATTGTGTTTATTTCAGGTTTTAAAAAGAATTCATGATTTTTAGGTGCTGTGAGCAATACTTGCTATTGTTGTTGTTTTTTTTTTTTTTCTCTTTTATTTAAATATTTCCTGTTGAATTTGTAGTATAAATGAAATGTTCTTGAAAACTGCTTAGAAAACTACACCTTAGTGTTTCTTCCAGTCTGAAACTCTTTTCAATGTCCTGACAATGTACATTTTAGGCTAATTTAAATTTCCACTTGATGTTTAAAATTACAGCCATAGTAATAAGGGTGTTTCGTTGTTGTTTTTTACTTTGAATTAATTGCATGAGAAAATGAGGATCTGAACATTTAATGCAGCTATAATCCAGAGGAAAAATAAGAAAGACTTTGCTAAGTATTTTGTGTTCTCCCCCTTTCTTTTTTCAGAAGCCTCTGCCCCCACTTTTTTATTTTGGTTGTTGTTTGTTTTATAGACAGGACTTCATCTCAGGTAGGGAAATTTTTTTACATAAAAGTCCTGGTACAACCCAGCCTGCTTTTTTTTTTTTTTTTCCCCAGTCTTGCACATTCTCTTTCCTTTTTCGACTTTTTTCTCTTCTTGGTTTCTCTCTTTCTTCTTCTTCCCCCCCTTTTTTTTCTTTAGTTGTAGAAAGTTGAGTTCCATCCCAATTATTAAATCTTAGGAGACCATTCCCACATGGTTCTGTAAATGGTAGCTTCATCCCTGTTCTTTCATCTCTCTCTCTGCTCTCTGGCTTGACAGCTGAAAAGGTCTGACTGTGCCACACAATGGTTTGATTGGTTTCTCTGGGGGAGACTTTTCCCTGCCTCATCATTCGCCAGGCAGGTGGACCAGAAAGTCTCTTGATTCTTTTGTTGCCTCTCAAAGTCTGAGGTCTTTGACTGAATAAATCCGCCGTCATGGGATAATTTGCTAAAAGGAGACTGAAAGATGTGAGAGAAAAGCCTCACTACTTGGGTGCTGCATTAATGAAATAACGGGGTCTTGGAGTTTGCAATTGAAAAATCACCAGGAATGCAATGGGTGGAGACCGGCTTCTTTTATTTCCCATAATAAACTTTTAGTTCTATCATTGAAAGTATGCCTATCCTTTTGCAGGCCTGCAGGCCTGAGTGTGTTTGCATTTGTACCCATGTTTAAGAGGACAGCCTTGCCTGGCTGAAAGCCGTTGGGGTGCTGTGTCTAGTTAGTCATTAGATTATTACTAGTGGATGGAAAGAATTCCATATGACAGAACTAAGGTTGAGTTAACACAGGACGAAAAGTAATTTACAGATAGGCTGTCCCCAGCCATCTTTGTAGCCCCTGATAAGGTTTCATTTCAGAATGGATAGGCGACATTTCCACTTACGGGCCCATTCTGCGACACCTGTGATAACAGCTTCTGGATCCTAATTGAAATTGGTTTCAAAATGGATTTTCACTTTTCTCTGTCTGTGGAAAATATTGAATGGACTCAGAGCTGCCACAGAGAACCCCAGACCTTGGAAAATGGAGCGGGAAGCTAGGATCATCTTTCATAACAGTGTCGATGATATGACAGTTTTGTTATCTGTCTTATTAATGAAATCATTGATCACCTGATGAGGGAGATAATAAACTACATTCCACCAGTGTTCCCGAAGCTCAATTAGACTGGTATTACAAATAAGGACGGGAAAGCAGCAAACAACAATGGAACTAAAGTAGTAAGAATCAATTAAAACTTTTCCTTCCCAGTGTAATGGTTGCAGATGGGGACATTCTGAGTGACTGTACTCCAAGGGTTTTGAAATCATGTAAGTCATCATTATATTCAAGGACTTTCTTTTGCATCAGGATGGAGTCACTAGTAGTTTCATTAAGTAAAATTTAAAACAAATTATTTATTTTAAACATATTACTTGTTTTATGAAGCAAAATTCAGAAGTGGAAGTTCTGAATTTTTTAAGTGCTGTGTAATGGGGAAAAGGCTGGGGGGAGGGGGATCCACACTTTCCCTCCCCCTATGGAGAAAAGATTTGAGGCTTGTCCTGTGTAGGTATATTGGATAAGAAGACCAAACTGGAGGGTTCATAACCTACATTCTTTGAAAGCAAAGTAGCTTATCATCCCTTCCTCTCTTAAGGCGCTTTGGGAATCCTAGTCAGAAGGGAATTAGGTTTGGATTTAATGAGGTGGCTCTATTGTTTGGTGTTGGGTCGCCCTGGAATGTGCTCTCTCTGTCCCTCTTGAAGGAGGGGGAGCTGCTGATGACTTCTCATGTTTCATGGTGAATTGTATTCCTAGGTGTTTCTCCATTCTCTGTGCCAGCAAGGATCAATCCAGCCCCATCTGAGCTTGAAAGAGGAGCTGTGATCAAAGGCGCTAATGATGTCACTGATCTCTGGTGATTGATTAGGAACAGAAGTTCTGGAGAATTCAGCCTTTCCTTATAATTTCGAATTCATTAGTGTCTACTGTTAGGATAGTTAGCTCTTAATCAGCAAAATTACCACAATGAATGATATGGAAAATATGGAAAATAAAAGTATGTTGTCAAGGACTCTTGGTTCATGTGTTTTTCTACTTGATCTTTCACAATTTTTTTCCCTCTCTGGCACTGCTGGGGATTGAGCCCAGGGCCTTGAATGCTGGGCAAGTGCTCTACGCTAAGCTATATCCATGGTCCTACCATTAGTTTTAAGCTTTTTGGAAACTTGATCACATTTTATAAGCAACCTTTGGGTTTCAATATCCTGCAAAGAAATATTCTTTATGTAAGTTGGGTTGAGTATTTTGGAATTCTAGAACAATATTTGGGAGAGAACACCTTTACTTCCAAGGCAGTTTAAATCAGATGCAGTTAATTGCATGTAAGGGTATCATTATATATATATTTAAAGGTTTTATTAACTTGGAAATTTAAGTGTTTCATATGCAGATTTTAAAATTCTTTGAGTTATTTTTATGGAACTAGCTAACATTTTCCTTTTGTCACTCAAGAGAGTAACTCATTTCTGTGTGCACACTTTTCTTAAAAAAATAAAAACAAATGCTTTTCATGCCAAGAGGTGATAAGTCTTACAAATGGGAAAGCTACCACTGCAGAGGAAATAGTAGAAATACAAGACAGAGTGAGAGAGTGAGAGGTCTCTTTCTGGAACTCTTCACAACTGTGCTGTAGCTATTGGCTTAGATCCACATGGAGTAGGGATTGATTGAAAAAGCATAGGAAAAAATTCTGTTTTGGAAGGTATTGGCATCCAAGAGAGAAAAGTAGAATGGAAAATAGAGAATGTAAAGTTCTATTAAGATTGCTGTTACCTTGTATGGTCTATTGTATGTTGTCAAGGACTCTTGGTTCATGCTGGCTTATGGCTAATTCCTTTCACAGAGAACTTTGGTTGGAGGACTCCCTGAGTAGGACTGAAAAATGTGTTTATAGTCTATGGTGAGAATATAAAGAGAAGAAATCAGACAAATGAGCCTTTTGGAAAAGATGGTGTGGCAGTTATGAATATGAATTTTATTTAAAAATTTTTTTTCTTCTTTTTAGTTATACATGACTGTGGAGTATAATTTGACTTATTTATACAAACAGGGAGTACATCTTATTCTAATTAAGACCCCAGTCTTTTGATGAATACCAACTTTTAATGGATGTTGAAGACTCTTTAAAGAATATTTTTTTGTCTGTTGGCAGTGATAAGGAAAATAATCTGAGACCATTCTGTGTAGCCAAAAGAGAGCTTCTAGAAAGAACAGAGCCAATGGCATGGTTAAAAAACTATGGAGCTCCCAGCAATGTAGATAGTTTCTGATATTATATGAAGGTTCCTTCAAGCATTTAGAAACTAAAAAACACATAGTGGTCCCTTTCATATTAAGTTTAACTCAAATCTCTCTTTAAAAAACTAATGTTCCTAGGCTTGTTTTCAAATCCTGGCAAGATTCAGAGCAGTAGAAAGGTTCCTTTCCTATAAATGTTGACAGCAGTTCCTGTGTAGGCTAACAATGTTTTATAAATAGAGTTTACTTAGCAAAAACCATATGTATGCCCAGTGAAATAATCTCACATTTATTTATGTTTTGATTTATAGAAAACATGTGCCCTTTGACAAAGCCTTTGGGCTCTTTTCCACAATTAAAAAGAATCATGTTTGAAAAACTGCTACCATCTTAATAGGAAACTTTTTTCACATAAATTCAAAGCACTTTCTTTGATCAGTTTTACACAAAATCAGAATATTTTTATCCATTAGTTTGACCCCAAAAGCTGGGTGAATTGGGGAAAAAATGCTTATAAATCTATCTACGTACCTATGTGATCCCTCACACACATGCATATAATCATAAAATTTTGGCTGAATATTGGGGAAATCCAAAGATTAAAAAATCTGGGTGACACGGGAGTTATGATGTGTAATGTTAACAGCAGAAAAATGTCTGCTGTTGCTTGCTGGTGGCTAGTGGTTGCTTTTGCATAAGGTAGTTCTCTTGTCCTGTTTAGTTTCTTTAGACTGAAGACCATTCTGTATAGAAGAACATGGTCCTATATAAACCTGTGCTAGGCCTTCATTTGGATAATTTGGATATCTGCACAGTATCTATACCTTGATTCATTCCATCAACAATTGAGAATAAGGAAAAAAAAAAAAGATAAGAAGTGCTTTGCAAATCTCTTAACCCTTTCCTATGCACATATATATATGCATATGTATATGCATATATTTGGATATATATATATGCATATATATATTTGGAGAAAGATCCTATAGAATATGTTCCTTTTGTTTAAGGTCAGGGTTGGGAGTGAATTGTAGAAAAGAGAAAACTTTTCATAGTAAAGAAATGCATATATTAACTGGGGCCAGGCTATAAAATATAGTTTCATTAATATTCCAGACTAGATCTGTGGTATTCAAGCTGTTGGAGGACAAGATAGAGATAGGTAGAAAAGTCAGTGTGTATTAAATATAGAATCTTCCTCATAATAGGGTATACTAATGATAAAAGTACAAATCTTACATATATATATGTATATATATATATATATATATACACACATATATACATGCTAGTATAATAAAAAGTCTTATTTTAATTGGGGGGGGGGCTTTCATCTTTGAATACAAGTGAGACATTATATGTGCTTAAGAAACAAAGAAAACCTGGGCCTGGTGGCTCATGCCTATAATTCCAGCGGCTCAGGAGGCTGAGGCAGGAGGATCATAAGTTCAAAACCAGCCTCAGCAACTTAGCAAGGTTCTAAGCAACTTAGCGAGACCCTGTCTCAAAATAAAAAAATCAAAAGGGCTGGGGATGTGGCTGTGGTAAAGCACCTCTGAGTTTTCAATCCCTGATACCAAAAAAAAAAAAAAAAAAAAGAAACAAAGAAAATAAATTCTATCTCATGAAGGTAATATCTATTTTCTGAGCCCTCAATGGCAGCTACCTTAAGATTACCATGATATCTAAGAGATATGAGCCATCTTCTATAGTGTGGGGATTTCCCCAACATCTCAGGAACCCTTGAGGTTCATGAGTAGGCTTCAGAGAATGAGTAAATCCTTTGGGATTGTTTCATGCAACACTTTATGGCTTTAAACCCTTTTTCCCCCTAGGGTATTAAAGTGTTTACCAGGAGCAGTGGTGTACAGGTAAATTTTAGAGCAAACTTTCTCTGGGAAAATATTGGTTGTGTGATTAGAATTGCTCTTTGAAGAAGGAATGATTATAGAACACAGCCTCCCAGCGATTAGGGAACAGGAAACTGAACTTTTGTCATATGCAGTGCGATGTGCTGATCATGGTTGTGACCCAGCTGACTGTATAGGGGCTACATGTTAAGAATTCAAAAGGTTCTACTTGTCCATTGCTTTATCTTGGAAAATAAGGGACGTGGGTCATGTGATTTGAAGAGCTTCCCTCTTCAAGTATCCTGTCTCCATGACATTCACTTTAAGTTCTACAGGGATTTAGGAGAATGTAAAAGAACAGCAAAGATATCAGGTAAATTAGAGCAGCTTGAGAGGAATGAGTTAATATAGTCTTAGCTTAGAAAAGGAAATTCAGAATTCTCTTTATAAATTAAACTGTTTAAACTCCATGCTTGGGTCCATCTCAGGTAAAAAACAAAACAAAACAAAACAAAACAAACAAACAAAAACTACCCAAGATTTTAGGTTAGTCCAAAAGGTGCCATCAGATTGTTGAGTCAAAAACAATTCCAGGTGTTTTGAAGAGTAGTCTGTAGATGCTGGTTTTATTTGCAAATCAAGGGATATTTTTGCTCAATTTTGGCTCAAGTCTTGATGATTATAGGTAGTTGCCACAACGCAGTTGATCCTCTGAAATTGGAGATGTGTGTTTTGCACTCACTTACTGGTGTTTCCGTGTGTGTGGCTGCTAGAAGGAGCATTGGGACTTTGGTGTGACTAATGCCTGCCAGACCATAGCCCTCTTTTAAACCTCTTGAACATCCTTGTGGAGTGCTTTGCACAGTCTTCTATTATGGCATCTGGTTTTATGTAGCCATATTTCATCATGGCTTCACTTAGAGCTTTTGTAAATTTCTTTGATGCTAATTTAGTTGCTTTAAACTTTTTGGAGTGGAAAAAAGAAACAAAACCAAGAGTACAATAAACTTTGATTACCAGACCCCTAAACAGTGAAGCTCTCAATCTACCCATATTTGTAATTTATCCTTTGAGCGTGGAATTTATAGACAGACGCTGGGGAGCATTGTTACTGGAAAGTTAGGCAGCAGTGTTCAGATGCAGCAGAGGGAAGGGGCCAAGTCTGCTCTTCATAGGGACACTTGGAGAAGAGGCCACATCATCTAAGGAAGATGAGGTGGTTAACTATAAAGTAGTTATTAAAATAATGCATTGTGGAGAAACTTTAAGTAAAAATGGACCTTGCAGAGGTCTGAGGAATGCAGAACCCTTTTACTTAACCAGTATCTCAGTGCCTGCTCACCACAGCCTGAGCTCTGAGTGATCCACACTATTCCCTGCTTTCCTGTCTTAAACTTACTTCTTTTTATTTTTATTGAAGGAAGCCTTGCTTACTGGTAAATTCAGATATGCATGAAGGACAACATAAATGTGGCCTGGAATCTCACTGCTTAGACTGTTGTTAACATTTTGCATTTTGATATTATTTCTAGTTCCACATTCATTTTCTAATTGGCCATCATCAGACAACCATAGGTGGGGAGCATTTTCTATGTCATGGGCCATTCTCCTCCAGCTTGGGCTTAATGACTCTGCAATTTATTCAACCAATTCCCTGTCATTGGTCATTTTTGTTTTTCTATGAAAATCCTTCTAAACAAATCTGTGTGCTTTGAATACATTTTACAAATTAGCTCAGAGAATTGTAGCAACTTACATTTCCATCAACTGTTTATGTGAATGCTCATTTTCAGAAATGCTTATCATCACCATTCGTGAAATATTTTAAAAGAAGGTACGATAGGTGAAAACCTCACCTTGTTCTTTAAACTTTTCACAGGAGTACAATATACCAAACACACACACACAAAAAAAAAATGCACATAGCACAAGTGAGTAGCTTGATGAATTTTCCTGAAGTGAACATATCATGTAAACAGTGCCCAGATCAAGAAAGAAACACTTGCTCTGTTTATCCATTTTCCCGCTGGTGGGCATCTGGATGGGTGCCAGTGTTCGGCTGTTAGCAGCATTGGCTGCCGGGAGCCTATCTTTCGGTGGACCTGATAGACATTTATGTTGGGCATGTACCTTGCAGTGAAATTAGGGCATCCTTGGTTATACTGCGTAGTTTTTCTGAGTGCCTGTGGAATTTTATTCCTCATTCTTGCTAACGTTATATTCCATATTTTTCCTTTTAAGCCTTTTGCTGGCTGTGCAGTGGTGTCTGATTGTGCTTTTAATTTGTCCCATAAGCATCTTTTTAGGTATTTTTTGGATAGCCTCTTTTGAAAAGTGGCTTTGGAAGCTTTTTTGTTTTTCTTTTGTGCAGGTTCTTTGTGGGGGAGAGAGTTGTTTACTGGTTGTTCTACCAGTGACTTGAAATGATACCTTTATATGACACTGCCTTAAATATATTTTAGCTTCTTTTTTCTGAATGATTTTATTTTGTCGATCAATCTATCTTTTGCCAGTACATTCTTTTTCAGATATTATAAATAGAATGCATTTTATCTGATAATGTATGTTATCATTTATTATTTTCCCCTTTCAAATGGTTCATGGCTCTTAGTCTTCTATGTGAACTTTAGGATAATCGTTTTAGAATTAATCATGAATTTGCATATATGCAATAAAAATGTAAGGACATAGGGGGATACAATCAAGTTCAGCCATGTTGGTTACCTCTGGTGGAAAGGGAATAAGAAGGAGAGGGTTCAGCTGTACCCGCACCATTTTATTTCTTTAAAGAAGAAGGGTTTCAAGCAAATCTGACAAAATATTAACATGTATTAAGTCTTGGGTGTGGGTACCTGGATGTTGCATAGGCTCTCTGAAATATGTCATGATTAAAAAAGTATCTCTTTGGGATTTTGTTAGGAATTACATTATGCTAACTTATTCAGACTTTATGGTAATTGTACTGGCTGCAGAAAACAGTCTTAGTTGTTTTTCTGCCACATTCTCACCAAGTTGCTCTCCTCCCAGGAGCTCATCAAAGCCACACAAATGCACGCTTGCCAAAACGTCCACATTCTGCATTCGTCTTCAGAAGCTTTTTTTTTTTTAAAATCTGTCACTAATAAGAAGATACATAGGAAATAGCAGTTGGCAAGACCTACCAGGTGTTTGCTGCATTTTCACCTTTTATACTTTTAACATGTTCTGGAAGCAATTTGGGTTTACTTGGTCTCATCTGTCTTGAATTGGAAGTTGCAGGTACATTGATAAGTACTTTGCTTAATGTAAATACCTCTTGTATCCTCTCAGGAAAAATGCAGTTCTCTAGATTCTCTGTATCAGGCTGCGTTTTTATCAAGTCGCAGCAGCTGCCCTCTAAATTCTTGAATAGTAGTTGTGTTACTTGGTCCCTTTTTCTTCTGAAATCTATCAATCTGTTTATCCTAGGAGGGTATTGAGGCTATTTATTTGTTATTGTTGGAGTTATATTGATAGCAATGGATCAAACCAAGGGGACCATTGGAGGTCTTATTTTTGGACTTTAAGTTGTCCTAACTTTGGCGTCACCTTACCGAACTAGTGACTTGGGGATGCTAGATTCGAGATGGCACTTGTTAATATCAGTCAAGAAGAAGAGGTACTGGGCCTGGTGATGCATGCCTGTAATCTCAGTGGCTCAGGAGGCTGAGGCAAGTTCAAAGCCAGCCTCAGAAACTTAGCAGGGCCCTAAGCAACTTAGTGAGACCCTGTCTCAAGATGAAAGAAGATTTTGGGAAATACCAGTCAATGTAGATTTAAAGGGCTGGGAATATAGCTCAATGTTAAAGCATCCCTGGGTTTAATTCCTTGCACCAAAACCAACCAAACAAAAACAAACAACAACAACAATGTAATATATTGCTATGACGCAGAACTCTTAGGAAAAGAGATAAATCACAAACATCTATAAGAATGCTAAGTAGCAAGATATGCATCCCTTTGAAGATAGGAAGCAATGCCTTATAAGTGTAATTCCAGTAGTTTCTTACAGCTTCAACTTCATTCACTTGAAAACTTGCCCACAACCTGCTCTTGAAAGCTTTTGGAAATAACTGAGAGACATGACTCTTGTTTATTCTCCAAATTTCACATCGTCCAGCATTTGGTTGGCCTTTTGTAGGGGGAGATACAAATTCACCAGAGCTGTGCCAATAAGTACAGAAGATTTGCCAGCCCACAGAGAAATTCAGACTTCCTTCTTTCCCCGCAGGAGTGTCTCGGGGAAATCGTGCATACAATAGAACTTTTCATGTCTAGACCCTGCCCAGGGGATTTTTGTCTAATAAGAACCCTTTCTTTTTTCTTTAGCATTCTCAAATGGAACAAAGTGCAGGAAGAGATTGTGGGCAGAAAGCAAGGAAAGAAAATATAGCCAACCCTGGACCATCGTGTTTTCTCAACTCCCTTACTCCCAATTTCATTCAATTATATATGCAAGGTTCTTTTTAACCAGTGTGCTGTGGAGGTCACATGAAGTACCAGATGCTGTGTTTGTGTAGGTTAATATAATGTGGCACCTGCTCTCAAAGAGGCTCATATTTGGATGAGTAAACAACCAAGTTACAGTACATTTATTAAATGCAATGTAAATGTTACCTACAGAATGTTGAGGAAAGAAGAGACATAGGTTAACTAATTTACATGTCAATGGTGAAGGCAGGACAGATGGGAGTGGGGACTTGGAGCTGGAGAATAAGATAAGGAAGAAAGGCATTTGAGGCCAGGAAGAAAGGCATTTGAGGCCGAGGGAGCCACAGAAGTGAAGACTTGGCAGTAGGAATGTTCTTGGTGATTTGGGGAAATACCAGTCAATGTAGGTTGATGATTGGATCGGATCAGCGTGGGTTGATTGGAAATGAGGATTGTGGTTGCAATTGTGAATGGAAAGGAATTGGAGGCCAGATGGTAGAGCCCAGTGAAGGCAGTGTTAAGGAGTTTGGGAAGAGGAGAGTTTTGATGTCATCTATTTGAAAAACAAACAGACCAAAAACCTAAAAATGTTTGGGCCCCAGTGGGAAGGATGGGTTGGAGCAGGAAGAATGGAGGTAATTCAGAGACTGCAGAGGACCTGGTGGGGAAGTGAAGGGCAAGAGGTCATGTCAGATCAGAATATCAAAGAGATTTCTGCACTCACACCTTCACTGCTGTGTTGTTCACAGTAGCCAGGATATGGAACCAACCTAAGTGTCCATTGTCCATCAGTGGATGCATGGGCAAGGACTGTGATCTGTATGCACAAAGGTATACTATTCAGCCATAGAAGAAGAAATCCTGTCATTTATGGCAACATGGATAAATCTGGAGGATATTATATAAAAGTGAAATAAGCCAGACATTACTCAAAATCTCACTCATCTAAAAAGGTTGATTTTTATAGAATCAGAGAGTAGAATGGTGCTTACCAGAGGCTAGGGCAGTTGGGGGCAGTTTGGGGAGATGTTGGTCAAAGGATAACAAATTAGGTCTAGATAGGAGGAATGAGTTCAGGAGATCTCTGTACAATATAGTGATGTTAGTTAATGACAGTATATTGTGTTCTTGTAAAATGCTAAGGGTGTGGATGTTAAATATACTCACCACAAAAATAACAACTGTGTTAGGAAAGGCACATTTTAGTTAGCTAGATTTAACTGTTCCGCAATGCAGCTAGACCTCAAATATCACATTATGCATATAATTTTGTCTGTTTTAAACAAATAAATAAATTTAACAATAAAAATCAAAGGGCAGAAGGAGAGTCTCTACCGAGGTCCATGGCATCTGTGCCGTGGCCCTCCCCTTACTCTTCAGACCTGGGGTGGGAATGCCCCTTGCCTGTGCCTCCCCCAGTTTAGTGGGTCCAGGGAACTGTACGCAGTATGCTTTGAGGTTTCTCCAAACCTCAGTCCTACCTTTGTCTAGAGTTCCTTTAATAAATGTTCTTCCAAACTCTTCAACTTTCTCAAAATAAACAAAACCAAAAACCAAACAAAAACCCAAACTCACACAGGTGATCAAGTCAGAGGAAGGCAGAAGCAGGAAGTGGGATTGTGGATGCAGAAATGATTGGGACCTGAAGAACATTCTATATATGGGGAAAGTCATAAGAGGAAGAGAAACTTTAGGGGTGCGGGGAAGTATTTGTGTTTCAAGCATCGTGATCTCAACACGTGCTTGAATGTACATCCGAAGCACAGGAGGTGTATGATGACAGGAGATGAGTCAGGATTCGGCTCCTTGGCATGTAGGTGGTAAAGGCATAGGGGTGACATGGTTGATGACTAAGAGCAGTCTATTACAAAAGGAGACTCAATGAGAGAAGCATGCATATGGGCTGGAGGGAGGAAAAAGACGGTGGATGAAATTCAAGAGGAGCATTTTGGAGAGACGAGATGGAGAGCGGGGCCAGGAACCTTGCCATGCTCAGGCAGGGTTCAGGAAGGTGGGAGATGACAGTGGTTTTTGAATGTGGGAAAGAGTGCGGGAAGATTGAGAACTAGGGAGAAAGTACAGGATTTGGCTGTGGCGATTTGGGGAAGCTTTTGCAGGTGTTAGCAGAAAGATGGAATGGTGAGGGAGGCTCTGAGGGTGTAACATGCTTGAGACTTGTGGGTGCCTGGGCAGGGGATGTCCAGAGATTAGGTGGTTCTTTAAAGGAGATAAAGGAGAGTCCTAGAGCTGGAGCCAGAACTGTAGCTGGAGGCGAGGGCAAGGGCTTCTCCAGTGGGGAGGATTAAGCCTGGGTGTAGGTGGAGGGCATAAAGACAGTGACAAATCAACAGTGAGACTGGCAGGTCCTTAGGGGACCTTACTTCTCTACCTAACCAGCCACACCGTGGGACTTTTGAATCCTGAAGCTCCTAAGGCTGGCTGGCCATTAAAGTTCCCAAAGGCATAACCTGGTGTGGTGGTGAGTACCTGTGTCCCAGCTACTCAGGAGGCTAAGGTAGGAGGCTCACTTCAGTCCAGGAGGTGGAGGCCAGCCTGGGTTAACACAACAAGACCCTGCCCCTTGCTCTTTTTTTTTTTTTTTTTTTTTTTTTGGTAGTACTGGAGATGGAACCTAGGGGCACTCTACCACTGAGCTACATTCCCCTCCCTTTTTTATCTTAAATTTTGAGACATGGTCTTACCAAGTTGTTGAGGGTCTCACAGAATTGAGTCTGGCTTCAAACTTGTGATCCCGCTTTCCCTCAATCTCAGCCCCTAAAGTTGCAGGGATTATAGGTGTGCATTACTATGTCTGGCTTTGAGACCCTAACTCTCCCACCCCCTCTTTTTTTTTTTTTTTTAATGTTTTGTTCTTTTTGTTTTTAGTTTTAGATGGACACAATACCTTTATTTTATTTATTTATTTTTTATGTGGTACTGATAATTGAATGCAGTGCCTCACATGTGCTAGGCAAGTGCTCTACCACTGAGCTACAACCCCAGCCCGAGACCCTGTTTTTTTTTTTTTTTTTACTCTTCTTTTTCTTTTAATTTTTTAAATTATTTTTTATTCTAAGATGATATAAATGACAGCAGAATGCATTACATTTCATATTACACATATAGAGCACTTTTTTACAAATCTCTGGTTGTATGCAAAGTATATTCACACTATTCGTGACTTCATACATGCACTTAGGGTAATGATATCCATCTCATTCTACCATCTTTTTTTTTTTTTTCTTCACCCTTTTGTCCCCTTCCTTCCCCTCCCTGCCCATTGGCCATTCTAGTATTCCTCTAATCCTCCTATGCTCCCCATCCCAACCCCACTGTGAATTGGCCTCCTTATATCAGAGAAAACATTTGGCATTTGGCTTTTTGGGATTGGCTAACTTCACTTAGCATTATATTCTCTAACTCCATCCATTTTCCTGCAAATGCCATGATTTTATTCTGTCTTATTGCTGAGTAATACATTGTGTGTATATACCACATTTTCTTTATCCATTCATCTACTGAAGGGCATCTAGGTTGGTTCCACAGTTTAACTATTGTGAATTGTACTGCTATAAACATTGATGTGGCTGTGTCCCTGTAGTATGCTGTTTTCATGTCTTTTGGGTAAAGACCAAGGAGTGGGATAGCTGGGTCATAAGGTGGTTCCATTCCAAGTTTTCCAAGGTATCTTCATACTGCTTTCCATATTGGCTGCACCATTTTGCAGTCCCACCAACAATGTATGAGTGTGCCTTTTTCTCCACATCCTCTCCAACATTTATTGTTGTTTGTGTTCTTAATAGCTGCCATTCTGACTGGTGTGAGATGAAATCTTAGAGTGGTTTTGATTTGCGTTTCTCTAATTGCCAGAGAGGTTGAGCATTTTTTCATGTATTTATTGATTGATTGTATATCTTCTTCTGAGAAGTGTCTGTTCAGTTCCTTGGCCCATTTATTGATTGGGTTATTTGTTTTTTTAAAGGTGTTATGATTTTTGAGTTCTTTATATATTCTAGAGATTAGTGCTCTATCTGACGTGCATGTGGTAAAAATTTGTTCCCAATTAGTAGGCTCTCTGTTCACCTCACTGATTGTTTCTTTTGCTGAGAAGAAGTTTTGTAATTTGAGTCTATCCCATTTATTGAGTCTTGGTATTAATTCTTGGGCTACAGGATTCTTATTAAGGAACTTGGCCTAATCCAACTTGTTGGAGGAGACCCTGTTTTTTAAAAAGAACAAATAAATTAAAAGCCCATCAAGTGATTCCAATGTGCATTTGGGTTAGAGCATCAAAAACTTGTGGAAAGGAGTTAGCTGTCCAGGAAAGGAAACCTGGCATCTGAGAAAGGAGGAAAGTCAGGGAAACTGAATCTGTAAATAAAACTCAGAGGTGAGCTGGGAGTGGTGGTGCAACCTGTAATGAGGCAGGAGGATTGCAAGTTTGAGAGGCTACTCTCAGCAACTTATCAAGACCCTAAGAACTTACGGAGACCCTGTCTCAAAATAGAAAAAGCTGCTGGGGATGTTACTTGGTGGTTAAGCACCCCTGGATTCAATCTCTGGTACAAAAAAAAAAAAAAAAAAAAAAAAAAAAAGGTGAGCTGTGACCCAAGCCTGTAATCCCACCACACCTGTAATCCCAGCAACTCAGGAGGCTGATGTAGCTCAGTGATAGTACGGTGCCCCTGGATTCAATCATGGTACTTCAAACAAACAAACAAACAGATAAATAAATAATCAGGTAGAGGTGTGGAAAATTGAGTGAGTCTGCTCTGGGGGTGTCGCTCAGTGATAGCGCACTAGCCTAGCAAACATGAGGCCCTGAGTTGCATCCCCAGCACCACAAACAAAACAAAAAAAACAGCAGAGATGCTGCTCCTGCTTCTCATTTTCCCTGAGAGGTTTTGAGAGCAAGTGGGGCTGAGTTTAGGAATGGTGAGTACTTGAACTGTTTTTGTTTGGAACGGGGAAAGGGGGAAAGTTCCCTGAATTCATCTGAGTGGGATTGCTCAGTCATGGGGGGGTGGGGGCCAGCTGAGGTCAGACACTATATTTGAAGATCACAACACTAAAACCCCATCCACTCACTGCAGCCTCTAGCAGAGCAGAGAGAACAGGAGGCTGCCCTGGAGCTAGGGGTGGGCAGCCCAGGGGTCTGGAGGGTACTTGCGGAGGACTGGGCATTTGTTCTCTGGTTTGTTTTTTCTCCCCATCACCCTGGTGATGCACTTTTCTCTAAGGGGATCACAAACTTCAGTCATTCCTTTGTGCAGGGTGACAGTTTTGAACATACCCTTGTGGAGATGAGACCCGTGCGTTTTGCCTTCATTCATAGCAATGCTGACTGATCATTGATGTAAAATGAATAAGATCAATACAGACTACTATTCTGGCATAATTTAGTAGAAATGCTGTTGTACAGGGTTTTAGAACTGGGAGGGATGTCTGGCAAGGCCATGGACATCACTGCTTTGGGGTGTGTGTGTGTGTGTATGTGTGTGTGTGTGTGTGTGTGTGTGTGTGTGTGTGTGTGTTTGAGAGAGAGAGAGAGATTCTGTTAATTTTGGGTGATGTCAGACTTGGGGGAGAATACTGATCAAAGATGGGCCAATGCCTCTATTTTTGGAATCTTGTTATAATCTGATTAGTTTTAGATATTATGATTTTTTCCTAGCATACATCCTCAGAGTCACTCTGGTTCCTTTCCACTAGTGTGTGTGTGTGTGTGTGTGTGTGTGTGTGTGTGTGTGTTTGTGTGTGTACACGTGTGTGATCATTTTGTGTCATGACTGATGGTTACCTACTAGCTTGGGGTCTTAGAATGATGTAGCTGTCTCTAAGCTGTGGCAGTAACAGTTTCTATCTCATGGATTAATCCTGTCAATTGCCAACACAGTACAGGACACTTATTTACTCATTAATAGTAAATACTAAAGTACATGTTATCTAGTTCAAATCCTAGATCATGTTGAACAAGTGACCTTTTTGTTCTCCTGGAAATGGTGTGTTTTAGTCTGGCCTTATGTTTGCAGACAAGCTCATCTTTAACAGATCCAGATGTAAATGTTTTTATTTTTTTCCTGAAAAGTCTGAACTGAAGGCAATTCTTCTCTCTCCTGATTTGCTCACAGTACCCAGGAAAGTACTAGAGAGCTAGAATAACAGTTAAAACCTTTCATAACCTGAATGTCCAGACCAGCTTGTCTTTTATGAGAAACATTTTCTCAGACGCACAAAAATAGTTCTTGCTGACTTTCATTTTAAAATGATATAATTCCACCAGGTTCAGTGGTGCATGCCTGTAATCCAGCAGTTTGGGAGACTGAGGCAGGAGGATTGCAAGTTTGAGGCCAGCCAGGGCAATGTAGCAGCAAGGCCCTAAATCACGTGATGAGACTCTGTCTCAAAAATAAAAATAAAAATGGCTTGGGTTGTAGCTCAGTGGTAAAGTATCCTTGGGTTCAATCCCCAATAGCCCCCACGCCCATATACTTATGTATATGTATATATTGTATACAATATACATATGTATAGAGTCATATGTATATGTCATATAAATATATGTAGAATTAGCCATTTTTTAATACATGCCACATGTATTTTTGGAATAAATTATTTTTAAAAATAGAATTTAGTAATAATTTTAAAAATTGGCTAGAAAAAATTTTTTTTTTTAGATGCAAATTTTCAGGTGAAAAAATAGTGTTGGCAAAGTGTAATCATTTGGAAACAAAGCTGGGTGTGAGCCGGGCAAGGTGGCGCATGCCTGTAATCCCAGCACTTGGGAGGCTGAGGCAGGAGGATCGCAAGTTCAAAGCCAGCCTCAGCCATGGCGAGGCACTTAGCAACTCAGTGAGACCCTGTCTTTAATAAAATACAAAAAAGGGCTGGGGATGTGATGCAGTGGTCGAGTGCCCCTGAGTTCAATCCCCAGTACCAAAAAAAAAAAAAAAAAAAAAAAAAAAAAAAAAAAAAAAAATGGGTGTGATACAGAGGAAGTTAGGGGAGGTTTTCCAGACTGTTCCATTCCCCTGTATTCTAAGTTGTTATGCTGGCTGAAGAAGTAGACGGTGCTGAAATGATAATCAATCATTGGTATAAACCTGGGCCATACTGGGGCTGGAGAAGGTGTGTGGGGGGTGCATTTGTATGGTAGGCATTGTGTGAACCAGACTAGACTGTGACTGTGTGTGCTGTCTCCCCGATTGGGAAACCCTATATATCCCCCTAACTCTCAGGTAAGGCAATGAGTCAATGCCCATCAAAATACTCCATTTTTAAGATGCTTTGGGTGTGAGAACAGATCATTGGAGAGCAACCCTTCTAATGGGTATGGCTGCATACCTTAGATTCATTGCTATTATTGTTGCCAACATCAAATGACATGGGTTAATCTTCCCTCCCCTTTCCTCTCATCTCTTCTTCTCTACTCTGCTCCACTTCCTTCTTCTTCCTTCTCCCCTCTCCTCTCTCCTCTTGACCTCTCTGTTTTTTTTCCAGAAGGATATTTTTTCTTAGTGGTTAAGGGCACCAGCACACAGGCAGGCACACCCAGAGCAGAGAATTCTTTATGGAACCATAGCCTCCTGCAGATGGGAAGACTTCATAGATCTTGAAGCCTACCCCTTCTTGGATGTATGAATCCATTGGTAAGAGCCCTAAAAAGTTCTGCTATAGCTCCTAATAAGAAGGGAAGAAGTACTTGGCAAGGTCTCCCATTCCATTTGCAGATGGTTCTAATGGTTAAAATAGTCTTCCTTGTGTACTGCAGAAGTCTACCTCCCCATCACTCCAACACTGTCTGCACCCTTCTTGCCCTGTTTCCTTTAAAAGCACTTTAAAATAACGGACACAGGAGAGAATGGATGATTCTCTGGCCCTCGGAATTCATGCAAGTTAGTGCTAATTGTTCCCCCCCAGGATCTCTGTCCTTCCTTCTTTTTACCTTATCTGGGTTGGCTTTGTGTGTTCATTGTTCACCTGGGCCTGGCTCCTATCATTGTACGAGGCTCCTTTTGAAAATATACAATAAGCTATGTGCATGGAGTTATACAGTTGAGCAAAACTCTTCCCTTAATGCAGGAAGACTGAATTAGGATTGGGGAGTCCATGTTTCATAGCAGATCCACTCTTCCTGACATACAACAGTGTCCCTAGGTATTTTTCCATATCTGCTGCCAAGTCATCTTTCTGCTACTTGGTACTTAAAATGACTTGAGTGGTAATGTTTTGGCACAAGGTATATGTCTTTTTATTTTTTCTTATTCCATTTCTTCTTCCTAGACTTAGCTCATCATCCTAGGATAAAACTGAGAGAGGATGGTGCTCCTGCCCTTAAAGAACTCACCATATTGTCCAGATCCAAGACTAGGGGAGAGGGAAGACACACAAGTGTGTGCGTACACACACAGAGTCTTCTATTCACCTTTTTGCATGATAGGCATCACATATACAAACTCATTTAAAAAAACAACCAAACCAAACCAAACCAAAACAAACAAACAAACAAACAAACAAAAAACACACTTCTCACTCTAAGTTGTCATGACTATCAAAACAAGGAAACTGATGGACATTTGAGATGGACTTGCCTGCCATGGCTAGGGCTGGAACTTATCATTAAGGCGCTAGAGTCAAAGCAGGCAGCAGCCCTTATCTACCTGTCCTCTGCCTGTGCATATTGAGGTAAATCAGAGTTCTAATGGGCTTTTAATATGCTTTCTGTAAACTTATTACAAATAGATATCTTGCCTGATGCCTGTTATTTACCTTGCATACTAATGTCTGTGCATCAACACTGGGAATTTTTCATCTGCTCCCAAGTAGGCTAGAGGCCTGAAAATCATTTTCAGAAATTTTAGAAATGTTAGTAACCCAGCTTTGTGGTGAGTAGCTAAAACCACATCTAACATTTGGATCAAACTTGGTGCGTTTTCAAAGCGCTGCTGCCTCTTGCATGTCTGACTGGCATTTTTCTAGCTCTGTTCTTAGTAATGGCAGTCTATTCTTTTTTTGTTTCTGGTTATTGACTAACTGCTTTATAGATGCCATTTGCTATCTATCATCACAGTAAATTTAGGGAGGAAAAAAAATGCTTTGTCACTCTAGTTGGCTGTGAGATTGTCCCCAGTCTCTTCTCTAGCCAAAAAAAAAAGGAACTCGGAACTCTTAAGAATTTTATGCTATGCATTTTTGATACCCTCAGTTCTTTCTAAACTGCAACCATCTAACATGTTTTTTCTACAGAATTAACCTGTGCGTGTGGCTTGTGTGTGTGCGTGTGTGTGCGCGTTTGTCTCAAGGGGTATCAAAGTTACACCCCAAGGAAGTGCTGATTTTTAGGGATTTTAGGTATTGTATCAGTCCCCTGAGAGATGTTCTGCAGAGTTGACATCTTTTAATAGGCCCCAGCCATTTGCCTTGAAGGCCTCGATTCCAGGTCTTGCCAAATCACCTTGAGATGAAGTAGAGGATTTTTGGAGAACAAACAAAACTTGTCCTGGCCTGCGAGTACAGTAATGCAGTTCTCCTACATCCCTGAAGTGTAGCATCCCCAGGTTTGGCTCAAAGCTGAGATCTCAGAGCAGCTCCTCAGGCAGGTGTGGGGCTGGGAAAAAAATCACCACAGTGGGCATGATCCTTGTTCCTGGCTTTTCCTGGGTGGTCCAACTTTATCCCCTCTCTGAAGCCTTCCCTCAGCTTGCTCAGCACTTCTCCTTTCAATTTTTATTTAAAGAACTGATTGCTCTAGGCAGCTATTCTAACTTTTTTTTTTGGTCCTGGGGATTGAATCCAGGGGCATTTTACCACTGAACAACATCCCCATCCCTTTTTATTTTTTATTTTGAGACAGTGTCTTACTGAGTTGCTTAGGGCCTTGTTAAAATTGCTGAGGCTGATGTTGAACTTGTGATCCTCCTGCCTCAGCCTCCCAAGTCGCTAGGATTACAGGCATGCACCACCATGCCTGGCTTATTCTATCTTTTATGTGTTTGCATGTTTAATGTCTCCTCTCAGGATATAAGAACCAGGTTACCTCTCTGTCTCTGTCACACCTTAGTGCATGGAAGAGAGGCTGGGATAGTACAAGAGCTTAGGACAGAATTCTTGAGTGAATGAGTAGTTCTAAAAATGACCTTAACCACACCTGCAGGGATTAGAATTTTAATCTCTTTATATAATAAAATGTCACAGATTAGTTGTGTGTGAAGATATTCCCCCTAAGTTTGCAGAGTAGATGGTTGTGCAATATATTTGGCAGGGTGGGGGCTACATTCATATGTACCAAAATTGCTCTTTGCTTGCCAGATGTAGTCTGTCTTTACCATTGGTGATTGGTTTCCTTAAAAATATCAGTTTAGGCTGTTTCTATCTCTGGAGATATATACCCCTTTCTTTACCCCAAAAGCTTCTCTCACACTTGGGATAGCCCATATTGTCCCTTGAATGTGTTTCTGCTTTCCTAAATAAACCTTTGTCAATGTGTCTGAAGAAAAAAAAAAAAAAAAAATCAGTGTAGCCTTCCTGAAGATTATGTGGAACAAGAGTCTTCCATAAATATGGATTTCATCTATAGGGATTTATGCAGGTTCTCTCAAGTCTAATCAGATAGTCTCTTTCAGACCAGAATACATGAGCAACTGCTTACTCTTACTCCTGGGACAGCAGAGCCTGCTGTGTGAGTAGTGAACTGTTCCCCTTGCCAACCAGAACATTGCAAAGTGGTGAGTTCCAGCTGTGGTCAAAGGTCCACTTCTCTAGGTACTAGGCAAGGCCCTGATTGAGGAGCAGGACATTTCTTTTGGCTTTGAAGTTTTATAATGACAACTCAATAGGCCTTTGAACATATGGCTTTTAGACTATCTGATGGTCAAATACCTCTCTTCTCCAAGAAGTGAGTAGTTTTAACCTCGCTTATGTTACTTGGAGGGTCAAATTAAGTAAAGGGCCACCGGGTGTGGTGGCGCACACCTGTAATCCAGCGGCTTCATAGGCTGAGGCAGGAGGATCGTGAGTTTAAAGCCAGCCTCATTAGAGACAGGGTCTCCATGAGTTGCTTAGGGCCTCCCTAAGTTGCTAAGGCTGGCTTAAGGCCCTAAGCAACTCATGGAGACCCTGTCTCTAATGCGGCTGACTTTGAGCTCACGATCCTGCTGCCTTAACCTTCTGAGCTGCTGGGATTACAGGCGTGCACCACCATGCCCAGCTTGCGCAATATATTTTTATTGTTCCATTTAAATGCAGACTTTTAAAAGGTCGTTCTTGGGAGATATATCTTTTGCAATGAAATATTAATCAGGATTCCTTTTGGGGAAGATACAATATTTTTTGTCTCCTGTATGTCTGTCCTCTCCACACCCGCTTATTTTCTGAAGCTTCTTTTTTTGTTGCTTTTGTTTTAAACAATGGCGAAAGCATTCTTATTTAAAATTGGAACAGTGCTTAGGAGAAGTAGCGCATGTGTGTAATCTCAGCTACTCCAGAGGCTGAGACAGGAGGATTGCAAGTTTGAGACCAGGCTGGGTAATTTAGCAGGATCCTGTCTCAAAAAGGGGGGTGGTGGTGGGTGGGGGGAGAACTGGAGGTATAGTTCAGTTTCAAAGTACTTGTCTAACATGAACTAGTTCTTGGGTTCAATTCCCAGTATTGCAAAAAGCAAATAATGATAACAAAAACCAAAATCAGATGAACAAAAGTAAAATTTTAAAAATGGACAGACAAGTCTAGCATAGATAAACCAACTGTTTCTTTACGATTTTTGCTAGAGAGATTTATAGTACATCTATATGCATAAGTAGATTCCTTGAAAAAAAATCCTTCCTTTTTTTTTTTTTTTTTTTAGTACCACTAAAGTATCTTTAATTATGACTAAATGAATGGAGTCAGCTATGTGTTCGAAGCATTTGGAGATCTCTCTTACTTTTTTATGGACTGTTGGGTATTAGTGAGGATAAGGGAAGCTGGTTTTACTCTTCTAACCCATTAATTTTTATGTCACAGTGTTTAGCTTAGTAGAGATGCTCCACCTGGACAGCCTGGCAATAAAGTCATGTATGAAAAATGATTATAAAAGGAAATACATTCAGTTGTAGCATTCCAGATAGAGCCAAGATACATAGAGGTTGACATGCTGTGTCTGTCCCTTTGGCCTGTCCATCTTGGGGGAGGAAGACAGCTGCCCAGATTTATTGAGTTCCTTCTAATCCATCCATCCATCCATCCATCCATCCATCCATCCATCCAGTTATTCTTCATTATTTCTTCAGTAAATATTTTCCCAAAATGACTCCTGTGCTGAACACTGTGCTAAGTACCGAGGGAATGGATCCATACATTGTTTAATAGTCTGATGGTGAAGTTGATTATTACATGAACTGTACTAATACACTGTGATAATTGCTGTGATAGAGCAGCACTGTGGATGTGAGAGCCCACAGCAGGACACTGGTGGTGCTGGGATGGGAGCTGGGCATCAGGGGATGCTTCCTGGAAGAAGTGGTGTTTAAGCTGAAAACTGTAAAATAAAACAATTGGAGAAAGTGAAGTAAAAGCAGGGTAGAGCCAGTAGGTACAGAGGGATGCTATGTTTCTGGAAAAGGGGATAGTCAGTGAGACTTCCCAGAGGTGAAAGGGATCCTGGTATTTCAAGCAACCAAAATCATTTTAGTGGACCTAGAGAATGGGGTGAGAGGTGGTAAATCAGGATGAAGCTGTTTAAACAGGGTCAAACTTATGAAGGTCTGAGAAGCCCCATTTCCTTGTATCTTAAGGGAAGCTAGGAAGGTATTCAAGCCATTCTCTCAAAGTAGATTAAATTATATTTGGGTTATATCAGTCTAGCTATAGTATATATATACTATATATAGTAGGTTAGCAGTAGCAGTACAGAAGGTAAGAAATCTTTTTTTTTTTTTTTTTTGTATCAGGGTTTGAACCCAGTGGTACTTATCCACTAAGCCCCATCCCCAGCCTGTTTTATTTGAGACATAGCCTCACTAAGTTGCTTAAGGTCTTGGTATAATGCTGAGGTGGGCTTTGAACTTGGTGATCCTCCTGCCTCAGCCTCCTGAGCTTCTGGGATTATAGGCATGTGCCACCTCACCTAGCAAGAAGACCTTTTAGAAGGCTCTTAGGGTAGTGTGTTTGTTGGCTTTCTGTTGCTATAATAAAATATCTAATGTAAATGAACTTAAAAAGAGGAAAGGTTTATTTTGGTTTACAGTTTTGGAGGTTTCAGTCCATTACCAATTGGCCCCATTGCTTTGGGCCTTTGGCAGCACAGTACACCATGGTGGGCATGCGTGACAGTAGAAGAGGTCTATTCACCTCTGATGATCAAAAGAAAATTGATAGAAAAAACAAAAGCAAGATACCCGTGCCCTTAGTGACCTAAAACTTCCCACCAGGCCCTACCTCTTAAAGGTTTACACCATTTCCAGTAATGCCAAGCAAAAGAGCAAGCCTTTAACATATGGGCCTTTGGGGAACTTTCCAGATCCAAACTACAGCATATGGATGGTGGTACTATTGACTGAGATAGGAAAAGAGTAAGTTTGGAGACAATGATGACCTCAATTTGACCAGCTTGGTTTGATGGCATCCAAGTGGTCAAATACAAATCTCAGAAACTTAGAAAAGACTTGGAAATGTTGATGGTAATTGGGAAAAGATGAGGTCCCAGAAGTAGAGCAAGATGGGGTTAGTGTAGGCCTGAACCTCTTGAGACAACAAATAGAAGAAACACTGTCTCTCCAAAGAGCTTTGTTAACTGAGAAAACTTTGGTGGGTCTTCATAGACCGTCATCTTAAAGTTTGGGCCTATCCTTTCCTATGGTAAATATGGATGAGTCCCTTTCCTTTAGTTAATGCTTTTCTAAGGTTCTTGTCCTCATTTTGATATTGTATAGACAACAACACAGCCATGATGAGGTTGATCAATACTGGGACACATAAGGTTGGAGGGGTGATCCAGTGGTGGAATGTTTGCTTAGTGTATGTGAGGCCTGGGCTTGATCCCCCCTCCTTAACCCCCCCCCCCCAAATACATACAGTGGGAGGGAACTGAAAGTTTCTTCTGCTGTTTGCTACACTAAACTGATATTGGATGAAAATTGGACAAAAGGCTGTTTTTTATGCATTATTAAAATGCAAAAATCAATACTATAGTCGGGCACAAAAGTAAAAAAAAATCTACAGAATACGTAAACATCAATTCAAATTCTTTCTTATTTTATATTTCCGGAGGGGGGAATGAAAAAAATTTTGAGGAGGTGAATTTAGCAGTATGTTTTATTTCCTTAAAACTAACTGAAGCAGGGGCTGGGGTTGTGGCTCAGCGGCAGAGTGCTCGCCTCGCACGTGCGCGGCCCGGGTTCGATCCTCAGCACCACGTAAAACATAGATGCATTGCATTGTGTACAACTAAAGTAAATAAATAAAAATATTAAAGAAAAAAAACTAACTGAAGCAAAGTTGGGAATCTGTTAGTATTTCTTAAATCTGAGTTGTAGGTAACATGGATAACTATAATGTCTGTATGATATGTTTAGTACTTTTCTATATGTTGGGAATATTTCACAATCAAGTTTTTAGAAAGAAATGAAAGTGAGATAGGATGTTATGTGTGCTGATTGCCTCCTTAGCTTAGCTCAGGAATCCATGAAAACCAGACAGGTCATACTAAGTCAGAAGGGGGCCATATTTAGAAACCTAGTGAATGTTCAGATAGTTCTACATAAAAGTTACAAAAACTAAAAACCTCTGCTGTTTGCTCTGCATAGGGGGAAAGTCCCACCTGGGAGCAAATTAGTTCTTTGTGAGGCCTTTAATTTTCTCTCACCTCTTGTTACCAATAGAATTCCTGAGTAATTTGAGTCAGACTTTTTTTTTTTTCCCTTTCTTGGAACTACTGATCAAAGGTTTTGCCTTCCTACCTTCCAAATGTAGGCAGAATGGTTTCTGGAAGCTGGGTATTCACAGGCAGGAGAGAAAAAGGGTGAGCCATACTTTGGGTCCAGGAGATAGAAGCTTCCTCCAGGGATTTTTTAAAACCCCTTTTGAATGGGCTCATTGTGTATAGGAACAGCTCCTTAATGGAAAAAACAAAAACTCACTGGGGTCTGTAATGTCTTCTCTGCTTTCCTTTGCCGGCCTCATTGTTTATTTGATTTATCAAGTCTCAAGTAGTTGCACTGCCTTGTGACCTTCCTTTAGCTGTTTCTCTGGAGTATCCATTTACTTTATTTAGAAACATAATATTTTTAAAAAGCTGGAGCTGAGTCAAAAAATCATCACCTTTTTGATGTGGCCTTTTTCCCCCTTTTTTGAAACCTTAAACTCGCCGAAGGCCATGCAAGCTGAATTGCAGTTTCTTAATCAGCAAGTCTTTCTGGGTGCTGGGCTCTGGATTTGGGGTACCTCCAGGGCCTGTCCTCTACATGGGGCAGGGGTTGGGGGAGAGGCAGGGAAGCCTCAGTCAGGTCTCACTAGGTTCTGCAGGCCTGTTAACACATAATTAGGGGACACAATGCCAGAAAATTTAGTGCTAAGTGATACCAAAGTACTTCAAAAGATGCTAACTGGAGGCCGTGCTGGGACTCTGGGGATAGCTTCTTGGTGGAGGTGGCCCTGAAGTGGGACTGCAAGGACTGGCCAGTGCGGTGTGTTTATGTGAAGAGATGACAAGTAGTAAAGAATGCTAATTTTCATCTCTTTGCATTTTAATTCCATCATTTTAACGTACAAGGTATGTTTAATTTAAACATTCTTTGAATCTTCTCCTATCTATTGTTTTTAGGTTTTGTTGGTGCTTTCATACTTTATCTTCCTTAGTACCAAGGGGGTCACCAAAGGTGGACACAGAACTCTGTAAGGACACTGACTGTAGGGAAGAGGAGCTACCTACGTAGACCTAGGCATAGAGGTTATGATGACTAGCTTTGACAAGGACATTTTAATCCTCATGATTAAAATTTCCTGGCTGGCCCCTCACTTTTTTACTACTTGATATACTTCAAAATCACATCATTAAACTCCGCTTCCCACCCTGTGCAAAACTCAGCATTCACAAGAAGTCATTCTACCTCCATATGTAGTGATAGGCATTGCACTAGGTCTATTTATTATACAGAGTCTGACTGACCTTTTTATAAAGTACAATATTCCTATGGTGAAGTATGGTATGTCTCTATTCAAATAGGGTGGTTTTATGCTTGTTGGTCTAGATTTTTTATTTTTAATGTCTATGTATGGGTTGCATAGCTTTTCTGCTGAGTTTATTCTTAGCATTTTGTCTTGTGTGACCTTTTGGTTTCATTGAAGGTAGTACTGTGATGAAGTGGTTTCTCAGGAGGACTTTGCCTTCAGACTGCCTGGTGCTGCTCTGGGTTTTGGCAGTTGCCACCAGTGAGACTTGGATGCTTAGTTCTTCTAAGCCTTGGCTTTCTTACCTAAGAGGCAGATCACAATGGCATCTACTTTGTAGGGTTGGTGTGAAAATTCACTGTGTTAGTATGTTAAGGGCTTAACACTTCTTGGCAGTTCGCAAGTGTTCAAAAGCATTGTCTACTTTTAAAACTGGTAATTGCTGGTAAATAGAAAGCTATTGATTTCTGGATATTTATTTTCCAGTTTATGGCCTTGCTAAATGTTTTATTTGTTCTCATAATTTCTCTGTTACATCTTTTGTGCTTTCTAGGTTAAATTATAACACTGTCTGCCAATAATAATATTGTTCTTTCCCTTCCAATTGCTGTATACATGATTTCTGTTTTAAATAACCTTGAACTGGCTTTAATTTCTTGGATAATAGCAATTAGTAGTGATGATAACCATCTTGGCTGTAACCATTATATTTTTTTAAATCAGGTTAAAGAAGGGTGTTTTTACTTTGGATTTGGTACTTTTTAAAAAAAATCAAGAATGAGTATTTTATCTTTTGAAATACTGTTTCATCATTTTTTGCTTTTTTAATATGTGATTTTTCTCCTTTGACTGACTAATTATATCTGCATGCTTTCTCATAATATTTTTAATCATGTTTTCTGGTATTAAATATTTAATTTTAGACATTTTGGTTCAACTTGATATATTGATATTGTATTTAGGAGCTTAGTATTTTTCTGTGCATCCATATGTAGTTTTGAGTTTTAGTTTCCCTTTTTTGTCCTTACAATATTAGATTTTGGCATTGGGATTGGATTCATTTTTTAAACGAATTGGAATTTTTTCCAAATGTCTTAATCTAGAAAGTTTTCATCACATGGAATTATCTTTGCCCTGGAAGTTTGAACAAACTCACACAAACCCACAAAGATCAAAGTCTAGAGCCTTTATTGGAAATAATTTTGAAAGCTTTTTCAGTTTTTTCCATTCTTATTGGCTTGCTTACATTTTCCACTCCTTGTCAGTTTTCGTACCTTATATTTTAGGAAAAATTTAAAATTTAATTGCATAGAATTTTAGTAGCTTCATTAGGAAAAAACCCTAGCAAACAGCTCTTCCTTATCTGTGTTTTTATTTTCTGTCCTTTTAGCCTTTTGCAGACTTGCCAGAAGTGTTTCAGCTTATTGTGCTTTCTGCTTTCCAGACAGCCTGCTTTAGAATATATTTATCTTTTTTTTTTTTTTTTTTTTTTTTTTTTTTGGTACTGGGGATTGAACTCAGGGGCACTCGACCACTGGACCACATCCCAGCCCTTTTTTGTATTTTATTAGAGACAGGGTCTCACTGAGTTGTGAAGTGCCTCACCATTGCTGAGGCTGGCTTTGAACTCGGCATCCTCATGCCTCAGCCTCACAAGTGCTGGGATTACAGGCGTGCGCCACTGTACCCAGCTATATTTATCAATTCTAATGGCTTTTATTTGCCAGCTCATAATTTGTTTACCATTATCATCATTTCACCTCTTTCTGTTTTTCATTTTCTTTTTCTTTTCAGCTTATGGAAATGTAATGTGTGAATCCATATATTGGACTTTGTAAGAGTTAAGATGGTCTTCATGCCACCAGTGTTGTTACTGTATAAAATGACCATTGGTAATATTATTTGTGAATGTAAATGCTTTTAAACATTTACCCTTTATATTTACAAAGCATGAAGTTCTTTGTGTGTGTGTGTGTGTGTGTGTGTGTGTGTGTGTGTGTGTGTGTGTGAAAGAGAGAGAGAGAGAGAGAGAGAGAGAGAGAGAGAGTTACATATGTATATCCATTCATGCATGCATATGTTGCTTGGACATGAATGTTCATTATGGAGTATACTTGGTTCTGTTGAGATGTAAGGTAATAAATGATAGCTTTTTAAAAAAATTTTTTTTAGATGTTGATGAACCTTTATTTTATTCATTTATTTTTTATGTGGTGCTGAAATTGAACCTAGTGCCTCACACATGCTAGGCAAGTGTTCTACCACTGAGCCACAACTCCAGCCCTGTGATAGCTTTTGAAAAGACTTCAACAGTAAGTTGATTCAGGTTTGCTTCTTATAATGCAAGAAAGGAAATGGTTCATCCTGTTGTTAATAATCAGCAGGGAGGAAGAGGGACTTGTGTTACCCTTGCTAATTTACTCCAGGACTCTGAATTTTGGTAAGAATATTCTCACGTCTGTGTCATCAGGTCTTACTTGCGATGTTTTGAGCCTATTTCCTCTTCTTTATTCTTCAAAGCCATTGGAGTACAAAGTGGGTGATCTTTGTAATCTTTTACATGTTTGAAAATATGTGTTAGATTATCTGAACCGTCCATGTTTTATTTTTTTTCCACCTATCATTTTATTTTGGTTTTGGCTGATTGCAGCTTTTCCTGGCTAGCTTTTACAAATGGAGACTGAAAGACCCTCTTAGCTTTGATGATTAGTGCTCAATACTGGAAGGAGCTCTGAAATGCTAACTATCAATTAGTTGTTCACTATAGTGGTTTTATATCTATTTCTGCCTTGTTCTTACACAGAGCGCCTTTCTGCACTCTCTGTGTGTGAATTCTGTTTAGGATTTCTTTACGTGGCATAGTCTCTTGATTGCTGATCATTCTACACTTGTTTTTCCTTGCAATCACTCCATTGGTTGGCTGGACCAAACTTTATTTTATCAGTTCTTTATTGTTGCTTATACAGGGCATTAATTTTGTTGTTTTTGTTGTTCTTTTTTTTTCTCTCTTAATTTATTTTATTTTCTTAAAGCAGTATCAGTTTCATAGCAAAATCAAGTGGAAGTTACTGAGATTTCCAATACACACCCTCTTCCACACTTGACAACCTTCCCCATTATCAATGTGCACCACCAGAATGGTGTATTTGTTAACACTGGTGAACTACATCAACATATCATTATTACCCAAAGTGAGTGGTTTACATTACTGTTCACTCTTGGTCTTATACTTTCTATAGGTTTGGACAAATTTGTGTGGCATGTATTTACCATTATGCCATAATACAAAGTAGTTTCACTGCCCTCAAAGCCTCCTCCTGTTCATCCCTCCCTCTGCCTTCTCATCCTTTGCAACCTCTGGCAACTATTGATATCCAGCCTTTTCCTGGATGTCATATGGCTGCACCCACAGTTGGCTTTTCAGTTTGGCTTCTTTTACTTAGTAATATGCATTTGTTTGCCTGGTGTCTCTTTCTGGGCTTCATAGCTCATTTCTTTTTAGCAATGAGTAATATTCTATTGTCTACGTGTACCACACTTTATTTATTCATTCACCAAGCAAAGGACATCCTTTACTAAGTTTTAGCATTTATGAATAAAGCTGCTATAAACATCTGAGGTAAATTTGTTTCATAGTTTCTTTTTACCAGTGTAAACAACGTGGCAGTTGTCCTTATAGATACTTTTTTGTTGTTGTTCCTATCTCTGTTTATTTGTATCATTTCCTTAAAGCAGAATTTCTGGATCAAGAAATACATTTTTAGGCTTTGATACATATTCAGAAAGGCTGAGTCAACTTATCCTTTCACCAGCAATGTGGGTATTTTTACTATTAGTCATTTATGATACAGGAGCTGAAAAGGTAGAGATCTTTTCTACTTAGGTAGTTTATTCAGGCTGCTTTAACAAATTACCACAAACTGGGTGGCTTAAAACAACAGAGATTTAGAATTCACAGTTCTGGAAGCCAGAAGTCGGAAATCAAGGTGTTGGCTGGGGCAGAGATCCTTCCAATGGCTCCAGGGCAACGTCCTTCCTTGCTCTTCGTCCTTTGGTGGTTGCAGCCATCCATGGCATGCATCAGCTTGCCGCTGTGTCACTCCAGTCTCTGCCTCCCGTGCCACATGGTGTCCTCACTGTGGGTCTGTGTGTATACCAGCTTCTCATCAGGACACAACTGAATGGAGTTAGGGCCATCTTCATCCTGTGTGACCTCATCTTAAGACAGCTGTGAAGACCCTATTTCCAATTAAGGTCACATTCTGAAGTTTTAAGTGGATATGACTTTTTTTTTTTTTTTTTTTTTTTTTTTTTTTTAAGGGGAGATATTCAGTCCAGAACAGTTGCCTTAAAAAGAAAAAATAATATATTTTTGGCTATTCAATTTAAAAACATACTGAAACTCTACTCAGAAAAGTAATATGAAGTAGCAGCCATAGGAATGGCTGGTTAATGGACTTCTACTAACGCTCTTGCTTTATGTGGGCATCATCTTCAGGGCTCAATTTGATAAGCTTACTCTCATTTTCTCCTTTTTTATTAATTCACATGTTAAATAGCCATATGGTAGGTATTAAACTCCATCCTAACATTTTAAAAAAGAAAATGTACTATGGTTTTAGTTAGATATGCAGTGAGCTTTTCCTTTTATTGCCACTGCTATTCCTAATGGTATTCTTTAGTGCTCCTTTGTCTTTTTTTTTTTTTTTTTTTTTTTTTTTTTTTGGTACCAGGTATTGAATCCAGGGGCGTTTAATCATTAAGCCACATTCCCAGCCCCCCCCTTTTTTTTTATTGTATTTAGAGACAGGGTCTCACTGAGTTGCTTAGTGACTCAATAAGCTGCTGAGGCTGGCTTTGAACTCATGATCCTCCTGCCTCAGCCTCCCGAGGCACTGGAATTACAGGCGAGCACCACTGTACCCAGCTACTTATTTTATCCTATATAGATGAGACACATTTAAGTGTTCACTTTAGTTCTTTTATCCCAAAATAAGATATGATAGTATACAAATGTTGATCTGATGTAGAACCAGAAGTCTATTTAGACTAACTGAAAATTCAGATGTTTAGGCCTAGGATTTATTATTTTCAAAGATGATATTCATCTAGGCTTATTAAGTTAATTGGACTTGCTTGTTATGAATGTTGTGGGCCTTCTAACAGGTAAACATGAGGACAGACTGAGAGACTATTTTCATCCTCTCCAGCATAGTTAATGTGGATGGGCCAGAGGTATGGCCCTCAAGTAGGTAGGTGTCATTCTACTGCTATTCCTTCTGCATGCTTATGTGGTGCTATTTGGTTCTGATCTGCTGAACCACACTTTAGGGCAGAATTTCATACCTGGGATTGCTGATGATATGCTCAGGCTTGTTTGATCATTTGCTTAATGCATGGTGACAGGGAGGCTAAATTCTCAGGCACTGCTCTGATTAGGCTGATCTGTACCAGTGTTATTGAGAGGCTGCAGATGCCTAGGGAGGAAGCTGAGCACAGGACACCGTGACGCCATGGTCAGGGTAAGCTTCTACACTCCAAGCATTTGTACAGCCCAAGAAAGCGAGTTTCAAATACTGCTGCCAGGGCATGTTTTATTTAAAACAAACTTTTTTTTTTTTTTTTTAAGTTGTCATTTTTCATCCTTGATACTGACAGCCCCTGTTGTGGGATGGGGAGTCGCTGGTTGGTATGTGGACTGTGCACTTGTAGGAGCACATCTGTGGTACATAGGATTGCACAAGAGAAGCTGTAGCACATCTGAGCAGCTCCACAAGGTCACGAACAAAGCATTTGGATATTCGTATTTCCTGAGAGCTGTGGGACAGAAGTGGACTCAAGCTCATCTGCAGAATCTGAGATTTGCATGAAAAATGTCTCTGAGCATCCTGCCATAATTATAAGAAAAGTATGGCCTAAGAGTGTGGAGTTTAAACTTTAAGGTTTTTTGTGCAAGTTTTTGAATCCTCTCTGAATGGGTGCCGGAAGAGATGCAGGATAGCATGAATGAATGATAGGGAATAAGAAGCAAGAAGGGTGTGTTGGAGTGGGAGATGGAAGCAGGCTTTTAGATGCTCCCTAAGTTCCTTCCCATGAGTCAGAAAAAAACACATGACTATATTATAGTGAAAATAGCAGTTGTGGATTTTAATATGGATGGATTCCTATGGACTCAGGAAACAGCCTCTAAAATCCCAGCAATAATTTTTAGTGTGCTCCCTGGGCACCATAGTTATAAAACCCATCAGTTCAGGCAGAAGAGGGGAACCAGTAGCATAAGGCATAAAGGTGCCAGGTGTGTAGACCTACCCAGCCTGCCTCCCTGCATACCCATGTGGGATGGGAGCCAGTGTTCATTGTATCAGGTATCACATATAGTGCAGGTCACACTTCTTGGGAGATAGCCTCTGAGATAAGAGTTTAAAGTGCAGGATGTTTATTAGGTGTGCCCTTGAGATCTGCACCTGGGAGAGGAAGGGGAGGGAGCAGGAGTGGGTGCAAGGAGATGTTGAGATGCAGCATAGGTCCCAGGCTGGCTTCTGTCAGCCCATGGAGAACTTCTGCCAACCCACAGGGAGCTCTGTAGTTAGAATGGACTGTAAGATTTGTTTCACATTTGATCAGGATGGTCAGGCCTTCATTCATACCCCTTTGCAGATCAGTTATCATTTGACTGCTGTCCTGGAAGGGGCATGACCTTGAGCAAGGCTGCTCTTTGGAGCTTGGGCAACACCTGTGTGGGCTGACTACTGAAGGGTGCCTGCTCTCAGCAGCTGGGACAAAAAGTTGTTCATTCAACAGGATCCGGATCAGGCATCATGATGTTCACCACAATATATATCACATGGCTATATCCATTCATTCATTTATTCATTCATTGAATCACTCATGAACTCATGGAAGCAGTGTTCTTTGTGCACTTTACTAAAGCCAGGCACTGTTGTAGGTCCTGGAGATACTTTGAATGCAATAGACAGAGTTCCTGCAATGTAGGAGGGATAAGGTAGTCAGAAGGTAGGCCGGAAACAAGGCAATGTACATGGAAGTACCAGGTGGGATGGGAGCTCTGGTCACCACAGAAGGAGTGATGAGAGGCTGGGAACACCAGAAAGTACAGCCCTGGGAAGATCTGTAGACTATGGGCATTGCAAGGTGGAGCCCTGGAGAAAACGCTGATGTAGTGTGTTCCAGAACAGAAACAAAAGATGGTAAGAGCAGGGAGGAGCAAAATGAGATGAGGTCAAGGCAAGAGTTTGGGTTTTATTCTAAGTATGATGGGGAATTATCAGGAGATTTGAAAACAGTGGGGAGCTTTTCCTAGAGGGCTTAGGACATGATCATCCTACTCTGAGTGTTTTATATGAGTAACTCATCTAATCCTTGATAATCCTATAACTAGGTACTGTCATTATCCCCATGTTACAGATGAGGAAACTGAGGCACAGAGGTTAACTGATTTTCCTGGACCGTAAGTTGCCAAGCTGAGGACCTAAACTGAGGAAGCCAGACCTTTGATTCTCAGCTTCTAACACCCCGTGCTCTAATCTCTATTATTGGGTTAATGTGTGGGGCAAGAGTAGAGTCAGGAGGCCATTCAGAAATATGCAAGAGAAGGTGGTGGTTCTGCCCTGGAAATAGGTAGAAATGGATGGACTTGGGCTTTGCCATGGAGGTATGGCTATACTGGATGTGGGAGGTAAGAAAAAGAGAAGAGAGAACCCTGAGATGACTCATCATTTCTTGACTTGAAAAAATACATAAAATAAATATAGATATAATAGAACAAATCATGTGTTTCCTTATTTGAGAGCTATTAGGGGTATCAAGAAATCTTTGTGTTGTCACAAATAGTTTAGTAACCTGGAAGGAAGACTAAAAGGAACTTCACTGGAAGGAACATGGATTTCTGATTAGGAACTGCTTCCTCTTCCTTCTCTCCAGAAATTATTCACTCCTCTAAGGTTGGATTGATCTAAACTCTTGCTGTGGGTCTGGTTGGGGTAAGATAAGATACCGACAAGGTGCCTCAGGTCTCTTCCCCATCACTCCCCTCCCCAAAGAACAGCCTGAACATGAAAGCTAATTAGCATTCAGCCTGTTGCTGCCTGTCCTGGTGCTGTTGCCAGCACACAGTGAAAGGCAATTACAGAGATTGGCACCACCAATATGGTGGTGTTTATACCCCGCAAGGATAGTAAAGCTGATGTTCAATAGAGACTTGTTTGGGACTCTGTTTGCCAAAAATTTAATTCCTATACAGACAGAGAATATGTCTTTCATTCTATGTGAGGTTTTATCTTCCACTGAAAGTTGGAAAGTTGGTTAATAATCTTGACTGGTGGGGAAGTGAAATGTGAGCTCCTTTGGAGAAACTGTTTAGGGATCAAGGTTTTTTTTTTTTTTTTTTTTTTTTTTTTTTTTTTTTTTTTGTAAGGAGCATGTCTTTGCAGGGAGTATTATTATTATTTTAAAGCAAAGATTATAAAGTAGGATCTTTGGGATTCTTTGGAGAGTTTAGGCAGAAAAACAAGAAAGGAAAAGTAATGCCTAATTATGCTTTGGTTTTCATTTTTTTTTTTCCGTAAAGCTGTTCTGGCCAACATGGTAGCCACTACTCATATTTGGCCACTCACATTAAAATGTAAATAAATTAATATTAAATAATCAAGTCCTCAGTCACAGTAGGCTCAGAGCCTTAGAATCTTAGAAACTTGGATTCAGAGTCACATTGAAAATTGCAGCGATCCAGGAACCTAGGAAAGACTCCTTGAAGAGAAAATTATAGATGGACCTAAATATGAGAAAGTGACCCCCATCTAAAAGGATTACTCTGAAGTCCTATAATCTGAAGATGAGATTCTTATTTTTCTGCCTCAGTCAATAGATAGAATGTCAATTCTTGGAATGTTGGGCACATGGATGATTTTTTAGCTAGTTTGTGCTAGATTTTTGTTTGTTTAGAAGTATAGGAATGTTTTTCCTTTTAAAATGCATTTTAATTTGGGCCTTTATGTGTTTGTCATTGTCTGCAAAATGGGTGTAATCATGTCAGAGGAATGCATTGCAGGGCAATGGAATGTTTTTATTAAACTTTCAAATCACAGTGAAAGATATTTGTAGTGTTACACTAAAAGAACTATACGAACTAGCCTTTGGAAGCTTTGCGTCAATTTGAAATTTAAGTCCTGTTGCTCCTTAGGCTGTGTGTTGCATTTGGACCTTCCTTTTGTTGACAGTAATATTTTAAGTGAATAAGTGAGAAGTTACCATACTCTACACTAATCCTTACAAGATGTCTGTGTTTTATGTTACAGAAGTTGGTAAAATGTAGCTTAAAGGCTGAATCTAGCCCATTGACTATTTGTGTAAATAAAGTTTTATTGGAAATTACCCATATCCTTTGTTTATTATTGTCTGTGGCTGCTTTAGCCCTACAATTACAGGACTACAACAGAATGGCCTGCAAAACTGAAAATATTTACACTCCTGGCCCTTGACAGAAAAAAGTTTGCCAGCCTCTGGTCCAGATAATGGGCAAATGATGGGAGTCCCTTTCCAGTAAGGAAACATCTGCATAGGCCCAAGTTTGCTAAAGGCTTTTAGAGTAGCAAGAGTTTTCCCCATGCTTCTAAAGGCTTTTGAGGCTGTGTAATTTAGTAGACAATAGAAAAGGCAGTTACTCCTCATGCTCTTTGGGGCGTCAGACACAGAACATGCCCTCTGCCCAGCTCTTCTGTTTTCCCATTATTCCTGGAAGAATGTTTCGTATTTTCTTCAATCTTCTCCTCTCTCCAGTAGCTCTTTTTCTTCCTCATTTCTGAGCTGATAGCCTTTCCTGCCTTCTACTTTGGCTAAGTAAATGGAAGAGGACAGAAGAGAACGTCACTATTTCCCACAACCACATCTCTCCTCCTGGTGTCGCTGCCCATATGCTCCGCTGTCCTACCAGTCATTGCTGGTAAACGGCCCAGCTCGTGTCTAAAGCTAGTTCCTCCAGATGCACCTTTGGTCCCCTCCCTCTTGTCTTCTGCAGGCCATTATTCCAGCCACCGTCTTCTTTCTGCGCCATTTATTTTGTCTTTCTGCTGGGTCGCCGTCCGCACGCAATCCTCCTCTTTAAAGAAACCAACACTCCTTGACCCTGTTTGCTCCCGCCGGTTACCGCTCCCATCTGTGCCCCTCTTTGCTGCAGATCTTCAAAGAGTCAGTCATTTATGTTCATTGCCTCCGCCTTCTTCTTTAAACCCACTCTGGCTTTTGCCTTGGCCACTTATTCCATGGAATCTGTCTTTTCAAGGACTCCAGGGATGCTCATGTTGCTCAATCCACTGGTCTGTTTTCAGTCCTCATTACTCTTCGCTGCATTGGACACAGCTCTGCATTCTCTCCTCTGCAGTCTGAGTCGTGGGCGTCTTTATTGGCCATCCTCATCGTCTCTGTGCCTGGTGTCTGCTTTCGCTCCCCTGCTTGTCAGTCTCCTCTGCTGGCATTTCTTCTGTTCTCCATTCTGCTAATGCGGGGGTGCCCCAGAGTTCAGTCCTGGGTTCTCCTCTCTCTCTCTCTCTCTCTCTCTCTCTCTCTCTCTCTCTCTCTCCTCATATCTTGGGTGATATCAACCAGTTTTATGGATGGAAATACCACGGATGTGCTCATAACTCCCAATTTTGTTTTTTTCCAGGCCAGATCCCTCCCTTCTAAATGTCAGACTTATCTATCATATCTCAGCTATGCATCAGACATTTCTGTTTTGATATCTGATACACATCTTTTGCGTTGTTTCTATTTATTTATTTTTGAGCTTACTAAGTTGTCTGGGCTGGTCTCGAACTCCTAGGCTCAAGTGATCCCCCTGCCTCAGCCTCTCCAGTAGCGGGGATTACAGGCATTAACTGTAGTGTCTGGCTTTGAACCTGACAATGTCATACTGAGCTGATCTCCCCAACCTCCTTCAGAGCTTTCCACTTTTTCTAGCCAATTGATGTAAGGGCCTTAAGTTCTAGTTGTTGTGGGTTAAAATATTGGAGCCATTTTTTCCTCTCTTTTTTGCATGTTCACGCACATACACTCCCCCCCCCCCCAAATGTAGCCTATCAGGAAGTTCCATCCTGAAGCTAAGTTTTTGTTCCTATCTCTAATTATCTCAATTCCTTAAAGTAGAATTACTGGATCAAGAAATACTCACATTTTTAGCCGGGCGCAGTGGTGCACGCCTGTAATCCCAGCACTTGGGAGGCTGAGGCAGGGAGTTCAAAGCCAGCCTCAGCAATGGCAAGGCACTTAGCAACTCAGGAGACCTTGTTTCTAATCAAATACAAAAAAAGGGCTGGGGATGTTGCCTAGTGGTCGAGTGCTCCTGAGTTCAATCCCTGGTACCAAAAAAAGAAAAAAAAAAAAGAAAGAAATACTCACATTTTAAGACATCAATACATAAATCAAGTTACTTTTTCACCAGCAATGTGTATATTTTTATTATCAATCTTTCACAATACAGAAGATGAGAAGGTAGGGATCTTTCTACTTAAGTGGTTTATTTAGGCTGCTGTAACAAATTATCACACATAAAAAGATAGCAGATATTAGCTCCAGTACACATAGGAGCTTAATACATATTTGTTGAATGAACAAGATGGCCCAGATTCAGTCTGGTGGAGTTCTGTGTGCTTTGAAAGGAATATCATATGGGCAGCTTCTGTTGTGACATTTGGTAGACATTGACTTTGGTCAGCTGGGACACAGCTGGGCCCTCACTTCGGTCCAGAGACAGGGCATCACGATGTGCCCTTGGTTTCTGATGTGTGCAGCACTTAAAATCAGTGTGAACACTGACTCGGTTCCACATCCAGCTCAGTGGGCAGACTTGGAGGCCCACGAGGGCAGAGCTGCTTTATCTGACTTGTTTTATCTGCCCCGTGCGGCCCAGTCCCACTGGTGACGGGGTTCACTGAATGTTTGTGGAGTTGTGATTGGCACTGCTTAAAGAAAAGCCCTATCATGCACATACATCAGGCATGCCACCAGCATGTGACACTCCAGTACCATCTTACTGGACAGGCCATGAGCAGGAAGCCTGGGATACCCCACTGAGGAACACACGATTGTCTGGGTTAGTTTTACTCTGCTACTATTGCCCTTTACTCTTCTGCTGATCCATCTACGTTTTTAACATTGATTGTCTCTGCAGTTTGTCTTTTGTCCCCATAGCTCCTTGATAACCTGTTTATTAATGATCTTCCTAACATCAGATTTAGCATTTTAAATATCTATATTTTATAGCCCTAGGGATGTAGGAGCTCAGTGATCCAAGGCTTGTGTTTTGAGCTAGATATGTTACTAGATGTGTTCCTGTGCCTTTCTGTGCACTGGTTTCCTTATTTGCAAACTGGTGCCAGTCACAAACCCTACCTCCTTTTTTATTTACTTGTTTGACTTTTTAATTTCACTTCTTCTCATTCCCAAAAGGACATCATGATGGAATCTTCCTCTTGAAGTCATAGAATTCTTTATATTTTGACATGTCCCTTTCTGCCACAGGACTTTTGCACTCACTATTCCCTCCGCCGCTGTCTTTTCTCCCAGCTCTGCATGAGTGGATATTCCTTATTATTCAGCCACAGGGTCTTCTAATGCTCCCTCTCCACCTCTGGTCTCTCTCTTTCCAACACCCCCATCTGCCCCAACTAGAATACAGGGTCTAGCAGAGCCTTGCAAGCTCCCTAAGGGAAGGACTAACTGTGATCTTCGGTGCCTTGTTTAACAAGGCTGATGCTCAGGAAGCAGGTCTATTAGACAGGGATGAATGAACAAGCGAATGGAGTCCCTTCTCAGTTCCACAAGGAGTTCACTTGCCATTCTTGTTTGAGGCTGGCTTCTTAGTTTAGGGTATGCTTTCTATTAAATAGCTTGGCTGCTGCCTGGAAATTTGGGGGAAAGGTTTTATTTACGTACTTATTGGTGATTGAACCCAGAGCCTTGTACATGACAGGCACGCGCTCTACCACTGCGCTACATCCCCAGCCCAAGGAGGAAGGTTTTAGAAGAGCCTGAGGGGAGAGGGGAGAGCTCCTGGGCCCTTCCTGGAGTCCTTGCATTGCCTGGATTCCTAGGACCCTCTGGCAGGACTTGGAAAGCTAGTGAATCAGCTTCCTGACTTCAACTGGGGTCCAAAGGAGGGCAGCAGAGCCAGTTGAAGATTCAGGAAGTAGCTCCTTTGAGGAAACACTCACTAGATTAAGATTGGACCTTTTATTTTTCTCAGTAGCCTGGGGCTGAAGAAGCAGATTGTCTTAGACACATAAAAGGTAGGAAGCAGACTGTCCCAGCTGAGTTCAGGCTAGGGGCGGGAGCCCTGCTGTTTGTGCAAGGGATGGGCTGGTGCCTCTCTGGGCATGGGTTTCCATGAATTCACATCTCCTTGTGTTTCTTCTGCCAGAACAAGGTGTTGTTGTTTTTTTTGTTTTTGTTTTTGTTTTCCTGGGCCAGGGATCAGGGTGCAGGGGAAGAGGAGGGAGAAATGAGAGAGTCTATGCACGCATGTGTTTCTTTCCATGAAGAATTTTGTGTGACCTATGAGCCTCAGTAAGATTTGTCAGGGCCTAGGGGCCAAGTACTATACAAAACAGGGGAGGGGGGGCATTCTCCTTACCTCTGCTGAGAACCCAGCTGCCTTCCGGCATCTCAATGGATCTCTGAGGATATCTTTGTGTTGGTACCAGCATATGTGGGCTCCGAGTAATAGGGTTTGAGTAAATGTTTAATCAAATTAAAATAAGACTTCATGACAGGCTGGCTCAGCCATCTGTCCCCTTGTTGGTCACTGTCCTCCATGTGTGACCATCCTCTATCATCCTGTCTGTGACTTGGAACCCAAATGACAAATCCAAATTTGAATACAAATAAGAGGGTGGTTCTAGAGCCTGTACCTTCCTGACTTAACAGGCATGGGCTGTGGGATTCCGTATACCCAGGCTTAATTTGTGACTTGGCTATGTGACCTTAGGGAACTTTCTTACCTTCTCTGAGTTTTGGTTTTCTCATTGATTAGATGGGAATAATAAACTTGTGCTGGGGATTTAAGGAAATTGAAGATGTAAAGGGATTTGTACTTTGATAGTCAATAGGTATTGTTAGTGATATACATCATCATGTGCAAATTGGGATCTATTCCCTCCCATAAGACAGCTTATGAGTTTTTAAAAATATTTAGGCATCTCTCTATCATTTTGTTTTACTTACCTCATTTTTTTTTCTACAAATGTTTTATGAGGGAATCTACTGTCACCTGCATTTTACAAGGGGTGAAGTTCGTTTCCTCAACTCCCAGGCTGAGGCAGAGTGTGGGATGCAACATACTGAAGAACTGACCCAGCATACTTCCTTCAAGCTGTCCACTAGCATCGCTGGCAAATGGCAACTTTAAAAGCATTTGTCACTCTGTTGGTGAGAGACACACAGGCTGACCAAGTTTACATGTAGGGTTGTGTTTTTGATCAGGCAGACTTAAAGTCTCTCTGAGAACTTAGGACACTCAAAATGTTGCACAGGGTGCATCTCTGTAGTGACAGCCTGAATTTACAGTCAATCAGGCAGGACAGCAAATCCCCCACTTCACAGACATACTTCCTATCAGCATGGGGTCAAAGGTTCTGCTGAGAGCTGACATCTACAGAAGGCTCCTCTGCTGCATCCTCAGTTAATCCTCCCAAAAGCCCACTGCTCTTTCCACGTTTTACAGACAGGAAACGGCGCTCAGGGAGTTCAGTGACTTGCCCCAGCCCAAGCTCCTGTGTTGTGGCGGAGCCAGGCCTTGAACCCTCAGCAGCCAGACTCATCGCCTGTGCCATCACCCTCTGTGCGGCCCTGGGGGGGTGGTTGATGAACACAGTTCATCAAAAACGAACTGTGATCCAATGGATGAAAGAAGAGGTCTGTGAACATGTGAATGTTCTTTTGTGAACCGAAATGTGCTTCAGTTGTTTTTCTCTGCGTGTCAAGGAAGAGCCGCCATGAACTCCCGTTCTTCTGGCAAAGGGCTGATTTATGAGGATTTGCTCAGCTCTACCAGCTGGTTAACAACACAGAGCTTTTAAAGTCTCCAGGGGAGGAAATGAATAAACAGGCGCTTGGGATGGAGCCCACTGAGTCTGTGGGACTGGCTGAAAGGTGAATCAATTCACTTGAAAGAGGTTTGGACATGCAGGGTATACATCTCTTGACCCATTTTGGCGCCAGAATTCCCTGTAAATGAGAGTCAGTAAATCAGAATTTGCAGGTCAATTCCCTATTTCAGATAGATAAAAAAAATGTCAAAAGAAAATTTTATTTCAGGACAGCTTATGTGGTTTAGGTGGAATGAGTCAGATGGAAAAGAAGAATTAGTTGCTGAGATGTATGTGAGTGATAGGCCTCCTTAATTGATTTTTAAATTTAATAAAATTGCCACCTGAACATGTTGAGCAATTAGAATATTTGTGTTTTGTATTCTGTTTAACTTTATTGCCTTGTGCATATTTGTGAGTCTTTTGTACCGTAGAATACATGAAACTGTACTGCATTTAACTTTTTTAAAGTTAAATCCCACCAGGAATCTGCTTTCCATTATCTTTTTCAGTCTTTTGGGAGAAATATTAAATTAGAATATTTTTTGTAGAATTAATATAGTGTGCAAGATTTCTAGGCTCCTTCAGCAACTTCTGAGGAATGAAAGTTCTGTGGTAATGGTCAAGTGTGTGCCCAGCATGAAATGAATAAAAATATACAGTTATAGGGACCCAAAGGAACAAGCTCTGCTTTTGTTCTATGATTCTTACAACTTTAATTTTTCTTCCTTGTCTCCCCTTGGACACATGTCCTACGGCAGGAACAGGGACCTTCTTGAGTTCCATCACTATGTTTCAGTGAACCATCTTCCCAATGAATTCTCTGAACTTTTTTCTGCTTTGGGGGACTAAGTGGTCCAGAAAACTCCTTGGAATATTCTAGTCAGCCCTCTGACAAGTCCGTAAAGAAAGGAAAGGAGCACAGGAAAATACAGAAAAAAAAAACAAAAAAAAAGAAAAAAAGAAAAAAGAAAAGCAATTGAAGAATATCATACTACTTATTTGCTTCTAAATCAGAATAAATGGACATTTTTTTTTTTTTTTCATGAAAGTCAAAGTAGACTGCCCAGTAATTACCCAGCTCAGTGTAGGATACTCAGAGACCAAAAATGTGATATTAATGCAATTTTAAAAATTCTTTTTCAGAAATTAGGGCCTGATTTGGAACCTTAGAAGTAAGTCACTTAAAGTTTCTTGGGGTGTGAGGTAAGATAAAGAGAAAAGATTGAGTGTGTGTGTGTGTGTGTGTGTGTGTGTGTGTGTGGCATTTCAGTTGATTGTTTTAGAATAGTTCTTGTGCATGTCTGTCAATTAGACAGCTCTTGGTGCTCTTGAAGGCTCCATCTCTCCCAATCAGCCAGGCCTGAGATATTTTATGAGCACCTGTTGTGCATTTACCAACTTAGGAAGATGCAAAAGAAATGTTTAACCCTTGTCATGACCATTTGACTTGTAGGGAAGAGAGTAGGACCAACCAGGCCTGACAGCACTCCTTCTGCCCTCCAGGGGGCGAGGTGCTGCCTGGGCAAGAAGGCTGCTCCCTGTCAGATGTCAGTGGTCTGGATTACTAGTTTATCTCCTGACTGTTGCTCCCTCCAGAGGGGGCTTTGAATAAGATGCTTCATCTCTCAGAGCCTCAGTTTCCACAACTGCAAAATGTGGCATTGTCCTCAGAGTTCATAAGATTGCTGTGACAGTGACATTTAGCCATAAGGGGAATGTAAAAGTCTCTTTGAGAGTCCACTATGACTTTTGAAGTGTTCTGTTAAATATCAGGGGATAATAGTAAATGATGCAGTGTGTTAACTTTACTCAAGGAAAAATTTTATTTCTATTGCTTAAAACTCTTCCCCTACTCCAGGATAACTGTGTTGGAGGCCCAGGTCAGAGGAAGGACCAAGAGGCTAGGGTAGATCAGCCCTGTCCATCTCGGGCTGTACCAGCGGCTTAGCAGAGGAGCCTGTTGGCTGGGCTATGATGTAGGGAGGAGAACACCAGAGGAAGTATATGACAACCTATACGTTTACCTGGTGAGGGGTGTTTTCAATACCATTTTATCCATGAGCCTATTTTGTATTTCCACTTTTCCATGTCCTTTTTCAAATGCCTATTGCCCACCCCCTCTACCTCTGGGGTTGTTCCTCGGTGACCATCCATGATTGGCATCCATCTCCTCCATCGTGGGCAGCCTTGGGCTAGGCAGGACACACAGGAAAATCCCCCTTTTCTGTTGAAACCCATAGTTGGGATTTAGCTGAAAGAGGAGATATTTGAACGTGAGCAGCATGGGTGTGAATCCTGAAGATCCCCTCCGCCCCTGCCTTTGGAGCTTAAGTTAAGGTTGTTTTACTTTTACATGTGGGGTGAGGGCCCACTGTTCAATTTTCTTAGGGTTGATACCCCTCCCTCACAAAGCACCATTGAAATGAACAAGGAAAACAGATAAAAACAGATTGTGTTCTAGTAGTAGGTCTTTTCTTTTTTCTTCCCTGTATCTTCAACCTCTATCATGGATAATAGATGCCAAATAGTTTTCTGCAATGATAAAGTGGATTTTCAGAGGACATAGGTACCTTAGCTTTGATGTGCCTTTGGAACAAAGCTTTGTAAACTGCATAAACTTGAATGGAGAGAAGTCTCAAGTCCCAGGGCCTTTGGTATACTTCCCTCACTACATTTTCTGTGTCTGGTAGCATTTGGTTATGATTTTCTCAAAACAAAAGCAGTCCTCCCTAATATAGAATATTTGAAAAATGTTGGAAAACATTGCAAATGAACATCAAAATCATTCTTATTCCACTACTCATGTATGGAGAAAAAAATTCATATTGTAGTACATTCCCTTCTAATCTTTTTTCTACACATGTATATATACAATACACATTGCTTAAATGTAGTAACATAGGAGTTGGCAATTCTCCTTTTCAACTTGCTCATTTCATACTTAGATTCATTATCTCCTGCTCAGCTCTCTTCATAGAAAAGCTTTTTTTTTTTTTTTTTTTTTTTGGAAGTTTTCATGTAAGACGAAGGTTCTTCCTCTCCCAGAAGGCAGAATGTCCATTTAGTGAAACCCACAACACATTTACTTACAGAATAGAGCAGGCAGTGAAATCACATTCCATCCAGACTTCTGAACAATCTTGAAAATTTTGCAATCAAGACAGCTTTTGAATCTCATGCTCATTAGAAGCTAAGGTGAGAAGCAGGATAGAGAGATCTGATAATGCAATTCCTAGAGCTGCATGGTGTGGGAAGGGCTGGGAAGTGGTGTGTGTACTGTGGAAGACGCTGTACAATTGTGATATGGCTTTGTAATTGTGCATAGGATGATTAATAAATAACTGTGTACTCACTCCATTGGGGGAAACCATTGCTGAATCCTTGCAGGTTATATTTTTGTCTGGGGAATTAGGGCAAAAGGGGGCATGAGCTCCTTGAATGTGTAATTTGTTCATCTCACCACCACAGGGGATTAAGGATAGAAAATAAATGCTCAAGCAAATACTCAATTGTGGCAGTTGCAATGTGAGGGCTGGCAGGCTGGCATCTCTTTAGCTTACCAGTAGCTTTTATTTCAGAATGACCCAGAGCTTTCTTAAAAAGTCAGTAAGCAGCTGTAAAATAATGTTTCAAATACATTCAGTCTATTAGTGTACAATGATTATTTATTCATGTACATTGGCTGATAAATAGGTATTATTTAGGAATTTCTTGAAGAATTAGGTTTGATCGTTCATATTTCATTTAAATCAACTCCTTGTAAATATTCAAGCTACATTGTTTGAGCTTATTGTATCAGCTATTGTTTTTCTTTTAAGAGTAGTAAATATTTCCATGCTAAGTATATTTTTTAAATATTGTATAACATAATGGTATGGCTGCAGGGAAATATACAGAGTAATACAGAGGTTAACTTTGAGTGACTTCTATTTTTTTTAATGTTTTGTTTTCAGATTTTCTATCACAACAATGTATTATGTTCAATAATTAAAATTACATCTTGAAGATGAGTAAGCAAAAAAATTGGAACGGAATGTAGCTATAATAAAATTTGTAATATATGGCAAAAAAGTAAGTTCTCTATAAGAAGAACTATGATAGTTAGGCTTGAATTGCTAAAAAAAAAAACACATTTTTTTCTAAATTGATCATGTTAATTTTTCAATTTCAGCAAAATATTAGCAAATGCAACAAATATACAGTAATTTTAAAGAGCATCAGTAATTGACTTCTGAGAGCTGCTGCCAACATTTTGATATATGCTTCCTGTCCTTTTCTCTCTGCTTTGCTTTGTTTTTCTTTTTTTTTTTTCTCTGCGTTATGGGTGCTATAAATCCTTAAATTGTTGCCATTTAAGAATTTTACCCCCCACTATTATCAATAATATTTTAGTAAACACCCTTTTAGCTAATTCTTTGCAGAGAACCTAAATTATTCCTTTGGGTAAATACCCAGCAAGGGAAGGATTAGGTCGCTGGTACGTACATGACAGGCAGACTTGTTATCCACATTACCAGCCTGGTGAACAGACCTGTAAATACACAGAATGGAGTAGGTTTCCCCTGGTGTAGTAGCATGTGCTCTTGTAATCAACCTCAGCACTTCCTAGTTTGACACCAAGGCAAAAGATAGTACCGTGTTTCAATTTTCTTTAATTTTTCATAATATAATGAAATACAACTAGGTTTCATGTTCTTATTGGATATTTAAATTTCTTCTTCAATGATCTGGCTCTCCTCCATGCCCTCATTTAGCCCATTTTGCAGGTTGGTTTTTGTCAGATACTACAGATGTTTGAATATATTGGAGTATCTAAACTATACAGCTATAAATGTCCTATTTAAAGAAGATAACAACACTCATGAAAATGGGACAAATCTGAAGCAGACATTTAGGAACTGTCTAGAAGTTTTTAGACTTGACATGCACCCACTTTTTATGGAAGAAAACATGCCTGTGGATAAATGCACCTATCATAAATTGTATAGATGTCACAAACATACTTATGAAATAGAACCAAATTAAAGAAATAGCCTGTCATTGGCACCTTTTAGTTCCCCTGGGTCCTTGACTTCTACTAGCATAGGTTTGTTGTAGCTGTTTTGTTCCTTATAAATTTGTTATTTTTGTGTGTCTGGCTTCTTCTCTTTGGTTCTGCTTTATAACATCCATTCACATTATGTGGTTGTTGTAGATGTTGATTTTCCTGGCTATATAATATTCTATTGTGTGACTGTACCACATTTAAATATTCACCCTGGGGCTGATGGGCATTTGGTTGTCTCAGATTTTCAGTCATAAAGAGTATTGGTATAAGGGCGGGGGTTTTGGCTCAGCGGCAGAGCGCTCGCCTCTCACGTGCGTGGCCCGGGTTCGATCCTCAGCACCACGTAAACATAAATGCATTGTATACAACTAAAGTAAATAAATAGATATTTTAAAAAAAGGAGTATTGCTATGAATATTCTAGGACGTGTTTTTTTTTTTTTTTTCTTGTCACCCCTTGTCATAGAGCAGAGCTGACAAATGGACAAATTTTTAGGCATCTTTCTTTGTCCTCTGCACCTACATCTCTTGAGCCAAGTCAAGAACAGCACAAACTTGTAATGTATGGTGTTTGTGTTTTCATTTTCCTTGGCATGACTTCTGCTATGAATGAGAGTAATGAAGTTCTCTTAGCTAGGTGCTTGGTTCTGATTTAAATTGTAGATAATGAATGTTGGCCTCAGGCTGGGCTCTCATTTCTAAATGAAGAATTACTTCTTTTATCTTGTTATTTTTTTCTTTATCAGTTCTTCATGAGTCACTGTAGTAAATTGAAGGTCCAAAATTGGCTTAGGAGAAAGGACCTGATTAACTTATTGGTCATACAAGCAATCTTCTTAGGTTTACTAGTTTAATGAAAAACACACACTTGGGTTAAAAATTTGGATTGAGGCCATGTGCGTGCATGAGTTGAGGTTGAGAGATGTACCAAATCTGGATTGTACTGCTGTGTGATCTTCTGGTAGAATTAAATAAAAGGCATTAAAAAAATTTATAGCTGCCTTTTACCAGCTTTATGTCTGATTTTTTTCCCTCTCTCTCTAGATTCTTTGGCTGACATGAGTTTTGAAGTTCTGCCATATTCACTTATCAGCCTGTGGCAAATGCAGTCCTCACCAGAGTTAAGATGAAAGCCTGATAGTTAAAAAAAAAAAAAAAAAATTCATGTGCTACATAAAAATGCCCTACCTTTTAAAAGAATTGCGGAACTGCAAGGGTTACCTTTATTTCTCCCCCACCCCCATATGTGCCTTGGAAAAGCTAAATTCTGAAATTTGCATTCTTTAATTCTGCAAATATGTGTACATCTATTAAAAAGTTATCAATACTTCCCCAAATGCATCTACACTGACAATTTGATGACTAGAGGAAGGCCAAATATTTGCTGGTTCTTTTCCAATTTTATGGGTATCTCTGCAAACTATGAATCACTTTGTACTTTGCTCATATACATGGGCTAAATATTAATCTCTGCAGTAACTCACATGAGAATTGAGCAGATGAAAAATTGATGCTGAGAGAGAAGAAGCCTGTAGTACAGAAGTTGGTGTCCATCTTTTTCTTTTTGCCTTTATCTGTTTATTTTCATGCGCCTTGCTTTGATGTCCCTTAACATTTTAGGCGCCATTACAGCACACTAGTTTTAAGTCAATGAATAACAATTTAATGTTCTCAAGTAATAATCTGGCAATGGTTAAAAAGGGCATAAAAGAATCAAGAGACCAAGCCTGGATAACTGAGGCTCCTAAGAGACTCCATCTGTTGTGGCCCCTTCGTGTTTGGAGCTATATTCTTCATTTTTGGAATCTTGTTTCTTTGAGCCCCATTGACAGGGTCCAGGGGGCCTGATCCTGATCAGAAGGGTGCTTTCTGCTGCTGTTGTTATTACCCCTGGGAAATGGTGACAGCAGACCACTTACCTCATTGCTATCAGAGAGTGCCTGAAAGTCCCACTCCACCCATTGGATTCTCCTTCACCCCTAGAATAATCCTCTAGTGTCTGCACTATGCTTTGTGTAAGAGATGCAGCCGCTGCCCAGGGATCTCAGATTCCACTGGTGGAGACCTTCAAGTCAACAGCTGAGAGATTCCCTGACAGGCCTTGGGTGGCAAGTTGGGCAGGCTCAGAGGGTGGGCGGGAGAAGCTGAACATGGTTTTTCCCAGCCAGAGCCCTGATTCAGGTGAAGCCATTTGGAATTGGTCTTGTGGACACCTGGGCTTCGTAGGACATTTGTGCACAGAGAAACAAGTGGCCTGTGCTTCTAGAAGACTTTTAAGTGGGTGAGTGTGAAGAATACCATTGCTTCTGTTGTTAGGACTCCACCAAGAATTTGCTTTTGCACTCTTTAAATTAAGATCAAAATATGTGATTTTTGGATTCTCAAAGCATCTATGTCACCGTGTTCTGGATTTTCTTCTATAGTTTGAACTTTCTTGGGGCAACTAGGTTTGATATTTTTGATTGAATTTTTCAAGATGTTGATACGCTCAGTTTAAAAAGTAATTAAATAAAAATACTTTGAGAACCCATGAAAATCCTGATGCATTTGCCCATTTGTTTAACTGTTTTCTTTTTAATATTTTTTTATTGGTTCTTTTTAGTTATACATGACAGTAGAATCCATTTTGACATAATTATACAAGCATGGAATAGATCCTGTTCTGATTCAGACCCCAGTACCTTTCCTCCCCTTTCCCCCTCCCTACCCCCTACTCCCTTTGCTCTATTGAATATTGGTCTTTCTGTCATTTACCCACAGTTATTTATTTATTTTTTAAGATTAAGATCTTGTACATGGACACAATGCTGAGATTCACTATGGTGTGTTCATATATAGACATAAGAGAGCTGTGTCAGAGTCTGTCTTTCCTCTTCCCATCCCTCCTTTCCCTTCATTCTCCATTGTCTACTCCACTGACTTCTGTTCCCCTCTGCCCCCATCACTTATTGTGGGTTAGTTTCCACCTACCAAGAAAATGCTCGACCTTCGGTTTTTTGGGATTGGCTTATTTCACTTAGCATGATAGTCTCCAGGTCCATCCATTTACCTGCAAATGTCATAAAGTCATTGTTCTTTATGGCCAAGTAATATTCCATTGTGTATATATACCACATTTTCTTTATCCATTCATCTGTTGAAGGGCACTTAGGTTGGCTCCATAGCTTACCTATGGTGAATTGTGCTGCTATAAACTATAATGTGACTTCATCGCTGTAGTATGCTGATTTAAAATCCTTTGGATATATATCAAGGAGTGGGATAACTGGGTTGAATGGTGGTTCCATTCTGGTTTTTTTTTTTTTTTTTTGAGGAATCTCCATACTGTTTTCCAGAGTAGTTGCACCAATTTGCAGTCCCACCAGCAATGTATGAGTGTACCCTTTTCCCCCACATCCTTGCCAACATTTATTGCTGCTTTTATTCTTGATAATTGCCCCTCTGACTGAAGTGAGATGGAATCTCAGTGTAGTTTTAATTTGCATTTCTCTAATTGTTAGAGATGTTGAACAACTTTTCACTTATTTGTTGACTATTTGTACTTCTTTCGAGAAAGGTCTGTTTAGCCTTCAAATAGAAATATAGTCAGACAGTTTACAGTGGCTAAGAGAGTATTTTACTAAAATCTTTGGAGTTTTCTTTAGTTTCTATTGGCAAGATAATTTAAAACCAAGAATTTTCAACAGAGTTGCAATACTTGCCAAGGAGCCCAAAGTTTTGAATAGGATTTGAAAGTCTCATTCCTTCATCATCATTTCATTATTATGTTCTCTTGCAACCATAAGAGAGCTCTTAGAAAGATTTCATTACATAAAAGCAAAACCTCTTTTTATTTTTCATTTTATTCTTTATTTTGTGGGTACTCGGGATTGAACCCAGGGTTGCATAACTGCTAAGCCACATCCCCAACCCTTTCTAATTTTTTATTTAGAGACAGGGTTCTGCTAGTTGTTCAGGGCTGTGCTAAGTTACTGAGGCTGGCTTTGAACTTGCAATCCTCCTTCCTCAGTCTCCCAAGCTGCTGGGGTTACAGAAGAGTGCACCACTGCACGCTGCGAAACTTCTTTTTAGGTTGTTTAAATGCATTAAAATGCAGAAGTATACAGCTACATAAGTTACAACAGTAGTCTTAAAAACATCTATACAGGCAAGAGTATGTACAGAATTTTTTTAGTTGTTAATTTTGTGCTTATTCAAATCCAATTAGAACTTATATTTTTGCACACACTTTGATATTTTTTCCCCCAACAATTTCAGGTCTACCCAGGTAGAACCATGATAAAAGGAAAAAATGCAAACAGCAAAAACCAGAAATGAATATTGAAGCCATTCAAATGTAGGTGATAGACACAGATAGATAAACAAAGATGACTTGAAGAGAGGTGGAGGAAGACATCAGCACACAGAGGAGGCCGTTTGATTGGTCCAAGAACAGTCCTTGGAAACACCATGGGAAACTTCATGGCTGCAGTGCAAACCAAGAAGTTCAAGAAGAGCCGGGCGCGGTGGCGCAGGCCTGTAATCCCAGCACTTTGGGAGGCTGAGGCAGGAGGATCTCGAGTTCAAAGCCAGCCTCAGCAATGGCAAGGCACTTAGTAACTCAGTGAGACCCTGTCTCTAATAAAATACAAAAAAGGGCTGGGGATGTGGCCTAGTGGTCGAGTGTCCCTGAGTTCAATCCCTGGTACCAAAAAAAAAAAAAAAAAAAAAAAAAAAAAAAAAAAAAAAAAAAAAAGAAGGTCAAGAAGGAGAGGCATGGGGGTCATGGCATCTGTGTTTGCACAGGGATTCTGATGCCTAAAAATGGGAGATGGTGTGTTGGACAGAGGCGGTGATAGGTCCAACAATGGGTGAGAGTGAAAACACAGGGACAAGTGCAATTGGAGACAATCAGAGAGTGTGGAGGTGAGTTGATGAAAAGGACAGTGCTTTTTGACGGTGTGATGGGAGGGGTGCCAGAGAAGAGCCCTCTTTCATGTGGGCAATGAGAGAAAGGCAGGTATACAAAAATAAATGGTTGTCATGATTTTTATCCCTAGTAACTTCTGAAGCCCCTGACAGGACAGTGGCTTGAATATTGTAGAAAAAGGTCAGCATGGCACAGAACCTGTGGGTGGAAGACCCATAATTCGTGAATATGATTGTAACTTGACAAGAACGCACAGGTGTATGGTGTAGATTTCCTCGTCCTTCTGGAACACTCTTCCCAGGACTCCAGAGCCAGTAATGCTTAGGAGGGAGAGCAAAAAGCAGCTTCCTTGAGGCAGGAGAATCTTGCGAGGCTGAGCTGTTGCAGAGCCAAGTGGAGGCGGCTTCTCTTTGACCCAGTAGAGATTGAAGTTTGAACATTCCCTGATGTCCTGCTGGATGAACTGTGAGATGCGTTCATTTTATAGGGAGGGGCTGTTGCATTTGCTAGGTGGGCCATACTAGGATCCCCCCCCCCTTTTTTTGGCAGCAGGGAGGCCTGCAAATCACAGAGTAGATTAACGGGACCCAATAGAATTAATAAAATTGTCAGGCACAATAAAATAGTGTGGATTATGTGTTTTGGTTGCTGTCTTTGCCAACTCTTCTTGAAGACTTTAGTAGAACTGGACCAGACAGGGAGATTAGGATGGAAGGATTCTTATTTGAATGACTTGGCAGCAGAATGATGTGAAATCTATCTATTATTATTCCTCTAAATTTAAAGCTTTTCTGCCAAGAAATGTAAATTTCCACTTGTGTCAACAAGATGTGAACTAAAGAATAAAGAAAAGTGAAAAAAACACACAGATGTTCTCAACTTTAACCAAAGATGCAATATTTTTGAGTATTAGAGTAATTATTAATACTATTGCTATTGGGTTGAAAGTATCCCTGGGGTAGGGTGTTAGGTTGAGATTGGCCAGCCTCATTCACAATTTGAATTTGAGACTTTCTCAGATCAGAGCTTGTCCAAACCTCCTTTGAGAATGTCCTTCTAATCTCTACCACAACAGTTAACATCTGAGGAGAAAGAGTCCTTTCCTCTCTCATGCCTTTCCCTGACATTGACTCCACTGTCTACCCTGTGCTGACCCTTAACCTGGTACCCTGAGGCTCCCAGGATAGCAGCCATGCTGGTTTTTGTTTTGTTTTGTTTTGTTTGGGGTGGGGGTCGGGGGGGGGGGGGAACCATACCGGGAATTGAACTCAGGGGCACTTGACTGCTGAGCCACATCCCCAGCCCTATTTTGTGTTGTATTTAGAGACAGGGTGTTTTAGTGAGCCTTTTTGCTTACTGTGACTAAAGGATATGACCAGAACAACTATAGAGGAGGAAACTTTTATTTAAGGGCTTACAGTTTCAGAGTTCTTAGTCCATAGGAGACCGGCTCTGTTTCTCTGGGCTTGAGATGAGGTTTAACATCATGGCCGGAGAGGGTAGCAGAGGAAAGCTGCTCATATCACAGTGATCAAGAAGCAGAGAGGTTCCACTGGCCTGATACAAATACATACCTAAAGTCATGCTCCAGTTCCCACCTCTTCCAGCCACACCCACTCAATTACCACTTCAGTTACCACTCAATCCCTATCAGGGGATTAATTCACTAATTGGGTTACGACTCTTACAACCCAATCATTTCTCCTCTGAACCTTCTTGTATTGTCTCACATGTGAGCTTTTGGGGGATATCTCATCCAAACCATATCACAGGGTCTCACTGAGATGCTTAGCATCTCACTTTTGCTGAGGATGGCTTTGAACTTGCTCTCCTCCTGCCTCAGCCTCCCGAGCTGCTGGGATGTGCCACTGAGCCTGACCAAGCCTTTCTGTTTTTATTCTTCTTAGAAGGTCAGGTTTTGTGCTAGCACTCGCTGAGTCCTTGATATGGGTGTGTCTGTGTGGACTGAGTGAGGAGAAGGACTCATCTGGGCCAGTTTATATGTTAACTCGGCCTGCACTGCTTTGAACCCCAGGGACCCAATTTTTCACACAAGATACATTTTTTTTAGTCAGCTTTTCTGCCGCTGTGACTAAAGGATCTGACCAGCACAACTGTAGTGGAGGAAAAGTTTATTTGAGGGCTCACAGTTTCAGAGGTCTTAGTCCAGAGAAGGTCAGCTCCATTCCTCCAGGCTAGAGGTGAGGCAGAACATCATGGTGGAAGAGTGTGGCAGAGGGAGGCAGCTCATATCACGGTGACCATGAAGCAGAGAGAGAGACTCCAGCTCCAGATACAAAATATATACCCCATAGTCACACCCCCAATTAACCACTTCCTCCAGCCACACCCTGAACCTGCCTGTAGTTACCACTCCGTTAATCCCATCAGGGATTAATTCACTGATTGGGTTAAGACTCTCACAATCCATCCAATCATTTTTCCTTTGAACCTGCTTGCTTGTCTCATATGTGAGCTTTTGGGGGATACCTCATATCTAAACCATAACAATACAGAATACTTTCTTGGTAGCATTTGCTTCTGAATCTGGTCAGGAGATTCCCAATTAATTGGGAACAGGAAATCTCAAAATTTTGCTCTTGGACGCACCTCCTCCTTCCCTATGAACAAAAGGAACTGCCAGTCTAGGGCATATGATTGTCAGGTGTAGAATCATAAAGAACAGATTCGATCCCTGACTTACACATTTTGTGACATTGGGGGAGTCAATTTCTCTATGTCTGCTTCCTTCATCTGTAAAGTGGGACCATGTTGTTATTCATCTCACAGACTTTAAAGTTTGGAAGCATTAATACAAAGTACTTTGAAAATGGTAGTTGCTTTATTCTTTTGTATATTATTTCCCAAGTGTATTTCATAATTTTACTAATGATGTTCTTATCATATCCTAAGATAGGTACATCAGGGGACAGCATACTTTTTCTGCAAAAGACTGGTGCTATAGTTTGGATATTAAATGTTCCCCCAGAACTGGTATGTTAAGGGCTTTGTCCCCAGGATTGCATTATTAGGATGTGGTGGGCCTAGCAAGAGATTTTTATGTCATTGGAGATGCATCCCCAAATGGGATTATGGGACTCTGGCCTCTACCCCACCCTCCATATGTTCCCCCCTCCTCATTTCCTGGCCATGAAGTAAGCAGTTTTGCTCCACTACACAATCCTACCATGATATGCCACATGGACTGCAACCTCTAAAACTATGAATCAGAATAAACTGTTTCTCTTTATAAATTGATATCTCAGGTGTTTTGTTATAGTGACAGAAAGCTGACTACCACAGCCAGCTAGTAAATATTTTTTTAATTTGTATAGGCCATTTGGTCTCTGTCACTAATAACTTTACTGTTGTAGCTCAAAGGCAGCTGTGTTGGCAATATGAAAATTAGTAAGCCTGGTTGTGCTCCAATAAAACTTTATTTATGAACACTGAAATTTGAATTTCATATAATTTTATGGTCATGAAATATTTTTTGGTTATTTTCCGGTCATTAAAAATGGTAAAATCCATATTTAGCTCACAAGCTATATGAAAACAGGTCCTGGGTACAAGTTGCCAATAAACATCCTAAGATAATTTGCTTGATCATTCATTTTTAGTAAATGTCACTTAGGAGAAACATAAAATGGATTTCTTGGGAAAGTTTAAATTTCTGTAGCTATTGTAGAAAACCAAGCAGAGAAGATTGATATTAACAGAAATTTGAAGACCTAAGCATTCTTTTGTGGTAAATGTTGAATTTGACTCAAGATAGGTCAGAGGAGTGCGTGTTAAGTATTAATACCAGAGTATTAAATTGAATCTTTTCTCTGGCTATGAAACAGGGACCACCCTCTCCCTAGTGTTTGGTGAAAATGTTCACTGACTTGTTTCTTTAGAAGAACATGTGAGAGAAGTAGTGAGGAGTAGAGTGGTGGTGACCCATTTTGTATGAGGTGAAGCAGCAACTTAAGACAAATTCTGTGACTTGTCTAAGGGTAAACCCTTTTTAGTAGGAGCATCAGCTTGGAAATTCAGTCTCCAGCCCTGGCCCAGAGCACTACTTTTTATCACCTTGCTTTGCATTATTATTGTACAGATAATGGGGATTAGTGACAGTACCCAGCATTTATAAATGCCACAGTTCATAGTTACATCTGCTATTATATATTTAACCCTCGGAAAATCCTGTGAAGTAAGAGGGGCAAGTTTTATCCTCTGCCTCTTATAGGGGAGGCAAATGACAATCTGATATATTTTAAGGTATCCCGGGTCAGAGCCGATTAAGGGCTAGAGGCAAGTCTAGGAGCTAGGTTTTCTAACTTTTATTACCCCATGCTGCCTTATTATACCACAAGGCAGTTGATGTCATTAATACCCAAACATTGAAAAATAAATTGAAAAAGAAATAACATCCTGCCGAGTTTCCAGCACTTGGCAGTAAGTTTTAAGTGGAGGTTTGTGTTATGAGAATTTTTGCTTTCAAAATGTTGCATGTGCCTCCTGTAAAAGGTTGAATGAAATGATTTTATTTTTGGTTAGTGGCCCATGTAAGTTTATTATTTATTTATTCCCCCCCCCCTTTTTTTTTTTTTTTGCCCTGGCTCCTTTGGCTAAATGAAGCACTGCTTTATTTTTATTGCATATGCCATCATTAAAAGAAATTGAAAAGAGGCTTGTTAGTTTTAATATTGCGTGGATGGAAATATATCTGGCACTTTTAGGAACAGTTATAGTTCCTAACAGTGCATTTTAAGAAGTAGTCTGGTTTTGTTCTTGATTTGAAAAAAAAAAAAAAAAATAAGGTAAACTTTGTTAAATTTGCTATAATTTGATAATCATCTTTAGTCGGGGAGGGTGAATGTCTCCATGTAGTGTGACTCTCACTTTATTGACTCATTGCACATTCCTTTCCAGCCTGTGGGAGGGGATTATACTCTTGGGCAGCATGAAGGGCCTTTCATTTGTTGGTAAATAATCCAGGCAAAGCTGCTTCCAAGTGCAAGTCTTTCCCCTTTCTCTATAAACCATATGCTTCTTTAACTATTGGACATATGCCCCTTTTCAGTAAACTATGCGAGGCTTTAACTGCAAGAGCTATTGTTAAACACAGACCCAATACTCAGACTGCTTCTTACATCTAAGCCTGCAACACAATCTCCCAGAAGACAGGGTTAAATATTCCTTTGAGGAAAAGCTGTTCAGAACCTGGAAACACTGTGGCAAGATAGCAAGTTGTGGTGAGGAAGGATATGGAGGAGGGATGGGGAGAAACACAGGTATAAGGGAAAATCATTCAACTTAAGCATGAGAAGTGTCATTTCCTCTGCAAGATGCTAAACCTGCCCAAATCTGGCAACAACAGCAACAGAAGTAGAGGAAGAAATTCGGAGAAGTTTCTGAACTGCATTTTGTGACTTTAGCGTGAACTTCACAATTAAGTTAATGTGGAAAAAGCCTAAATTAAGTCTTTCCTGACTGCCTGTATAAGAAGAGGTAGACTTGTTTTAGCAATGACAATAATCTTCACATGTACTTTCAGAGAAATGGCAAGAAAATAAGTGTGGTTTTTTCAGATACTTCCCAGCGACTGCAGGAGTTAATTTTAATTTGTAATCTCTGAGAAAGTCATACTCAGCTGGTCACTTACCTGAAGGAGGATGTCAGTGTGTTTTCTGTTGCTATAACAGGATTTCTGAGACTGGGTAATTTATGAACAATAGAGGTTTATTTGGCTCACACTTCTGGAGGCTGGGAAGTCCAAGAACATGGCACCTGCACCTGCTCAGCCTCTGGTAAGAGCCTTCTTGCTGCATCATAGTACAGGAAAGGGCATTGCACAGTGAGACTGGGTGAGCTAGCCAGAGAGAGTTCACTTTTAAAGCTTCTCCTGCAATAACCCATTCATCCATTAATTCCTGGGTTAATCCATTCATCTCTGGCAGAGTCTTCATGACCCAATCACTTCCCAGAGATACTACCTCTGAACATGGCTGCATTGGGAACCCAGTTTCCAACTTATGAACTTTGGGGGATATAGTCAAACCATAGCAAATGAGCTTAAGCACATTGTTTAACCCTGGTTAAGCCTCAGGAGTTTGACCTGAATAGCTATGCGATAGTATTCCATGCCTGACAGACCTGTGAGGACTGGGTATGATTAATGCATATGAAACACTTAGTGCTTGTCTGGCATGTAGTAAGTGCTCAGTAAATCAGAGTGGCTTCCGGAGTAGTAGTTAGTATTGCTAACACATATTACTCTTTTATGCTTTTCAAGAGTGACCCGGTGAAAGCAAGTTAACAAGTTGCTAGGAGAGATATTAGAACATCTTTGATATTTATTTGGAAGGCATTTGGTGTCTTATAATCATAAATATACTATTTGTTGAAATCTCCATAAAGCTTTATGCCAATGACAGGTATCATTAATAGATACATAAGTAGTCTTTGTATCTTAACTGTATCTTATAAGTTTAAGAGGTGGAATAAATAGTTTAAAGCAAGCCTTCAATAGATAAACTTATGGGAGAAGTTTTCAATTTTCATGTACTTAATTTGGACTTCTTTAAGAATTATAGCAAAGGTCAAACTTAAAATAGAATTTAAAATGCAAGTCAAACAGATTAGCCTTTTCCATACTTCAAAATGATTGAGAATTATAGAAACATAAAGAATGAAATAATCCGTAGAAATATTTTTATGTTCTTTTGGTACATTTCCTCTTTTTTTTTTTTTTAAAATTTGGAAATTTAGACTAGAAACAACTATATGTTTCTTTTCCTCCTAACTTCCCTTTCTCTTGAAATTTGAAACATTAAAAAAATTAGAGACACAGTAGCCTAGAGGGTAAAGAGTGTTCTCTGGATTCTAATCCAAGGTCTGTCACTTTCTGGCTGTGGTTTCCTAGACAATAATGCCTCAGCTTGTGTATCTATAGAATTAGGGTCATAATCATAGCGACAGTAGTGGGTAGTCTTGTGAGGTGCACACGATAGTACCTGACACTAAGTAAAGATTCTTATCTTCCTATGTTTATTAAGATTCACAAAAACACTATAACATTCCATCATATCATAAGGGACATTTATTTTAACTTATTTTAAAATAATACTATGATGAAAATCTTTGAACATAAACCATCGTCTTTCCTATTTTTTCTTTAAGGTGTTCCTAGAAATGCAATCCCTTGACACATCTGGCCAGTTTGGGAAATATTTATTCTTTTTTTTTTTTTTTTGTTTTGGTATTGGGATTGAACCCATGGGCACTTAACCACTGAGCCAAGTCCCCAGCCTTTTTAAAATTTTTTATTTTGAGACAGAGTCTTACCAAGTTGCTTAGGGCCTTGCTAAGTTGCTGAGGCTGGCTTTGAACTTGAAATTCTCCTGCCTCAGCTTCTTGAGCCACTGGAATTATAGATGTGTGCATGTCTGGCTGAAATATTTATGGTTTTGATAGTGTGTGAAAGTTACCATTCTCTATGTTCTCCTTAATACTCAATAGTATTGCTTTTGTTATTATAATGTTGCTAATTGTTTTCTGGGTGCAAGCTTTTTATCTAAAGTGTGTATGTTCTTGAGGGGCGGGCTGACAAATTGCAGCTAGCTGCTTGTGGGGCTCGCCAGCTATTATTTATTATTATTGTTATTATTATTAAAAGAACTGTTGTTACGCATATTAAAGATACATAGCACAATGTTATGAGATTCATGTAGATAGTAAAAAGTTTATTGCAGTGAAATGAATGAATTTATCCATCATCTCACAATTAATTTTTGTTTTTGTGGCCAGAGCAACTGGAATGTACTCATTTAGTGTGAATACCAGGCATGGTACAATTTTTTTCCCTGGGGGTCCTCATGTTGTACATTAGATTTCTACACTTATTCATCCTGTATATCTGCCACTTTGTATCTTCTACCCTTTGTGTACAATCAGTGAGCTAAGAATGGTTTTTATATGTTTAAGTGTGACATGTGAAAATTACATTACATTCAGATTTCAGTGTCCATCAAATTTTACTGGAACACAGCCATGCACATTGGTCTCCATATTGTTTAAGGCTGCTTTCACCCAACACCAGCAGAGTGAGTGAGGTTTATGTGGTTTGCAGCCCCATGCTTTAGGGCATTGACCAAAATTCAAGACAAATTTATTTTGTATTTCTTGGCACTGAGAAGGGAGGTCCGATAGCCAAATGTTTAAGTGTTGGCTTTCGAGTGTGACTGACTAGGGTTCCAGTTTTCACCCATGAACCAGCTTGTGTCTGGGTAAGTCACTTCCCTTCCTGGTGCTTCGTTTTCTCTTCTGGTTAATGAGGATAAAGACAGTGCCTTCGTATGAAGGTATACTGAAGACTGTGAGAACGAGACAGGTGAGGTGCTTCCTACCTCCGGGTAAGTAGCTGTCATTAACTGGTGCATGGTTAATAGATTTCACTTGGCAGGCTTGAGAAAGACTGGTAGGAAGTGTGAATGGACTGGCATTATTTGTATTTTAGGAAGATAGAGGAATTTGATCTTCTGTTTGTGTTATTAATTGCTCTCATTGTTACTCATTTAAAGTACAAATGCATTTCCCTTGGCTTCCGGACATTATGTTCTCCTGGATGTGCTTGGGAGGCTGGATCAAGGCTAAGAAGAGAGCCTGCCTTGTGTCTGGCTGCCCAGTCTTCCTGCAGGGATGGTGGGGTTGGTGCTGCCTCTGTCAGTGTCTGCTCTGCTCAGCTCCTCTGGCCCCTGGCCCAAGGAGAGAACAGCTGCTGAGGTGGCAGAGCACCCTGTCTTGGCCGTGACCATGAAGATGTGCTTTGGGAGGTCTTAGGTTTTGTGGCCCTCAGCTCTTCTCTCGTAGATAGTAGCTTAGCAATTACCTGGGTTTTCTAAAGTTTCAGACTTCTCATGGCTAACTAACTAGACCGACTGCTTAAAATTGGGAAGAATCAAAATGTGGTATTTTGATTCTTCAAAAGACATGATCTTCAAAAGACAAAAACATGCAACATAAACACACCAGATGAACCCACTTAACTTTGTGTTCATTTCTGCCATTAAGAAAATGGTAGCAATGTTTAGCAATGGGACTTTGCTGTCAAGAGGGAAAGATGGGGACCTGGGAACCATCATTTCAAGGTGCTATAGGAAGGAACTGCTAGGTGCAGAGATTCATTCTCTCTGCCTTAAAGGAAAACCAGGCTCTGAGTCCTGTACCACCAGGGCTGAGCTTGATCTCTGGAGTGATAGGATTGTTCCATCAGAGGATGCAGCCAGGAGGCTGCAACCTGGACACCCTGGCCTGTGTACAGGACTGTCATTGTTTCTGTCCAACTGTTGGCTGTGGATCTCATTATGGAATCTTAATAGCTCAGGCCTGTATGTGCAAAGTCGAAAGGGGGCGGGGCAGGCAGAGGCATTGCGGGGGGAGACTCTGCAAATCTTTGCTTATAAAAGACTGAAACTTAGTTCTCAAAGAAATCTCTAATACCTAAATGTTTGGGAGATTCTTACTTGTAAATAGGCATAAATATGCAATTAGGCAGAAGGAAAAATTTTGACCCTCCTGGGAATTTATTTTACAGCTTTTGATGTCATTCATTAACCCACAATGTGTAAGCAGAGACTAGCAACTAATAGCAGGCTAATGGAATAAGCTTTGTGTCGTTTGAGAATTCTTAATTCCAGTAAGAGTCTTAGAATTCTTAACTCAAGGAAGGGTCTTTGGAAGCTCATAGAAAATAAGAAAGAATGCCTTTTACCCCTTATAAAGAGAGCCCGTGGGCCCCTCCAGGGTACAGTGTTGTTTGTATTTTCCTTTCTCTGGTGTATGTGGGGTTTGGCTAGTTTTATCTGCGGGGAACTTGGAACATTGGTTAGTACCATTGGATTTGGACTTGGACTTAAATATGTGCTCAGGGCAATGTTTAGCCATGTCAGAGATCTTGTCATCAACCTTCAGGAACATCCTCCCAAGGGCAAGGTTGGGTTGTAAATCTCTTATTTGGGAGGGTTTGGGGGTATAAGGAAAATGAATGGAAACCCTAGAGGCCACAGGGCATACTTGATGAGGCTCCAGGGAAGCCTGTGTTATCTGCTTATCATTGTCATTATGTTTTCCAAGAGGTAGGAAGGAGACTGCTTGGTCTGCATGCCATCAAAGCTGTGCTGCAGTGAAGGTAGCAGCCACTTGAGGTTTTGCATTGTAGTTTATCTAAAACCTTATCTTGCTGTCTGCCTGTTCCTTTCTATCCCAGGGACCACTTTTGAAGTTATAGGAGCTCTGTAAGCTAAGTGGTGAGGTGAAAGTTTACCCTTGGATTGAGCACCAACCAGGAGCAAGTAGTTTTAGCCAAGGGCCAGTACGTTGTTGGTCAACTTGGACTAGGTTTTATTCTTTGGAGAAAAAAAAAAAAAAAAAAAAAAGCTTTAGAAATGTTGAAATAATGAAGATGCTCATATGTCTCTGATGGAGGGCAGATTTTACTTTCTCTCTTCTGACCCTGGGACCTCCTGGTTGATGAAAGTAGGGAGAGGGAGCTACCCCATCATCTTGGAGGGAGGGTTGTCACTTGAATTTGTCCAAAGCTTCAAATCCTGCTGCAGCCCTCTCAAGTTGCAGGCCTGGCAGTGTGGTTTTAAAGGTTGCAAACAAAGCCCAGCACTCCCTCTTGATCCATCTGGGCCCCTCCTTCTGTCATCCGTCATTGTCAATGGGAGATGTATGTGTAGCCTCACAAGGGCAATGTCTAACCCCAAGGGTATTGGCGATGTTCTTAGAGAAGGCATTGTTTGTTCAGGCTCTTTGGAAGCCAAGCTCTAGGCATTCCAGGGAACAGCCCCTGGTTCAGGCGCAACTGCAATCTAGGTGGAAAGGAGGGGGGTTAATCTGCTGTTATAAACTACAGGAACTTTTTTCCCCCTGCCTAACATAATTCTGCCCTGCTCATGAATACACTTAGGCTCTTCTCTTTTTCATTTCTGATCTCTCTTTGGTCAAAGTCATAGGGAGGTTTCTGAAACTGGGAAGGGAGGACTTGGATTCCATTGGTTTTTATTCAGAGAGCATCAAAATGTAAATAACCAAAGGAATAAAAGCTGATAAGATGCAACAAATGCACAGGAGGAAAGAAATGAAATAATGCCCTTTCCAAACCCAGCAAGGCAGTTGCCTGGGAGTAAAAGCAGAACATGATGCTCTGTGTCTTGAGCAGGACAGAAGGGCGGGGCCCAAGCTCCTGAAGCACACTAAAAAGTCCAGGAATACACAAAAGCCCCTGGCTGAGCCTCAAGTGTCCTGGAATGGATGACAGCGCTGAGTGAGGCCTGCTGGTGTCTTGTGCCTGGCAGGGAGAGAACGGTGCTCCTGTCCATGTGATCTGCTGGCTCAAAGTCTCACCAGAGATTTGTTGTAAGGGTCCCCCTTGGTGTTTCCCAGGAGTGGGTTTATGTTTTCCAAAAACCTACACAGGAACACATGCCTCGTCGACGTGGCTGTGTGGATTCAGCAAGGAGGGGCTGGAATTCTCTGTGCATCACTTCCCTGGGATGTCAGTTTGGGAACTGAGCCTAATGCCCTGTCCTACCATCATCACTGGGTGTCTGGGAGGATCAAATGAGATGATGAAAGTGATATTGGAAAGGGATTATTTGTTGTCTTCAAGAAGGGAGAGATGTTTGCTGACCAGAGGTCAGAACTAGTCACCTGCATGTTTATTGAGCCTCAGCCCTGTGTTTTAATTTACTTGAAGATAACCTTATCTTTCCATATCAAAACTATGAGCTTTCACAAACTCAGACCTTAAACCCGGGAATATGGTTTTCTTGTAAAAATCCCATTCAGCTAGAAATCTGAGTATCCAGTCTTTTTCTTCCTCCCCCCTTAACATTTCCTTGCCTCCTCCCCACCCCCCACCCGCCCTTCTTTTTGGTTCACTGCAACCTGAGTGCCACTTTTTCTGGGAAAGCCTGATATTCTGACTTCAGTTTTGTAATTTAATGATGGAGAGTTTCCTTAGTAAACCAAATTTAGAGTCCTAGAATGCTTATCTTATATCCAGACCTTGAACATAAAAGGCATTTTATACCCGCAATTGTTCATTTAATGAGCAATTGCAGAGTGCAGGCCGGTTAAGGGATTGAGCTATATGCACTATTATTGCAAGAAGTATTCCGAAATACCAGAAATAGGACGTAAGCTCTGATCAGGGAGACTGCGAGCACAATTACCTTCTTTTCAAATCCTTCTGTGACACTGCGGGAGGAAAAAGGACTTTGAAACTTGAAAGGAAAGAGCTTGCTTTCAACCTCAAAAGCTAGGAGGAAAGGGCTCTGAAATTTGCTCAGAATTCCCAATTCACCATTAGCCTGTTTCTTCCTTTAGCCTCAAGGCATTCTCCGCTTTTTGAAAAGATGTTAAGAAATTCAGTCACAATAGAGAGCCTAGTTTTGAACATGTTTCACTCGGTCCATTGAGGTCTGGGCTCCAGCCTTTGTGTGGGGTGAATTGAGCTGAGCGGCTAGCTGGTTGGAGAGAGGTGAATGAAGAGTCGCTGTGCAAGTCGCAAATTCTGGCAAAGAAAAAAGCTCACCCCTTCCTTTATTTTACAATATGCATTCCTGTACAATCCTGCTAGTGGCAATATGTGGAGCCGAGCCTGTCCCTAAGTCAATACGGAGTACTTGGTTTATAGCAACTCTTGTTAAGTTTGTCTTGTAATTGAAGCTGCTGTTGACCTTGCTTGGGGACCATTTGTAAAACCGTTTATTTAGCATAAACTGAAATAATAAACCCTCCTTCTCTGGGGCCGATTGTGATAGGGTGACATTAGTTTGATTTAATGATTAGCCGCCTGACCCTTCTGTTGGAGAGAGCGGCTTGAATAGGGAGAGTTCACTCCGAAGCACTCGGAAAGAATACTAATGAGCTTGTTAAATTTAGCATGGCTCCAACCACTTTTAATTCCTCTAATGGGAGCCGCACTGCCTGGGAGAGGGAGAGGGAGAGCCAGAGAGAGGCCGAGAGACAGAGAATGTTCCTAGAGGGTCGGCACAGCTAGAGAGAGCTCACCAAGAGAAGTTTGCAGAAAGTAGCTAGCCAGAGCTTGGGGCCTGAGTTGTAAGTATTGTCTGTTCTCTTACCCTTGGTGGCTTCTAGGTCTTGGGGCAAGACAGAAGAAATGGTATTCAAATGGGGTTATGGGGGGGGGGAGAGTTGAAAATCGATGTTTAGGGAAATAGGGCAAGCACATGCATTGTGAGCTCCTCATCAGCCAGTTTCATTGGGTGACAGGAGGGTGTCCTTACTTAGTGATGCCTGACAGAGTTTTGGTTTTGCACTGAAAGAATTGTCTGAAACTTTTCTCTCAGAAAAAGGAACCCCCTCAGTTACAACAAGAAACTCTACAGGAGTTGGTGGTGTAGGAGTGTGTATTGGAGTCCTGCTTCATGCAACAGGGTGACTTTCTCCAGACCTTTTTATTATCAATATCCTAAGCACTGTATGCAGTGAACCAGCTTTGGATATTTCCAAGTTTCTGGCACCAAGAGTGTGGCACCCCCAAGTAGGTTGCTTTTGGATGAGTTTGGCAAATCTCAGACAGTTTCTAAGACGTGATGCTTTGGGCAGCTCTTGATTTGGGGGCAGGAATTCATTCACTTCATCTTGAGGGCGGATATACAGAAAGAAGGAGGTACAAAGTGGGATTATGATGACAGTATTTAAAGTGATTTTTTTTTTCCTGAAAGTTTTGAGTGAATTACATGTTTCAGTTTGACCCCCGAGCTTGCAGCTGTTAAATATAGAGAAGCTCAAACAGTTGCCTTGTGTTTGGCTGTTAAAGTCCATTGGCAGATGCTCTTGGAGCAGTGGGCTGTTTGCTTACATTTTTGTAGCAGACTTCTGCTTGTTGCCATGGTGGACAGTATGTTTCTGTCAATAATTTGGCCTGGCATAGTCTGTCTGCACTGACTCTCAAACTTATGAACAAGATTAGATAGCTCTCGTCTTTTGGCTTGCTGAAGTGGTTGCTGAATTTATAAGAGCAGGCAGAAATATTGCTCGGAAAGTTTCTCTTTCACTGTATACCGAGTGCTTTCAAGCCTTGTAGCTGTTTGTATTCGGGAGTGTGTGTACTGTCAGGTTTTCATCTGAATGTGCATCAAAAGCAGCTCAGTGCAGGAGGTAAACTTCATGAAATATTTGTCTGCTGGAATTTTTTTTTTTTTTTTTGCGGGGGAGCGGGTGTTGGGTTAAAATGTTATAGCACCAACTACTGTAAAAGTTAAGTCTCCTGAGGAAAGTTTCTATATTACAAATATTATTGCCCGCATTTAAAGGAATTACTTAATTTTTTTTGTATTAAATATTTGAACTTCGGTTGCTCCTTGTTTTATTTTAATATTCATACATGTTGGGACAACTCATTAAGAGAAATCATTTGGCTAACAGGCACCCCCCCTTCTCTACTCACCTCCCCCCCCTTTCTTCTCCCCTACTTCCTTTTCCCAGGAGGTTGAGGGCCTGTAGGGGGGTGGGAGAACTCTCTGATCAGACCATACCAATGATTTAATTATTGGTGAAGTTGATTCCAATTCTCATCATAGAAAGACATCATTTCAAAGAAACTGAGTTTATTATAGGGATGCAGTTTCAAGGGAAGAAAAGTTAATTTCTTCTAGGAAGATTAAGTCAAGGAAATCCCGTTTTAAACCTGGAACAGATTAGTAGAGCTTGGGTATTCATCTTAGAGAATGCTAATTACGTGTTAGAGCCCCTGTCAGGAAGGGCTTTCTGGCCTCCAAAATAAGGTCCCATTCTACAGAATGTGTGCCTCACTGCTACAAGTTCACTTCAGGTTGAAATTTAAAATAAAGGTTTTATACAGAGCACAAATTAGTGGAAAATATGACTTGGGCCATTTGTAGGTTAGAGGAATTTTTATAAAACCGACATAGGTTTTAGTGTTTTTGACAGCCATTTGCTCTTACATAACTGCAAAACCCTCTTTCTATAGCCTGCAGGTTTAGTGCTAATAAAATACAAGGGTGGACTAGTGCCTAAAAGAGTTAGTCAGAAGGGAAAATTTAAAAAAAAGTTTTTTTTTTTTCTTTTTAGTTGTTTATTTTAAAATTAGCAAAAGCATGATTTGAATTGTTTTTGGAAAGGTCAATGTGAACATGTGGGATTACAGCAATTTTTGTGTTTTTTATAAAAGTTGTTACTTGATAGATTAAACTCATAATTTACCCCCTTTTTAATATAAGGTTTTGGTTGAGGATCTGCACAGAACAATACTAAAATAATATTTCAAAGTTACCTTGTAGTCGTCAGCAAAAAGACTAAAACATACCTCATGGTCCATTCTATTTTGTAAGTCATTTGCTAGGCTAAAACAATCCATTGCTTATTTTTCAATTTCTACACATAGGCGCAAAGATTGAACTTGCCACTGACTTTAAGTAGTTCAAGTCCTTAGTCAACACAAAATAGTAGTTGTTATTTTAGTTTGCATTTTTATGGGTTATCTTTGTGTATTGCTCTACTTTCTTCTGAATTTGAACAAAGAGCTATGAAAATGCTAGAGCATAGTTTTTCTATTTGTGGGGGCTCTTAGGCAGTCATATCTGCATTATGGATCACTTAGAAGATAAGTTTATTTATTAGAATAAAAATGTGTTTGAAATCTGTCCATTTAACATGTATAATAATATTATTACTTATACCAGAATATAGGGGTTTTTTTTTTAGAAAAATAAGGAATATGAAATATGTTTTGAATTAGATGCCTAAGTGGTACCTGGACAGCTTTGCTTTCACCAGCACTTACCTGCCACAGCTCAGGCTATTGATTATATCCAGAGCTACTTCGGGGGTATACTAGTTTTGAATGTGTGTGTGTGTGTGTGTGTGTGTGTGTGTGTGTGTGTGATTCTGACAGGTTGGTCCACTTGTTGTGAGTTCAGCTAGCCAATTTGGTTTCCTTGTGTTCCTTGGTTCTTGGATCCACTATTATAGAATGGTTGTCTGATCACATTTGCAGAAGGTTCTTACAGATTGAAGAGAGCTGAAGTATTAGGGAACTGGAATACTAACTAACTGTGGAATTTCCTCAAACTGATTCTTGCATGTTTGAAGGACCATATGCCCTGCTCCCTCTGCAGAGCAGGGATGGGTACCACCATCACTGACACTTGCCCTCCTTCCCCACACAGCCACCTCACACTTGGCCTTTCACTCAGTTTTCTTCTTGGTCCCCAACTTTGCTTTATGGGCAGAAGCAGGAATGTCTCTCAGGAGGTTCTGCATGTTTTCCTGATTGGTACCTTTCTTCCTTGTCACCAGTGGGTGTTCAGTTTCATTTCTGGCTCTGTTAAATCTCTCAGCGGGTTACAAGTCTGACTTAAAACACACACACACACACACACACACACACACACACACACACACACAAACACGAATTCTTGGATCCCTTTCTAACAGGTCATCCTCTGAGGAACAAAGGTCTGGCACCCCCTGCAGCCACCTAGAACCCTCCTGGGCAGTTGGACTTCTCATCTGCCCGAGGCTCCACTTCCTAAGGCAGGCAAAGGGAAGCTGGACACTCAGAGTCTGAGGCTGGCAAAAGTTTCAGTCCCACATTGGACCTGTGGGAGATAGGCATGTCTGCCAGGAAAACCTCACTGGCAGGATCAATCATAAACTGCTGCTGATACTTTGCCGACCCCCTGCATCTCCCCTTAACAGGCTCATTTGCTGCTTCATCCTTCCATGTGTAATTTGGACCCTCATTCATAGGCAATTTTGTCTTGCAAATATCTCATCACAGGTGTGTAGCTTGCGAAGAAGAAAGAGGTTTCTCTTTGGGGCAGGCAGACCTAATTGATGACTTTTTTTTTTTTTTCCCTCCTTAAACTAGTTTCTAGAGACTTTTCATTTTTCTTCTTTCTTTAGAGGATGAAAGTCCTGGACAGATCTATCACCGAGAGAGAAGAAACGCCATCACTATGCAGCCACAGAGTGTGCAGGGGCTCAGCAAAATCAGTGAGGAGCCTTCAACGTCTAGTGATGAGAGGGCCTCGTTGATCAAGAAGGAGATCCATGGATCCCTACCACACTTGGCGGAGCCCTCGGTACCTTACCGTGGGACTGTGTTTGCCATGGACCCCAGGAATGGTTACATGGAGCCCCACTATCGTAAGTAGTTCCTGCTGGTCAACACTTGTTCCAGGAGCCATTGGGGGGGGGGTGCTATGTGTGTGTGTGTGTGTGTGTGTGTGTGTGCGCGCGCGTGCGTGTGCACTCGCGCATGCATGCATGCACTGTATGAGTTATTGGTTTTGTATAAGCTATAAAAATATTTAATTTTTTTTCCACTTTTCTCCCCCCACTTCTTCCTGTCCAGTCTTCTTCTTAAAGGCATTTTCCTTCATGTCTAAGCAATTTTAGGCCTTTTGAGGTGGCCTTCTGGAAGATGGTCCATTAGTGACGAATCCACATAGGCCTTTTCTGGGAACTAGAACCAGATTTGCTCCATGCAGGGAGACGCTACAGGAGAAAAATTGGTTGTTGGTAGGCAATTATTAAAGCAGGCTGCATTCGGAGATGTCTTTAATAGCAGCTGTTCCATTTTTAATGATTTTGGCTGTTTCCATGTTTAATGGTTTGTTAAAACAAACCACTTTTAACAAATCGGTGCCAAATTCATTAATATGGAAGATTTTTCATGAGTCCTTCTCTCTAACCAGCATGCCAGAGACATTGGGAGCTCTTTGTTTTTAGCACTAAGAAAGTTTAAGAAATTGATTAGGATTCTGAACACAAGTATGTGATGGCTTTCTCCGAAGGTAGAATATAAAGAAAAATATATAAGGGTTGAATTTATTTCTGGCCTGTTTCTAGTTAAAAAAAAAAAAAAAAAAAAGTACAATTTGGTTGTGGAGTAATGAAGTTCATATTGAGGTGCCAAAGCTCACAGCTCTTGATTACAGATTTATCACCTTGCCGGGATACAGACTTGCCATTTAACCTTCTCTGCTCCAGTTCCAGATGATCATTGAGCTCCAGAGAGGGGGACTGGTTTGCGTTTCCCTTTTTCCACATCATTCAGAAATTTTAGTGTTTTAAGGCAAAAGGTCATTAGCCAGATGACTGATTAGTGAGGACAGCTGATTAGTGCATGTTTTTTTGCTCAAGAAAGTGCCCAGGATAAAAGCTAATTTCATCCCTTCATTAGTTGGCTTGCAGCGAAGGGGAATGCTCACTCCTCAGATCAAAGGGCTTTGAAACAACCTGGAGTCTCAGGCACTGCCTTCCACCCCCCACCAGATTACATTGTTGGGAAAGATGGAAGATGCATTATTTTTCTAAATGGAAAGGGCATTTTTAAAGAAGTGGTCAGAAGCATGGAAGGAAAAGTCTTATAGGTTCTTTAAGCTTAAAAAAAAAAAAAAAAAAAAGGCTCCTGCTTCTGTGTTTAAAAAGTGTTTCTCAGTCCTGCTGCTGCAGAGGTTGCTTCTAGAGATTCAGACACAAGGAGGAGACCTATTGGGCAAGTGCCTTTCCTTTCCTAATTCAAGGTTTATTTTTTTCTCATTTCTTTTAGCAATGAAGATTTTAAAAGCAATGTTGGTAGGATTTTTCTCGGAGCACATTCTTATTTGTGAATCTCTTTTACATACTATGCATGAAGAAAACATCTGGGCTTTCTACATATGTCCTACCTGTATTTATATACCTTACCCTGCTACTAAGTTTTTCCCCCCCCCGAATCAAGTCTAGATGTTTGCCCACAAGCTCCTCACATTGTTTCTGTCCTTACGTGTGAACACAAACTTTTCTCATTGCATAGTAATGTTTTGTTTTATTTTCCAGATGCCCACTGATTAGTGAGGTATTTAATTAGTCAGGACAGCTGATGGGTACTTCTCTTTTGGCCAATGGTAGTAGGCTGAGGACCGTTAGCTTTCTCTGTGCCGTTCAACTTGCAGCTTGTTCTTCGTTGGTTTGTTTCAACATTTGCCCCATTCAACCCTCTACCAATTGTCGGAGGGCTGGTTCTCTCCATACCTACAACCTCGTCTTCTCTAGGTAGTCTGTGTGTCACCCATATCCTGGACCTGCGATGTGATAGTAGCTAACCCTGGGCACTGGTGAGCTTGCAGTGGGATTTGAATCATTCACTATCCCTCTGTTTTGAGGACACAGCACCCATAGTTTGGCTATTCTTCAGTTTTTTTCCCCCTATATTGTTCAAAGCAGAATTAATATTGTATGATAACATATAAGCTATCTATGTTGTCTGTAACTAAATGGCATATGCAATTGTGACTACTATCCCAGTATGTCCCCTAAATTGGTCATAAATAAGTTAGATCATCATCTAGATAATATCAACAGGGTGTCCTAGAGCTTGCACAGATTGTTCCAGAACTCAGGGAATATGGGTTTAAGTTCCAGCTATCCATTTGCTGCTGTGAGTCCTTCACCAAGTGCATTGACTTAAGAATCATTTTCTTGCTCTTGAATAAGGGGAATACTATGATTGCCTGCACCATGGTGTTCTTTACTAAGTGAAGTATTCAGTAAAATCTCTGGCACATAGTAGGTTCCTCAAAATTATTATGTTCTCTTCTTCCTTCTCCTATTCCTCTTCTTCATTCATTTTTTTCTCTTTCTCTGCCACCACCATCATCATATTATTATTTGTTCACTCTCCAAATCAAACCAAGTGATTTTTGCGAGTGTTGCAGTGAAGCTCAGTGTAGACTGCTTCATTTCTGCCAGACCCAGTCACCTAGAAACACTGATTAGAAAATTAACAGATTGTAAATCTGAGAAAAACTGCTGGCCTGCTTAGAACTCTGTGCTGTGACTTCCTTGAAAGTAATCCTTCCCCACTGAACCCATAGATTGGCTATAATTTTTTGTAAGTGAAGACATTATAAGGCTTTATTTGTTTGAGAAGACTTAACATTTTAAATTCTTGGGAGAAAGTATTTTATGTCACAAACACAAATATCATACAGAAAAATAAAAAGGTACAGTATTTTTTATTTATATTAAATAATGTAAAGCCATCCTACACTAAGTCAGTATATGACTTGATTTCCTAGAACTCTGTTGAGTTATTGAATCCTCTACCAGCATCGTGAGTATTTTTTAGGTACTTTATAATAAAGTCTATTTTTCTCATGTGGACTTAATTATCCAGGCAAAGCTAATGACTGATGTGAACTAAGGTGATAAATTTTCTAAGAATTTTTTTTTTTTTTCAAATGTATCTGTAAAGTATCCCCTTTTGAAGACAAGACATGCAGTTTTGATCATCTTAATATATCTTGTGAGTGAAGGCTGTCTCTGTCTTGCAGCACTGTCCGTCATACAAGTGCACTGCAGACCTTCAGTAGCTCAAGGCCTGGAAACATCTTTGTAGGCCATTCCCCTTCCCCTTGAGTATGTTTGTCAGCTTTACGGGGCAGTTGGAGAGAAAAGACTCCTCCAGTCCAGTGCAGCTGGCTGTGTGAACACGTACAGTAATTCCTTCATTTCTCTGTGGTTGGAAAATGTAGACTTCTCAAGATGCCTAATTTGTGCTTCTATATATACTGACTTTGTATTTCTAAAGTGTGGGTAGGCTTCCTGTAAGACCGGAAAAGGGGAAAACAATCTTTTTTTTTCCTCCCCTTCAAAAGGACATCTGTACAATTTTTATTGCACTAGATTATATTATACTTGGGTTTGCAGTGCCGCATCTTCACAAATTGCATGGAGACAGAATTCAAAGTATTTTAGGTTTTGTGAGTTTGACTTAAGAAAAGAAAAAACAACAACAACAAACGAAAACCCAGGGATAAGCGCGGGCACTTCAAACATTCACAACATATGTTTGGAATAAAATCCTCCTGGGGGGCATGGGGATTTTTTTTTTTCATGAAGGGAAGCTGTGGCGGGGCTGTATATCAATGCAAGAAGGTAGAAAAGCTGCATGGCTCAGACCTGGTGTGGTGCTGACAGGCCCTCAGCTATAGGTTCACTAGTGCATTATAATTTGGGAGACTATGAGAGAGGCTGGATCGGGGTCCCCGATTTGCTTCTACTGAATTTAGAGGGAAAGTCCCCATCTCCTTTCCAGAGATTTCTCATCAATGTTTTCTGCCCCTGCTCCATTTGTAGCCAGATCTTCCAAACCACCCTCACCCCTGCTTTCATTTACTGCTGTGCATTGTTTTATAAACTTGCAAAGGCAGGTGACATAATAGTTCAAGCATTCCTCTACCCTGACCAACACTTAAGTTTTATTCTCTTCCCTTTTACAGAAAACATGTGTTTCATTGTCTTCCCTCTTACTGTGAAGTCTAGTTTTTGAGCTGTTCTTGCAGGGATCTGTGTGCAAAGTGCTTTTGGATTCACTAACTGCGCCTTAGAGGTCCTCTGCTGGTTTTGCTAAAGGGGGCAGGGCAGAAAAATGCCTCCTTTTCCAAAAGTTCAGGTCTCGTTTACAGTTTTATAGTTGTGTGAAGACTGCTTTTCTTCTGCCCCCAACTGCTCCCAAGCAGTAATTCCTCATGGAAAATATGATTCATTCCTCCATGCAAATGCTTTGATTGAAAACACACCACTGGTATTCTTCCTTATGTTCCCTAGCTCAAATGACAGAACTATTAGTTGCTAATTAGCAAAACCTGAGGAATTAGCTTAAAGAAAAGAAACTGAATTTTTAATTGGCTTGCATTTATTTTCGGCAGAGAGCTGTCGTGCTGAGATTCTTATGTGCTTAAAAAAAAATTCACGAAATCTTTTTTTTCCCTATCTGTCTTTCTTTCTATTAGGTGACTTTCCACACCCCTTAGAAATACATCTTCTGAGTAAGTGGAAGAGGATGTGTAGTTTACATATTTAATAGGTGCACCTGCTCACATTTCTCTTATGATCTGAGTGTTGTCTTGAGACTAGGAGAGACAAAAAATGCCTACAAGGCACAAACGAATGGTTGGGTGTTGACCAGACTGCAAAGGAAGTGACAGTTCCCTGAGCACATAGTTCCATTCTCATCCAGATTGTTTTTATCTCCTTCAAGAACAGCTGATGAGCCAATCAGGAATTTTTTTTCCCCCTTTGACTATTAGATTGTTAAACTAGAAAGACTGACACTGGGTTATACTCTGGGGGCTCTGCTGAGCATCTTGCTTCTTAGCTCTTAGTCTTGAATTAAAGGGGATTGCTGGAGAGAGGAGATCCAGTCTCAGAGCCTGTGCATAACTGTTATTTTTGAGTTTAAGAATAGTTCCCTGTTTATTCTTGTCTTTCTCTTAGAAGTTCAATATGATGACCTGGCTTTCCTTCAAAAGCCCAGAGTTAATGTTTTAAGACTAGAAACAGTAAGCTACTTCTACAGACTTTTAAAGAACCACATTGCAAGATAACTTTGAATAAAGCAGTAGAAATGGAGGGATAATGCTTAGAAGCCCAGATTTGAACTCTTGCTTATGAATCGTGACTTGTCTTGAATCTGACATGACTGTAATTCTATACTATTTCAGTCTAAGGAGATTGTGATTGAAAGTGCGAATGAAATTACTGGGGAGAAAAGAAAAAAAACCCTAGCATTTTTGAAAAAATTAGTTATTGATTTTATCCATGAATTTTGGGGATAAGTTTATTAAAAGGGACTAGGAGAAGCGTGAAGACCACCCAGGTAAGGAAAAGAAAGAAAGGCCAAAGGAGATCCTGTTTTCTAGAGAAAGTCACTTAGCCTGTTGGCAGGCTGGTCCAGCCCTCTTCCCTGGCCTCTGCCTCACAGCACTGCCCTCTTTGCAGGCAGGTCTGCCTCCCTCTGGTCCACTGCTCTGGTGCTGGCCCTGCCCCTGTTGCTCTACTTACAGGTTGCTTCTCCTGGACCAGGATTTTACTTTTATCCCTGCCTGCAAGTTCTACCTATTCTGAAGACCTTGCTCTGCCTATCTAAAGACCTTGCTCCTTTGAAAATCTCCTTCAAGTACCATCTTACCAGGATGTGCTTCTACTCTGGACACTAGGAGTTGTGCTGTTCTCACCTGAACACATCACTGCTACCTCCCTGTGTTGTCCTTATGCAGCAGTCAGATCTTTAGAATAACCTGATTAGCCCAAGGGATGTACTTGACTTTTATTTTTACCAGAATTCCCAGGGCAGGCCTGGGAGGACTCATGCATACTACCATAGGGCAGAGAAGTTAGGAGCTGTTGGGTTGCTTGATCATCTGCCTGGTGGGAGTTGAAGTTCCAGACACAGCTTCCCCACCAGAGGTGGCTCCTCAGCAGTCAGAAGAGATGTAGATGCTTCTACTGCCATTTCATACTCATTATTTGCAACCTCTGATCTAAATCCAGTCATCCAGTCCTTTCTGAGAGTAGGCCAGGTATCTTTATAATTGATACATTCAAAACACTTAGAAATGTACATTTTTGAATCAGTAAAAGTATTTGTTTCTGCATACATATGGCACTTTTAAAGTTGCTAGTGTGCTCATGAGAGAGGTACTGTGGCCCTTTGGAATAAATGTCACATTATTCATAGGATTGGATGAGGACCCTTCTTTTAAATACTGTGGGACTAACACAGGAGAATGGCCTCTTTTATATGACTCAATACCCATCTCAAATGGGACAGGTAGGTATTTTTCCTGCAGTTGAGGGGAGCATGATGTTTGTTTGCCTTTTACCAAATTTCAGTGATTTGCCTTATCTTCAGTGGCCTCTAGGCAGTTCATGATTTTGGTAACATCTTCCCCTACTTGTTAGTGTCCCTGTGTGTGTAGTCCAGTCTTCAACTGAATTTAGAATCATGCATCCAGTGGTTTAAAGGTTTCCATGTAATTATTATTTTTTTTTCTAATTTGGCACCCATTCAAATGTCACATTTTAAAGAGCTATGCTCATGGTTTCTTGGCCTCCCTCCCTTTTCTCCTTCCTTCTTTTACTCCTTCCTAGAGTAAAGCATGCTAAACACAGCATCTCTTGCCATTTCATAGCCATCTGCTAACAGCTTCCCCTCCCCGTTTCCTAATAGAGGCAACATTATCCTTGGCCCTCCTCCTTTTTCTTGTATAATTAAAGAATGTTACCTTTGATGTCTCTTGAAAGCTGCATCTCCCATCCTGCTTTAGCTTTCTTGATCTTGTATCTATAAATTTGTGCCGTGTCTTCATACTTCTTAGTGAAAGGGCTTGATTTTCTCTCTTTGTGCCTTTCACAGTTTGGATTAATATAGAGTAACCAATCTGGCATTTTATTGCTCTTCTGTTCCTATGTTCTGAGGTAGTTTGAATTCTTATAGTGCTCTTTGAAAAGTATCCAAATCCCTCAATTATTTAAACTTGTATATTGGGGTCTCTGCTTTAGTCTGTCCTAAAATGATTTTTATATTGTCCTAATATGGCCCATTTATTTTGGGAACTCCGGGTTTCTAATTAGCCTCCATTTTCTTTTTTTTAATATTTATTTATTTGCTTTTAGTTGTACACAATGCATTTTTATTTTTATATGGTGCTGAGGATCGAACCCAGGCCGCGCACTTGCTAGGCGAGTGCTCTACCGCTGAGCCACAACCCCAGTCCCAGCCTCCATTTTCAATGAGTTTCTTTTTCTTAGAATACAGTGAAGAAACCATTTGATTTACCTTTCTTTCTTTCTCTCTCTCTTTTTTTTTTTCTTTGCTGAGGGCAGGGAATGGTTCTTCCTGTCACTCATTTGTTTAAGTGAGCATGTGCTTATCAGTTGCCTAAGTGTCCAACAGTTCTGAACAAAGTAGACAAGTCCCTGCTTCTGCGTCCTTGTGGGATGTGGAGACAAGCAGAGAAACTCAGACAGAAAGCCAACACAAAGCACATGTTAGAAGAGACAGAATGCATTGTCCTTTGTCAGTCAGTTGGAGACATAGGTGACCCAGACTGGATAGTCCAGAAGGCTTCCTGGAGGAGGTAGCATTTGAACTAAGTCCTGTGGCAAAGAGATGAGGAGAGAGGAATCGAAGTGGACAGGAATATTTGTGAGGAGGCCACAAGAAAATATGACACCTGTAAGGACCTTTGATGAAGGATTGGGCTTAGGAGGAGAGTGGCAGGAGATTGGGCTAAAGAGATGCCCCAGCGTGTTCCTCATCAACAGGGTGATTCCCAAGACTAGTCCCAGGGTTTTGGGAATGTTTAAGGAGACATTTGAATACCTCAGTTTTCCATCACTCATCCAGACCCTGTTACAGAGAGTTTAATTCATCCCCACCTCTGGATTTGCCAGAGCGTGATTCCTATTGCAGGGCTCCCCTGCTGGATGTCCTTGGCTGCCTGTTATTTCTTTGGCCCCGTACTCTGTGCTCTTGCACCCTTTGTGTAGCAATGCCATATTTACCTCGAAGACAACAAAATCCATTTGTGCTGGTTCTCCAGTGGTCCAGCTGTTCTGTACTAGGTAATCCCAGGAACTACAACTTCTTCATCACAAACTACAAATCCTAAATACGAGAAGTAAAGGGGTCTTCAGAGTGTTCTGTACCAAGACATGCGTTAACTTCGGGACAGAAGGTTCACCATGAAAAAACTCAGACCCTTGAGTTTTATTTTATTAGAAAACTTCCACATCCCTTCACATCTGTCAAACCAGAGAAATTGTGCAAGGGGCCTATGGTGAAGCTGGAGGTGGGGGCCAGAAATAGCAGTGACATTCAGCTGGGAAATCCAGTAGCTAAAACCTCCAGGGGGAAATGAGAACAAAGGCTTGCATTACTGTGAGGAGCCTTCAATCTGCCTGGCCTGAAAAAGTCTTGAGGGAGATGCTGGGACCCTGGAGGAGGAGACGTTGGCCTTCTCTGTGGGGGGCTGCTGGCCTAATCAGGGGACATTGTGCAGGTCAGAGGGAGCCCACTCAAGGAGGCTGGGTGTTTACCTCATCCACTGGGGAGACCCAAATCTGCATCCTGATTGTGCTTCTGACTTGAGAGTGGAATCAAAAGAGGTGCCTGTTTCCTAGGTAATTTACAGAGAGGAGCAGAGAAGTCCATGCAGGAGGTGCTGAGAAACAAACATCGCCTCTTCTTTTGGTTTGCCTTCATGGAACCAGACTGCTCTCAAATTGGGCAGAAGTTTAGTACTCCGCTCCCTTGTCCCTGTTTGTGCCCTCTGTAAGGAATGGCATCCCCCTCCCACTACTCCCCAGGGAGTAGAGAGGGTAACACAGTATGGTGGGTTTCTTGTGGCCTGACTTCCTGCCAGGATACCTGCCATCATCTCAATTCAGCTTCCATGATCCCAGCTTGTACCTCTGTAGCCCACTCCCCTTCTGAAATCTCCCCTTTGCCCACAAAATTTCCTCTCAGGTCCTTAGAGGTTGTCAGCCCTTTTTTTAAAAAAAAATTTATTTATTTTTTTGGTCCTCAGGCCTTTGCAAGTGTTCCTACCTGGATTCTTTGTTTCTCAGTTCCTCCTCCAGGAAGCCTTCTGAACCTCCCAAGTGGGTTGACCCTTTTTTATCCAATGTGCAGTTTACTTCTATTTTTAATGTATGTGTGTATGTGTGTGTCTGGGGATACGTTGTCATACAGCCTCTGTCTTCTTATCACAAATAATATGTTGAATATGGTGTATGTGCATCACATGGCCACAGCTGGATTGATGAGGGACAGTATGTGTATCCCATTGCCACAAATTGATTGTGGAGGGGCAGTTAGTGAACACTTGGAGGCACCTGATTGCATCATCACTGTGACCTGCTGTGAGTCTCATCCCCTTGGGTACATGGCACCTGATATTTATTCTCATTTCAAAACCTCCCTGCATTTTCAGAAAGCCTGCTGTGACTCAGATGCTATTCTAGGTCTGGAGGGGGCCAGTGTTTGCCAAGACAAATCAGTTCCTTGTTCTCAAAGCTGACATTCTGGCTGGAGGAGACACAACACCTAGGCAGAGACTGCAGCAAGAAAATAGCAGCTGGTGTCCTGAGGAGGGCGCAGCAGGTGATGTGCTGGGGAGGGACCCAGGTGGAGGGATGGACCTTAGATTGAGTGGAAGGACAGGGAGAGCCTTGCTCAGGAAGTGTCTTTTCAGCCACCATGGTAAGATTGAGGGAATAGTTCTGGGAGCAGAGAAAGGGACAGTGTGGACCTGGGCAGGAAGTAGAATAGAAGGGGAGATGAATGGGGGATCCTGTGGACCTATGGGGAGCCAAGGGAGGGAGTGGGGTGATTTGAGTTTTGTTTTAGCACTATCACTCAGGCTTGTGTGTGGTGACTCTCATGGAGGGGTGGAATGTAGAATACAGGGGACTTGGCAGACTGTCGCAGTGGCCTGGCTGCCACTGGACTGTAGCCAGCAGACATTGAATCCTCTCTCTGTACTACATTTGATGCCATGGGCTCTGCCCTTGAGCTCATTAAATCCTCACAACAATCTCATGAGAAGTTGTCCTGATTTTCCTTTTGACACATGAACAAACTGAAGCCCAAGTAGGTTAAAGAAGCTGCCCATTTTTACAAGGTTTATAAGTGAATGAACCAAGGACTGGGGATATAGCTCAGTTGGTAGAGTGCTTGCCTAGCATGCAAAGGCCCTGGGTTCAATCCCCAGCACCACTAAAAGAAAAAAAAAAAAAAAAAAAAAAAAAAAAGAAGTGACTGAACCAGGCATTTTGGCTCTAGAGTTCAGACTCTTCACTCATGCTTCATAACTGGTAAGATTCCAGAATGATAGCCCAGACCCAGACCTATGCAAACCTGGGCAGTGGCTTGTGCTCAGGCCTGTGGAGAAGAGCTTCAAAGCTCTGTCCCAGGGCCCAGATGGTGGTGCTGCCAGTGGACCATTGGTAAGGGCTTGGAGCACAGGTATGTGGAGAAGAAGGGCAGGCTGATCCCCACTTCAGGCTCTGGGTGTCGTTTCAGTGGTATCCCAGCACTGGGGAGGTAGGCAACAGTTATCACCACCTTCTGTGTTGCTGTGTGGGAGAGGATGAAAAATTTCTGGTTCATTCCTAAAAGAATTTGAAATAACCTATATCTTAATTGTTGGGAGGCTTTTGGGTCTTCTCTGTGCCCCCATTGGGGGGTATGAATGTGGGGAAGCAGTAGCAGTCACAACAGGCCCACTGTGGGGGCACTTCCTGTGTGCCAAACACTGGGCTGAGGTCCTCGTGACATAATCTCCTTTAATTTTCACAGAAACTGTTAGTCAACTTTTCCAAAAGCTGTGACCAAAATGCCTGGCGAGAACAACTTAGAGAATAAAAGTTTATTTTGGGCTTATGGTTTCAGAGGTTCAGTAAATGGTTGACGAACTCCATCACTCTGGGCCCAAGGTGAGGCAGAACATTAAGGTGGAGGAAAGTTGTTCAGTTCAAGGTGGCCAGGAAGTAGAGCACCAGGGACAAAATATAAACCCCAACCAAAGGCATGCCCCCAGGAACCTCCTTCCTCCAGCCATACCCTACCTACTTACAGTTACCACCCAGTACAGTGATCCTTTCAAATTATTAGCCCAACAATGGATTAGTCCACTAGATTGAGTTACAGTTCTCATGATCTAATTATTTCATCTCTGAACATTTCTGCATCTTCTCATGCATGAGCTTTTGGGGGACACCTCATATCCAAACACTAAACCAGTGTAGCACTTGAATGATCTGAGATTTAGAGAGATCATGTGACCTGAGCATAGTATTAATTTGAGTGTAGACTCCAGATCTCAGGTTTGGGATGAGGGAGGAAGGCTCTGGGTACATTGCTTTTTAGCCTGGCTTGTTAAATTTTGTCTTTCCTAATGTGTTCCTGTCCACCCCCCCCCCCCCCCCCCCCCCGCTTCTTATGATGGTATAGTAGTTTTCAGACTGAAGGCTGTTTGAATTTTTCAAAATCGTCTCCATTTATTATGTATGTGAACTCTGAATTCTAAAGAGCAGCCAGTAGAAGGACCTAGGGCTTTCCCATGTCAACAGGTAATATGGTATCTGGCCCTCCATATGCTTTTTTTTTTTTTTAATATTTATTTATTTGCTTTAGTTGTACACAATGCATTTATGTTTATGTGGTGCTGAGGATTGAACCTGGGCCGCGCACATGCTAGGTGAGCGCTTAACAGCTGAGCCACAACCCCAGCCCTCCATATGCTTTTCTGGGGCTAGCACCACCATCTGTACAGAAGACACTGCAAGATCTGTCACTTGTCCCTCTGGATGACTCTGCAAGTGTACAAAAGACCCTGCCTCACCCAGGGGAAGAGAGTGGCCCCTTTATTTGTAAATATGCTTGAAATGTTTACATCAGAGGAAGAGAGAGTCAGAGAGAAAGAACACAAACCTTCCTACAAAGGCATCGTGGTGTCCAGCAGCTCCACTGATATGGACAGTTCATCGTTTCATGACTTTGGTGCCTCTGATAAACTGAAAGAATCTTAAGCATGATTAAGAGACGAGAGGAATGATTTATGAGAAAAGATGAAAAGGACCGAATATTGCTAACAGGGCCAGTGCAGACTAACGATAGACCCAGCAACTCTCAACCAATAAGACTAAGGAAGAGCCGAGACTGACACCAAAGAGCCCTGCACAGAAGATCTATGCAGATGATCAAGGAGACCAGGGGAATCCCTTTCTGATGCAGAGAACTGCAGGTAGGACTGAGGGTTGCTTTAAAGACAAATGTGAGGTATCAACCCCTATCTGTATGAAGTTATGTTTCAGGGGATTTGATTTGACCCGAGATATATCTGGATCTGTGTAATAAAGATACATGTCGTAACAATGCTCCCTCTGTATCGGGAAAATAAGAAAAGTTAATGTCGAGACTTTTAAGAGCGACTGTGATCCCCTGAGAAACGTATAACTAGAATAGTCTAAAAATTATGGAAAATTGTTACAAGGCTTTTAGAGAAGGCAGAGGGATGACTTCTTAGGTATTTTCATTGGTTCCCCCGACATTAATTGAGCTTCACACACAGTAGAATAAAAGGTATGACCCTGGCTCTTGATTCTGTATTTCACAGAGAGAAAGCAACACATGAAAACAATTAAGTCACATATCGACAAGTATAAACTAGCAAGATGAAAGTCAGAACCCAGGTCTGGCAAGGGTGATTTCTGATTCCAAGGGGGTTTTTACAATAGAGCTTTGACTCCATGGCAAATTTAAATCCAGTATGAAATTTCTCCTAATTAACATTTCCCTTCTTCCTTCCAAATATCAAATTTATGGACTCTAAGAAATTCACATAACACATATGCCGATGCTGCGTTTTCTTTCTGCTTGATCCGTTCCAGCTGTTATTAACTTTAATGTCGGACTTTCATTAATTTATGAGGCGTTCTGAACTGCAATCTGAAATGTTCCCTCGAATTTTACTTTTTTTTGCGGGGGAGCAGATTTCACATGAGTTCACCCCAACCCTTGCTAATCTTGCAGTGGCGCATGTTGGTTTATTGCTCTTCAGGAACCTTCCATGGCCTTTCAGCAGTGGTGTTGGCTGGCGCGTGCTGTGTGTTCTCAGTGCAGCTTGTCTTTGTCACTGCTGCTGTCTCCCTGCCTCATACCTGATTAATCAAACCTGCAGGTCCTCACCATGTCTCCTTTGCACCACGGCACCAGCCCCTAAAATCCAAGAAGCTCTTATGCTACAGGCTGTCTGGGTGTTTTTTAGGTGTGCCCTCTGATCTCCAGGAGTTAAAAGTTTCATTTGGCATGTTTTGTTTACCCATCCAGACTGGTGAATGTGCATTTTTTTTTTTTTTTTTTTTTTTTTGTCCTGTACATACTCAGATGGTTCACAGTAACAAGGAACTGATTGTTAGGCATGGAATGCTCAGTGTTGGTTATTAATACTAGATTTTTCTTCACATAGTTTTTTGAAGTTAAAATTTCATATGGGCAACCACGTGTTCTTATGTCTGGGAGCATAGCCATCGGACTGCGGGACTGCAGAATTGCCCAGTCAGAATGGAGAAGTGTTTGTCCTTGGGGACTGCCTACCCCATCCCCAGAAGAAGAGAGACCTGCCCTATAGCTCCTTTTTGGAAATTTCCTCCAACAGGATATTCTTTAAAAAAAAAAAAAAAAATTTTTTTAACCCTTTTGGTAACAGTGCAGGCTTGCTCTTTTGATGTCATGTTCTTGCTACTAATCTTCACATTTTCTGAAGTGTCCCTCTGATAATGAACCACCAGGTGAGCGTGACTCTAAGGCACAAATTCTTTTCTGCTGCTTTGTGTCCAGAGTATCAAGGTTCCAATTAGATGCTCTGTTGCACAGAGCTTGATGTTACACCTGTGATTGGCTCTTCTTCTAAGAAGAGCCGAGATCCTACTGGGTGACCATGTAGTGCCTAGCGTGAGCCGGCTCTGTTGTCTCTGACCCTGTGTATGGAGGGAACTCACTGTGGTTAGGAGGGAGGCTCACATGCAGATGGCTGAGAAGCTGTACAGCTGCATTATCCCATGCAGTTTTGCATGTCCATGAACTTGGAGGCTTAGGCAACACTGGTGCACAGTGTGCTGCTGTGTCCTCACTTTCCTTACCTTGTTTAGCTAATCAAATGGGAGACCAAGGTAGAATATTTATTTCATAGTCCCTGGTTTTCTTTGGCTGCCAAGCTAGTTTTGCCAAGAGCCAAGGGAGAAACAGAACATTCTGAGGACTTGAAGTTTTGTTTTCTTTTCCCTCAAGTAGGTGGATAGCATGAAGGAAATACATTTTCATGTTTAAGTTTTATTTGTATTTCAAAAGATTCGTTCTTTAAGAATTCTCTTTAAAAAGAGTATTTCTTTTAGAAATTAATATTGAAGGTGGCCTTCTGCTGTTTTGAAATTGGAAGAGACATTTTTGGCACGGGGAATGATGGTGATAGTAACGATGAGATGTGGTGATGTGCAGTGTTCGAGCACAGGATTCTTGATAAAGTGGTAGGTGAAGGTTACCTGTGTTCTTTAGGGCCTCTTTTTTGTTCAAATGCCTTGTAGGCTCTCTTTTTGGTCTCAGTGTTTTATGAGATAATGCTCCACTAAATACTTCATGAAATCAACCTGTTCGTGTTGGCTTGTCTCTGTCCAGTGATGTCAGATTTAGCAAAAAAAATAAGAGCTGATTTTTCTGAGGATACCAGAATGGCATGGAACTATGAGGCCACAGGATCCACTTATAGATTGTCAGGAGAAATTACCAGGTTTGTGACCCAGAGTGATTTTCCAAAATGAGAAAGCTGTGTCGAGTAAATAAGAAGTTCTGTCCTTGAAACCCATTTGTGGAAGCTGAGTTCTTTCTTTTGTTTTTCATGTATAATGATTATTTGATTACTATGATACATTTTTTTGTAGGAAAAATCCAAAATGAAAGAAGCCTTGATGCTTTCTTTGTCATTTAACATATTATTATATTTCTTCTATTAAATTTTATAATTGACAAGTAGTGCATGCTCCTTTTAACCACTCACAAAGTACTGAAGACCTTATGATGGAAAGCTACAGTGCCCTCTTTTTTCTTTCTCCGTCTTCAGTCCCAAGAACATTTGGTGCTGTTTCTGTTTTAGTTCCTCGGTAGACAATTGTGACAGCTCCAGAATGTGCCAGTACCTTTATTTCCTAACATATTAGCTCCAGATATTTTTTACTCAGTGATATTTATTGACTCTTTAACATGAAAGTTCACCTTTAATTATCTTAACAGTCTGCCCTGCCCTCCTCTCAGTATTGGTTTTATGTTATTTGTTTATTGGCTACTTTTATGGCTTCAGAAGGAATATCTTAAACCTCTATTTCTTTTCTTCATCAACTTTTTATGGTAACTTGGTTTTCCAGTTCAAAAGATGAGGATATTTGGCCTCCCTCCCCCATCTTCTGGAGCTTGGCTTTCATATAGTAGCATCAAGGTTGTTAGTGTGTTCATGGTGTCTTATAATTGTAACCACACCTGCTAGGTTGATTTAAAAAGTGTAAAGTCAAGAAAGCACCTACAGCATTATAGCTGTGGGCATTGTCCTCTGTATTGGACCAGCAGAATGTTTGAATCACACTTACCTTCTTTGAGGACCCAGTGTCCCGAATCCCTGAATCACCCAGCAGTGTTGTGGCTAGCCTTAGAACAAGTGGTTTCTTACTCTTTCTGAATTGCTTACATACCTGTTATATTACTTTTTGGTAGTTGCTTCAGCTTTTTCTTTCTTATTTGCCTTTGTAGTAGCCTTTCCTCCAACCTCCCAACTCTTTTGCACTGAAGGGAGCACATTGTCCTTCCTGGGACTTCATTCTCCTGAGCAATTGGCACCAGGTAACTGCAGACATCCCTTTATGATCTTCTGGAATGGAACCAGTGTTTCTTGGGTCTTATGACTTTGCCATTCTTGGTTTATTTTTTTACTTTACTGAATACATCATGTAACTTCCCAACAAGAGAGGAGATATGTTTTCTGAGTCTTTGCATGTATGAAAACATCTTTATTTTGCTCCTGCTTCTGCCAGATAGTTTAGCTAAAATTCTAACTGAAGTAGTTTCCCTTCCTGAGATCTTGCTACATTTTTTTTTCCTGTTACATCCAAAGTTGTAGATGAGAAGTCTGATGCCTGTTTGATTTGTATGACTTTATAGATGGTTTATTTTCTCCTTTCTGGAAGTGTTAGGGTCCTACTTGAATGTTAGACCTTCTGGGTTACTTCTCTATGTCTCTTATCTTTTCTCTCATTTCCTCCTTTTCTTTGTTTTTGGGTCTGTGTTCTGGAAAATTTACTCCATTTTTAACTGCTTTTAACATTTTAATTATAGGATTCATATTTTTAATAAGCTTAATTTTTTTTCTTTTTTCTTAATATCTTGCTCTTGCCTTTTACATGTAATAATTTCTCAAAACCCTCCAAAGATTTCCTTCAGGGTTAGTGTTATGGTTTGGATATGAGGTGTACCCCCAAAGTTCCTGTATTCATGCAGGAATGTTTGGAGGTGAGATGATTGGACTGTGAGAGCTGTAACCTAATTTGTGCATCCTAGTTTGAATAGACTGAGTGGAAACTAAATGGGGTGGGGGCATATGACTGGAGGAGGTAGGATGAATGCCCTGGAGGGGGCTGCATTTTCCCTGTGGCTCCTTTCCTCCCTCTCCCTTTGCTTCCAGACCCTGCCATGAGCTGAGCAATTACTGAAAGAGCACTGGGCTCTTCCCCCATGATGTGCTGCCTCACCTTGAGCTCAGAGCAATGAAGCTGGCTGTCTGTGGACTGAGATGTCTGAAACTATGAGTTCCAAATAAACTTTTCCTCTTCTGCGTTGCTTGTGTTGGGTATTTTGGTCATAGTGGCATAAAAGCTGACTGAAACTGTTAGTTTTCCCTGTTCATTTTGTTTTTCCTGTTCTCCTTTATGTTCTTCATCTCGTAAGCCTGGCAACCCCTGAGTGTTATTCATGTTGAAATATGGGAAAGGATGGCTGCCTTGTTTCCTTCTGCTCAGACACAGGGAGGTTTGCTTTCCTTAGAGCCAGTGTTTTAGTCAGCTTCTTCACAGCTGTGACTAAAGGGTGCAACGAGAACAATTGTAAAGGAGGAAAGGCTTATTTAGGCACTCAAAAGTTTTAGAGGTCTTAGTCTATAGAAGACCAGCTCCATTCCTCATGGCTCAAGGTGAGGCAGGACATCATGGTGGAGAGCATGGCAGAGGGAAACAGCTCCTGTGGTGATCAGAAAGCAGAGAGAGAGGTCACCACTTGCCAGGTACTAATATATACCCCACAGCCAAGCCCCCATGAAAGAATTTCCCCACCTGCCTCCAGTTACCACTCAATTAATCCCTATTAGGGGATTAATTCACTGATTAGGTTAAGGCTATAACCTATTCATTTTTCCTGTAAACCTTCTTGCATTGTATTACACATGAGCTTTTGGGGAACACCTCACATCCAAACCATGACAGCCAGCATTCTGACCTCATGTGTTGGTTAGTGGGATTTCCTTCAGGGAAATAAAGCAGGGCCTTTCATGTACTAGAACGAGGGGCTTGCTTCTGGGGAGCTAGAAGAAGTCATTTGTGGAGGACACACCAACCTGCTGGGACCAAGGCCAGAATTCAGCTGGTTTGGTGTTCACAGTGAGTGCATTTTGAGTGAAAGACCTGGGAGGGTAAAAAATCACCAAAATCCACACTATAGAGCCTTCACGGTCCCAGGACAGCAGTCCATACCATTTTTTGAAGAGGAGGCATATAGATGCCGCTTGGGAAAATGCCAGCTCCTTCTGCTTATATGGGGCATTAGACAGGTCACATGACTGGTACAGGTGTCCCATGCAAATGTGTGTGCAGAATATGGCTTCTTGGGCGGACCAACTGTCAATCTTTCTTTGCCTTCTTAGAGAATATTCTAGGCTGCTGCTTTTCTGCATGCTTTATCCATTTATAATTCTAGCTTTATCATTTTGCATCTTGTAGAATGAGTCTAAATTTCTCATCTTGATTTTATTTTTTTTTCATTTTATTTAAATGTTGATTCTACCGATGGGATCTTGAGCAGCTTACTTAATCTTTCTGGGCACTGTCTTCTCCACAGTGATGCTATTGGGAACACCTACTTCATAGGCTGATTTTAAAGATTGAGTTATTTTTTAAAAATATTTATTTATTTGCCTTAGTTGTACACGATGCGTTTATTTGTACGTGGTGCTGAGGATCGAACCCGGGCCACGCACGTGCTAGGCAAGTGCTCTACCACTCAGCCACAATCCCAGCCAAACGTTATTTAATATAATGAAAGCTCTTAGAAGTACAATAAATTTATTAACATTTCTTTTTATTATTTTTATCATTACTGTGACACCTACTTTTCACGTTTTTTTATTTGAGAGAGGTCTTCAGAGGGACAGGTGGGAATAGTGTTTGCCCATCCTGCCAGTTTGAACTGGAATGATAGAATACATTTGCTGAGCCGGGCGCGGTGGCGCACGCCTGTAATCCCAGCACTTTGGGAGGCTGAGGCAGGAGGATCGCGAGTTCAAAGCCAGCCTCAGCAATGGCGAGGCACTTAGCAACTCAGTGAGACCCTGTCTCTAAATAAAATACAAAAAAAGGTCTGGGGATGTGACCCAGTGGTCGAGTGCCCCTGAGTTCAATCCCCGGTACCAAAAAAAAAAAAAAAAAAAAAAAAAAAAAAAAATACATTTGCTGCATTTTTTGGTACACTGTATGAGATCTAGAGCCAGTTAAACTTTGGATCCAGTCCTAGCTGTACCACCTTCTGGCAGAGTAACCTTAAGCAAGCTCTGAAATATTGGTTTCTGTTTTTTGTCATGTAACAAAATACGTAACATTGGGTACTTTGTAAACAAAAGAGATTTATTTACCTCACACTTCTGGAGGTTCAAGAGTATGGTGCCCTCCACCAGCAAGGGGCCCCGGCTACATCACAACATGGGAACTGACTGTGTGCAGAAGATGCCTGGCACCTTGCTTGCTAACAACCCATTCTGATGAGAACCAATTTATTCCTGGAGACCAGCATTAATCCCTTCAGAGCACAGAACTTCATGTGATCTAATTACCTTGCACAAGGCTCCACCTCTTAAAGGTGCCACCACCTCAGCACTGCCCCACTGGAGACTAAGCTTCCCAGATATGAACTTTTGGGGGACACACTCAAATCATATTCACACCATAGCAGGCAGGACCAAGAGTAGTAGCAGCAATGAAATGAGAGAATGTGGGAGTCACTGACTACATTGACTTTCACCCTCTCTCACTCCTTCATGTCTTGGTTTTTTCCCTAAGGAAAGACTCTGACACCAGGAGAGGAGGGCTAGTGGCTCTGCCACTGAGGGTTCTTTCCCATGTACAATGAGTTTCTCTTTTGATGCTATTAAACTCTCCTATATAATTTCTTGTACTTCTAGTTTTAGAGTGCATTTTATTATCTTTATAGTTTTTTAAAATTTGAAACATATGAAAATAAAGGAAATTAAACTCAAAGCCCTACCTAGATAAAAATTAGGCATGATAATTGTATCATATTTTACAGAATAACACATGAAGATTCAATAGCACAGCTTCTCAAAGTTGGCCCCCATTCCAGCCAAAAAGTCTTTTAAAAGTCTTATTCCTTGCTCTTAGAAGGACCAGACATTCATTTCCTAAGAAAAATGACTCCTCGCTTACTTTTTTTTTTTTTTTTTTTTTTTACCCAAGGCAGATTTTTAAAAATAGCAATGAATAATTGGTGGTATTCAATAGAAATATATGGTGGTTTGATAGAAATTTAAATCAAATAGTTTGACTCTGGCTAACATAGCAACAGTTAACATGGGTGATGTCCTTGAATTATGTCTTACATTGATGCCCATTTACTATAGACTTGCTCTGCAGGAGAGCTTTTCTCCTGACATCTATGTGTGTGTGTGTGTGTGTGTGTGTGTATACAAATTAAAAAAAAAAACATAAAGATAATAAAATGTACCCTAAAACTAGAAGTACAAGAAATTATATAGGAGGGTTTAATAACATCAAAAGAGAAACTCATTGTACATAGGAAAGAACCCTCAGTGCTAGAGCCATTAGCCCTCCTCTCCTGGTGTCAGAGTCTTTCCTTAGGAAAAAAAACCAAGACATGAAGGAGTGAGAGAGGGTGGAAGTCAATGTAGGAAGTATATATATATACATATATATATGGAGAGAGACATATACATATATATATATATGGAGAGAGAAAGAGAGTGTGTGTGTTGTGGATGAACCTTTATTTATTTATATGTGGTGCTGAGAATCGAACCCAGTGCCTCACACATGCTAAGCAAGCACTCTACCATTGAGCCACAACCCTAGCCCTACGTATTCCTATTCATGTGTCTGTTTTCTTTGATTTTATTTCTTTGTTGCATATTGTGTTTTAAGATTATTGGCTAATACACCCTGTTTTAAATTTATTTTTATCATAGTTTATTTTAATGGTCACCATGCTGTGAAAAAGATTATGAACTTGGAGAAATTAGCAATACCACAAAAACTTACCTTTTCAAATTGGAAAAATTATTTTCTACCTATACCAAATATTATTAAGGTCTAAAGATTTTAAGTTTGCTCTGTACTACAATAGACTGTTCCAGCATGGAGACTGGCCATATTTAAGAGATGGGCACAGTGAACAATGGAGATGTATGTGTATTGTATGGGAGGTTCCACGGTCTGCAAACAGTTTTACAAGTCAGATCTTACTGAAGAGAGGAAGGCTGGTAGATTTATGAGCCTTAAAAACATGCTACCCACCTTGCCTATAGTACATGTCAGTGTGTTCCTTTTGTAAATCATACATTCCTGGAAAATGTGTGATGGACTCTAGCTTCAGGGAAAATGTCTTTGCCTCAGTTTTGGCAGACAAGCATGAAGTGGTATGTATGTCTGCTCAGAGCCTGGGAGCAGTGGTCCGACCTATTGCAGGGACCTTCTGTCCTGAGTTGAAGAGGCTTATGACTGGAAGGGCTGCCTGCAATCAAGAGCCATGTGAGAGCTGGGAAGATAGGCTCTCCATCAGAGAACAAGACCCAGTGTTTGGAAGCTGGCGAAAAACTGAAAGCTAAAAGTCCAAACTGAAAGAACTGGAGTAGACCTAGAGCTGGCGAGGCCACCCTGGGAGTGGGTATGTAAAGGGGCAGGTGTTTCAAGGGCTGACTCTGAAACAGTCTTCATCTCTGGGTGTTTCTGTGGGATCTTCACTCTTTTGTGCTGGAGGGCAACCCTGTGACCAGACCATGAAGGCCATAGCTGCCTAGTCCTTCCAGCTCCTGAATGAGGAGATTTGGAATCCAGACCACAACAACAGAATTGCTCATTTATTTCTGGGTGCATATTTGTTTGAAGTTTTAAAATATCGAATACAAAGAGCACGAGACTACAATACAAGAAAATTTAGTTCATGTGCCTTCCTGCAAGGTATATAGCACGTAGCTGATTTTATTTCCCCTTTCTCTTTGGCTACCAGGACGCTCAGGTTTAAATTGTCTGCTCAGTGATTCCAAGTCTATTGGATGTGTGGCCTGCATATTTTCTATTTAACTGTCTCCTGCCCTTGACCCTCTAGACTGTTCTCTGGTCAGGTTTTTATTTTGTTAGCATTTTCTACCTTCTGATTTCTGGTATGCTTCCTGAAATTTTTAGTGAAACGATTAAAGTAATGCCATGCTTATTCAGTCAGTGAAGAGTGTTAGGATTTCACAAGGTGTGAGAAATAGTCACAAAAATGAGTGTGATTAAAGCAATATGTGGAGACAGACTTGTGTGACCGCACAATCAGGTTGTTGAGAAATCTCATGTTGAATGAATTGATTACAGCAGTGTTCCCTCCCCTTAAATGGCAGACCTTTGCAGAGAATTACACACATTGCCCATCTTCCCAGTGTGATTTGGAAATGCCAGATACCTCCAGCCTCAGAGAGAACTGTTTCACTCTTCCAGGTTTTTTAACTTTTCTCACCTACGGTACATGTGTGCTTTGAATAGTTCTCTTTTCCATCACTTTAAAAAAAAATCCTTTTAAGTTGAATCAGGTTGGGGCACAATTTGCTGGTTGCCATCCTTTTTCCAAGTCCCAATGTGCTGTGAATCGGTAAGCCTATTTTAATATTTCAGTATTTGTATTCCTCCTGTTAAAAAATGTGATTATTAATCGAGTTGCCTATGATCATTCCTTGTGTTTTCAAGTTATCTCAGATATACAGCTTTCATATCTTGGCTCCCAGCTCCGTGGAACCCCATTGTATAGCGCCTTCACTTCAATGCCGTCTAGTTACACTCTCAAAAATAAGAGGCTTGTCTCCCGAGGACAGCTCCATATTACGGGCAGAGTATAATCCTGAACATTGTTTTTCTTTGCTCTCAAATGGCTAGGGACAGTGAGTCAGAAGTGAGAACTCCCTTTGTTTCATGTCGTGTGCATGGCAGGGGAAGAATGTCGCAGGGCAGAAAACGAAGAAAGACATAAAAGGATCTCAGCTCAAGGAGGTCAGATCCATCAGAGGCTTAGCGTTGCCTTCAAAGATGCCTGGGACAGGTGGCAGTTCAAGACAATCACAGCCGCGGCGTCCGCTGGAGCTGAGATAAGGGATTGCTGCAGAAGCCTGCTATCTGGTGCCCGCTGGCTTTGATGTAACTCTGCTAGCAAGACTTTGGGGAGCAGGCGACTGCCTTCCTCCGCGGTCGGCTGCTGTTGTTCAGCCTTTTAAGGTCTCATTACAGTGCTCCTTGAGGATTAATCCTCTTTAAGGTTTACATGGGATGGTTTTGTCCAGGGGCCCAGGCAGGGACTTTGGAGTCACCTGTACAAGGCACCAGAGCCGCCTTTTCTTTCTCTCTTTCCCTGTACAAGTTGCTGATATTGAAAACTATCTGTTAGAGTGAGAGCTGGAAGCATGCAGCTCTCTCTGCTTGCCTTTCTGGGCATTGCCGTGTTTTTCCTTTGGCCTGAGCAGTTTCTACGGAGGCTGTCGCTGCATGGAGAACAGTGCCATTAGCACAAAATTGTCAGCATCTCTCATGCTCCCTGGGATTTCTTCACACTCCCTGCCACTCTAGTCCCTGCCTACTGCATCCCCTTTTAGAAAGAAAGTCTGATGTTGCTTGGCTCTCCAACGGGTTGCTGAGTCCTTTTGGCCCATTGCTCTTGCAAACTGTTTGCAAGAAAGACTGAAGAGGTACATCAAGAAAAATACCTATTTGCATACATTACATCTATCTGGAACACTTAAATTAAAAGATATATTCTTTTAATGAACAAACCAACCTGCCATATTTTTCTTTCCCCTGGTGGTGGGGATGCTTAGGTAAGCACTCTATCACTGAGCTAAACCCCCAGCTCTAGATTTGCTATTTTAAATAATGTTAATTAGGGGAAGGAAAGCTGCAGGTTTAAGTTGCAACCTGACACACAGGCAACAGCAGCATCAGCAACCAGAAGAGCAATTGCAACAACAAAACAAAACCGTCTCCTGAATTTCAGAAATAAACTTTGTTCTGACACTTTGAATTTTGGGGTGAATAAGGCATTTCACTATTATTTAAAAATCCTCTCCAGGTGTCTTGGCGCACACCTGTAATCCCAGCGACTTGGAAGTCTGAGGAAGGAGGATCTCAAATTCCAAGCCAGCCTCAGCAACTTAGTGAGGCCCTAAGAAACTTAGTGAGACTCTGTCTCAAAATTAAAAAATAAAAAGAGCTGGGGATGTGGCTCAGTAGTTAAGTACCTCTGGGTTTAATCGCCAGAACCAAATGAATGAATGAATGAATGAATGAATACCCTCAAGTGGTGCTTGAAACTGGGCAAGTAAAGACTTTTGAGACCTGCATTTGAGTTTGGACCCATGATCCTACATTCAGTTTGCTTGTCTTGGGGATGGAGATAATTCTGGGAATTACTGGTGGGATCTGGAGGATTTTCATCCCTCAGTCAGTGGTATAGGGAGACATTCATTGTCAGGGCCCAAAAGGTAATCCAGCTTACTGCCTTTACTTACTCAGCCTCTGTAGTGTGTTAGTCTGGAGCCTCAGGAAGAGGAACACTGAGAATTGAAATAGGCACAGTAGCTGGTTATCAATTCCATGGTGAATATTGTCCTCATGTTAATTTAGTGCAGCCTAGGCTTTTTCTAAATTTTAAATCTTCTGTAAAATAACAACAGAAGCAAGCTAGACTCTTGCAGTCAATTTACTTAGGGAAAACAAACCGTTTGTCATATGGGCCACCTGACCTCCTAGAAATAAGCATGGGCTTAACTTTTAAACTTCTGCAAGGGATTGGTTTGTCATGAGTTTGATTTGACAGAAATTTAGCATAGTTATCTAAAGGAAAATTGACCTTTCAGAGGGTGTTTTCCTGAGGTGACTGCCCTGTTTTCCAAGAGTGAGTGTTTAATGGAAGGCAGGACAATGGGGAGAGGCATAAGGGAGGTGGAGGGGGTCACACAAAACAGAATGATGACTTTTGGTGTTTTGGGAGGGGCCTTGCCTCTAAGGGTGACTCTTCTAACTGTGGTATCAAAACCAACCTTGGGGCCCTGTGTAACCATGTTCTGGGATCCACCCCAGATCTCCTGCATCCAAATTTCTGGGAACCAGATCTGTGATTCTGTGTGTTTAAAACAATAGAGCGTGGGACTGGGGTTGTGGCTCAGTGGTAGAGCGCTCGCCTAGCACATGCATGGCCCGGATTCAATCCTCAGCACCACGTAAAAATAAATAAATACATCGTGTACAACTAAAGCAAATAAATAAATATTTTTAAAAAATGGAGTGTGAGAACCACTGCTTTTAAAAGTCAGATGTCAGTCTCAATTTCTTTACATTCCCAATTGACCAGCACTTAGATTTTTTTGTCTTAAAAAGACCCTGTAAATTTGCTCACCTAAATGTTGCATGCAGATTCCTATCTGAATTGCACTTTACTCAAAAGTACCTTAAACAAAAATTTGGCTATTTATGATGAAATCAGTTTACTTTCTCTAAAAGGTAAGGAAGGTTGGATGCCAAATTATTTGATGCTGTGTGGAATTTTTGTTTATTTAATTCCAAGTATTAGGCCTAAACTGAATTACCAACAAGTAATAAGGGATAATTTTTATGATTTTGTTTTTGTATATCTGAATTTCTATTTGGGAATTGGATACGGTAGTCTCTTTTATTAGAAGTGCATATGTTCCAAGATCCCCAGTGAAAGCCAGAAGTCCCAGATAGAACTGAACTCTATTTATACTTGATTTTTTCCTAAGCATGCATACGTATGATAAAGTTTATTATATAAATTAAGCACAAGAGCTCAACGATAATAATAAATAAGACAGAAAAATTATAACATGATGAAACTAATGTGAATAAGAGCACATGCTCTCTTTCTTTATGATAATATTTCATTATACTTTCACCTCTTCACTTAAAGGGAGCACATTATGTATGGCTTCCCTTTGGCATTTCTGAATTGCCAGCATTATTATTCTTATGCTTTGGAACCATTATTGAGTAAAATAACAGTTACTTGAACATAAACAAACATTGTGGTACTAGGATAGTTGTTCTCATAATTGAGTGGGTGGGTAGCCTATACACCATGGATACATGGGATAAATGGATGATTCCATCTGTGGGACCATGTTAGATTTTATCATGCTACTCAGAATGGTGTGCAGCTTAAAAACTATGAATTGTATATTTCTGGAATTTTCCATGTAATATTTTTGGATTGTAGTTGACTGTGGATAATTGAAACTATAGAAAATAAAACCAGGGATGAGGGGGCCAACCATCTACCCCCTCATATGCATCTGAATAAAGTCATAGTTTGATGATGCAAATAAAAACAGATGGGCTGGGGATATAGCTCAGTTGGTAGAGTGCTTGCCTCACATGTGCAAGGCCCTGGGTTCAATTCCCAGCACCATAAATAAATAAATAAATAAATAAATAAATAAATAAATAAATAAAATAAAAAATAAAAACAGATCACACTAAATATGACAAAGCTGTCATTTGTTAGAATAATCACCAAATTTATTAGTTATTTTTCTCTTTTTACTTTCTCGATCAAGACTTTACATTTGTTTTAAAGGAAGATTTGAGATTAGCACATTAAGGACGTAGAAATGTTGACTGAGCTTGATTCAAGAAAAGTGAAATTATAAACATGGCTAGTAAAAAAATTTGGCCTGGTCTGTCCAAAGGCCCCATCAAAATGAGAGCTGTTAATTTAAGAGATGAGTTACTCAGACTTCAGATATATGCAGATAAAAGACACTCTTGGGTGTTCTAATAAAAATATTCCACATTCAATCATTTTTCACCCTGCTGCAGGTTCCAGGAAAATATGATCATCAAAAAGCAAGGTGTCTTTTCTGATTCATCATCATTAGGTCCATTGGGGATTAGTAAGGCTCCGTTTCCTCTGTCAGTTTTAATAGCTGATTATCTTCTAAAATGCTGTTTTCTTCATGCTTCCAATAAAGAAAAGCTGGGTGCCCATGAGTTGGCTCCTTTGGAGGAAAATCAGGTGTGATTTTGGAATCTCAAAGTGTAGGATTCTACTCTCACTGGTTGGCTGGCTAATTTATCTTATGTAAATCACTCAACACCTCACCTGACTGACCCACAGGGCAGTGCCTGATTCTGAAGCTTGGTGTGAGGGTAGCACAAGTCTGTGAACATCTGGCACCATATTGGCACATGCTAGGCTCTTGGTCATGAGCATCCTTATCAGTACAAAGCACTACCTCTCTTCAGCTACTTAAGATGAGATACTTGAGGCACCGAACAGTCCAGTTTCCTCTTCAGAAGTATCACTTTCAGGCAATTTGCAATCTCGTGCACAGGATTTGTAGTTCTTCTCTAATAAAAATAATAGAAACTCTGATTTTACATGAGCAGGAGATGATGATTTTATAATTGGAAAAACTATGTAAAAGCCTAGATTTCTTCTACAGAATACTTAAAAAAAAAAAAAAAGAAAGAAAGAAAACAAGAGCATGTTCTATCTGATTTTCTTGCCTGGCTTATTTTTATCTAATAGTATTTTTCATTTCAATATTCCTCTATGGTCACTAATTCATTTGTCTTCATGTCACAGACATTGCGAGATAAGTCTGTTTTAAAGATACAGGTGCTGATGCTGGAGAAATATGAGCCCGAGCCAAGGGGAAAGGAGATGGGCTGCCGTCTGTCTCTATTACTCATCTTAGAAACCTTCTAATTGATGGGACAATGTGGGTCTTTTTTAAGATCTGGGACTTAGTAATTGCAAATGCTAAAATTAAAATAATCAGAATTTCCATGCTGAGTTTTCAGCCTCCAGCTTATAAAAAACAATCTCAGCCTTATTATTATGCTCTGATTTTGCCCTAATGATGATCATATTAAAACAATCATAGCTAGTATTCATTGTGAGCCTAAGACTTCCCAGTTATGATGCCAGGTGCCAATCTTACACCCCCAGGTCATGGGTACCCTGTTGGTGAAGAAGCAGGAAGTGGGGATGTGAAGTTTTCATTCCTCAGAGGAGCAGATATAAAAACTGGAAGCTTCACGTTCCAGCTTGGGGTTCTCCTGCAGATTGTTAGGTGACATCAGATGGAAGGAAAAGTGGTACAAGGACCAACATGGAAGAGGTAGAAGTAGTGTCATCAATCACATAGTTTAAGTGGGTGGCCATTGACATTTGTTGGCTAAAATAACAGACATTGGTATTTCATTTCTGTATAAGGAAAGAGGATAAAATGCAATCTGTTTGTCATTATTTTCCATTAAATAAATATATATATACACATACATATATGCATATATAAAACATACATACACATATATGTATACATATATGTTTTATATATGTGTATGTGTATATGTGCTTTTTATATGTGTGTGTGTGTATATATAATTATATATATATATTTTTCTTTTCTTTTCTTTTTTTTTTTTTGAGGGGTGCCTCTGGCTTTCATTGCATCAAACTCTTGCTTACTTACCTGATAGACCAGCAGTTCTCAAAGTATGGCCCCAGGATCAGTGGCAGCTGCATCGCAGTAAATTTGAATATATATATATATATTTTTTTTTTTTCTTTTTTTTTTTTTTTTTGAGGGGTGCCTCTGGCTTTCATTGCACCAAACTCTTGCTTACTTACCTGATAGACCAGCAGTTCTCAAAGTATGGTCCCAGGATCAGCGGCAGCTGCATCGCAGTAAATTTGATAGAAATGCAAGTGATGGGGCCTGCCTCAGACCTACTGAATCAGATACACTGGGCCAGAGGCCCAGCAGTCTGTGTTAAGGAGCTCTTTAGGTGAGGCTGATGCAGCTCAAGTTGGATTATACTGTAGAAGGATTTGGGCCTGTCATTACAATGAGACCTAAGCAGATGAAGAGCTGTTATCAAACTCGGGAGTGGGAGGAGTGTCACCTGTCTGGCTTCTTCTGACCTCTCACTGCTGGATTAAAACCTAAAGCAACTGCTGGTCCAGGAATTCAAACACAGAAGCCACTGGATGTCATAGCTCTCTTGTTGTTGTTAAGTTACTCCCTTTTTAATCAATGACATTCTGGGCCTGTCATTATATATACTTTGAATATGTGCCCATTCTGCACTCAGATTTCCACACTGCAATGCAAGAGCAATAACAGAAATTTCATAGGGAAAAAATTGTAATTGTTGATCCTGCAAATAATGGATTCATGGAAACATGGATTTTTTTTTTAAAAAAATTTAAGCTATACAAGATTAAATAAGAACAACAGATCTAGAGCCATGTTCATGATTCAATTCCAAGTAAGAGGCAATAGCCGTTCACAGTGTGTCCAATTTCAGCTTCTTCCTTAAATTCTTTACAAATACTGTTTTGGCCCCTTAATTTAAAGAAATGAAAAGAGCCAAACACTTTATTCCCCTCTACAAGGCATCAAGGAGAGGGGGTAATAAACAGTACCTTGCTGATGTATTTTAATAAATACTGGTTTACTGCATCCCACAACAGAAAGCAAATACATGCAATTACTTGCAAATTTCTTTGGTGTTTGTACTTATAAATCTCTGCCTAAACCTTCCCAGCTGGGAGTTCGGTTAGTCTTTCTGCTGTGGAACCAGGGCTTTGTTCTCATGTTCAGCCTCAGCAGAGTCTGGAATAATTCAGAAACGTATTAGAGAGATTGCTACTCCCAAAAGACATAAGGAAATAACCTTCACTCCCGGCCTTAGGGAAATCAGCCCAATCAGAGTTCAGGCAGATTTCTCCATTAAACAAAGAACTAACTGTGCACAAATTGCACCTTAACAATTTGTAAGGAGTCCACCTTAGAAATGTCTTGCAGATGGAAAGCTGATATTTTTTCATCAGGGCAGTGGGGCTGCGAAAGTCAAAATGTCGCCAGCATTTTCCCACTGCTCCACAATTAGCATCCCACCAAATTAAATTTAAAGTTGCATTCATCAGTGACCCTTGGCTTGGAGGCCCAGAGCCCTGGGTTGTCAAATGCAGATGGAAAAACTCCTTCTGTCCGTGCGAGGGTTCAGAGTGTGTGTGTGTCTATGAGTGTGTCCCGGCATCTGCGAGTGTGTGTGGATGACTCAATTCATCTGGAACACATCCCGGGGAGCTTTGGGCTGTCAAGTTTTATTTCAGCAAATTTCAATTTGGGAACCAAAAAGGGGGTAGAAAGTTATTGCACTTAATGTTGTTGTGACTTTTCTTGCTCCTAGTCAAATTATTCAGATATCAAAGTCAGGCCTCTGTGTCGCTGTGGAACATTGTATAAGTTGGGCTTTTTGGGGAGGGATTTAGTAGATTTCTGATGATTGTAAGAGATGCTTGTGCCAAACCACCACCCTTATGAAATTTTTCAAGAAACGACTATTTTTTTGTTGGGGAATCTGGGCTATTGGAAGCGGTATTATAATATAATTTACTTGTTTTAATGCAGGGAAGGGACCCAGCAAAAATGCAAATGACTCCTCCTAAACCTTCATACCCATACTGGAAATCCCCCAAAGCCTCTCTTCCAGGTTTAAGAAGGAAGTGAACATTACTGTAGACCTGGTGACCACATTCTGGCCTGAATTTGACAGCCTTGCATCCTTAGCGCAGCAGAACAATCAAGGATGCTACAGAGTGTGGTTTGGGAAAGTTGAGTTGTGAGAAGAAACTACAGCCCTATCCACCCCTCAGAAATTTTAATTTCAAAACCAGTTTGAGGGGGGAAAAATCCACTTCTAAGTGTGGCCTTTTTGTGATTTAAAAAATTGCTCCCTTCCAGGGTTCTATTTGGTTTTCTTGTTTTGTTACATAGAAACATAGGCACAGGACTCATTGATTGACAAGGTCCCTTTCTCTAATAAAAGTCTAAAATAATGAATACTCCATGGAAGTCAAAAGACAAACCAGAGTCTTGGCTTTTCTAGTTGATGTGCTTTGGCCTGCGCACTCCTTCTTTTGGCTCAGGCTTGTTATTTGTTCAAGAAGGAAGTTCAGGCCAGCCTTGCCTGCTTCCAAAGCTAGGGGCAGGTTTATATGAGAGTAGATTGAAGGACCCTTGTTTGGCTATGACAGAGGGTACAAAAATGGTGTTCTTCATTTGAGACTTGTAGCACACTTGCAGAAATGCTAGTTTTGCCTTTCTCATTCAGAACAGTGATCCGTTTGGTTGGGCCCATGTCTATCCCACTTACTTTCGGAACTTAAATAGTGGTGACTTCTGTCACTCTATACTTACAATGTCAAGCAAGCAAGATAAGCTGGTGGGAACTTAATTGTGGGAGTCAGAAGGCCACTGGCACCCCTGGATGTAGCTGGGGGGCGGGTGGAGTGTTATGGATCAGACTGGTCTAGGCTGTGTGTCTTGTTTAAGACTTAGAATTAAAAAGTCCATTTCTGAATCATGGTTCTACCAGTTTCTAACTCTGTGATCTTAGACAGTTACTTTATTTATTTCGTCTAAACTTCGCATTTATCACTGGGATAAGTGTATTGTCAACCTGGACCTGCTGTGAAGAGTTAAATGAGATAGCAAATATAAAAATCACTTAATCCTTAGGTAGGACTAGGAACTCAACACTGAGGTCAGTGTAAACTAGTTTTGAAGGTAACATATGCATAAAAAAAGTAAAAAAAGAAAAAGGTGAAAGGTGAAAAAACCCTTTAATGTATCTTATTAACATTATTAATTTTCAGAGGAAACGAGAATATTTGCAAACCTGAGGTTGGTATTTTGAGCTCCTGCTTTAAAAATATCCTGTATTAAAGGCAAATCCATCTTATCTTTCTTCTGTTATATGTTTGATAGGACCTTCTGACAGCTCTGGCCCGTCAAGTATATTCTGATAACTGCATGCCCAGTGTTAGATAATGAACTTTACTGTTAGAGTGGACATTTAATTAACTGCAATGTCGTCCTGCCGTAGAGACTGCAGCTGCTAGTCAAGGGGCAGTGTCTCCCTGCCTGTGGAATCCACAGAGGCATGTAGGGCAGGAAAGCCCCAACGTAGGTTTCTTTATAAATGGCATTTAAATATACACCAGATCCACATTCATCACTTTAATTTTAACTCCACTGTAAAATACCATGTATGGCCTCTGAGATCACACCCTTTACCAGAAAGGCTTTAATGTAACCCGGCAGCTTCAGCCTGAAGCATCATTTGTTCTATTTGCCTGCAAAAGCAGGAGAAAAGCAAGTCAAAACGATTTCTGTTCTTTTGGAAAGTGAGAGTTCCCTGTGTCTCCTGCACCCATTTCATTGAGTCTGGATCCCACCCCTCAGGGGGAAAGCTTCTCTATTCAGAATGCTTGGCCCCGTTGCTGCTCATTTTTCTTAAAACCGAGTTATGGCAATTCGTGTCAAAAGGACTTGTCATTCTCCAAACTGTTACCAAAAGGTATTTGGTACTCAGGACTGCAACATGTTACACTACCTGTCAGAGAGCTGCAGGAGTTATAAATAAAGAACTGCAGCCATATAAGGGTGCACCTAGGTGGTGCGAATGAAAACATTGCTTAAAAAGGCACTTGTGGAATCAGGTCCTTCCTTTTGTGGCTGACATGCCTGTTTCCTCCTGCATGTTGCCTCTCTTCTTCTCTCTCCTCCCTTCTGTCTTCTGACCAAATCCTTGACAACCCACATCCTTGATGCGGTGACTTTTAAAAGTCAACACCAAAACTTAACATTGGATTAAGGGGCTGGGACTTTTAACCAAATAGGAACTCTGGTGGTAGGTTAAACATTTTCCCCAATTTTAAAAGTATGTGTTAGAATGCTGTATCCTTTATAATCCTAGAGAAAAGACACTTTGGTGTGCACGCATGTTTTCTCTGCATGCCTGATTGTTGGTAAAAGTGACAGCTTGGAGAACTTTGTAGATTGGCAAGAATTGCTCTGAGTTGCTAAGATGGGAGGGACTTCAAAATGACACACTTGGTGTTGTGAGACCATGGCATTAACTCCAGTTAAATTAAGGGATGTTGAAAGTGATGGAGCTTTATTCATTTTTATGCATTTTGTTTAGTGTTCTGATATATTTTGTGTTAATGTTCCTGGAAGGCATCTGGCGACATGATCTCTAGAACTGAGATAAGAAACTTCATTTGGTTTGTAGACCACTTTTGCCAAATCTGGTAATAAAGAACCACACATTACCCCATGAAGTGATATATCTGGCACTTTTAAAATTGTTTAAATAATCAGGAGGCTGAGGCAGGAGGATTCAAAGCCAGTGTCAGTGAAAGTGAGGTGCTAAACAACTCATTGAGACCCTATCTCTAAATAAAATACAAAATAGGGCTGGGGATGTGGTTCAGTGGTCAAGTGCCCCCGAGTTCAATCCCTGGTACCCCCTACTCCCCACCCAAATTATTTACATAATGATTAAAAACAAATATGGAAATTTTAAGAATGAGTTGACAAAAGATCCTATATTCAGAAAAGGGACAGAAAACTTCAATTTGAATTAGTTCTTTGCAAATGTAAGACTTGTACCTGACCCTCTGGCTACAAATGAAGATTTTCAGTTTCTTGTGTGTGTATGTGGGTTTATTTTTTTTCCCCCTTCCTTTTTTTGCAGTGCTAGGGATCAAACCAAAGGCCTCACACTTGCTTGAGAAGGGCTTTGCCACTGAGCTATATTTCCAGCCCCATGATTTTCAGTGTCTTTAGTTTTATTCATCCAGTTTCAGACTGCAAAGAAGTTTGCAAGTTGTTCATCTGGTTCCTTTCCTCTGTTCCTTGGTGAATTCACATTTGATCACACCAGATTAATCCCCATGAGTTCATGTGCTGCTCTTTGAAATTTAGGAGTTTTTAATTGAGCACTTACATAGAATTTAAATGGAATGCTTAAACCGGAGAACTGTACCTGAAGGTAGGTCACATAAACACATAAAATTTTATTCAAAATTGAAATCTTCATAAATGTGACATTTGGGACCTGATGGTTTCCAAGGTAGAATTTGCAGAATTTTTACAATTCATGGAATTTTTTTTTAAAATATATTCCTATCTATTGCTTTGGTAAGATTTCTGGACTGTGGTTCATGTGCTGGGGCAACTCTCAGCTGAAGATTGCCTTCTATGTTGATTTTTGCAGTACTTTCTTCCTTAAGATTTTTTTGGGAAAACCCAAGACATCCCACAACAATCTCTATTTCAGTCATATTTTTAACGTAGTCGTGGGTAGGTATGACAGTTGTTATTAGCACTTGCCACCAACCTAATATTATATAATGTGCTGTGAAAATAAAAATCTCTGTGCCAACTCCTTCCCACTCTCAGGTGGAATAAGAAATCTCTTGAGGCCTAAAATTGAATATGTGTAACTATGGCCATCATAAAATGACATTACTCCAAGAAGAAATTTTGTTTCTCTCTTCTCAGCGGCTATCTGGCTCCAGTCTCTCATGAGCTTGGCTCCTTGGGGAGCATCAACTTTCCCTCGTAGGGAACTGGGACTAGAAATGTGGCTAGCTTACTAGCAGCTAGCTTCCAGGGTGCTTGCTAGCAGCCTGGAGGCATGATGGAGCTAATGCAATATACCTTGTCTCTGAACTGTCAGGTATCTGATGGAAAAGAAGACAGAGGTGATCCAGTAGCCTTTCATGTGGAGACATGAAAATGCAGGATGACTTGAAGTTTGCATACAATGTAAGAAAGCAATTTGGAGCCCATGCAAGAAGGGCCCACATATTTGTCTCCTGTCCTTTTTGAACCCTTCTGCTCATCTTCTCTGCTTCCTTATGATTGCAAGTGCTCTGTTATTATGTTATGTTTTATCCATGGCCCTCTCCCGCTTACACACATATATGCATCTACACTGATGGGGATTTCTGAAGTTGTTAATGCAAACCTGTCCAGGCAAGGGCTCCTAGCCAGAATGAGATTTTAAGTGTTCTTGGGCCTCATAGCATGGTGCAGAAGTGTCACTTACAGGAGGCTGAGTGGGGCTTTTCTTTTTCCTCAGACCTCTTCACTCTCACTTTCAGTTCAGTCCTTCACATATACCTGCTATTAAGAATGTGCTTCTGTATTTCTTATTCACCAGAGGCATAGATACCACACTGCCATCCTCTGCTTTCTTTTTACTGGGTATCTATTCTCTCCTGGTCAGGCTCTGATGCATGAGCTCAGTTTCCTCACCTGTGAAATGGGTATGGCAATAGAAGTTTCTTTATAGGGTTCACTCATTTGTAGCCCTTAGACTCTTCTGGCAGGCAACAATTGTCAGGCATCGTTATTGTTAGGTGAAAGAATGAATGTTAGACAGTTGGAATTAGAACTGTCATGTAACCATATAAAACTAAGTAGGCCACTAAGAAATTGAACCCCAATCTTGTTTCTCAACACTGATGTTCCCAGACTGGCTTCCTGCCTACATAGCATGCATAGTCTCTTGGTGTTCTTGGTGTTCAGATATATACAGTGAGGATAATCCAAAAAAGGTTTGGTTTCCAAAAAAGGTCCATGATCTCTCCATAGATGCTAGAAGCATTTTCAGTCACATAGTTAGTTGTAGGGTAAAGTTTCCCCAGTCATTGTTTGTGGGTATTTTTGGCACCTGGGGTATGCTGTTCTCTTCTCAAGCTCTGTGGTCATCCTCGCTGGCTCCATTTTCCATTTCTCCCTCTCAGTCTCATATTTCCTAGATATCCAAGGCATTGTAGGCTGGAGCTAGAGACTAGGATGGCCACATGCTGGCTCTTCATCCCCACCCTGGTGCACTGCCTATAGTAGGTCATTGTGTTGGTCAGTCTTCTATTACTGCAACAAATACCTGAGAAAATGAACTTATAAGGAAGGTTTATTTATTTATTATTTAATTTTTTTTGTTGTAGTTGTAGATGGACAGAATGCCTTTATTTTATTCACTTTTATGTGGTGCTAAGGATTGAACCCATGGCCTCACACATGCCTGGCAAGCGCTCTGCCCCTGAGCTATAGCCCCAGCCTGGAAGGTTTATTTAGGCTAGCAGGTCCAGAGGTTTCAATCCTTGGTCACTCGACCTCACTGCTTCTGGGTGAAGCAGCACATCATGGCAAAGTGCGCATGGTAGAGCAAGTTGCTTACCTCATGGTGACTAGGAACAAAGAGGGGAAGAGGAAGAGACTGGTATCCCATAGTCCCCTGTGAGGGCACCCCCACCCCAATAACCTAACACCTTCTACTAAGCCCCGCCTCTTAAAGGTTCTACTACCAATAGACTGGGAACCAAGTCTTTAGCAAATGGACCTCTGGAGGGCATTCCAGATACAAACCACAGTGATCATTAGGTAAGCTCTTTCTAGTTTTCCCAGCTTCCCACAATGCTCAGGATTGCACAATACTCATGTCAACCTGAAACCACCACCACCTGCTTTCTATAGTCATTGTCCAGGCCTAAAGAGTATGAGCCAAGAAAAGAATAGAGCTGGATGAACTGGTCCAGTAGAAATGGTGCTTAACTTCATGGATACCTGGTGCTCTAGAACAGTTCTTGTTACTGTGTCTGATATACCCGACATTAGCTGGTGCACACATTTTCTACTTTCTCTAGGCTTCTTTTCTTGCCTTTTGCCCATAGAAAATGATGATTTCTTGATGTTATCACCTCCATTCTATTCCTGGTGCTCTGTTTATGCTTACACTATTGTAATGTTGTAATGGCTTCAGGCTTTCCATCCTGTTGACCTTTAGGTTCCTACATTGTTAATCTTCTTGAAATGCCTCTAAGATTATCCTCTTCTCAGAAACTGTGGTTCCTCATTGACAACATCCTCCAGACCCCTTGATCTGATGATCTCCAACTACCTCGCAACATGGTACCTAGCAGAACTCTCCACTTCTTCAGATGCTCAACTTGCCATCTCCTAATTGGGCCTCATTCTTTGGTTCTGCCAATATCCGTATCTGAAATGTCCACTGATTCCCACACCATATGTTGTAGATACCCTTCTCCTTGCTTTAGCTTAGTTCAGGCTTCCTCCTCCTGGGACACTTTCTGGCAGAGTTTAGTTTGGATACAAGTGTAGACTACTCAAATGGCCGCTTATTCATAATTTTTTTCTACCCACTCTGTAGTAAGTCCTTTATGATCGTTAATTCTTTTTCCCCCCACTATGACTGATAGTAATTATAGAGGGAAATTTAGGCTGGGAGATGATGAAAATGAGTTTGCATAATTCATGGTAGAGATGAGATCAAACCTAAGTCTGACTGGTTTCCATAGCTTGTGTTCCTCTGCACTGTTCTGTCATTCTGCCCACCAGAATTGGGATCTCTTTTGTCCTGGGTGATCACTGTCCTCTAAATAATCATGCACTGGATAAATTGACATTACTTTTTAGGAACAGATTTATTAAAACAAAACCTGTCTGTGCTATTATTTCTTCATTTAAATGCCAGCTCCTCCCTTCTCTCTGTCATTTACAGTTGGTCTATGGCCAGTTATCTTTAATTAAAAATAATTTTATTTTGCTAATAGTTTCGAAAAACATCTAAGATAATTGGCAGCACTATGGAGTGCACAAAACCAAGAATTGGCACATGAGTTTTGTAGAGACAGTGCATGGCAAGCATTTTGACCTGAGTTTATTCTGAATTATCTGGTTTATTCTGGCTTTCTCTTTACACCTTGGGCTTTTCCTTCCTGGAGATTACCATCATTTTAAATAAGGTTATTATTTGTAGCATTAATGGCTGTTCCCCTCATTTTGCTGCTAACGCCATAAGAGCAAGAGCTACCTCTGTGTTTCTGACACTGCATCTGAATTCCCTAGCACAAGACTGGTAATTAGTAGATATTTGATCAGTATTTGTTGAAGTTTGAATAATTGAAAGAGTAAACATTTGTATGAGTAAGCATGTATCTTTATTTAGGTATTTTATGCTGGATTTGCCAAAAAGTTGATTGTAAAAGGAATTTTTTTTTTTTTTTTTAACCAGTCATGTCATAAAAACTGAAAATTTACTTGGTACAGTGGTGCACTGTAGACCCAGCTACTAGAGGCAGGAGAATCAAGGCCAGCCTGGGCAACTCAGTGAGACCCTCTCTCAAAATAAAAATAAACAGGGGTAGCTCAGTGGTTGACAGTGGCTTAATATGCATGAAGTTCTAAGTCCAATTCCTAGTACTGTAAAAAAAAAATGCTAAAAATTTACTTTAGTGGAGAAACTATCTATAATCTTTAGAAACATTTGAAGAAGAGATTAAGACAAAAGCTAACTCCTCTGCCTTTTGGTTGCATATAAATTTTGTGAGATTTTTTTTTTCCACTTCTTTATTTTTTCTTGGCAATAGCTATGGCTTCCTTCCAGCATCAGATAGAATTCCTGCTATTATAGTAAACAAGGCCTTATGTGTAAGTGGGAGAGGGCCATGGATAGAATATAACAACAGAGCACTTGTAATCATGAGGAAGCAGATAAGAGAAGTAGAAGGGTTCAAACAGGACAGGAGACAAAATGATATGCATATTCCATATATTTAATTCTGCTAACCTATAATAAAGTATTCAAAATGAGAATGGCCAGCATTCTGTAATAGTGGGATCCATAACTTGATTTCTTGGTGCATGTCAGGAAAAGGTGAAAAATCTTACTCATGCAAGTTGGAAAGACTTTGTTTATGATCGCTGCTAATTGCAGTTATTTCGGAGTACTTTTTCTTTCCACCAGTTAGATCTGTAGTTCCAGGTGTGGAGGTTTGAATCTGCATCAGGTGGCAACACTTTGTCCTATTGATTGATTCTTCATTGTTTTAAATCTTCTCCAACAGCATCAGCATCAGTTCCATGAAACACATTTTCCTGGATAGAGCCTGTTTCCACTCTACTGTGTCTCCTTCATTACAGTCACTGTCAGCCCAGAATGCTCTGCAGAAGAATGCCAAAGTCCCTTGGTTTTCTACAGCCGTCTCCCTTTCTAACAGTGTGGGTCCCAGTGCAGGTCAGAGTGCTGTTATTCATTATGTTTCCTAAGCTAGTTGCCCCTCCTGGCTCTCTTGCGTATATCAGCCAAAACTTCAGCAATATCTTATTACAGCCCACAGGGTTGGAGTGTTCCTTAAATTTCCTGAGGTGCCAGACTTCCAGGAATTCTATTTTCCAAAACACAGGATTGCCTGTCAGTGGACGCAAGGGTGACCTTCCCAGGCAGCTCCTTACTTACTGTGAGGAACCACAGATTCATTCATGGACACTGTCAGCAATTACCTACCTTAGTTTTGGAGAAGGGGTTGGATTAACACAATGGGCTTCTATTTAGCTAGGAAAATAGAAGATTCGCAGGGTTGCGGGGCTGGTTAGCTGTCTTTAAATACTTAAAAGTCATTGCACAGAAATTCTGTTACACCTGTGGCAAGTGGCTTCAGAGTATAGAGCTAAGATGGATTGATGGGTGAAATTTAGAGGAGGCAGACTTGCCAGTGTAGATGGGACAGGGTTCATATAGCAGCATGAAAGGGAATAAATGACTTCTTAGGTCCCCAAATTCTGTGACAAGAGATGAGTGGTGTTTCAGTTTAGCCTGGGGGACTATGATAGGGCAGAGATGGGGGGTACTGTGAGAGGGTTTCTTTCAAGGCAGCATTGGAGTAGTTACCTAGATCACTTTGAAGATGCTTTCCATGGTTTAGCCACTCTGGGGAACTCCTGTCCCACCCCTCTCCTGCCCTCCCCTTCACCTCCCTCTATTCCCTTTATTATCAGCCTCCCCCTCCTCTCCCACCTCTTCCTCCTCCTTCTTCATGAAGCTGGGAGTGTGGATTCTTTCTGTGGTCAAGCTAAGGAAATTTTATCAGGAACCATTTCTCATCCTCTGGCTTTGTGTTAGATAAGAGGTGTCCACAAAAGTTCATTTGAGACAATGAAGAATTTTTATAGGGAAAATGATTAGATTTGGGGAGTTGTAACCTTAATGATTGGATTAATCCACTGATAGGGATTAACTGGGTGGTAGCTAGAGGCGGGTAGGGTGTGCCTTGAGGAAACAGGTCACTAGGGATATGACTTTGGGGTTCATGTTTTGTCCCTGGTGAGTGGAGCTCTTTCCCTGCTTCCTGGATGTCATGAACTGAGCAACTTTCCTCCACCATACCTTTCCATTGTGATGTTTTACCACATCTTGGTCCTAGAACAATGAAGTTGGCCAACCATGCACTGAACCTCTGAAACCATGAGCCAAAATAACTTTTCCCCCTCTAAGTTGTTCTTGTCAAGTCTTTTGGTCACTGTGATGAAAAGCTGACTGGAACATTTTGAAATAATCATACTTCCCGTCAAACTGTATTTGGATGCTGTAGAGAAAGGCAGGGTGCCTGCGTATAGTTGTATAGGCTGTTTACTGCATAAAGGACCCAGCTACTCAACTTGAGCACTCACTCTGCTGGCCAAGCAATGTGTCTATCCAGAGGAAGGGTCCATCTTCCTAAATTGCCCCAAATTATCAGCATACATAGGTGAGTGCCAGGGAATCTGGGTCTCCCTAGAGAAGGCTTAGTTTTGTGATCTGGTAGAATAGATCTGTTTCTGGGCTGGAGAGATAGCTCAGTTGCTAGAGTGCTTGCCTTGCATGCACAAGGCCCTGGGTTCAATCCCTAGCACCACAAAAAGGAAAAAAAAAAATCTGTTTCTGATCCAATATGAAGTTTCTGGTCATGACTCTGGAGGGAAGCTTAACATTTCATTCTTTATTTTTTGTTGAGGTGGGTACAGGGTATTGAACTCAGAGGCGCTCAACCACTGAGCCACATTCCCAGCCCTTTTTTTGTATTTTATTTAGAGACAGGGTCTCACTGAGTTGCTAAGTGCCTCGCCATTGCTGAGGCTGGCTTTGAAGTGGTGATCTTCCTGCCTCAGCCTCCTGATCTGCTGGGATTACAGGTTTGTACCACTGTGCCCAGAAACCTTTCATTCTTAATCCATCAGAATTGATGAAATTAAGCTTAGACTAACCTGTAAATTTGTTTGTGGGTTGTACAAACACTTGAGCTAAACCATTGCCACTAATAGTGCAGAATTCCAAGCATCTAAGAATTGCCTGAGTCACCAAGCATTTAGGTCCTTGGGAGCACTGGAGGATTTGGCATTGTGTGGGCATTAATTACCCCTGTGCCTTCTCCGGATCCTAGTTTCCTTTGGACTCCTCCCTTCACCCTCAAACCTTGGAGGTAATACATGTAGCGGAAGAGCAGTGGAGAATACAAGAATGATGGGCACAGGAAACGTCTTTGGGCTCTCAGACTTATACTGATCAGATTTGTGAGTGTGCGTGTGATGAGGAAGAACATGGAAGAATCCAGTGCACCACAGGCAAGATTAGTTATTTTCTAAAATAACAACAACAGTAAACAAAATGAAAACAAAATGCGCCTGAGGTTGCTAATACAGAGCAGCTGTTCTTTGAACAGGCTTCCTGGGATTCAAAGGTTGCTGTGCATTTGTGAAGTGTCCCTAGAGAGGATTCCTTAAGCCTTTCTCCACCCTCAGGCCTTGAGATTGTTCCTCCCTCCTCTGGAATGTGGAGGGAATACTCCACACCCATCCATTCACAAAAAGCCTGCCTTCTACTTTTCTCTCACAGGCCAGCTTTGCCGCTCTTTGCCTGGCCCTTCCACCTCCCCCAGGGCCATTCTCAAGCAAGTAAGGGACTTGTTCCCTTTCCCTCTACTTTCTGCATCAGCACTGTGACTGTCCTGCTGTGACCTCTTTCTTATGCCAGACACTCTCTGTCCCCAGAGTTAAATACACACATTGCTTCTGGTCAGATTCGCTCATGAGTCACTACTATTTCTTTTTGTCTACCTTTTGCATTTTATTTTTTTCTCCAGACTCCTCCATTGACCTTAATTACTGTAAATTAGTAGTTCTCAGATTATTTTGACAGTGGAATTATAACCCCACCCCCCCTAAAAAAAAAAAGAAAGAAAGAAAAAAACCAATAACCAACACCTGTAGGGGAGACCAGCATAGGGATGCCAGATACTTATTTGTCCAAATAAGGACTTAGGGGCGGGGTGGGTTCTGATGGAAAATAGAAAAGGATCCCAAAAGCATCATCTGCTAAAATCATCAATTTCAAAACAGGAACTCTGTGTTCACACCAAAAGATATGAAGAACAGAGTTTTGAATGATCACAAGCATTCTTTCAAAGTGAATGACTTTAGCCATGTGAAAAATTCACTACCCTTATCCTTATCTTTTCTCATCTTGCTTCCTTTATTTAACATATTTATACATTTCCCACCAATATTTGGAGGCCACTGCTGCATAGGATTCCCAAAGAATGAGCTCTTTCTTTCAGCAGCAAAACAAATGCAAAACCTACTAGGGAAGCTCATCATACCTGGGCAGGAAGCTACTAGATGCTGTGGTCCAGAGCTTGTGCCTGTGTGTGAGGCCATAAAACCTGTTGTGATTGGGAGGTCCTACTGCTTCAGCTACTGTGGCCTCAAAGGTGGCAGCCTGAGAGACACTGAAAGATTCTGTGGCACTGTCCCACATAGATTTTTGCTAGAGCCCTTGAGGTGGGAATTGGACCCTGAGACCTTTGGCTGGGGAACAGCCCAGTTCTAATTCAGGGGCTGAGCACCTGTGAGCAAGTTTAATTTCTGTTTTTATTTTTATTTTTTAATTGGTTGTTGTTTTATTTTTCCCTCCCTCTCTCAAAATAAGTTCAGATATCAAATGTTTACAGTTACCAGTGTGGAAACTGCAGACTTTATGAGGAGGATGCTTTTTGTGGACTGAAGCACACCTGCTCAGTTGCAGAACACATTGGAACTGCTGGCAAAATGGGTTCAGAAAAACACTAGCCTGCTTGACTGGCTATTCCCCCCTCTGCCTCATTTGACTGCTAACACTTTCAGCCTGCTTGGCTGAAAACTGAATGTTGGAGAAAGCATGAGAGGCTCAAGAAGGCTCAACATGTAGGTATATACTGAGAAATTTGATTTCCCAGTGGGGCGTCTGGGCCCCTTGGATGAGCTAAGGCACCTAGGGCCTGACCTCACACCTTGCTCATTAAAATTAGTCTTCTGTGACAGCAGACACTGAGGCGCTCACATACAAGGAGGCAGAGCTGCCTCTTTGCATGAGGAAAATTCATTTCCATTCAACAGATGTGTGTCGAGAGCTAGTTATTCCCAAGGCTCAGACTGGACGCACACAGTTTATTAAGACCCAGCCCTGCGTGGAAAGATTCACACCTTGCAAGCTCTGCTGTTTGCTTGCTGAAGGGGAACTAAGAGATGTGCTTTTTAATTCAGACATAGATTTCCTCAAAAGATTTTCTATCATCTGTAATTTACCTAAATACATATTATCTTAATATCTTCTTTTAAAATCATTCCCTGATTTTCTTTCTCCCTCCTGATGGCTTCTTCTTATCTCTTCTCCTTTCATTTTTTCCCCCCGATTTCTTTCAGTCTTTTAATTTTGTCTTTCTTTGCCATTACTTACTCTACCCACCCACCCCCCTTGGCATAGAGTTTTACTTTTCTTTAGAATAATAAACTAAATTTATGCTTCTCAGAAAGAAGATTCTGAAAAAAGTAATTGGAGGCATAAACACATATTCCAGTTCTTTATCTAGATGTAAAATACAAAGCAGAAGAAAGCAAAACACATTTAGAATCTGATTATCCATCAAGACAAAGGTGAACTCGGTGCCCTCTTTATATTGCCCTATTGAATTCAGGGCACACAGGTGGCAGAAATGTATCACCCTATGAGTTAATAACATGAAGCTTCAAGTGTGAACCAGAAAGCTCCAGGTGGGTTATTTATCCCATCTAAATCTTGGTTTTCTTAATAAAGTTAGAATTTCACAATATTTCTTTGAAAAAAATCAGATTAGAATAATTCAGGTTCCTGGTAATATCTCTGTTTTAGTCTGTTTGGACTGCTATACCCAAACACCATAGATTAGGTAGCTAACCAGCAATAGGAATTTATTTCTCACCATTCTGGATGTTGAGAAGTCCAAGATCAAGGTGCTGGCTGATTTGTGGCTGGTGAGGTCACTCTTCCTCATCCATAGGTTGCTGATTCCAGCTCTGTCCTTATCTATTGGAAGGACCAAGGACCTCCCTGGGGTCTCTGTTATAAGGAGCACTATTTATTAAGCCTCCACTCTTATGTTCCAACCACTTTTCAAAGACCCCTCCATATACCATCATGTTGGGGATTAGGTTCCAACATGTGAATTTTGAAGGGACAGAAACATTCAGTCTATAACAATCTTATAACTTTAAATGTTTCCCTGAGCCCATCTGTCTTTAAACACGTGGAAGCCAGTGTTTGAAACTCAGAAAAGTGTGTTTATTAATTGATGGTTTTATCATCTCACACCTATTATTCATGATAATCTCAGAAGTGGTTCATTGAATCATAAAAAATGTGGAAATGCCTACTATATGCTAAGTTCCTTGCTGAGTTAATGGAATTTAAAGATGGGTAAGACATTTTTTTTTTTTTCTGTCCCATTTATTCACTGTAGAAACCAGCAGTGAGAAGTGCTATAAATGCTAGAACTGATATGTGAATAAGTTTGGAGGGTGGAGATGCCAGAGGATGCCTTAGTGGGGAGGGGACATTTTGGTTGGGTATTAAAGGATTACTGAGTATGTCCTTGTAAGTTTATGTGATGTATTATCATATATTTTTCTGACATTAGTCTTTGATTTGAATGTAGTGATGACTGTCAAGGAAGTTAACTTTCAAGATTTTACTGAGTTATGATAGACACTTAACCAGTGACCTAACCTAACCATTGGGCACCGTTTCACTGTGCAATGCCTTATTTATTGACTCCCCTTCAAGTGGAGTTAAAGAATATCCTCATATATTTGGTGTACAAGGCACCACACAAAACACACGGTCCTCACAGATATTATAATGAATAATAAAGAAAAGAGATTACTATGATTTGGTTAATTATCTCCCAAAGGCCCATATGTTATAGGCTTGCTTACAAGTCTGTGACCCTATTAGGAGGTGGAGCCTTTAGGAAGTGGACCTAGGGGGGCAGAGATTAGGTCATTGGGGGTGTGCCTTTGAAGGCGATCTTGGAAACCCAGCCCTTTCCTTCTCTCTCTTTGCTTCCTTGTTGCCATCATGTAAGTGGCTTTCCCTGCCGCATGTTCCTGCAATGATACATATACTGCCTTACCTCAGGCTCAACCTCTAAAACTGTAAGCCAAAACAAACTTTTCTTCTTTTTAAGTTAATTTTTCTCAGACATTTGTTAGAGTAACAAGAAGCAAACACAGAAACACAGAGTAAGTACTAGAAACTTATCTAACCACTCAGATGACACATACATGTCTCTCACCTGCATTGGCATCATTATATCTATCATTATTTCTTCTTTTGTTAACTCTAGTGTTGTGTATGGTTCATAATGATCAAATCATAATGATGTTATTTTCACGTTTTTACTCTTTTCTGCCTCTCTTCACATGCTCTTCTATCTCTGAAGCCCCTGGGTGATCTTGGATATGCTATTTGACCTATTGTGCCTCAGTGTCCACAGCTGAAAAACGAAGGTTATTCAAATATCTCTGTCATTAGAATGTGAAAAGGACCCTGTGAGTTCATGCATGTAGAGCACGGTGCTGGGCCAGACTGTAATAGCTGAAGAAAATGGACTTGCAGAGAGGTTCCCCAATTATCTGTGGAACCAATTATCTTAGTTCCCCATTACCACATTGAGCTGCTATCAAAACTTGGATCAAAGCCACCGTCTTCTGGCTCCTAGTTCTGCTTCCATTTTAATAGGATACATTTGATATTCGAATCATCTCACTGGATAAATTGGAGATTAAATAAGAAGTTCAGCGATTTATGGCACTGTGGGGGGTTTTGAGGACATGTCTACAAATTTTCAATACTCCCTCCTTTAAAAGGTAGGATTTGATTCTTTTCCCCATAAGTATGGACTGGGCTTAATGACTGACTTCTCACAAATAGAAACTGCAAAAGTGATGGGATGTCACTTCTGAAACTAGGTTATAAAAGGACTGTGGCTTCTGTCTTGGGTAGCTCTCCTGCCCTCCTTCTTGACTCACTCTGCAGCAGATCAAGATTAAACAGCCTATGGAGAGGCCTATATGGTAAGGAATTGAATTTGGAAGTACATCCTCCCCCAACTGGGTCTTGAGATGACTGCAGCTTCCTGAGAGACCCTGAGCAAGAACTACCCAGTGAAGCTGCTCCCAGATTCCTGACCCAGATGAACTATGAGATAATAAATATTTGTTGATTTAAGCTGCTACACATGAGGTGATTTGTGACTACTGCAACATCTATATGTAGAATGGGGTTTGAAGCCTTGCAATTTTTTAATTTGATGTATGTTATAAATATGTCTCTGTTAGGCATCTCTGTGCCAGTGTGGCTGGGTGGTTGAAACAGCATCCCCAGATAGATGTATTCATGTGGTTTTTAAGAAAAAAATTTCAAAGGGCAGGTCAGGGCAGGATTGCTATATACCTGCAGCTCAGTCAGCATTTCCTTAGAATCTTAGATGATTTGCTGCTTTAGCAGAAACACTGAGAACCACTGACACTCTCTGATCTTAGGCCCAGGAAGAGAATTGGGCCTTGCTCTCCCTGATGAGGTCCTGAAATCAAGGAAGTTAAGTGACTCACCCACATGGTGTAGCTGGTCAGTGACTCTTGCGTCAGCCAGGGCTGTTAAACTACCAGCAACAGAAACTGACTCCAACTCTTACACCAATGCTGAGATGCCATCAGGGGATTGGAGCAGTCTGAAAATCTAGAAAGTAGGTGTCTGCAGAGACCCAGCAGTGAGAGTCTCCCTGCAACCATGAATGGACTGTGAAGAAGCCCAGGTGGGTGTGACAAAGCACCATAATCTGGGTGCTTCAGTCCATACAAATCGATTATGTTACAGTTGAGGCTGCAAAGTCCATAATCAAGGTGCTGGCAGGGCCAACCTCCCTCTGAAACCTCTGGAGGAGGGTCATTGTTTCTTAATTCCACCTTCTGGAGGCTCCAGGTGTTCCTTGGCTTGTAGAAGCATTGCTCCATCCTCCACTTCTTTCTTCCTGTGTGTCTGTGTCCAAATCCTGCTCTGATAAAGACAGTAGGCATATTGATCTGGAGCCCATCCCAGTAAACTTGTCTAATCTGATTGCTTTTGCAAAGACTCTATTTGCAAATATGTTCATAGTCACACCTATCTTCAGGGGCCATGGTTTAACCCAAGGCACCAGGTGACTGCGGCGTCCTCAGCCTACAGCATAGAAGTGAGCACAGGTTCCTGGGCTTTCCCACTCATCAGGCACCTGGATTTGTGCTTGGGCCACACTATGGGCAGTTCCCAAAGCTTTGCTGTTAGTGGCTGGAGGAGACACTTGCCGGGCCTGGTGTGATTGATGCAGCATGCTTTCTCCCCACTTGCTTTAGAAAGCTGCTGGTGTTTAGGCTTGCTGAGGGTGACCCAGACTTTAAACAGATCACTGAGTGAGAAATCCTTCCTTACAAAAACACGTGGACGCCTTTTAAAAAGGAAGAAAGCAGGTCAGCACTAACGTGGATGGATATCCTCCTCGTGGAGAGAAAAGACTCTGGCATGAGCAGGCTTTCACAGAAGCTTCCAGAATGTCAGACTCTGTTAAGAAAATGTGTTTTGTTTTGAATTTTATAATAGATTTTATAATAGATGTTCACAAAAATTTGAAGTTACAGAGATTTTTAAGCTATTAACTTAAAAAAAATCAAGTATGCTCTATTTCATGTATTGATTGATCAAGTCATCGATTTGTTAGTGGATTGATTTTCTGTTATGAAAACAACTTGGGAGATGGCTTTGAATTCAAAAGAACTAATCACTTAAAGTCAGCATTATGGGAGACTGTGAGATCTTGGTCATATTTGTATTTCCTAACCCTAATTTTTGGCCCTAACCTAGTTAACAGCAACTGGTTCCTCTGAAAATGTCATGTGTCAGAAATCCCTTGGGTGGATCATTTGGAAACAGGCTGTCTTAGTCTGATTTCTGCTGCTATAACAAAATCCAACAGATGGGGTAAATTGTAAACAATAGAAGTTTATTTAGCTCATTTTCTGAAGGCTGGGAAGTCGAGGGTTCAGGAGTCTTATGTGGTGAGAGCCTTCTTGCTGCATCAAACATGGCAGAAGGACCAGCAAGCACCTGTGAGACAGAGAGGACAGGAGGAGACCAGACTTAGAACAAGCTCACTCTCTCAGTAACTGACCCACTCCTAAGATAATGCCCTTAACCCACTGATGAAGGTGGAACCCTCAAGAACTACCTAGTCACCTCTTAAGGGCCCACCTCTTAATACTGTGACAGTGGCAACTCCATTTCAACATGAATTTTGGAGGGAGATTCAAACCACAGCACAGGGACCCTGACATCTGAGCAGAGCTTTCCTGGCCTCTATAGATTGTGTTCCTTGACATCGTCACCTCTCCTAGGCACAGGGGAGGGGGCGGGGCACCCTCAGAGCCACATGTGAATCTGCATGGATGAATGGCTACAGCTCATCCTCATGGTATTCCAGTTCCAGAGTCACCTGAGAAAACAGATGTTCAGAGAAGTGGTGGTCATTTGTAGGAGGTTCTCCCAGAGGACTCCCGCAGAGCCCTTTGCCACACCTGTCATGGAGCAAGAGCAGACCAGCTCTTCAGTTCTGTGGGCGAGGAACTTGGACTTAGGATTTTCGACAGGGAAGCATCTAAAGGTCTTATTCAGTAAATGGCTGATTTGGGGCTCAAACCTAGACCTTCCTTTCCCACTTGTATGCATCTCTCTCTAGTCTATCATGGCAGAGACAGAGAGGGGAAGGGGAGGAATTTGGATTCAGTTAAGTGTTTGAAGAAGATACATGTATGCATATCTGCATCTGTTCCAACTTTCTGATGGTCACATGACATACTTTTTCATGTATCATTTTTCTCTGTAGTAGCACAAAGATGTACTAGAAAATATACATGCATTAGGGCCCTGAGGTTTTAGGCTTAGATTGTTCCTCTTTCACCAAGCAGCTGTGCCACTTTGGGCCGATTGCTTACCCTCTCTGAGCATGAATCTTATTATATGTAAAGAGATTACATCATGTGCCTCCTGGGATTGTTGTAGGATTCGAATAAGGTTAACAAAATTCTCAGAGGAGTGCTGGGCACACAGCCCAATTAGTGCTCAATAGATGACTTTCTTTCCCTTGCATATCTGGTACAGAACCTAAGACATCTATCTGTCTATTAGGGGCGTCCTGGAAGAACACGGCAGACACGGAACTGAGATTCTTTATTCAGATTGTCATGAAAGGCACTTAAGGTCATACGCAACATTTCTGTGGAGTTATGTCATTACTCACTTTAGGATAGAGAAAATGTATGATACTTTTTAAAAGGTTAATTTTTCTTCTTTCAGATCTGCCTGGAGGCTTACGAGAAGTATGTTGTGAAAATTTTAGATCAATAAATGCAACTTACCAAGTAAAGTCCAAGAGGGGAGGTTCCAGCCACTTCTACAGATGTGAGGGCCCTGGTGGGGTCTTGTGCTCCTGGTGGGGAGGGGCAGGAGGAGTCTGCCCTTGGGGTGGGCTCTGGGTGTCACCTGCCTTTCCCTCCGACAGTGCCCCTCCTGTTTAATTGGAGGTTGGGCAAGGGCCTGTGAAGTCCACACCGTCTGGGGTCTGATGCCTGCTGCTTCATGTCTCATCTCCCACCCCGGGGCCTCCCCATCTTCCACGGGGAGCAACTGTCTCTAATAGGGTGGCTGTGACAGATGCTGTGGGAATTCTGAGTTTGGGATAATGAGCTGTCATATGTCATTTCACTTAAACACAATAATACAAATATTTTGATCAAACATTTTCTCCAGCTGTTGAGCGAAAGCAATAAAAGCAGCAGGGAGTGCCAGTGAATTCGCTATTTCTGAATCGCTTTACCCTTTCAAAGCTGTTGCCTATTAACTCTTCCTGTCTCGTCTGTCTCCCTTCCAGCTCCTTTTCCTGGCCCCTCACAGCATGCTGAGTCCAGGGTTGTAAATAAGGAAACCAAATTCAGGGATATGAAGGGGGTCAAATTGACCAGAGCTCTTATTAGACAACCCTGTCCCTTGGGTTGGCCTCAGAGCAGCTGCAGCTGCTGCAGATTCATAAAACACAGCTTGGTCTGGCCCTGCAGCCAGTCTCCAAATCCCTACACCAGCTTCCACCTCCCTGCCCTGGGATGCAAACCTGAGCCTACCCTGGACCTAGGGGACTCCAATGGTCATACCCAACTTGTAGACAACAGTCTTTTGAGACAACCTATCTTTGATGGCACCTGGCCCTTGGACCTACCTCCTGGTTGGAGTCTGGTTGGACTTTGCTTTGATGGTTGGTTTCCATTGTGGAATTCTCCAACCCCTTCCTACTTGCTCTCTTTGTCCTGATCTGGCTTCTGGAATCTCTTTCTTCCTTCTCTCTTGGCCAGCACTGAAGGCAGACGCAGTGGAAGGTCAGATCTGGAAGGGTCCCAGAGCATACATGCCTGGGACATTGCCCCAGTTCTACTTGTAACCTCTAGTCTCCCGCTACCTTTAGTCTGTGCCCTCAATTTTTAAAGAGCAGTCTCTGATTCAACCATGCCACTGGGCTTGATGTTTCTCATGCTAGCCGCCATTCAGAAGAGGGAGCAGATTAGATGCTTCAAAATCTTTTAAAGCCAGCTGCTCCCAGTACTCTCTCTTCCCTCTTATTTGTTCCTGGGAAGCGAATCTTTCTGAGCTCACCTGCATCGGGTTCCAGTGACCCTGACCCCACAGGCCATATTCTCCTCTCTCATTCAGTCTTCAAGTCCTGGCTGTGACTTGAAGCCACTACTTCTACTCCCTTGTGCTCAGATGCCTTCCCGCCATAAACAGAGAACCCCCCACCTCCTCCTGATCCGGAGCTCTCCTGCCCTCTCCTCTCCCTGGCAGCCTGACTTCCCAGAGTGTGTCTGTCTGTCTCCCCTCCAGCCCGCCCTCTCACAGCCTAGCTCCCTGCAGGTGCACACTCATCTCCTGCTCCCTGCCCAGGCCCTGTCCCAGCTTCTTCATGTTTTGCTTGAAACCACTTCCTCCCTCTGGCTCCTGGGATACTGCTGGCGGCTGCTCTTTCAGTATCTGTCGTTTCCAACTTCCATAAGTTGCCCTCTCTGCTCATCCCTTGCCTGCTGGCCTCTGTCCAGATGTGCTTTTGTCATTCTGTACCCTGCCCCTGGCGGAGTTCACTCACCCCGTGAATCACCACCTGCCCTGTGATGCCATCTCTAACCTTGTTCTCCAGGACAGACTTGGCTCTGGAATTTCAGACTTGGGTCCACCCACCTCTCTGCAGACCTCTACCTGGAGCCTGGATGGCTGCCAGTGTCCTCCCAGTCGCCATGCTTTCCAGACCGAACCTTCTCTAGCCTACCCCTCCTTCTGAGCCATGGCTCCCAAGACACCACTGACACTCACTTGGGCCAGAGCCCTGGGAGCCAGCCCAGCCTTCTTTCTTCCTCTTCCCACCCATATCCTTTGTCCTTTTGTCCTTTATCAAGAGACCCTCTTTGACTCCATTTGCCTTCATTCCCACTTTGCTGCCTGGACTTTTGAACTTTTTAATGTCTCTTGCTTCCCACCTGAATATCATCCCAGCCAATCATTCTCTCCGTTACCACCCAAGCACTATTCCCAAAGTCATTATCTGGGCTTCTCTGTCAGCTTATGGGACCTGACCTCATTTCCTTCCAGGCCTTTCTAAAGGGGCAGGGCTCCAGATATGGTCCCTGCACTAGCAGTGTGAGCATCACCTGGGAAAATACTAGAAATGTAGATTCTCTGGCCCTACCTCAGGTCTACTGAGACAGAAACTCCACCAGCCTACTGTTTGCATGTTAACAAGCTCTGCAGGTGATTTGGGGGCATGTGGAAGTTCTGATCAGTTGATGGGTCACTGAGCATCTCTTCTGCTTCGAGTGTGCCCTCTGTCTGTAGTATCTTCTCCGCATCCTGCTCATCTTTTGGAACAATCCTTGTCTTAGAGGAAAGCAGATCTCTCAGACCCTCTTCCTTCCTCTGTTTCTTACCCTCTGCTCCCCTGTGTGCTCTTTTGTTCCAGAACACATTCCTTTGAACTCCTGGAACTGTTGGTGGCTTGTGATTTAGGGTCTGCCTGCTGCCCTCCCCTCTGGGGGTTCCCGGCGACGGGCCTGCCCCCTTAGGTTCTTGAGGTTGGCATGGGGCCTGGGACTGTGGGATGTTGAAAGTTCCCTACACCTACCGTGAATCTGTTATTATTTATTGATGTATTTCATGATTACTTATCAAGTTCTGAGGTATCAGGACTGAAGCAGCTGGTTCTAATTGTCCTATCTAAAATTCTAAGATCAGAGTACCGGAAGAGCTAAGAACACTTGTTAACCAGCAGAGCAACATGGGGAGCTCTACTGGGATTCCGTCATCAGACTTCCCTGAAGCCCCAGAACACCTGGTGGACCCCGGGCTCCCCAGGCTCCTTCTCTTCTGTTCGCATACCTCACCACCCTTCTCTCTGGTCCTTAGCAGGATAATGCAGGATTGTGTTCAATTTTTGGTCTTTTCATCATTGGAGAGTGAGTTCTATCTTTGGTGCTCGGTCCTGAATTTATTTGGGAATGTGGCCCTTTTGTGATTTTGACCTCCTGAGGTACCCTAGCTATGGAAAGGAAAATACACTTTGTTCTCTGGACACTACCATTTTTCTTAAAGCTCTCAGACAAGACCATTCCCTTACTGTTACGAGTCTGTATTATTGTGTGTGTGTGTGTGTGTGTGTGTGTTTTCTTTTGTAGATTTATTACATTAGCATTTAATTACTCTTCATGACAGTATTAAATTTCATGAGTGATTTATAGTTTTAATAGAGATTGTATGATTTATTGCAGTTGGCATTTGAGGTTTACCAAATCCTTGAGAGCCAGGAGTATTGGAGTTGCTTAATCTGACCCCATCCAGCACCACCACAACATGGGTGAAACCCCAAATTCAAATATAATAGGGATGGCCACATTGCCTACCCCATTTTTATTTGATTTGCTGTTTGCCATTTTGGTGTATGTGTGTGTGTGTGGGGGGGTGTGATGGGCTATAAATGTGTTCTTAAATATAAAAGAGGAACTCTTCTGTTATTAAAAAAAAAAAAAGAATCCTAAATAGTTTTCTGTCTTGGATGGGTTTTTATGACCTGGCATCTGTTGGTCACTTGAGGAGCTGGCTCTGGTGGATCCCTAGGTGTTCCTGAGTTGCAAGGGCCTGGAGAAACCTGGTGACAGGCCTGGAGCTCTGTCTCAGTCTGCAGAAGGGTTCCAAGGCCAGAGCAATGTGCTGAGTACCCCGCAGGACTAAGCTAGGGTTTGCTTGCTGTGCAACAGATAGCTTCAGGCCTCAGTGCGCTGCAGACCCTGCTCCATCTGAGGTTCTGTAACAAAGAGAAGCTCAGACCCTAAAGGGCTCACAACTGTCCCCCAATGTTTTCTGGGCACCCCTCATCTTTGTTGAGAAAAGCATTGTCTCCTTCTTCCCAGCTGAATTTTGAGAACACACCACAGTCTTAGCGCTCCTGCCCTGGTCCCTGTCTTGAATTTCCTACCTGTACATGTATCCACCTACTGCTCTGGTCCAAGTGTTTTTCCCAGGCACAGCATACAGCTGTTGCTAAAATGAATATCATTTCAAGGAGGTATGGCTTTGTTATTTTAAATGGGGATGGGGGAAGGGGAGGAGCTTTCACTTTCCTGTTTTCACAGATGACTTTATCCACTTTCACTTCTAGGGGGAAAAAAAAAAAAAAAGGTGTGCTCTTGGGTTCTGCCTTCTCCCTCTGGGGTGGTGTGGATAATCCTCTAGGGCCCTTGGCTGAGGGGCAGATAATCTCTCCGGGGTTATCTGTTAATTACCAGTGAATGTGTGAAGTATTTGTGAAAAGGCTTTTGAAGTGAGCTCCACACGCTGCTGTCCGCTGCTGTCCGCCGCTGTCTGGGCTCCAGCACAGCCCTGCTTCCCCGCTCAGGGTTTCTCGCCCAGCTTGGTTCCCCCTCAAGTGCTGGTGGTATTCTCTTGCTAAATTGTTTGCCTTTCTAATGAAGTGAACTGTTTGTTTGACTCTGCGGTGGAAGGTATTTAACCAGTGACTAAAGTAAACGTTGGAGACATTCAAATAAGCCATGCATATCTGCTTTGTGAAGGGAAGGAAAATAGTTTGGCCTCCCTCACCTCCGGGAAGAGTCGTTAAGGAACTGTTTAAATAATAAACTGAGCAGAGTGAGCGGATATTGCTGCAGCCCAGTCTGGGGCTTTTGTGCTAGCCTTGGCTGGCCTGGGAATTCCTCTGCATCAGCCACGAGGGGAGGAGAGAGCTGCTCAATTCTTGCAGTTAGTAATTGTGATTTATTTATGTGTAGAGGGACTTCTGTTTCATTCAGTCTTGATTAAAACAAGCCCAATTAGCCCTCAGGATGGCGGGCGAATGGCGGATGACTTTGTCAGCAATGGCCAAGGCCTCCTTTGCAGCAAAAGTGTCACCCTGGAGTTTATGCCTGTGTCCTGCTAGCCTGACTGGTCCTTGGTGCTTGTGAGAACAGTCCGAGGTATGGGGCATGCAAGGCTAAAGTGGGGACCCCATGGAGGTAGGGGCCCTATTGCTGGTCAGGGCCTCTGGGTGAGGGTGGAGTGTGAATGCTAATGGGGATGCCTTTTAGTAGCTTTTAGCTTTTGCTGTACACAAGGGTGAAGCAGAAAAGGTTGGAAATAGGAATACTTGTGTTGCAAGTGTAATTGTACTCAGGACTGCTCCTGGATTGTGAGGCTTAAGGCACAATGCAAACTGTGGGGACCTTGTTCAAAAATTATGAAGGAAGAATTTCAAGATGGCGACCAACAGCAGAATATTAAACCAAATTTGGGTCCTTCCAAGTGTTGGCCCAGGGCTGCACACATGTCCTGCCCATGAGGCCAGGGGTCTGCAGATATAGGCAGATCTGGACTCTAAAACCGAGCTTAGTCACTTCCCACCTGAGTGACTTTCATTTTTATCTTTTCTGATCCATTTTCCCATTTGTAAAATAGAGATACTAAGGCCTACTTCATTGTGTTGTCATGTGGTATGAATAAGAAAGTATATGAAGAGTGTTTAGCATAGTCCTTAGCTGAAACGAATGCTCAACAAGTGACAGTCATTTTTTTTTTTTTAAATATATATGTGTCTGTAGAACTTTTTTCCCCTCTCTCCAAGTGGTTGAACTGAGGACAGTGTGTGGATGCTCTGAAGTTCAGGAGCCAGAGTAGGTCCTGGCCCCAGAACTCACTTAGGGATGAAGATATGGAGAACCCTTCTTGTGCCTCATGATCAGTGAGGGCTTGAGGACCGGAAGCTGAATGTCCTGAGCCATCAGATTACCTGCAAAGCTAAAGATGCCCATATAAAGCTATTACTGACATGTTCATTGGATGTTGGTATTGAAGGAGAAGGACTGAGAAATAAGTCCTTAAATGCACATACTTCAGGATTTGTGGACCACTTTCACATGCATCATTCATGGTGCCTTGAACAACTTTGGGGAGTAAATAGGACTGAGTCTCACTGGCTTTATTTTATGGATGAAAAAGATCTGTATTATGACTCTAGTTGTTATTGTAATTTGTTTATATGGAAAGCTATAAAATATAGTTTAAAATGGGGAATGTTTCCAGCTGCTGCAGATGCAGTGTAGAGCACATGGGTTGTGGTGAGAAGGGTGCTCCCAGCTAAGGGTCACAGCACGCATCCCTCCGTGTGCTGAATGTGTTGGCTTTATCCTGATTTTGGAGAAGGGGAAACTAAGTAGAAAAGATGGTGTTACTGAACATCCATGCTGAGAGACTGTTAAGTTTTGTATAAATATACATTGGTGCCAAGGTGACGAACAGGTCCCCATCAATTAGGTCTATTGACTCCTTTCAGTTATTAAATCTATGTTTTTAAATGCAATAATAACCTTATCACACCTTTAGTCTTTAGTAACACTTGCAAACAGCAGAGAAGTATAGGAAGCAGTTTGCTTTCTAGAAATGTGCATAGATACCACTCTGACAAGTGGCAGCTCATTGAGGAAGTACAGGATGTGGTCATCTTTGTGAGTGTGTGACAACTCTTTCCAAGGGATAAGTATGTACGTGCATTGAGGCTTCAATCCTGTGATGAATGTGTACTCAGATGAACCAGGTGGAGATACAGACTCTATAAATAAACCAGGTTCTCTGTCTTCAGATGCCCATGGGAACAAAGGGACACTATTGAGTTTAGCACCTGTCAAACTTTGTAAAGACTGAGCCCCATGTGGTTAGTCTGGAAACCAGAGGTCACTTTGGGTGACCAGATGGAGATGTCCAGAAGGAGATCACATAGAGATCAGGTGGAGCATGGGCCTGTGTAGATGAGGCAGACAGCTGCTGGGTTCAGATGGAGGGCCTCTGGAGGAGGCAGCAGGGAGGTCACCTGTTAAGGCACCTGGAGGGGAAGTGGCAGGAAAGCTTGAAGCCTCATGAGGTACACAGCCAAAACAACTTGTGCTCACTGAGAGCAGTTTTGGAACCATTGGCCTCTCCAGGAAGGAGAGTCCTCAATAATGCCCAGATGAATAGATGAAAGGGTTTGTTGACATCCCCAAATCTGTATCCCTCTCCCGATCTTAAAGCAGAATGTTGACCATTTGAATTCCTCTTGGCTTGAATGAGCTCTTTGGTTTGCCTGGACTTTAGGAAACAGCAAGGGAAATAATGGGAAATGGGTGGCCCCTGTGCTTGATGGGTGTGGTGGGCTTGGGGGACCCAGGGTGAGGTGCCTCTTAGACATCCAAGGGCATTACCCCCAGAGCAGGTATGTTAAGGTGTAGCAGATCAGAGATAATCTGAAATTTATTCAGCATTTTGAATAGAATTAAGCTAAGAATCAAGATAGGAAGCTGGTGATAGTGATGAAGGGTAGCCAAGGAGAGAGTAAATCACAAACATGAACTTAAGGGAGTAGAGCGTGGAGTCATTCTGAATCTGCATGCAGGCAGCTGTGTGCTTTGTATCTGCAGATTCAGGAACACGTCTAGGGCTTCTGCAGGCTGGATGAGGGCTTAGGAAGGTGGTCTTAAGCAGAAAGACATTTTAGGTTACTTCAGGTGATGCCATTGATGTAAGCCCACGTGGCCAATGTCTTTGTAAAATGTGTGACTAATTATTAGAGGCTAATACAGGATTCCAGGGAAAGGAGAAATATGAGAAACATAGGGAATGTTTTCCTACTTGCATTCTTAAGAGCCAAGAAATATGAAGGGGATTTTTTTCACCCTCTAAGCAAGGGGGATTCTTGCTCTTCTCTCTCATTTCTTTGCTCGTCCTTGCAAGGGAACCATGCTTTATTATTTTACAATCATGGTGGAAGAAGCACTTAAAATAAACTCTTTGCTTAAAAGCTTTGTGTGTTCCTGCAAACAATGATGCTTCATAGACAGTGAAAGTTCAGAGTTTAAGGGACAAGAAGTGAAGCCTTTTAATGCTGCCAGTGTGCAATAAACATGCTGGAATTTCAATGGATTCCAAAGGCGTAACAATAATAGCATTAAGAACAGGCTAGGTCCTTTGATGTTATTGACAAAAAAGGGGGAGGTGGGGGCAAAGGGGCCCCTGTCATTTCTGTCATGAGCTTTTAAACTTTTGACCTCCAACCTTTTGTGTCAAAGAGCTTTTTCCATATGGGCATTAGCAGCCTGCTCAAGTAGCCTGAATTCACTGGAGCATCAACATTTCCTTGGTGGGAAAGGACTTTTGGAGTCTTGGAAAGGTCCCAATGTGGGCTGTTATTGCTGAGGGCCCATCATTGTCTGCCCTGTTGTAGGAGTGGGATGGGGTGGGGTGGGTGGTGAGGTGCCCACATAAAGTTATGCACTGCTCAGCCGGCAGAAGAAAGTCTGGCAGACTGGAGGGTGAGCTTCAGACCTCTAGGATTTGGCTCAGAATGTACAGGAATCTGCTCAGCATTGGCCCTGTGCATGCCCTGAATGTAGGGAATGCATGGAAACCTGCATAGGATTCCCAAGAGAAGGTGGGTTCCATGTGGGTTCCATGTTGCCAGTTGCTGGAGGCCTGTTAGGTGGATGGAAGTGCCCTGCAGTGCCCAGGAGGGACAGCTGCCTGGGCCACTGCTACCATTTCATGGTCCCAGTTTCTTGCCTTCCTCCCTATCTTCACTTTTTCTATAGTAAACATTTATTGAGTGTATATGGGGAGACAGGAATAAGTGAGCTGCTTCTGCTCTCACAAGCCAGATAGCCAGGGAGGAACGTAGACACTCTGACCTGTGTGTGTGTGTGCCAGGTGGGAGTCATCAGCACATTGCTCAGCAGGATAGTGGGACCTGGTAAATGCAATATGGTGTGCTTCCCATTAGTTGTTCAGCCAGTGAGTATAATTTATGTGAGGGACAATGTTCCAGTACAAAAACAAGGACCTAGAGTCTAGTGAGAGGGAGGGGTGGCAAGGACAGGCTGCGGGTGCACATAGAGTTCTACAGGTAGCTCTTATGGTCCCGGCTCACCAAATTGTGAAGAGTGGAGGAAAAATGGGCCCTCCAGAAAGAAAGCTTGATTGAGGAGGTGGCAATAACAGTGGACCTTAAAGAGATGGTATGAGCCGGAATAAGAAGGAACTCTTTCTCAACTGAGGGGAGAACTTAAGCCAAGGACACACATGGCTGCCCGAGGAGTGCTCTCTCTAAGTGTCTTGGATGGATCTAGGTTGTTGGAGCCAGAAGGTCCTATTATAGAGGTTGGGCTGGACTAGACAAGCTATCCTGAGAACTACAGATTTGGAGAGAAGGGCAGGGCCCCGTCCAGTCTGGGTTTGGGGATATAAGTCTGGGAGTACAGTAGTCGCCCTTATCTACAGATGAAATGTTCCAAGACCCCTGGAGCCACAGCTAGTGCCAAACTGAATATATGCTATTTTTTCTTTACATACATACCCGTGATAAAGTATAATTTATAATGTGTATTATAAATCTATATAATTTACAATTAGGGCACTGTAAGAGATTAGCATTAATAACTAATAATAAAATGGAATAATTAAAACAATATATTGTAATAAAAGCTATGTGAATGTGAGCTCTCTTTTAAAATATCTTATTGCACTATACTGTATTTTCAGACCATAGCTCACGGTGAGTGCTAAAACTATAGATAAGAGGGGAATCCTAAAATGGTTCATATAAAAAATGATAAAAAGCCCAAACTTTGATGGTGTTGGGGTTAGAGGTGTGGCTCAGTGATAGAGTACTTGCCTACAATGTGTGATGCCCTCCCTGGGTTTGATCTCCAAAAATGGAGGAGAGAGAACAAGAAAAAGAGGTAGAATGTCTAAGAGTGCTGATATTGGAATCAAGAAGATCCCTGGCTCTGCCACTCTCTTCCCATGTGACACTGGGCAAAGTCCTTACCCAGTTTCCTTATTCATACTCATAATACCTGCTTCTTAGGGTCATATTGTAAGAAGAAATAAATGAAATATTGAATCTGAAAGGCTTTGTACAGTGCTTGACATGTTTCAGAGTGTTGTGTGAATGGTACTTATGCTTGTGATTGATTTTATTATTATTATTCACTATTCATGAGGCAAACCTTGAAAGACCTATAGTTATTGATTGACCAGAAGTATAAACTGGGTAGATGGTGTAGATTAAGGGGGAGAGCCAAAAACCCACTCTTCAAAGATTTCTTGTCTAACTTTGAGCAAAAGGAATATGGGTATTATTCATTTGTTATTGCTACAATGTTGCCAAACGAGCACACTCAAGACACGGCTGGTTTTCTGTTAACTTTAAAATATTTCTGGAGGTGGTCTTGGATGAGTGGTCTCTTTGACTGGTGACATCATTTTCTTGTGGAATTGGGGACAGAAGGGTAAACCTGTAGATGCTCTGAGTCTTATCCCACCCTGGTTTTGTGTTGCTTGACAGCTGCTGCAGGTTCTTGCTTCTCAACCCTTCAAAAGCAGGGTTGAGACATGATGGTGTCAGGATTGCTGTCATGTTTGGAGTGCTTGTTCCAGTGTCCTCTGGTATTGGGATAGAAAGAGCATCAACATGAATTTTAAAACCTTAGTTTTATAGGACATGGGATAGATCATTTAACTCATCTAAACAGATAATGTAATTTATTGGCCTCTTTAGTTCTCAGGATTATCCTGATAATAGGAAATAAGGAGAAATAATACTTGAAATAATAATAAAGCTATTGGAGGTGCTGATTTTAGTGTTGTCAAGAAGATTCCATGAGAAAATGTGTGTAAGTTTTATAAAATATTAAGCACTGTGTTTCTTTCACATTTCCTTCCCTACTGCTAATATTGCAGCACTGAAAATGTTTTTTAAAAGGTCATTTTTATGTTGATTTGTTTTGGATAGAATATAGCTTCTATACCTCATTTAAATTTTTTTTTATTTAAAAAAATTTTTTTCTTAGTTGTAGTTGAACACAATACCTTTATTTTACTTATTTGTTATTTTTATGTGGTGCTCAGGATTGAACCCAGCGCCTCGCACATGCTAGGCAAGTGCTCTACAGCTGAGCCACAACCCCAGCCCTCTATACCTTGTTTTTGCTGATTGATAGTTAACTAACTAACCAAACTAGGCAACTTCTGAGTCCATTGACTATTAGGCTTTAATTGTTGAATCTGAGATACCAGATATTTTGCAGGGAAACATTTCATCCTCTACTTTTGTTTCATACACAGTAAGGATTCCAACATATATATTTAGAACTATGAATCTGACTTTTGAATTCTGCTGTACAAAATGTATTGTTATTGATAAAAGAATTTGTCACTCGCAACCAATTTCCACCTTCTAATTTCCAAACTTATTTATTGTCACCAAAAGTACACCACTGGTATATTTCAAAGTGAGTGGATTTGTCAGTTTTCAGTGTAGTAGTTCTTCATATGTTTTCATGTGATTTTCCTCAGAGAGTTCTGCAGTTTAGATATAATAGCTGTGAACCTTCTTATATTTCTCTTTGCTGCCTTTCCCTCTGGTTATTTTTTCCCTCTCTCATCCTGGCAGGAAAGTTGGAAGCAACAAAAATGTCACAGATGCATATAAAAGGGATCGTAGGCAGAACACATCCCAGAGACTCTGGCTGGAAGAATTTGGTTGACCTGCAACGAGATGTGGTTTTGCTTCTGCCATTGGGCATCCAATAGATGTGATCGTTAGGCTGGAAACATGCAGATTTAGAAGTTTCCAGAAAGGGAAATTATTTGCTCATTACCTAGAACACATTTGAGGTAGTAAAGACAGAAATTTCTTTTTTCGATTCACTTGCAGAGAGTTGTTTATCACTTGTGGAAAACTCATAATTAGTTTTGTTAAGAAGCATAGCGTGGATTCAACTATTATAAAAAGGATTGATTGTAGCATGACTGGAGTGTAGTCGCAGGTAGCAGTTAAGTCTAAAATATTAATTAAATTAATTTAGTATGCATAAATACTTGTGCAGAATAAATGATAGAAAGCTTTCATCTTGAATGGTGGGGAATGCCCATGGATGTTTACATACAAGGAGTCAGGACTGTTGGATAGTTGCCAGAAGTAAAATGTGTTAGGGTTTTTTTTTTTGTCATTAATTATCTTTTAATGTAAATTTTTATGTGTTTTACTTAATTGGTAAATCAGATTTGCAAATGTTAAGCAATCATTCCCATGATTTACTAGATTTCTGGTCAATTTCATCCATTATTATATATTTTAAAATATTTAGTTGTCAATGGACCTTTATTTATTTTTATGTGGTGCTGAGAATCAAACCCAGTGCCTCACACATGCTAGGCAGCTCTTTACCATTGAGCCACAACCCCAGCCCTCCACTATCTTTTTGTAATCTTATAGTTTATGTACTCTTGATAGGTTTTGCTAAAATCAGATGTGTCTCTTTAATAATTATTAGTATGGGATGCTTTACTATAAAGTTATTTTTTAAGTCATATATGTTGGCATAAGAAAGTTTGGCATTTAAAATAACACAAATGTCATATTATCAAAGACAGGTATCCATACAGAAAAAAATTGATGAGTGATTTTATTTTCCTGAAATATAAGTTCCTGAAAATAATTTCACAGTGGTATTCTAGCAGAAGATTCATCAAACTTTCTCTATAAAGGGCCAGGTATTAAATATTTTAAGCATAACTCTAACATTATGCGAACACAGCTCTAGGAATAGGTAAACAAATGAACATACCAGTATTTCAATAAAACTTTATTTACAAAAATTGGACCGTGTGCAATAGTTTTTATATCCTCCTTAGCATACTCTCTCTCTTCAAATTAAGGCTCCTGCCATGGTGTAAAGTGACAAAATAGTAGTTTTTTTTTTTTTTTTTTTAAATGTAGAACATCTATAAGATTTCTAGAATATGCTAGAACCACTGTAAGTTTTCTTCTGGAGGATCATATAAATAAGACAGTCTTTTCTTATGACTCTAGAGAAGCTTTCATTTCCAGATGATATGCATATCAAACCAGAAGAAAGACTTCTGATGCTTCATGGCATAATGCTATGGGGATGCCAAGCAGGTTCACAGCTATCCTGTGAGGTAGGATGTCTCAGAGTCCAAACTCACAGCAAACCATAAAGGGCCACCTTGCTCAAGGCTTGTTGCTCCAGATCCTTGTGGTCAAGTATCTAGGGTATCCTCAGAGCAACCAGGTCAGCTTCTTTCTGCTGCCCTGTTGTCTATAGGCAGGAACAGTGAGGACGTCTGATTCATGCGTCCACCTGGGTCCTAGATTCAGCCCAGTGACAGTGTCTCTCTTAGGCCACTGAGTCCTGGAAAAGTTCCTGCAGGCAGGCAGCAGGCCACCCCTCATCCCCCCGGAAACCTCATTTTATAGAAGATGAATGGTTATTTTTATTTTAGCCTAGTGGATGTTATAGTCAGGAACCCATGTGTGTTTTTACTGAGATACTTCTGCTGATGGAAGATGATTGAGTCTGAGGGTACTAGTCATTCTTATGGTGGAACTGACCCTAGCAACAGGAAAACAATCTCTAGTTCCTGTGTAGGATAAATCCTGAGGCGAGCTACAGACCCCTTCAGTATTTAAATGAGCTGGGAGGACTTCTCCACTGGGCACTTCACTCAGTGGATCTCTCTTGTGCTGTTTCCTGGGCACTGTCAGGCTGCTCAAGTATCATTTGGTGAATTACTCCTTCAGGGCACTCACTGAGGTGACTTTGATCTCTCTTTTTTAATCTACAATTTTTGTATGTAAATTTCAAACCTTAAAAGACAGTTTCCCAGGATGGCATCCAAGAGATCTTATAGCCTGAGGATACTAAAACTATTTCTTGGGAGAAGGATGCAACTGAAGATAAATCTTCAAGTGTCTTTCTTGGTTATTTTCTTGCTACAGGTTTTATGATCAACCCAGGCTGTTGTGAAGAGACCTAAAAATCAATGCCTCTCATTCTTAATGAGACCCTTAATGCTTAGCATGATGACAGCCAGTGTGAAATTGAATACTGACAACTCTACCCAGCACAAATATTTTTACTATGCATTTCAATTTAAACATGTGTCAAGTCAATTACAGATGTATAGGTTTAAAGACTATTCTACTCAAGGCTCGGGCAGTACACACTCTTCAAATCTCTCTGTTCAGTGTATGAGGACTCTGGTACAATAGGCAAGCCTCTTGCAAGTCTGTAATAAATCATCTTTGCAACCATAAGCATGTACAGTTGACTGCTTACCACTGTTCCACAGACCCACCCCCACCTGGTAGAATTTTAATTCCCTCAGTAAAATTGATTCCACCAGTTCTGCACATTATTCTCCCTGTCTTCCATTTAGCGCGTTAGTTTGCTGACAGTAGAGTACACAGCACTTAGCAGCTGGTTTGTGGAACCATCAGTCAGGAAATTGTATGATAAATAGGAGGTAGCCAGGTTTAGTGGCACTTCCTTCTGCTTCAGCAGTTTTCGCCTGACTTTGGAGAAGTCATCATGTGGTGTTTTGTCAAGGGCCAGGGCAGGAGATGGCTGCAGTGCAGTAACTTATTACACATACACTTGAGTTATGATGCACCACAGCTGCGCTGCTCATGTGTAAATAATAAACCGAGAGGCGGATAATTACGGTGGCTGCTGGCGACAGGAGCCTCGTCTTGTCATGTGGGTTTTCTTGGACAGCTTTTTGGGTCTGTGATTGAACATGCTGCTGATCCACGTAGAAACGACAAACGGAGATGTGAGACAGGTACCCCGTGTTTGAGGATTCAAGAGCATCTTTTACGAAACAAGTGAGGGTTAATGTTACGTGATACTGTGCGGGGCCAAACTGCTTTCTATTCTTCGTTTATTGTTTTAGCCTATGGTCAAGCATATCTTGAATTGGAAGAGGGGTGTTTCATTGAGTTTTTCCAAAAAGTAGAGTCAGAGGTGTGATTTCCACTAACGACCCACACAAGCTACAGTGATTCACAGAGACTTCAGCTGGCCAGGAAATAGTTGTTTTAAACTTAATCAAGAGGGAAACAGAAACTGTGAAACACTTCAACTAAAGCCAGATGTCTTTTGGTCAAATCTGATCATATCCATTAATTTTCTGTTCTTTATTGAAAACCTAATTCCAGAATGCACAATTCATAATAAATTTCCTTAGAACACAAACACTGTATAAACAGCGTTCCAAGATGCACCAGATACTTTCAGTCAGAATTAACTTTGAAACTCACAAAATGCTATTGGATTCAATAGTCTCAAGAAATGGCTGCTGAATGCCCCAGTAATTGTGTTTTATATTTTCCCTTCAAATGTATATACATATATAATTTTTTCAGTGCTTGGTCATTTTCTCTTTAATTCTGAAAAAAATAAAATAAAAAAGAAAGAAAGAAAGAAAGAAAGGGTGAAAGTGAACTTAAATCCTGAAAGAATAATTTAGTGGAATTGAAAAGATGGCAAAGTCTCTTCAATGTCAGTGTTAGCATAGGTTTTCCTGGGGGAAGAGATTTTTATACTGCTTGGGTACTCTGTTTTCGTTTTATAGGATTAACTGGTTGGTCTCCATCCCTATGCACATAATCACTGCAACTTCATTATAAATGTTCACATAAAAGAAAATGACTGTTATTTCCTGGATATGGGAGGCATATATTAAATGTGGAATAGATTCACACATTTAGCCCTGTATGTATGAAGTGCATGATTGTACTTTTTCATAATTCATAGTTACACTCACAATAGAAAAATCCAGAAATAGTTTACTATCCACTTATCTGATGGAAAGATTTTAATTATGAAAAATGCATGAAGAACCAAAAAGTAAAGAAATAAAATTCCATAACTTCCACCTCTGATGTAGTTGTCACAATGTTCTTCAAAATAGCCTTAGAAATGGTGGCACTGAAGAAGCCCTTAGGAGGTGGATCATATTTTATGAATGCTTTATTTACATAGGGTTCTAATAAATTTACTTCTCTGATTCCCAAGAGTAGGGTGATATGTATTAAGTGAGAAGTCTGTTTGCATCAGCAGGAACAGCTTATAGGTGTGGAAGGGAAAGTAGAGCCATCCCCATAATTGATGGCCATTTACCTTATCCAGGATTTGAATCCTATTAATGCCACTGCACCTGGCAGGGGTATAGATTTGATGCCCTGGTGTTGGGACTATGGAGGTTTAACCCACGCTCTGAAGGAGGGGAATATACATTTACATTAAAAAAAAAAAAAGTGTGTGTATGTATGTGCACACATAGATTATAGCAAAAACTTTGGAAAGTTAAAAGATAAATAAATTGAAAAACAGCAAGGGCATGGGAGACATGAGACTAGTATTTATATTATTATGCCTTTGTCTAAAATTTACTTGACAGTGTAATTTTTCCTCATGGCTTTGTGGCTCCTTTCAGCCTTTGCTTCTAGGCAACTTTTCTTCTAGAGTGGAAGCTATGCTGTTCCTTTTCTTACTTTCCTGCCTGAATCCTATTAATGTGGATTTGTTTCAAAATTTAAAATCAGGAAACATTCACTGAGTATTTGTCAGACTTGCAAACTAGTATCAAAGATTAAATCACTCAATTTTGTTATTTTAAGGAGGATGAATAATTTTCAAGAAAAATGGTTAAATAAAATTGCCTGACATGGTAGCACATGCCTGTAATCCCAGCAGTTACAGAGGCCTAGGCAGGAGGATCACAAGTTCAAAGCCAGCCTCAGCAAAAGCAAGCTGCTAAGCAACTCAATGAGATTCTGTCTCTAAATAAAATACAAAATAGGGCTAGAGATGTGTTAAGTGCCAGAGTTCAATCCCTGGTACCCCGCCCCCAAACAAAAAACTAGAATGGTTTAGCTCTCCAGGGGTGACATTGATTGCTGGAGTTAGGTGCAACAGTGACTTTGCCAACATTGCTGGATGAACTTTCAACTTAGTAAATCAACTATTAATATTTGCATTACAAAATAACCTACCCTCACCTTCTTTACATCCTAAGTGGTGAGCTTAAAATTTAAAATGCAATTGATTTTTCATGTAAACTTTATGAAATGTCTTAAGTGATACATAATTAGGTAGTTAGTATATTCCTCACCTGTTGAATTTCCAGCATTGTTGCATGTCATATCACAATGACAATGATTTGATAGTACCAAAGTGATTCCTTTCCTCATTCCATACCACTGCATCCTTCCTTCCCCAATCTTATAACAAGTACAGAATATATTTTGAATAAGAGTGTCAATTTTCAGTACAATTTCCCTCTTGGACTATTTACTAAGTCTTAGATACAGTGGAACACAGATAGAATTATAACTTTGGGCTATTTCCTAGCACACAGTTCCTACCAATGTGATGCCCATAGTTCTTACACTCTTATTTTTTTCTCAATAATCATAGTCTTATATCATTAAAGTAAGGCAGCAAGAGCAAAGCTCAAAACAAGGGAGGCAATATGTATTAAAATTATTATTTTTTTTTTTATTTTTTTATTCAAAGTTGTTATATTTATAATAGTAGTATGCATTACAATTCATAATACACATATAGAGCATCTTTTTACATAACACTGTATACAAAGTATGATCGTACTATTCTTCTATCATGCATTTATGATAATGCTATCCATCTTATTCTACCACCTTTTCTTTTTTTCCCCTCCATCCCCCCTTGCTCCCTCCCTCCCCCTCCCTCCCCTTTGACCATTCTAGCATTCCTCTAATCCTCCTATGTACCCCAACCCAACACCACTGTGAACCAGCCGCCTTATATCAGAGAAAACATTCGGTATTTGGATTTTTGAGATTGGCTAACTTCACTTAGCATTATATTTTGCGACTTCATCCATTTACCTACAAATGCCATTATTTTATTTTCTTTTATTGCTGAGTAAAATTCCATTGTGTATATATACCACATTTTCTTTATCCACTCATCTACTGAAGGACATCTAGGTTGGTTCCACATCCTAGCTATTGTGAATTGTGCTGCTATAAACATTGAAGTGGCTGTGTCACTGTAATATGCTGTTTATAAGTCCTTTGGGAATAGACCCAGGAATGGGATGGCTGGGTCATAGGGTGGTTCCATTCCCAGTTTTCCAAGAAATCTCCATACTGCTTGCCATAATGGTTGCACCATTTTGTAGTCTCATCAGCGATTAATGAGTGTACCTTTCCCCCCACATCCTCGCTAACATTTTTTGTTGTTTGTGTCCTTAATAGCTGCCATTCTGACTGGGGTGAAATGAAATCTTAGAGTAGTTTTGATTTTCATTTCTCTAATTGCCAGCGATGTTGAGCATTTTTTCATGTATTTGTTGATTAATTGTGTATCTTCTTCTGAGAAGTGTCTTTTCAATTCCTTAGCCCATTTATTGATTGGGTTATTTGTTTTTTGGGGTTAAGTTTTAAAATTATTTTAAAAATATTTGTTATGCTCACATTCTAAGAGAGGCTTGCTGAAGAACATTTTGGAAAATAGAAGGATGTACAGGGGAGAAAGTTACAACCACCTGGATTCAGCAGAGATGCATGTAATGGTCATCCACTTCCTCTTATGAAAATTCACAGTGGGGGTGTGTGTTACCAACCTCAGGGGTGTGTTGTGCATCCTGGCTTTCATGTGTTTGGACACCTTCCACACCCCACGGCCTGGTCTAGGTCTTCTTCCAGTGGTTATCCAGACCCTGTTCATAGGACCCCCTTTGGATTGTCCTTACAGCCTGCTTCCCTCAGCACAAGGAAAAATCTTGAGGTTTCTAGAAGTAACTTAGAACCATTCTGAGGCTTGTTTGATGCACATACCGCCTCCTGAGGTGCTGGAGATGCCTGGGCTCCCATCATGACCAAGTGTAGAGGGCTCATATTTTGAAGGAGTTTCTGCACATTTGCTCTCATTACCAGTCTTACAGTTGTGGAGTCAAACTTCTAGGTTCAGTCTCCTTTATCTTGTTTCTTGAAACTTAGGAGAAACCTTAGTATCATTACAAAGTATTGGTCTTGCTTCTAATTATAAAATCTCCTAAAACTTTTCATTTTTTAAAGAGTGCATCAGCTACTTTTTGAAATAAAAATTTCTTTTCAGATTTTCAAGAGATAATGTATATCAGTTAGGAAGTGTCAAGTGGTATAAAGGAGCTATTTGAAGGCACACAGGACCCAGGAACCAGTGGACACTATATGAGAGGAAGAGAAGGGGGAGGCGGTCTGAGTCCAAAGCCAGTGTTCAGGCTACACTGTTAGGAAACCCCTGAACTTGCTCTAAATTGCCTCTCTTAAGTCTGAGTGAATCTGCTCATCTCTTCCAGCCAGGCCCTCAGTCTTTCTCTGGCCAGGGTATAGATTTTATTTTTATTTTTTTGGTACCAGGGATTGAACTCAGGGGCACTCAACCACTGGGTTACATCCCCAGCCTTTTTTGTATTTTATTAGATAGGATCTCATTGAGTTGCTAAGTGCCTCGCCATTGCTGAGGCTCGCTTTGAACTTGCGATCCTCCTGCCTCAGACTCCCAAGTGCTGGGATTACTGCACCTGGCAGGGGTATAGATTTGATGCCCTGGTGTTGGGACTATGAAGGTTTAACCCACGCTCTGAAGGAGGGGAATATACATTTAAATTAAAAAAAAAAGTGTGTGTATGTATGTGCATACATAAATTATAGCAACTTAGGAAAGTTAAAAGATAAATAAATTGAAAAACAGCAAGGGCATAGGAGACATGAGACTAGTATTTATATTATCATGCCTTTGTCTAAAATTTACTTGACAGTGTAATTTTTCCTCATGGCTTTTGGCTCCTTTCAGCCTTTGCTTCTAGAGTGGAAGCTATGCTGTTCCTTTTCTTACTTTCCTGCCTGGGTTTTAGTGGGATACCTAGACTCTACTTTTTCTGAGCAGGTATGTAATAGTCACCCAATCATACTCACCTCAGTGAGCCCAGTCATTAACTTCCAAGAAGAGTTCTTTCAGAAATTCTAAAAGTAGATTCAGTGTCGGTAGTGAAGACAGCACAGCAGTGTCACTTCATGAGTTGAAATGCTGTTTCCACGTGTTCCTCTTATGTATGGTGGACTTTCTTTCTTTTTCAGACCCTCCTCATCTTTTTCCTGCCTTCCACCCTCCTGTACCAATTGATGCCAGACATCATGAGGGCCGTTACCATTATGATCCGTCTCCTATTCCTCCATTGCATGTGTAAGTATTAAAACTTTACCCATTAATGAACTGGAAGAAAATACCAGCTTTGATAGGCTCAGGACGTTTTCTTAATGGCACATCTACTGGGCTTTGAAGATGTTATAGAAGTATAAGATTTACTTCTGAAATACAGCAGGTCTATCTGTTTCTGGATTCACTGAAGCAAATCCCTGCTGTTTCTTGAGGAATGCCTGTCACACTAGGTAGCTGGCAAGTATTTCCTATATATTTTGCTGACGTGTGTTCTGTGGGCTATAAATACAAAATTAAAAATTAGGGGCTTACTGTAAGGGTTAGCACTGAGAATATGTATTTGGTCAAGATTAGTTTTGAAGTTTTTCATGCTAAAATTTTCGTTAGATGAAATGCCTGTCCTGGGGATCCCAATGAATCATAATGAAATTTTTATGGTAAATTTTCATAGCCCCTGTGGTATGTACACCAACAGTCACTTGATTGATGGCAATGTCACCCAAACAAAATGGCAAATGCGATCGAGCACATAGTTTACACAAAGATAAAGGAAAGAATGGTGGTGATAATGTGTATAATAAAAGGAAAAAGAAAATCTTGTGGAAACAAATACCATCTCCCTTGGTTTGAAAGAATAGTAGATTTGCAAACTAAAATAGTATTTATTTGCAGTACTATCCAGAAAACTGTCCTACACTGTAATAATTGGAGCCATTCTCTGGGAGAGGCCGTCCTCTGCTAATGGCCTTGATATACACATTTAGTCATATGTAATAATCACCCTTCATTCTGAGACAGTAAAGTTAAAAAAGCACAAATAATACTTTGAAGAATAATGCTGGTTATTTAGATGGTAGATTGCATCTCCTTGGCTATTAGTTACAGCTGTGTAATTACATATTATGCTGAAGAAAAATGAAGTTGTTTTAAAACAAGTCCTCCTCTGTGAACAGAATTAATTGATATTAACAGTCCTAACTACATGCCCAAGTACACATATAATATTTTACCAACAGTTTTTTGGATCCATCTCCCATTACTGAATTGTAATTTCAGTGTAGATTTGCCTGGAGGTAAGTAATAAATCTGTGTTGCAGACTTCTTTAAGCATTAAAGGAAAAGTGGGTGTTTATAGAAAGAGAATGCAAGAAACTTGTGACTTATTCTTCAACTTTTCTCTGCAACACAAGTAAGTATTTACAGCATTCTGAAGCCTGCTAAAAATATACTCACATAAAACCAAGAGGCCAATTTAAGACCCCTATACAAAGGGAAGGAAATTCCAAATTCAGTCTGAAACATGACGTGTAATTCACCCCATTATACAGAGCTTTTATGGTATAGATGGGACCACATGGATCTCAGATGAGGCTCTGCCCTATGGCATGTAGCCCTTGGAGACAAGGATGGCTAATTCCTCCCAGACTTGAGGTTCTGTGATGAAGTAATTTAAATCAGATTTCTTATGGAATTTTGGAGTTCTTTACTCTTTCAAAAATCATGTTCTAAAGAAAAATTTTTAAATGAGTTTAAGTAATAGCCTTACCTGTTTCCTCTGGGTTCATCATAGTTTGTCTTGTAATTAAATTCAAATATGAATTTATCAGTAAAAGTCCCAGTTCTTGGTTCTTTGACAGGATATGACAGTAAGCCCTCCTACAGTCCCTACAGTGTGCAGTAGACCCTATTATGCTACCTGCACTGGCTCCTAGTGATAACAGTGCCACAGGATAAGGATCAAACAGTTCAGGACTGCAGAATGCTGGGGCAGGGCAGGGGAGTTACATTTTAGGTGTTACTTTGAGCTGGGGTTTCTGTGAATTTTAATGCTTCCTACTTTCTCACCCAAGCTTTAAGATATTTATTTTTACAGCAATTGATGAAATGTTTCTCCAGCAGGCTACCTGTGTAATTATCTAGGATTCACAATGTATGTCTGGTAGGTCATCCTGAGCCTCAACAGAGAAGTCCTGGAGGATTCTGAGATGGAATGTCATTGCTGTGTGGAGGGAGCATGGGGAGTCTGTGGGTCTGTGGTCTCCTGGGACTGCCACTTTGACTCATCCTAGCAAGTCTGTAGGTGGATGCTGAGCTAATGAAGTGAGCTCCAGGAAGTTGGTGTAAGTCATAAGTACATGCTTTTATAGCATGACATTCTCTCTGCATTGTCCTCAATGATCCTCCCTCTCTGCAGGATGAATTCCGGCTAGCATTCATCCTCAGAATCTGAGTCAAATGCCACCTTCCCCTGCTGACCCAGAGGCTCTGTTGTAGTGATACCTTTATTACAGTGATTTTCCTCTTGCTTGGTAATTTAGTACTAGCAGTCACTGCCCCTTGCTAGTTTGCTGGGCAGTGGCCAGCACTTGGACAAACCCTTTGCAGAAGGTCTCAGTGAGCAATCATGTTGGTCCAGTGTGTAAGAGGATGGAGGGACAATCAGAGAGTTTGATTTCCCCTTTTCATTTTGCCACTCACTTGTGTTGTGACCTCTGGTGATTTGTTCTTGATGTGATGGTTTCATTACATGGAAATGAAACTATCTACTTTAACCAGTTCTTCAAATTGCAGGAAGAATTCAAAGGAAATAATGTTCATGTAAGCACACTGAAAAACAAGGAGCTCTGAACAAATGCTGAGGGTTAGCAGGTGAGACAGCCAGGGATGTGGAGAACCAGGAGTCCTCTCCTGGAGATGCCTGTGATCATCTTGGAAGTGGATGATAATATTCCCAAATGTGGCTCAGTTAACCAAAATCTGCAAAGCGAGTCTTTCCTGTGCACTAAAGAACTAACCAGAAAAAAGAAAATGATTTCATCTAGAATGTGAATTTCAAAATGCTCTCTGTATCATTGTGTTCTAGAAAATGAGATCAAGTGAGCTTCTTAAGCTCTGAGAGTAATATTTTAACTCTAAGAAGACAAAATTTAGGGGGAAATTCTCACTATTCTGTGCACACAATTGTTCTTTGGGTGCCAACTTTAGAAAATAAATTATAAGTCTCTGAAAAACAAGGATTTATGTTGATGGAAATACCGACAGATCTCTGTTTAGAAGGATGGCAGGCACTGTGATAATTATGCTATCATATCCCATCATTAAAGATTCTATTGAAAGAGGTTTATAAATTGCTCCTCTTTTTAGATAAACCACCCTATATTAAGGCATCAACGATATGGTGCAGAATTAAATTAAAATCTCATAAAATGAAATATGTTCTGTATTAGCTGTTTGACACTTAATTTGCCTCTGAATGAGTAGAGGAAATCACAAATTAACCTGCCTTTGTTTTTCCAACCATGGCTTATTAGGTGTTAGAACAACTGCAATTACAGCCTAATAATAACCACTAAGCCTTATAAATATGTACGGAAATACGTCAGCTTGTGTGAACGAACCCAGTTTGTTAAATGGAAAGCCTTCAGCTTACCCTCTCACAGTGTTACCCACAGTTTATGGTTAGGTAGTGTAGATATAGAAACTTAAATTGATTCAAATGCAATACTGGAAATAATATTAAAATTTATTAGTATTTCCTTTAGCTCAGAATCATGGATTTAGATTTAGAACATATAAGTAGGACATGGAATGTGGATATCATCTCTCTGAGTTGTCACATAAAGCCTGTTTATAAAATGTACAATTCCTACATTGTATTTATGTATTTTGAGTAGTTGCTTAAACAGTGCACATAAGTGGAATCTTCCCTTATCTTATGAATTATTCTCCACTGAATTCACTAGAACTTGTGCCCAACAGACAATCAAAGTGTCTTTGTCAAATCATTTTTTATGACCATGGATTCTGATAAGTCATATAGCAAAATATAGACTATTTTGTTATATTACTGTGATTATTTGGAGCATGAATGAAACTTGAACCTGTATACACACAGTTGAGGCAGTAATTTTATGTGTATTTTTACTTGGTCTTCTTTATATTTGTTGCCTGACTCGTTTACATCAGGACTGTGTCCTTGTAAAACCTGGGATTGCACTATTGTATTCTATGAGAATTAATGATGCCCTCTAGACTAAAATTATTAGCAGCTTTAAAAATTTCATTTGGACATTTAGACAATTGGTGTTTACATGCTTCTACCCCATAATATACTATAGTAGTCAAATACTTTTTTCTCTTGCATTTTGAGTGTGTTACTTTTTTTTTTTTAAGTGTTAGAATTCACCGAAGTGTTTCTTCTTTTAAAAAAGTAGAAATGATATATTTCTAGAAACCCAAATTATAAAGTAACTTTAAATTCTAATTTGATTTTATCCAATATGGATTTTCCTGGGGTGGGGGAAATCTATTCTTTCCACACAACCTTTTTGAGCTCCAGTCTTCTCATTCATGGACCAATATGAATTGGATTTTGGACTATCCCATTGCTTCATACTGAGATCTGCAATTCATTTTCCAAAGCAGGGTCCTTAGTTACTAATCCATTATAATAATACAAGCCCCACACCTCTTGCCAGCCCTTGCATTGTGCTGTGGACATGAACAGTCCTGAACCCAGACTGCATCCTGAGCCAGCACATAGAGGCTGGTGCATTCCTCCATCCATATTCCTAATTTATTTTAGAAAACTCTTTATGTTTTCTGTCTTTGAGGAAGTGAAGACTCACATTCTGTTCTTTCCATTGAGTCAATGTGTCTCATTTGGGGCAAGACTGCCTAATTCACTGAAATCACTCTACCAAAGTAAGAAGAGTTGTTCTTCCCACTAAGAGTGGTTTGCCTCTTTGTACCTGCAGAGAGGATTCAGTACAAACAAGTAATTAATATTAGCTGTGAAATAAAGTGAACTGGATATAGGTAATGCTTTGCCCCCAGGATTAGACTGCCTTTTAGGCATGAGAGCAGAAAGAGGAACAGCAAGTTTAGAGAATGAATACATTCATTACTTCTCAGAAAGAGAACACTCTAGGAAAAAGATATATCATTATAGGAAAAGCCTGGAGAAAGAAACAGTAAGTAGATGACCAGAACAGCTCCAGAGTCACTCCTCCTCCCTGAATTCAGTGCTGTCCTTGTTGGGAGTTCATATAATATTTATTCAGGAGAAGCCTTCAGCCTAGCCACTTACTGGAAACTGTACGATGGGCCCATATGCCTAATAGTGATTTCATTCGTTTCATTCTCAGGGAAGCCTCCAATAAAATATGGAGATTTAGCAAAATCTTATAATTGTGTCTAGGGCCATAACTAGTTTGGAATATTTTAATAGCATAATTTAAAATTAACAAAGTAAAGTCCTTCTTTATTCTCCAATGTTTGTATACTACCAGAAACATTATTGAGATTGATAAAGTATAATGGCATATTAGATCATATCGAATACCATAGCTAACTTCCAAAAGAAAAATAAAAAGAAAAAAGAAAAAAAATGAACTAGATTGCAATTTGCAATTACTTCTCCCAGGGCACAGACTATGCATTTCTTTGCATTTGCAAGGCTGAGTCTATGCCTTACTGGTCATAGCTCCTAAATAAGTATTATTTTTAACGGTGATAATGGGCCACTGTTTGTTAGGCTATTATTACTGCCATCACCTTTTTTTTTTTTTTTTTTTAACTTTTAACTTTTGTTTGAGTGTGTAAACTCATGTCAATAAGGCTAGCACACTCAGGAGTAAAAAAATAAAAGCTCAGTTGCTAAGGTTCTATTAAAAGTACCTATTGCTTTGGCAAATGCTCTCCACTGCAAAGCTGTTTCCTTGATATTAAATCAGTTACTGTTGTAGATATTTGAAGTTACCTTATATGACTGGGTGCCATTTTATTTATATATCTATAGCTGTTTCCCAGTCCTTTACATAAAAGGAAAATTAAGGAAATTAGTGTCTTAAATGGACAATTTAAGGAGAATACCAGAATTTTAATGATAAAGTAAAAAACACAATTAAACATGAAAATAAAGGTAAAATTAAACATTAATTTTTAATCATATTTTTGTAAATATTTTTTAGTTATAGATGGACGCAATATCTTTATTCTGTTTATTTATTTTTATGTGGTGCTGAGGATCAAACCCAGCGTCTCACATGTGCAAGGCAAGTGTTCTGCCACAGAGCCACAACCCAAGCCCTAATCATATTTTTAACTGTAAACAATATGTAAAATTAAATATGAAAAAATGCAGTGTCACATTGCCTATAATCCCAGTGACTGGGGAGACTGAGGCAGGAGGATCTTTAGTTTGAGGTCAGTCTTGGCACTTACTGAAACCCTGCCTCAAAATAAAAATAAAAAGACTGGGGATGTAGCCCAGTAGTAAAGTACCCTGGGTTCAATCCTTGGACCAAAACAAAATACAACAAAACAAAATAAGACAAAAAAACAAATTCTAGTGATTAGAACTAATGTTGACTACTTATCAGTGAGGCACAATTTTAAACACTTTCTCTCATTGTCTCATATAATACTTATAGCAAGTTGATTATGATGGAGTTATTGTAATTGGCCTAATTTTAAAAATATGAACACCTTGACATGGAGAACTCATTTAGGTTAGGAGTAGGTGGTGCCATCATTTTAACCCAGGTATCAAAACCTACTCCCCTTCCTCATGACTGTCATGCTCTGCTAGTGAAAATGAATACCATACACTTTGCAGCCCTAGACTTGACTTAATGAATATGCACAACTAAATTCCAACCACACCTGAAAGGAAGTGTCCAGTGTCACTGGTTGCATTCATCTGCAAATTCCTAAGGTAGAAATATGGTAGTGTGAAGAAGAGCCATAAATAGCTATCTATGTTCAGGGTGTTTGAACTAATAAGCTTGTTTGTAGCCAAAAACATACCAGTGTTTACTGCTGTAAGAATTTATGGTGCTAAACTAGACAATTTCTATATCTAGACACAGGTGTGGTTTTGTACATTGTGATTCATTAGCTCCATGGAATGTGGAATAACACTTAATTACATTTGAGAAAACTATATTAAAACATGGGTAAACAATGATTAGCGATTACAGCGGTATATCCAAGAGAATGTAATCCATGTTGAACCAGATCACAGTGTCTTTCCACCTGGAACCTTTTTTTTCAGATACCCATGGTTTGCTTTCTCACTTCATAGTTTCCCTGATCAGATGTCTGCTTATCAGAAAGTTCTATGAAGAATCATCTAAAAAAGTTGTGTGGCCTGTGAGCCAGATCAGGCCCACGGACTGTTTTTGTCAATAAAGTTTTATTGGAATGTCATTTTGCCCATTGTTTGCTATCTCCTGTGATAGCTTTAACAGTACAAGGGCAGAGTATGGTAACTGTGTCAAAGAGGTTATAACCTGAAAAGCCTAAAAGATAGTTTGCTAACTCATGCTCTGAAATAATACCTCATCTAGCCTCATTTTTGCCACATTCTCTGCTTTAGGTATTATTATTTTTTAAAAAAAGTGCTATGTATCATATTTTATACTTTCAGCCTGTTCTATTGCTATTCCCAAGATTTTTTTCATTGCATGTCATCTTAGTTTAAAAAAAGAAAGTGAACCCTATTTGTCATGGTATCTCACAATCAACAGAAAAAAATTAAAACCTGTCAAATTTTCAAGAACTCCCTTAGGCCATCTACCTGCATAGTTAGTCCCTCAGATTAAGTATGAATATGTGGTTGAGTTTCACTTCCTAAACTTTTAAAATTTTGATGAGGGGGCAAGATAAATCCAGATCAACCAATACACATTGTATTTTGCATTAAGAAATGAACATGAAACCAATAAATTGTACTCAAAGGGCATAATACTTTGTTCTGTTTTACAGTGTTTCTAATGACTGAAATATTGAATTTGGTCCTCAGTTGCAGGGAAGTGGGCCCTAATTATAGTGTGTATTCAGAGTCTGAGCGCCAGCTTCTTGGATAAAATTCCTGTGTTCTTTGTGCTGTGCTCAGCAGCATGGTCCGGGAGCAGATATTGACTGAAGTATTCACGTTCACTGAACCGGAAGCCACCGACTCTATAGAGGCTGCTGTCAAACCTGTTGCGGGGGCCTGGGAGGTACTGGACTGTAACCGACTTTTTTCTTTGAGTACAATGCTTCCACTCATGTTAAGCCTGGCTTCAAAGAAAACAGAAATTTACTGCCATCGTTTTATTTATTTTTCAAAATATGCATTTGAGAAAATTGAACTTTAACAGAATCTGTCCCCACGGGAAGACACTTGGAGGTGAGTTTTACATGATGAATACTGCCCAAACTGAAGCCTCCTGTAGCTCTTCCTATGTGGCCATCTTTCCTTCACTTAGGTAACAGAGCCCACTTTTCACTAAACAAAGACATGCCATTTCCTATAGATGCACAGCAAGCTGAGTTCATTTCAGTCCTTTCCCCAGGGGAACAAAGGCCAATGACACAGGACTGCCTGTCATTCATTCTTATTGTTGTTGCATCCCTGTCCCTGCCCCCAGGGAAATTCATCCATCAAAAACTAAAATGTGAGCAGATATGTTTCCAGGAACTGCTTGCTAACTTTTTGAATACTAAGTAACAAATTTAGCTAGTTTTTTTTTTTTTTTTACCTCTTCCCTGATCCAAGCCCACTAAAAGGAAATAGCAGGAGAGAGAGGTAGAGTTTAAAACTTATCCACAGAGTTCTTATTAAGGTAGGCATATTTTTTTAAATAGAATATTCACTAGCTACACTGAAAGCAATTGGGAAAAAAAAGTTAGCCATTTTTAGTTTTGGTGTGATCTTTGTAAAAGGCATATCAGAATAGTAATGGGTAGGCTTATTACAGTTTGGTAAAAAGTAATATCAAATTGTTCCTGTGCTGACCAAAGTGAAGGGGTGACATTACATCATTATTTAAAATTCTGATGTGGAAAACCATCCTTTCCCTCTTATTCTCCCCCTCTCACCCCCTGACCCCCTTTCTCTACCCCAGAGTGTGCACACAGGAGGAGAAAGAATGCTGGACAGGGATTGCCTTAGGGAATGAGTTGCATTTCTACTAGAAAAAAAAGTGATGATCCATAACCCAAAGCCAAAGGTTGCCTAAAATTCCTTTATCTAATATTCTGGGTTATGCAGTATCTCACACATTTAAAAGTGACTGACACTTAAAACTTTTTATGCAACTGCATTCATTAACAAGAAGTTCTGGGTTGGGACTGTTACAGGGAAAAGAAACAGCCCCAATCTAAAATTCTGAACCATTACTAAAGTGAGTTATGTGTGCAGTTGCAGTTGAAAGCTTTCTCTTTTTATTTTTTAAGGCATTCTTTTAAAGATTTACCTGTTGAAGGATGCCTGGCTTCTAGACAGCACCTGTAAATTGTTCCTAAGGAGTGGATGCTCTCACCACAGCTCCAGGTAGCAAGTACTCAGTTTGAGTGAGGTATGTCAACTCAGCACATTAAACAATCCCCTCCCCACCCCGCACCCCCAGCCCCAGGTTTGACAAGGTTAATGTGCATCACTCCCTACCTGGGAATGAGTTAGACACCAAATGACAACCACCAACACTCTGAAATGGATTCAAATAGTATCCAAATCTTGTCAAGTTCATCCTAAGTGAACAGTATCTCCGTCAGATGGGGGTGAGGTTGGGTGAGCACAGCACCATCAGTTAAATGACTTACTTCATTTGCAAAACAAATCACTAGACCATGTTGCTTGAATGTGATTTATATTTTTTAAAGATTTTTTTTAAGACAGACACAATATCTTTATTTACTTATATGTGGTGCTGAGGATTGAACCCAGTGCCTCACATGTGCTAGGCAAGCACTCTACCACTGAGCTATAATCCCAGCTCCAAATATGATTTACATTTTTAAGACAGCCTCTAAAGAAAGTATGCTTGCCTTACTCAAATGCTTCTTGCATCTATTCAAAGTAACCTCTGGCTCCTCCATAGGACAAAATCCCTGTATTCCTAACCTGTGTGTGTTATTTTCAACATGTACTATACACATCTGAGAAAAATTTCAGCAACAAATTTACAATTATAGACTGTAACAAAGGCAATAGGATCTCTAATGAGCACTCTGATTTTTCATATCCTATTTCCCAGAGATATAACTGATTGATATTAGCCTTATGTTAAATCATATTTATGTTACATGACCTAACATGTTGGCTATATTTATTTAAAGTAAGCATTTTATGTTATTTTATGTTACTGTATATGTACACACACTGCACTCACATCTGTCTATTTTCCCTGTGGTAATGTGCAGTCTTTGGGACTTGTCAACCAAAGACGGCATAGTCTTCCATCTTAGTGGAAATAGTTAAGAGGGGAAAGAAAGGTCAGCCTCAAGTATTCTAATCTTGTTTTAATGATCAAAATCTGAGCACCTCTGATGTTGGTTTTTAGGTCTGCAGTGATACACATAGTCATTGGACTGAGGGAAGAGTAGCCAAAGTCAAGTTTTCACTGGAAATAGAGCAATAGTGGGGCTGGGCTAAAGGCAGATACAAACTGCTGCAGAAGCTAAGCCCTGGGGAGGGAATCTCTCCAGTTGTAAAAGTTACACCATTGCCGATGGAAGCCATGTACTGTTTGTAAGAGAGCTCTTGACCATTTCCAGAGTGGCTCTTCATTTTCCTGAGTGTGGGTAGCAGGCTGTGGGGATCTGACTTAGTTGGTTCCTGTGCTTCCAAAGGCTTTCCAGTGATCTGAGGAACAATTGAAAGGTGCATTGCAGCATGTGTAATTTGTTACCCTCCCCCACCCTTCCCCATCTTTTAGCCCAGGCAGACACAGGACTTAGTTATTTAGGTTATTGTTTGTTGTTTCGGTGTTGTTGGGAGGAGGGAGTTGTGGAAGTTGAATTGGAGATAATGAAAAGCTGAGTCCACCCCCTTCCTCTAAGTGTATGGAGGGAAACCTCCTTCCTTGGTCTGTTTGCTTTGCAAGGGTGTTCTTTGATGAGGTCTTTGTTGCAGGCACCCACTGAAGTCTCAGTGTACTCAAGCTTTAGAAAAGGCGATTGGCCCGTCTTTGTTTTCTTTGTTGAACTGTTTATTTTGCTTTCTTCCCACGAGGTTCCCTGGCCCTGCTCTGACAACGCTTTTCTGCATGAATTACATTCCTCGGAGCCACAAGTCTCCTAATTCTTCCAGTCCATTTGATTCCAGCCTGTGTGATTAGTCTATGGCTTCGATCTGCCGTGGGTCTTTGCCAAACAGAGTGCTTGCTAAGTGCCCCTAATGTGGGGACCTAAAGACATTTTTTAACCTCATTAGCAAGGAGAGAAGTGCTTCATGCCAGCTTAATAACGTGGCTACTCTTGAATCATAGCTTTACTAGCTTTAAAATCAGTGAAGGAGGCTACTAAGTCATTGGTTTCCTTTGAGTGTGAAGAAGGCAGTTGAAGGAGGAGAGTTGAGGTTATTGTATTCCTGTCCAATTTAGAAATGTAAGTTGTTGTGGGTGGGATGGGAGGGGAGCCCCTTCAAGCCATTTAAGTTAGTTCTCATATCTAAGGCATCTCATAATTTACATTTCTGAATTTTAGTTGTTTGCATCTTTAAATCACACAGAATGTATTGCGCCTCTGTGTTGAACTATGAAAAAAAAAATTATTCAGCTATTTTAATCATAGCTATTGCTTTTTCTTTTACATATATATTATTTTCTGAAGCATGGTTTATAACTGGGATAGGGTGAAAAATTGGCAGACTTTAAGATTATATCTGTTTAAGTTCTAGTAAATATTTCATTCTTTAATGCATTATGTGTTTATTACTGGTGTTGGTAAAACAGTGTCATATAACTCAACAAAATTCAGCCGTCTTAAGAGCAAAATTCTGTGAGGGATATGTTCATCTGTTTTTACCTGTGTGTGCATGCATGCATGTATGCCCCTGCAAGTAAGAATCTTACTTCACAAGCAGGTGAAATGCATTGTACCTCGCCAGAGCCTGCATTCACTGGTGGTATGTGTACCCAGAAGAAGTTTTAACTTGGGACTTCCAAAAAAGAAGACCAAGGAATTTGTCAGAAATGATGGAACACAATTGTTGATTGAAATTACACAGTGTAAATACCCACTGATACAAGGAAGATCTTCCATAAATAGGAAGTCCCAAGCAGTGTGCAAGGGCATGGTTTAGGTTTCTTTTCTTAGCAAGGCCTGGTTTAAACTGGGCTCTTGACATCTGACCTTTGTGAGACCACTCAAATAGCTGGGTATCCTCAAGGCAAACTTTTTGGTGAGTGGCTTTCCAGTGCTTTCTTAGACAATAATGGTTGTTCTTCACATAGGGAGGATTTATTAGGAAGATGGAAGTTAAACCTCCTTTGGTTAGAAGAGGTACTTGCCACTTAGATTGGTCTCTGAAACCAGATCCCCCAGAGATCTGGACACAGCTCCTCTAGTACTTCCCATGTAGCACAGAGAAACACCCCTCGAGGTGGGGCTGAATCAGAGCTTTGCTAAATAGCTGCCTCTGAACACATGCCCTCCCTCCCATACAGTGCTGTCACCTTAGTCCCTGATAATGCTGTTTTCATGGGCCTCAAAGTGTAATCCCAGAAAATGCAAGCATAATTCTGTTGGCATTTGGCTTCTTATGATCCTCAAAATCTATTAACCGCCATTTTCGTGTTACACATGGACCTCAGTCAGATTCCTTCTCACCCCTGCCACTTGCTGGCTGTCGGTGGATGTTTTCTCTGACCTCAGGGGGCCTTGTTCTCATGTTTGATATAATGTAGTTATATCAAATGATGCTTAAGATCTTGTCTACTTCTTACCTTCCCCTGGTTACGGAAATGTCTAGATTTATTCAGATTTGTTCTTTGTTTTTCCCTTGTGTGTGGACACGTAGAAGGGCATTCTGTGAAAACATTGTGGCTGTAGGCCACGCATGCCCATGTGCCTTTTTTTTTTTTTTTTTTTTTTTCCCCTGAGCCATAAAGTATCTGGCTTCCTCTTTGCTCATGTGAAGATCTGGTGGGTAAGTCCTGCCAAAATGCTGCTCATAGACAGCCATCATTCCTCCCTGTCCTCTCCAAGTGGCACTTCGCATGTCTCTCCCATCAGAGAGCCGCCATGGCATTCTCTGTATGGCTGAAATGTGGGCTCAAATAGATTCCCTTGGAAATGAAAAGGTAACTGGAAAATCATACCATATTGTGCTGTTGAAAGCCTCAAAAATGTTAACATATAAGCTTATTTAAGCATGTATGCACATACTTGTGTTTGAATTGGGGTAGTTTTCCTATGTGTTTAAAAATGGACTTTGATGTTCACTGAAGTAGTCATCTTGAGACATGGATTGTTTAATTTCTTGAGAATATTTTAGTTAATACCATTTCTGTTTTGAATTGCATATTGGATGGTATTGTTACCGTCTTTTCACACTTAGTGTCTACATGTCCTACAAGTCTTTATCTGACTGTGCTCAACAATAGCAAACCTTGTCCTTAGTGGAAGCTGCTTAATGCTTAAATAATGATCATTTCTAGTAAACTAGACAAAACCAAAAAGGAAAAAAGCAAACTGGACTTTGAAGCTGGAGTGTATTTGAAGCCAGTTAGATATTTACTGTCAGATTACTTGATCCATCCAAGTCTACTTTCTTCATTCAATCCCATTTTATATCAAGAATTCAAAGAAGGAGCATACATATAGCACTTGACACAGTGCCTGTCACTGCATAGGTATTTGATGAATGGGATAATTGCCTAATATACATCTATTCCCATGTTTAAATCAGCCATTTTAATTTGTATATCCTCATCTTTACCTTTTAACAGCTCTGAAATTGGGACACATTTTATAATCTGAAGTGTTTTATAATCATTTATTGGTGAAGTGACAGTCACGCAAAAGTTTCAGGTTATCTCAATAAAATTATTCTGTTTTTATTTCCCCTCTTGTGCATGTACTGGAGTGGTAGAGATAAAAATATCTATGTCTTGAATAACTTTAAAAGATCCATTTTAATAACTAAAGTAAAAGCGGAAAGCCATAAGGAAGTTTTGTCTTATTCATTAACACCTAACGTTGAATCTTTAGATCAATGTCATCTCAGAGTTGATGAAATACAATATAGACCATATATGTATTATATGTGTGTGTAAATATGAATTCAGAAGAAAATTCAATTCTTTGTCAAGTCTTTTCTTCTAAGATCTTCGACACATTTTTTTTTTTTAATATTACAATGATGGACCTAGTTGCAGGACTGCAAAGTTAAAATGTAAAGAGAATGTTTTCAAAATGCTATTACGGCCCAAATCCTAGAAAATGAAAAACGAGCACATCTTCAGCTTGGAACAGCATAAAGGAGAAAAGCATGTGTTGCATGCTGGTTATGCTGGTGTATTTGTGCAGATGCATAGCACAGGCTCGGAGAGGGTAAGACTTCATGATTAATGGTGTTTATTCTTGACAGAAGCCTCCTTTATTTATCTGCAATACAGTTTAGTGATTTTATCAGGCCCCTGAATGAAAAATATTCAGTCATACCAATATTGCAGTGTAAATTGAGTAGAGTCACTTTTTATTATATCTTTCTGCCTTATCATCTGCACAGTAATTTTCTAGCAGAGGTTTGATATGGAAAGGCTGGATTTAGCTGTACTTGACACAAAGCCTCTTCAATTTCCCCTAAAAGTTCAGGCTGCTCTTAGAAATGTGTGTGTGTATGTGTGTGACTCTATAAGTGTGTGTGTGTGTGTGTGTGTGTGTGTGTGTGTGTGTGTGTGTGTAATATATAAACCCTTCTTTCTTATCCAAGCAATTTCAGGATTTGAAAGAATAAAGATAAAATGCACAAACCTGGATAGGAGAAATATTGTTAATATAAAAATATCTAATAGCTGTGAACTCACAGGTAAAAGCTCCTTTAGTGTTTAAGCTTGTGGCTCAGTATTGCACCTTTTGCATGGCTTCGTGGTCCCACTTTCTTCTAATCAATCACCATCCAAATCCAATCAGCATAAAGCCAGACCCTATCATTTCTCCTGGGAGTGATACCAAAACTGAAGACCAGAGTGGCCCAGAGAAGACATCAGTTGCCAGGATGATGGCAGTACAGCTCTAGAGGAATGGAGAAAGGAAAAGAAGATATCTCATTTGTAGAATTTGTACAACCCATTTGTAGAATATGCAAATAATGTGTCAGTAAGTTTTTAACAAGAGTTTATTCAAGCTTCAGACTTTATAGCCTTAATTGTCAAAGCTAGTCAGTGAGAGGGACAATTGGTTTGTATCATAGATGTTTTTAGATTTCAGGACCAATGGGGACTTTAAACCTGGTATATAGAATAGAGATTAGTTAGTTGGAATTTTCTCATTTTTACAGATTTATAAAGTAAAGCCCAAAAGCTGTTGCCAATAAGTCTCCAGTCTCATGCACAGATTTTTTTTTTAAATTTTATTTTTATAATTTTTAATATGTACAACTCATAGTGCATATATTTAGTATCTTTTTACATACAACTGTTTGTATACAAAGTATATTCGTACAATTCAGGTCTTCAATCATGCATTAAGGAAAATGATATCCGTCTCATTCAACCACCTTTTTTTTTTTCTTTTCATGCACAGATTTTTCAAGGTAATATGAGCAAATAATTCTTTCACATCATTTACATGTCGCCAATTAATTTAATCTTTCCTCTCTTGTGGTACCTGAAAATTTGCTTTCCCTGTAAATAAGGGGGTACAGGAGCAGACTTTGTGGCTCCAGAGCAAGTTATCAGGCTCATTTTCATTCTTCAACAAGGCTATTCTGTATTCCTGGGCAAAGTTCTCTCCTTATGTGAAATTTAATGATTCTTCTCTCCTAAGTAATATAGAGGAATTATTCTCTCGTACAGAAGATAGACTCTTTTCCCATATTTAAATTAGTTATTTTATTTATTAATTTTCTTTTGTAGTACTGGGATTGAATCCAGTACCACTGATCTATAACCCCAACCCTTTTTATTTTTGGTTGTGAGACAGAATCTCACTAAATTGCTGAGGCTGGCCTGGAACTTGTGATCTTCCTGCCTTAGCCTCCAGAGTTGCTGACATTACATGCAGGCATGTGATGAATTTATGTTTAAAAGTTGGTACCCTCAAAGGGGGTAAGATTTGGGAATATTGAGAAGTGTGTCTAGGATGGATGTAAAGTCTTAGTTCACAGGTAGTAGAGTCCTCCAAGCTCTCTTCCCAGTTAAATCCAAAGAACCTGCTACTTTAAAAAGGCCTGCCTTTTTCACCTCTATTAGTCCAGAGGCCCTGACAAACATTGAGGATTTCATTCTAGAGGAGAACTGTTGAGATCATTAATAATAGTTCCTTGTTAGACATTCTATTTTACTTAAAATAAAGATGAGTCAAAGAATGAAGGAAAGTTGAAGTTGGGTGTATCTTACCAAGGACTGTAAGGGACAATCCACATTGGAGATATAAGGGACAGTATAGTTGGTAGTTATTAATAGTAATGATGATGATGATGATGATATAGGAAAATGTCCACACACTAGCTACTAGAAGACACACCTAAGCTCAGTGAACCAGGCTGCTCTTGACAAAGGATATATTCTGTCTTATTCTTGATGTTGCTTTATACAGAAATGGCCCAGAATTCCAAATGCACCCTATTGTCCATGTAAGTATTCCTCCAGAACACCTGTAAGCAGATGCAACATGAAGCATCAATTTGTTGGAATCCACCTTCATGTTTCTAATTATTTCTACCCATTAGCTGAGGCCTCCTGCTGGGAGGGTTCCCACTTAGATAACACATCTTGACCTGCACTCCTGAGATTTAAAAAATACCTGTTTACCTTAAGTTATTTAAATGACTCAAGTAAATGATACCAGCAAAGCCTGGCTTGCTTTTTAAATAAACGATTCTATTGGAATCTCTTGTGGGTACTTTAGGGATATTTGTTCCTTTGGTTTGTGGGCGTCATGACTAAAGTTGAAAAATTTCTACAAAAGAAGGTCGTGATGAATATGATTTTACTGTGGCAGAAAATGTGACACCTCAGCAAATGTCATGCTTCCCAGGAGCTTTCTAAGTGTGGTTAGTTCAGTTTAGATTGGACCCAGTTGTCCAATGAACCGCTTTTTCTTTGCTACTGTGTTTCAGCATCTTTCTACTTAATGTAAATTTTCTTTTGGAAAGGATATTATTTTTCTTAATTTGAGTACTATTGTGGAAAAACTCCACAAAAATAGCATTTATAGAGCCAGGCACGATGGTGCACGCCTATAATCCCAACAGCTGGGGAGGCTGAGGCAGGAGGATCACGAGTTCCAGGCTAGCCCCAGCAACTTACGAAGACCCTGTCTCTAAATAAAATGTAAAAAGGGGGTTGGGGTTGTGGCTCAGTGGTAGAGTGCCCGCCTAGCATGTATGAGGCACTGGGTTCAATCCTCAGCGCCACATAAAACAATAAATAATCAAAATAAAGGTATTGTGTCCATTTACAACTAAAACAAATTCTTAGAAAAGAATATATAAAAAGTGTTGGAGATGTGGCTCAGTGGTTGAGTGCCCCTGGGTTCAATTCCCAGTACCAAAAAAAAACAAAAAAAAAGGATCTATAGAATGAGTGGGAAATTAGCAGAAAAGTCACAGAAATCAAACCTATTTGAAAATTTTCACACTCTTTTTTTTTTAACTTTTGATCATCATGATGTTCTTTTTTAAAAATAATTTTTAAAATTTGTTCTAATTAGTTATACATGACAGTAGGATGCATTTTGACACATCGTACATAAATGGAGTATAACTTCTCATTCTTTGTATGTGATGTTAGAGTTACATTAATTGTATAATTATGTGTGCACAAAGGGTAATAATGTCTGATTCATTCTACTATCCTTCTTCTCCCCCAACCCCCTCCCCTCCCTTCACTGCCCTCTGTTTAATCCCAAGTACCTCTATCCTTTCCTAGGCAGCCCACCCCTTATTGTGAATTAGCATCTGCATATCAGAGAAAACATTTGGCCTTTGATTCTTTGGGGTTGACTTATTCCACATAGCATGATATTCTCCAGCTCCATCAATTTACCTGCAAATGCCATAATTTCATTCTTATTTAAGACTGAGTAGTATTCCACTGTGTATACATATAGCATTTTCTTTATTCATTCATCTGTTGGAGGACATCTAGGTTGGTTCTATAGTTTGGCTATTGTGAATTGCTGCTGTAAACATTGATGTGGCTGCATCAGTGCAGTATGCTGATTTTAAGTCCTTTGGGTATAAACTGAGGAGCGGGATAACTGGGTAAAATAACTGGGTAAAACTCTTTAAAGGAAAAAGAGTTTCTTTTTTAATAAAAAAATGAAGTTGCTGAACTAAAATTTTTTTATTTTAGTTTATTATTAACCATGCTCTTGAATTAACTTTTGGGGGAAAAAATCACGTCAATTTTACTAAGGTCAAATCAAGTCACTTTCTCTGTTTTGTTAGAAGTGATGAGATGGGGTGCTCCTACATAATGCCCACGGTGTTCCAATATCTGAACTTGCCCCAGCTGTAGGACAGCTCACTCCCTATGAGGTCCTAGAGAGAAACCATTACACAAGAAGGCAATGACTGCAAGGCACCTTTGGCCTTAATTAGCCCAGAGCTCTGGCCTCTGCTCTAGAGCAGCACAGGGCCACCTTCCACTGAGTACTTACCATGTGACAGGTGCCAGGCTAAATGCTTTCTGTATATAATAGTACCCCACCCCCATCATCCATGGTTTCACTTACCTCAATTCCAATATATTAAATAGAAAATTTCAGAAACACACTATTCAGGGGCTGGGATTATGGCTCAGCAGTAGAGCGCTCGCCTAGCACGTGCGCGGCCCGGGTTCGATCCTCAGCACCACGTACAAATAAATGCATTGTGTACAACTAAAAGCAAATAAATAAATATTTAAAAAAAAAAGAAACACTATTCATAAGTTTTTTAAATGACTTATTACAGTATATTGTTATAATTGTTTGGTTTTATCATCTGTTCTTGTGGTTAATCCCTTATTGTACTTAAATTATAAATTAAACTTTATCATAGGTATGGAAGTATAGGGGGAAAAAAAGAAGCAGGGTAGCCAGATACGATGGTGCACACCTGTAATCCCAGCTGTTGAGGAGGCTGAGGCAGGAGGATCGAAAGTTCTAGGATAGCGTAGCAATTTAGCAAGGCCCTGTCTTGAAGTAGAAAAAGGGCTGAGGGTGTGTAGCTCAGTGGTGAAGCAACCCAGAGTTCAATCCCCAGGACCAGGGAAAAAAAAGAAAAAAGATAAAGAAACAGTATCTATAGCATTTGATACTATCTGTAGTTCTAGGCTTCCACTGAGAGTCTTGGAGCCTGTCCCTCAAGAATAAGAGGGGATCCCTGTGCATTCTTGGTAAAAATTAAATAGGATGGAGCTGCTTCTTTTCCATCTAGGTTTAAATAGCCATAGACCAAAACAGACTTTTAAAGAGATCTAATTCACTCAACTCTCAAATCTAAGTCCAAGACTGCACAACTGGTGCATAGAAGAGCAGTTCAGTGCACACTCCCAGCTGCAGGGAAAGGGGCAGCAGGAGAGAGACAGGCGAGAGAGCAGTTGATCCCCTGGGCTTGTCTGGATTGGCTTCCACCTTGGTCTTCCCCCCTGGAGAAAGATAAAGAATGCAAATGAAAAAGTAGTATTTGAACCAACAAACTTATTTCAGGGCAAGAAGAGCAAAAAGGATAGAGTCTATGTGTTTAAGGCAAATGGTTGGGAAGTTCTCAAGGAAAGAGGGGCCCCATGGGATGTGCCAGAATTCAACTCCTGAGACATTTCTCCATCAATCCCTAAGGCACAGAAGGTGCGAGAGAATCACAATTGGACACCCCAGTATCTCTCCTGATCACTACCGCTGTTTTCTCATCAGAGTGGTATCTGTGGAATTCATAAAAATGAATGTGACATATTAATTCTCCTAATAATTGATTATATTTATACTAATTTCATTATGTTTTATACATAATAGATCATACATGTTATTTATCAAAATATGTATTATACATATTAATTGTATTACTAATCAGTTCTAAAAATTACACAACATTAATGTTTTTGCAATTTTAAAATAAACTTTATAATAATTGGCAGAAGAAAAAATGAAGAAAAAAATTTCTCTTTCATTTATTGCACATTTCAAAAGCAGGAATACCTTTGTATGGAATATTTGAACTCCTTTTCATGACAGCAAAAGCTGCTAAAATAATAGTTTTAAATGTAATCTGCACTTGTGGCACAAAACTATTCCAAACTGATGTTATGGAAAAATGGATTTATCAGCTATTATTTTAATTTGGCATACTGTCTTTTCCATTAGTTTTCTTTCTTCTGCTTGTTTCTAAAGTGTTAGACACACACATTGAGCTTTCTTTATACTTGGGATAATTGGGGCAGGAAAGAGAAATTATGGTATGTGTTTGCTTAGCTCCTAAGTACTTATTTGGACCAGTAATATGTTCATTAGGGACTCTTTTTAATAATAATACATTGCACATTATAGTTGGTTTTTTTTAATTCTTTGACCTTGAAATTACAATCTATTAATATAGAAATATTTACAGAAAACTTTTTTAGCAAATTGTTTTTGGCAGTCTCCTCTGGGAGGAATAAAATCAATGTTAGCTATAAATAATTTCATTGCTCTTGCAAGACGGCACTTATGTAACATTTTTTCAGCTGTCAGAAGGACATGATAGTGTGAATAGTTGCTTGGCCTCTCCATTCACAGGAAGTTCCTTTGATTGGCTTAGACGTGGCTTCCTCCTGTCCCCACCCAGAGTTAATATACAGAAGCCTAACTTCCATAATTTGTCTACTCAAGTAGCCAGGGTCGAACTGTTTTCCAAGATGTTGTGCCAGCTTGTACTCACATTGTTTGAGAGTTCCTATTGCACCAAATCCTTGTCAACATTTCGCATTATCACTCTTTACTCTTAGCCATTCTACTGGATGTTTAATGATAACTGATTATGATTTTGAGTTGCATGCATGACACATGATGTTTATAAAAGTTTGTTAAAAGACATTAGAAAAACTATTCTTTTTTTTTTTTTTCTGGGGATTGAACTCAGGGGCAATTGACCACTGGGCCACATCCCCAGCCCTTTATTGTATTTTATTTAGAGACAGGGTCTCACTAAGTTGCTAAGTGCCTCACCATTGCTGAGGCTCACTTTGAACTCTCTATCCTCCTGCCTCAGTCTCCCAAGTGCTGGGATTATAGGCGAGCACCACCGTGCCTGGCTAGAAAAACTATTTGTAAGAGAAAACTTAAATGCAAGTGTATCATCTTTATTTTAAATATGTACAAAGTGCATAATGCCTGGAAAATGCTGGAAGTAAATACTTTAAAATGTTGATGTTGGTCAGAGGTAGATAGTTAGGATATAGAGAATGGCTCCTTTTCTTAAAAACAAAAATAAAAAAAATTTCTTAATTTTTCCATTCATGGATATGAATTCTTTTTATTCTCAGATGTAAATATAAAGTTAAGAAAGTCATTCTCAAGAATATCTTGAAATGATGTTTCACCAGTAAAACTGCTTTATTCTCTAATATAAAGAAATCATCCTAAATGCATGGTTGAAGATCTGAATGGTACTTATATACTTTGTATACAAACAGTTGTATGTAAAAAGATGCTATATATGTGCATTATGAAGTGTAATACATACCACTATTATAAATAAAAAAAGAAAAAAAAGTAATATGAAAAGTTCAACAAGTAAAAAAGAAATCAATTATAACCCTTAAATTCTCCAATTAAGGGAATATTATTGTGAATTATTATTCAATTATCGTGAATGAGTAAACTAAGCAACATGTGACTTTCTGTGGCTGCTTCTGTTCAGATCCTATCTGCCTTTAGTGCTGCTCCATGTTCCATATTTTTCATGATCAAGATGTGTCCTGGAAGCCTCTTATTAATGCTTTTGGGTTCTGCCACCTGTCAGACTACATTCACTCCTGTTCCTTATGTGTAATTGTCTACCCCATTTGACTGTAAAGTCTTTGGAAAAGGGACCAAGGATTGTGTAACCGTATGTTATGTCTCTTAATCTCTCCCAGTGCTGAAGTCATATTGGTGTCTTCGTAGATGGATTTCCAATAAAATATATGTCCAAAGAAGAGATACTGAAACATTGGTCTGTGTTTCTATACAAGTGGTTTTTAAAAATTGAAATAGCAAATGGTAAATTTGCAAAAGGCACAAGTTAGTTAAACTGTCAACGGAAACATTCTTTAGCTACAAAGATGATGAAAATAGTATTGGGAATATAACTGCATTATCAATTAGAGCCTTGGCAGTGTAATGGAGTGGATTTCTTTTCTTTTTTTTTTTTTTTTCTTCTGGTCTGGTACTGGGGATTGAACCCAGGGGTACTTAACCAGTGAGCCACACCCCCAACCATTTTTATTCTTTATTTTGAGGCAGGGTCTCACTATGTTGCTGAGGGCCTTGCTAAGTTGCTGAAGCTGCCCTAGAACTTGCAATCCTCCTGCCTCAGCCTCCTGAGCTGCTGGGATTACAGGCATGCACCACCACGCCTGGCTGATGGAGTGGATTTGGGGCAGAGTTAAAGGGGATGAGCAAGTGATAAGAATGCCCCCCAGAAGAGTAGATTGGTAAAGAAAAAGTGATTCAGTGAGGGCTGGAGCTGCTAAAACAGGTTGCCTGTCAGGAGCAATAGCTATGGAGGAGGAACACTCACTGCAGAACTGTAGCTAGAAGAGAGGAAAGGAGGGCAAAAAATACCCTTGCTTCTCCCTGACCCCAATTACTCCCAGCACATCCCATTAGTGGAAATCCAAGGAGGTAAGCCAGCTGATTGGGCCCTTCAAGACCAGCCTCTGGGCATGTGGTGGCTGTGGGGTGAAGGAGGGTAAAATGGAATCACTGTCACAGCCATCTACATTTCAGGGCCAGCCAATGCTTCCAGGGCAGAGGTTATCCAGAAGCTCACCTCGCACTCCACAAAAGACAAAGTATGGAATTGTGCAAACTTCTGATGTATCTGGTGTATGTGTTGTGAATACTGTAATTATTTGTTTTTTCACTAAATGGAAAGCCAAAATTTTACTACAAATTGTAGTTTAATAATATTGTGCTTTGATTGAATGATTAATACACTGAAAACATAAAGGGTAGGTCCCCTTTGATCTCTGTTAGGCCACTGCTTGAATATGAGGAACAGTATCTCCTGGTTGTATATAAAACAAATGAAACACACAAACAAAAAATCTTGTTGTTATGTAAAAACCCAACACATTTTAGTCTTCAGTAGTTAGAGTACTCATACACAGAAGCAAGGGGGAATTGTGTACATTTCCAGCATTCCAAGCAGTGTGAAAACAAACTGTAATAATCTGGCATATAAACCTTGCTTAATGCTCTCATAATGGGTAATGCAAGTGATTAAACACTCCGATTTTAATCTTGGCATTTTAGTAACCCAATAAGATAGATGAAAAGGCAGTAACGAATTAGATTACATAATAATATTTCATTCTAACTAAGAAGTCCAGCTATTCTCTGCTATATGTGTTTTTTTTTATTTTTAAGTTTATCATACTACAGTGTTAAAAATGTCCTAATAAGAATCCTCTACTCTTTTCATTATAATCTATTTTCATGGCCTTATGAAAAATTAATCTGAATTCAAATTATGGCCACAAACAAAAACAGCTTCATAATATTTTAGTGTCTTTGGGGGAAAACACCAAAATCAACCCTACGTTCTTTCTTGTCTAAAATTGTGCTTCATGTATAAATACCCAATTCCATTGAGCAGTCAGAAACAAAATGGCAGCTATACACATTATGTTTTCATGGCCTTGGAAAGACACATGGGTGGAAACAATAGAGGAGATGTTATTGCTGTGTAGGGATACTGGGGCCTTGCATACTGGGGCCAAGTTGCAGAGGTAATGAAGCAACACTTCATCTCCTCAGCCCAGCCCTGGCAGCCCAGACAACTCTCACCTGGGAATCTCTGGTTTCCAGACAGCAGTTTGTATGATTTTGTTTGGAATCCCACAGGTGTGTTTCTGTCATCTTTTGCTACAGCATAAATAGCATGGAAGTTCTGTTTTTAGACTAATTCTAAGTTTCATCTTTTTCTCCAGCATGTTTGTTGTTTGGTTTTTCCCTCTCCTGATTTGGGTACTGTTGCCGCCTGAAGCGCTCGGAGCACCGGAGCCGCGGGAAGAACTTCAGAAGCAAACTGGAGACAAACAGCTTTTTATTCTGATAACTTTTCTCTCTGGTTCTAACAACTAACTCACGCCAAACACACCACTAAAATGGCGCTGACCCGATCAGCAATTTCGGCCAAGTCACTCCAGATCCCGCAACAAAAATCCCGTGAGACTACGGGTGGCGACAATGGCCAAATCTCCCCGGCTCATAGTCAACTGCAATTCAAGCCAATCCCCAAACAGGGCTCCTACAGGGTACACCTTCAACAATTGAGCATACAGTCCCAGAACTTTGTGGAGGGACACAAAGACAGAGAAAGTGATAGAAGCCCACATTACTCTTCAGTTCCATCCCTGTGTGTATCTATTGAAAATATAAACCGAGAGAGACACCTACAATTTTTTTCTTAGTGGTGCTTTGATTCTCCAAAGCAGATTTTTAAATAAATTTAACAAAGATTTACCAGGTCAAGTCTAAGGTAGTTTGTAAAGTAATATGTGTCATTTATATGGGGACTTTGTGGCTGCCTTCTTCCATCTCCCCCTCCTCTTCCTTTGATAGAATTCTCCATCCTCTGGTCATAATCTTGAATGGCTCCTGTACACAGCAGTGAACATACATCTGACCTGTTCAATTTAAGAAGCTTAACCTTGCCTCTCAGATTTTCTTTACAGGTAAAAACATAATAACTGACAAATGATTTCGCTGCCGAGAATTTGAAAGTGGATCTGTTAGGTAATGTAAAAGGCAGCTTTATTGAAAGACTCTAATTTATATACAGTTACATCCATGTCAGGTGGCTGCAAGAGCCATTGTAGTTCAAGGTTGAATGCTCAGAGTTGTTGGCTTAGAAACTCATTTTTGTCAGCACTAGAGAAACATCATGCTACCCCGACTCACAAGAGCCTGATGTGGAAACATAATTAATATTACCAACTTTTGGTGAGAACTCGAACAGCAAGGAAAGTGGAATACCATCTGCTGCTCTCCTAGGAGGCCAAATTGCCATTTGTACATTTGTTTGCTGAGTCTAGAATCAGAAGAAAAGAAGTTTGGCTGGTTTTACAAAGTCATTTACCAAGTGCCCTACACAGCAGACACCAAGTTCCCATCTTTATATGCATGGACTCTAACTCTCCTAGCATCTTCTTGTTTTTGTTTTTTGTGTGTAAACAAACTGATCCCCGAGTGAAAGTGAGTGACAGAACTTGAGTTCAAATCCAGTTCCTTTTCAAAACCCTTGCATTTAATTATCTAGTTTATGTTCTGAACCACCTTAGGTGACTTTATGACTATCGCCAGAGAACCTTGGGAAACCCAGGGACACACTTCCAATGTGCTCTCAGGGGGCAAAAAAATGCAGGCTCATGCATCCAGATTTGCTTTGCAAAGAACCTTCTCAGGAACCTACCAAGCTTTCCTTCAGTAGGAGAATGGATACATAAACTGGGCTACATCTAGGCAATGGAATATTACTCTGCACTAGAAAGAAATGTGCTTTTAGGCTGTGAAATGACAGAGGAAACAGATGACTATTACTAAGTGAAAGAGGCCAGTATGAGAATGCTACATACTGTATGATTCGAACTCTGTGGCATTCTGCAAAAGGCAAAACTAGTAAGAGAGTAAAAAGATCAGTGGTTTCTAGGGGTTGAAAGGAGCGGGAAGGAGGGAAGAACTAAGAACTGGCAAAACACAGAGGACTTTAGGGACAGTAAAACTACTCTGTAGTACTCTAATGCTGCGTACGTGTCATTATACATGTGAATTATGGATGCTCATATTAAAATGATGTATCAATGTAGGTTCATCTGTTGTAAAACGGTGTACCACTCTGGTGGGGAGTGTTGATAATGGCAAGAAGCTGTGCATGTGTGGGGGCAGTGGGGATGCAGGAAATCTCTTTACTGCAGCTCAGTTTTGCTGTAAATCTAAAAACAATCTTAAAAAAAAAAAGAAAGAAAGAAAGAAAGAAGGTCCCAGCATTTCAGTATTTGAAATAATATAGAATGCTGCATTTTCACCTCTAATATGTATGTGCATGGTAATATGTATATGTATTGCCTGTGATTTTATATGTATAAAGATGTGTATATGTATTGAATATTCATTATGTACTGGGCTCAGTATATGGGGATACTTATATTAACTTATCAAGACCCTTTCAAAGTAGGTATCCTCCCTGATGGACAGTTAAGTACAATGAGAGGGTGGGGATCATAGCCAAGGTCACACAGCGGCTGGAAGCAGAGCTGGGCTCCCACGCTCACTGCCTCCCACTGTGCTGAAGGTCTGACACCTGTGTCCAGAGGTCCTGATGACCCCTGAATGAGTAGCCTTTATTAAGACTTTCCTATTCCTATAACTCCTGTTCATTTTCTATTCATAGGAGTTAATTATTAGATGGTTTGTTTCTTGAAGGATAGCAGCATATGCTTGCTTATTTTGCATTCTTATCTAAAGGCATGTCCCATCTACCTAACAGGGATCCCATCTTCTCTACTATATCTCTCTGGAAGGGACACATTTGAATGCAATGGAGTGAAGAACCCCAACTTCATCTCCAAATCCTGGAGGAACACTCCTTCCTGGTGTTGCTTCTTTCTTGTGTGTGTTGCCAGCGGAGCCCAACGCTCCTTCCAGGGAAGCCATGGCCTGGTCTTAGATCCTAACTCACAGGAAGTGTACAGAGTATTTACCTTAAGTCTGTGGGAAAGAGACAAATGAGAATGACACAGTAGAGCAGATGTCAGATTTCCAGACTTTCACAAGGGGAGAGCGTCAACCATCTCTGAGCATCCTTGGCTTTCTTTGGGATTGGTGACCACTCCAGCTCAATCTCCATAATTTTCATATTCTTCTGGGTGCAGATATTCCTGTGCATAATTTTCCAAAACACAATTTGGACCTCTGGAGGTATTCTTACTACTCTTCTCTACTCTGGAACTTTAGAAAAATAATAGGTTTCCATCTTTGTCTAAATCAAAGAAACCCAGTAAGAAATGTGGTGACCTCTCTTGGCTTTTGGCTCATGTTGTTCAGACATAGTCTGTTGCGTTCACAAAGGTCTGTGAGGAGGTCAAATCCCAAGGGCTTTTTGAAGCCGCTGCTGTTCAGTGTCCTCTGTGCTGGTGTCTCAGCATAAACTTGCAAATAAGTTTGTCTTTAGTAAAAAATTATTTTTGAATCATATTGGAAGATTTGATTGTCCTTTCTGGTAGAAAACAAATGTTGGGCATGGTGGCACATGCCTGTGATCCCAGCGACTTGAGGGATTTTAGGCAGGGACGTGGCAAATTCAAGGCCAGCCTCAACAATTTAGTGAGACCCTCTTCAACTTAGTAAGACCTATCTCAAAAAAACTAAAAAATAAAAATGATTGCGAATGCAGCTCAGTGGTAGACTGTCCCTGGGTTCAATCACCAAAAAAGAAGAAAGAAAAAAAAAAAAAAGAAAAGAAAGAAAGAAAGAATATATGAATTTGAGCATCCCCCATACCCTGTAATGTAACAAACATGTCTGAATGGAGCTCAGGATTTAACCAGTGATAGACACATCTAAATGGAGGTTAGGTTTCACAGTGACACAAAGCTAACTTGTAGTAACAAAGCTAGCTAAAATAGGCCAATTGGTCATGCCAATTTCTATTTATGATTTTCTCAGGTGGGCTGTTTTTTTTATTTTTATTTTTTAATTGACACATAACTATTGTACATATTTATGGGGTTATATATTTGTGGGTACCACATGATGTATCAGTACATATTTTTTACACACAGCATCCTAGTTAATCAATTTAAACATACCTAATTCCACTAATTTCTGAGTGCATTGTTTTGTAAAGAAATAGCTAGTTTATGGTGGTGACTTATAAATTTAGTAAACTCTGGATTTCTTATTTACTTCACTGGAAGTAGAATCTGAGTAACAAATAAAAAGCCTTATTTTTTTCTTGGTTCATAATGAAGAAAGAAAAAGGATCAAGTGAGAAACCACCCCCCAACCATACTTCAGCTTCTTCTTATTTTCTACTGAGAGAAAATTTCACCACTTGAACTTCAGCTCGCTCATTTCAGCACCTGTGCTGAGCACGTAGTGAGGCCCCCATTGGTTCACCAAGGCTGTGTTCTGACCCAGTGGTGGGGGTGGGACCCTGTCAGCAGCGCCTTTGCTTCTTGAGACAAAATGTCCTTCTCCCTCCCTTTCATTTCACTCCTCAAGCCGGTGGCATAAGAGGAATTTGCTGTTCTCAGTTGATTTAGCTCTATCAGGGTCTCTCCCTCTATGGCCATGCCCTCTGTGCAGGGGGAAAATGAAGAGCACACGTGTTTAACCTTTCAGCCTGTTCACTGGATTATCCACACAAAAACGTTTTCTACTAGGGAAGAAACAATGAGGTGCAAGAGCTACTCAGACTGGCCATTCTAGTCATGGTGTCCAAAGGGACTTTAGGAGTGGCTGGGGTTGGGGAGTGTGAAAGAAGAGTTCAAGGACCAGACAGAAGAGTCTCCAAGAGCAGACCAGGATGGTAGCAGTAAGGGGTATTTTATGACTTGAATTGGTTGAAAGCTTGCATTCTGCCTTAGCTCATTATAACCAAGACATGAGCTCGATCAAAATCCCATTCTTGGCCAATTATCTAATCCTAGAAGTATTTAGTCACTGATTGTTTGCTAAACACAGCCAATTAGAAAGTCATGTGAAAAATGGACCTAAGACTGGTGCAGTGGCGTAAACCTGTTATCCCAGCATATCAGGAGGCTGAGGCCGGAGGATCGCAAGTTCAAAGCCAGCCTCAGCAACTTAGTGAGGCCCTAAGCAACTCAGGTGAGACCCTGTGTCTGACCCTCTGGGGATTTGGCTTAGTGGCTAAGCGCCCCTGGATGGGGGGGAGGGGGAAGAAAGAAAGAAAGAAAAGAAAAATGGACATAAGTAGAAAACTGATTCTCACAGAGAAAAGAAACTGCCTTCAAAGCAATGAATCCCAAATCTATAAAACTGGTTTTACTCACCAATGTGAGTACTTTGGCAGTCAAGTGTGTGTGTGTATATATGGAATGACCCTTTCATCATTTCTTATAGACTTTAGTCTTCCCTCTCCTTTATGGGCAGCCCTGCTGTGGGCGTGCCTAGACTTCAGACCAGATGAATTTGGGGTTTCTCTTTCAAACTCTCTCTGTCTCTCTCTGTCTCCCTTTCTCTCCCTCTCTCTCTCTCTCTCTCTCTCTCTCTCTCTCTCTCTCTTTTCTCTTTATGCAACCCCTGATGGTAAGAAATAAATTTTCAATGGTGCTGCTAATGTTTGAATGAAATTAAAAATTAATTGTAGCAACCACTTTAAGCTCAGTTGCCTGTTATTTAGAATTTCTTCTCATGGGGGAAGCCAAAGGCTGACCTTTATTTTCTTATATTCAGAGTGTGATGAAATTTCTCAAAGGCTACTTTTCTTTGCCCAAATAATTGCCTGATGGCATTCAACCTTCAGTGTATTGTCATGATTTTAAGGTAAGAGTACTAGTAATATATATGCTTGTCACTTTTTCTCAAAGACACCTCAAGCTCACTTCAAGTCTTACTTATTTGCGTTCACAGACAGCCTCTGCCTATGCTGATGTTTGTCTCATGCTTACCTCTTGTGTTTGATTTTCTCCGTACCCAGGCCTTCTGCCTTATCTAGTAGCCCGACGTATTCAGACCTGCCCTTCATTAGGATCTCCCCACATCGGAACCCTGCTGCAGCTTCTGAGTCTCCCTTCAGCCCTCCGCACCCCTACATTAACCCTTACATGGACTACATCCGATCCCTGCACAGCAGCCCATCCCTCTCCATGATCTCAGCAGCCCGGGGGCTGAGCCCTACAGATGGTAAGTCTCAGGCCCATTCTTCTACCCTAGATTGCCTCCCCACTGCACCTCACCTGGGACATTGTGTAAAGTAGATGTAATATTTAGTGAGTGTTTCCCATGTGTCAGACACTGTACTAAATGCTTTAAGGGCATGATTTCATTTCAACCTCACAACACTTCTATGTGGGTAGTATTATCTCCATTTTCAGGTAAGGACAGCAGTGTGCAGAGGGATACGTTAACTTGGAACCTGCTCATCCCATGGCTAGTAAGTGGCAGAGGTGGAACTCAAAGTCATATTTTGCTGACTCCCCAATCCTTGCTCCTAACTACTATCCTCTTCTGCTCTCCATGCGTGATTAGACTGGCTCTGCAGCCATTTCCACATGTGTATGGGTAACCTGAGCGTTTTCCTTACCTTCTCATGAACATTTGTCTTTTCTGTGTGTTAGAGACACATTTGTACAGATGTATGTACAAATTAGAGCAGTAATTCACAAATTTTAATGTATGTAACAATCACCTAGGGATCCTGACAAAATTGACTCTGTATCAGGTGGGACCCGAGATTCTGCATTTCTAAAAACCTTCCAGGTGATATCAATGCTGTTGGTCCACTCTGAGTAGCAAGGTCTCAGAAAATATGATGTTTCCTGTTGCCGCCTGCAGCAACAATACCGCGGGAAAGAAATCGGAGGCAGACTGCGAATGAGTGGTTCCTTTATTGTTCCTTCTTCTTCTCCCCTTCACTATCTTCTGTTCTCTCTATCTTCTGTTCTCTCCCCTTCCCACAGTCTCTTTAAATACTCTTTTCCCATCACAGATGCATTAGTTCTCTTAATAAGCATACAAGTGTCTCACAAGCTCAACTTACAGGTGCAGCACGCAGTGCCCACGAGCCACCACAAAAGTCAGGTGTAAGTTGTAGTAAGCAAAGCCTTGCTTCTGACAAACAAGTAAGTGCCACCTCTTGGCTCTCAGCCAGCCGCCATCTTAGAGCTACTTCCTCATCAAGTTTCCAACCCTGTTGCATGTAGTTTTTATCCTTGACCATACCAAATAAAAACTGTGATTAGAAGAGTGGGAAAAGAAATGAACTTAGACATTATTTCTATAACAATATATTCCCGTTGGTTCTGTTAGACCCCCAATTAATTACTCTTCACATGACTTTTTAATTAGAGCTGTGTATTACCCCTACTGTAAAGTTATGTCCCATTCCTTATGTTCAGAAAAAGTATTTCCAGTCTTTTGCACACATATACAAATCTGTTTGACCGTAATGGCTGAACTTTGAATTGAGGTCCAGAATTCCATAAGTCTTATTAATTGCAGATAGGAGGTTATGAGTTCTATACAACAGATTACAAGTCACTTGTGATTGTTTGAAAGCAAAGAGAAACATCATGCCCTTCATTTCCCTGAAGAGTGTTTGATATGCCTTCTATGCACCTTCCTCCATGTTCTCCAAGCCAACTGCTTCCTAGGCTGATTGTGAACAGTGGGTAGCTACACAGCGTTTCTTAGGAAGCATCCAGTCCACTGTGTTCCCAGGAATAACTGTCTTCCAGCAACAGCTACTAGCTCATTTGTTTTGTTTTCTCCTGATTCAATGCAATGAACATACTTGTAAGATATCCTACCCAAGGAATAAGTTTTGCCATTCAAGCTAGAGTCACATTTTAAAGATAAAATAAAACCTAGAGACACTCAAATATGAGTTAGCTCTTCTGCTTTGGATTTGATTTCGCAATGGGAGAAATGAAGCATCATCTCTGTGGAGTGCTTGGGAGTTATTGAAATGATCAGCAAGGAGAGTGCACAGAGGGCAGGCGGGAGGCAGCTCAGAGTGGACTTGGAATAATGCCTGGCTTGTGGAAATTTAATCTGGTCAGGGGAAAGTTGTATTTCTAGTCACTGTGCTGAAAAGCATGCTTATCATCTGCTTTCCATGGCATTCAATGATGAGAAGGGATAAAGCATCCTTCCATTGGTTGACATGTCTTCCTTTTCCTGCTTCTCAGGTCTCCAGTTAAACCCAATCAAATACTGTCTCTAATATTTCCCTCCTGTGGTCTGTTTTCATTTTTTCACTTTTTAAAAATATTCCTATCTTTATCATGTCCCATGTAAAAAATATATGGACACAAACATAAAAAATCCACAGACCTTTTGCCAGAATGCTGGTGTTGGTAGATGATCATTGTAACGCTAACTTTTATTGATCAAATGCTATGTGCTAAGCACTTTACATGCATGCTTTTACTTTTTTGCTCTCAACAACCTCCTCTAGCTGGTTTGAATCCAGATCTCTGTGAATCTGGAGGCCACCCTCAGAACTGCTACAATATCGTGCTGCTTTTGCACGTAAATTGGCAGGTGGAAACTGATTATTATCCCACTCATATAAAGCTGACTCTTGCCAGTAAATTGCTTCAGATTGATAGGTATATTTTCTTTTTGATTTTGTAATGAAAAAAAAAAGGGAAAAGAGAGCTTTTAAATTATGGAACATGAAATTGCAGCTTATCATTCAGTTGTGTGTCATTAAAAGTGTGCTCCTTTTTTTTTTTTTTTTTTTCCTGGTAAGCCCTGACTCCTCGTGTTCGTGAACATTAACTCAGACACTCCTGTCAAGAGCTTAGGGAAGTATTTTAAGTATGTCTGGAAAGATATCACAGTTGTCTGAGTCGTCTACTATTGTAAGAAATGTGAACATGCTGTGATTTGGTATAAGAAACTGTTTTATTTTTGGGGTCAATCGTGGTTCTGTACACAAAGCCATGTGCCACATAATAATGTTTTGGTCAATAACAGATGCATAAACAGTGAAAGATCCATGTACAGTGAAGATGAGATTATAGCACCTTGTGATAGCATTACCGTCTTAGTTTGCTCAAGTATCTTCTATGATGTTCCCATAAAATCCCCTAATGATGTATTTCTCAGAATATATCCCCATCTTACGGGATGCATTTTAATCATTTTGAATTCTTGTTGAGTTTTATCAGTTTAACAACAAAAACTTTATAAGGTATTTCATTCTTTCAGTTCCTTCAGTTTTACTTTCAAATAAAAGATATATAACACAGTTTGAGTTTAGGGAATAATGAGCCATGAAAGAAATTGCATGCAAGGGATACATGACAGGTGGACCTGGGATGCCTCAAGAAAAGTGTCTCATTCTTCCAATTGTCACCGAGCCTCTCTGTCTCCTCCTGTAGCCCCCCACGCTGGAGTCAGCCCTGCGGAGTACTATCACCAGATGGCCCTGCTGGCCGGCCAGCGCAGTCCCTATGCTGACATCCTCCCCTCTGCTGCCACCGCTGGTGCAGGGGCCATCCACATGGAATATCTTCATGCCATGGATAGTAAGTGACAGGGCTGTTTTCTAAAGCCCTGGGTGGGGTGGGAGGTGGGAGGTGACAAATGCTAACTTATGAAATGGACAGGAAGGTACAAAGATTAGGTTATTATCTAACTTTTCAGTTCTGAGAGGGGTAGAAGAACTACTGATACTCTGGTTCCCTTGGTTTCTTAGAAATCTTCCTTAGATGTGCCTAGCCAGGAATCCCTGTTTGGCCCAGGGACACCAGTGAACAGGAAGATGCAGGCAATTGCAGTTTGGTAGTTGTATATAAATAAAAACAATGGGTAAATTATCCTGCCCTGATTCTTTTGATAACAAAACAAAGGAACATTTGCTCAGTTGTTCTTGATTTCATGGATTAATGCTTGAAAAATTAAGTGAAAAAAAAAATGTATTTGGTTTTACATTTTCAACATTAAATGATTGTTTTGCCCTAACTTCTCTACATTAAAAACTTATATTTCATTAAGACCTTTTGTAGCTGCCGAGTACATGGAAGGGTCAGAATTTAGGAAAAAATAAAAGAAATTTCCAAATCAGAAGGGTCTACTTCTATTACAAAGCAGTGGAAGAAGATGGGCTCATTTGGTGTGTGCATCATGTATTTTGGGGTCCCTAAGGTGTATGATGATCACAAGCGAGTCCCTGATCATGGCTTTTCAGGACATCCTAGGGCTTTCACTTATCCTTTCCAAGATCCTGAATGATGAACCTAAAGCCTCACCCACTTCACACATCAACCAAGCCCCTCCTATTGAATATGACAGTGGGACTTTGAATAGGGCATTTGCTTGGAGTTTTGTTTTTCTTAACAACAGCAGTCAACTTAATGCATTTCTATCTAGAGTCTGTTCAGGTTCTTCTGTGTGAGAAGGTATACATTTGTCATCTCTTTGGCAATTCATTTATTAAGTTTGGAAAAGAGAGAAGGTGATTGGTTCACACAGGGATGAAAATCGACAGACTTATTTTCAGTACCACCCTGAACTACCTCAGTGCAGCCTTTGGGAACACCCTGTATTGGTTTCCATCCAGTGCCCCCCCCCCCCCCCCCCCCCCACACACACACAAAAGAAATAGAAGAAATGTGTTACATCTTCTGCAGGGGTTTTGTTGTTTGGCTCTGTAGAGAGCTTGCATTTCAGATTCATCATAACCACATTTCAATTAGCGATTGTTGGGGGAAAAAGTTCAGCGTTATTATGCAAATCAGTTATTTAAAATCGGCAAATAAAGAATTAAAATAAGAGAGACTCCTTGGAAGGTCAGCCCACATTACTTTCCGTATTTGATGAGAATGTATTTAGTCAGGCAGTGGCGGTTTTTATCTAAATAAAGGATGAAGCTACCCTTTTACTTTGTAAAAACTAATTAAAGGAATTTTAATTTGCTGGAGTATATGGTAAATTGATTGTCATTAAGTAGGAATATAGATGTCCTATCATTCATCACATAAAAAGATACCTCCTTTTTCTTTGTCAGAGTTTTTTATTACCATAGAGAAACAAAACAATTAACAGGAAGCCAGATTGGAACTCTCTGTGTTGGAACAATAAGAATGCCCTGGCTTCAGTTTTAGAAGGCAGCCGCCTGATTGGTGAAGGACTGCTTCCTTTTCAACTGCCTTAAAAATGCTTACATTGTGTTCTAGCAACTCCCTTCAGTGGAACCCCCAAACCACTGTCCCCACATACAGCACTCACTTCTTTCCCTTCACTCAGTTACTTTGGTGGGACATATTAAAAAGTTGGTAGGAAAGCACTACTTTCCTTCCCCGTAAAATAGCTGAAATAACATTTCAGCTATTTTACTATTTAAATGTTATAGTAAAACATTTAAATAGTAAAAATTGTGCATAGTTTGGTTAGACAGAACTTACAATGATGAGCACATGGGAATTTCTATCATAGAGATTTGTCCAACAGAGAATTAAAATATTAATCTTAAGTTCCTACATTGCCACCTACAGTGGTAGATCCAAATTGGGGTTCATCTGATCAGGCTGATCCATTGTTATGGATCTTGAGGACTAGTTCATTGGAAGATACCACAATAAACTGGTTTCAGATGAGCACACCTGATTTGTAGATGTGCCAATGGTAGGCATGTTTGGGTTTCAGCAAGGTGAAGTTAGAGTATTTGTATGTAGCATGTTAGAATAAACAGGTCTGTGTATGGCTCTAATTATTCCTTTTGGGATTAGAGGCACCTTGTAATCTCTATAAGGAACATCCTAGAGGTGATGGGTCCTGAAATCCACGTTTATACTGACACAGATCATCCTGAGAATCAGTGTTGGAGGGGGAAAAACAGAGATATTCCAAGCAGGCCATGTGTGACCCTAAGGGTTCCATGGTGGGTGAAAAGATCATGCAAGGCCCCAGGCTCTGTCTTTGCATGATGTGTGGGGGATATGAAGCCTCTGGTATTTTATTATGTCCAATGACCTCCTTATCAATCTCTTGCATCATTGCAAGAGTTAGTGAATTAGCAAGCTAGAGATGTTCCAGGGACAAGCTCTGTCTAGCATGCGTTGCTGCTTCTAACTCTTGAGTCCTGTTGAGAAAGTTTGTTATCCAGGATTACATGGAAGTCAACAATGTCTTCTCTGTCCTTGGAATGTTAGGAAGTGGCGTGCATATCTTCATTAAAACCTTCCATGATTAAATCAGAATGTGAAATAGGTATGTTTAAGGCAAATGTTATAGTAAAACATTTAAATAGTAAAAGTTGTGCATAGTTTGGATTACAATTCTGTACCAACATGGCCCTAAATCAGACTGGGAATGAAACTGTTCTAAATGAACAAACTCATTTTAAACATGCCCAAAAGAAAAATTTGAGTAGGCACCACATTTGTCAAATTGGTTTTCCAGTTGTATACAAGGAGAGTACTACCTAAATTCCAGTTTGTGATTATAATATTAACTATGCAGGCCTTCATATTCATCTAACCCCTTTCATTAAATTATCACAAAGCTCATTTGATTGTTGCCTTGTGTCCAGACCCATCTCTGATGAAGAAAGTATTCCTAGTAACTTATCCGGGGATCACCTTTTTCTATAGAGAAGGTTTACCTGCTACTTCAGTTTTCTGGGTACTGCAAAATTACCTCCTTCCTGTAAGCAGGTATACCCAAGCTATAAAATAGTGGAAACCCTTGTTGGTATTTTAAGCTATTCATGTGTGATTTGCCTCTTTCCTGGGGGGGGGATTATGTTTCTATTCTTTCGTTAAATTTGAATTCAATGACTCTGTAACATAATTGTGACCTTCTCAAAAAGTGGGAGTGAACCTGTGGGCCACATTCTTCCCTTATGTCCTGAGATTCAGATCTTAATATATACTAAATTTGAATGTAAATGGGAATTTCATTTTTAATTCCTCAGGTAAACCCTATTGTATTAAGTTGGAATGTGTTAAAGGTGAGTTGTTGATGTTCAGAGCAGGACTGCATGGTGGAATCTTCTTGAAGGCCAAAAATTCTAGTAAATATATTATCCTCTGTTGGCTCTGATTGGAGAAGCAAGCTCCAGAGAAAAATTAACATGCACATGGAATCTCATTATCACTCTCACAGAGATTTTTGCCTGCCCCCTTGGAAAACCTATACGCAACTACCATCCCAAGATTTTTAATGTTTCTTGGAATCTATGTTCTTAGAGTTTGAGGAATTTAGGGCAGCTGCCCTCAATCTTGCCACTATTGAGCCAGGTAGTCTTTATTGTGGGGCTGCCCTGTACATTTCAGCAGCATCCTTAGCCTCTCCCCACTAGATGCCAGTAGCACTCCCTGAGTTGTGACGCCTAGAATGTCTCCAGATGTTGTCACAGTTCTCCTGGGGTATGAAATCACCCCCAATCGAGAACCACTGATTTAGGGTAATAGAAGTTGTTTTAGTAATGCTTTTAGCATACCAGGGAGCAGATAACTCCAGAAATCATGGGGGAAAGAAGGGTGTAGCTAAGCTGAAGTTTTATTTTAGGATGCTTTAGCTCACATTTTCTTTCGGCTCATTGCCTTAAAATGGCGCGCGTGCAGGGGTGGGGAGGGTGGTGCATTGCAACTGTGGGAACCACTGTCTTTGTTGCTTGTGGTGAATTAATGATGGGAATATCTAAACAGCCGTCAGATTCATAAATCACTAGCAATGAGAGGGATAACACATAAAAGTCTCTCCCTTTTGTTTAGCGATTTATCATTTTGCCTGCACATTAATAAACAGAGCTCCCCCGAGGTAAGCCTCTGGAAGATAAATATTTCTCCCTGATTTCCTCAATTGTAGCCAGTAGATCACAAGGGGGAGGAGAGGTGCTTGTCAACCACAAGTTGCCGGCTTCTTATCCTTCACTTCTCTCTCACAGGCTAGTCGCAATCAATAACAGGTATAGAGTCCAACTGCAGGTAATCAGGTTCTGTTTTGTTTATATAACAGGCACCAGATTCCCCAGCCCCAGGCTGTCAGCCAGGCCGAGCCGAAAACGCACCCTGTCCATATCACCACTGTCCGATCATAGCTTTGACCTTCAGACCATGATAAGGACATCTCCCAACTCCCTGGTCACAATTCTCAATAATTCCCGCAGCAGCTCTTCAGCAAGTGGCTCCTATGGTCACTTATCTGCAAGTGCAATCAGGTATGTATTTTCCTGAATCCATTATGTGTGTTTTTAGTGAAATGTCAGCACTTGAGTGCACCCGTCATGATGCGTGTTCTGTACTGATTGCTTTAAGAGGAAGAATAAAACCTGTCCTGGGACACAAGTCAAATATCAGGACAGTGAATCAAAGATGGTTAATCCAGCCCCAGATAATTTTTTTTACATACATGAGTCAGTAGTAGCCCATGTATAGAAACAGCAGTTGCTCATTTATGATGAAATGAGACAGGGAGTATGGCAAGTCTTTTTAATCTAGGCTTTCCTTTACAAATAATACTCCTCCAGAGAAAAACCTATTTTGTACTTGGTTGTGTGACAAATGTACAGAACAGGAACAAAAAATAAGAAGGCCACTTGTGGCAAAAATCTTGTCCTACTATTGTTAAAGGAACAGGATCTACTGGGAGGAAAAAAGAAAGTTAAGAGAAGACTTTTAGTACAGTAGAAAATAAATGTAGATGACTTTGAAAAACCAAACCCAGTTGGTACTGGTCAGTTATCACAGGGAATGTGGCAACAGAGCATATCCTAGTTTTCCTATTACATATTTTCAGCTTAATTTCAAAGAGCTTCGCTTTGATCATGCCTTTCTATAGAATGAAAGCACTTTGACACTTCCTTACATGAAAGTAAGGAATGTAAACATGATTGTAAACACAATTAATATGAAGTATTTCTCTTCACTGATGATTGAACTTGGACCGATATCAATAAATAAGGAATAAAAGTAAGCCCAAATGAAATTTTATGCATATTTATGCTGCTTTTGTCTGCTCATAATTTACTGTTTGAACTGAGCTAGTTCACAAATGATGGAGATAGAATTAAGTGGTAATCTAATTAGTTAATTAAGCAATCATGGTTGTAAACTTCAGCTGTCATTTCACCTAAAATGTTCACTGATAGTTTAAGAATTGTCACTGACAATCTTTTTAAATTATACTTTTGCAAACACAGATGATTCCTGGCTTTAAAAGTACAGACTAAAGGCTGTTTTTGATAGTCCTGCTTTTAGTAAGCGAGGGCAATATGTTTTGATGTTTGTTTCTATGAAAGGGCAAAAGCATTCATGGTTAATTGATGGGTTTTTCATGATGAGTCCATGTTAGGGAAACCTCAAATGTCCAGGAAAAAAAAAAAAGTTAGCAGTAGTAACATAACCATATTTACTAGAAATAATGAATGACATAATGTTCTTCGCGGCAGTATTTTTTTTTTTAAATTTTATCGATGCATTATAATTATAGATAATATTCACTATAGTTTTGATTCTCTTCTAGTTCAATTATCTATGATGTTCCTTGCAGGCAAGTTAATGTTTAAGTATCATAAATTTTGGTTTAGTTAATTTTTAAATATCATAAGTCTTGGTTTTCGTGTGTGTTTTTCTGCTGCTTTTCTTTGTTCTTTTTGTTTGACCAATAAAATGTGGAAACATGCAGTGAAGCAAGTAACTGTACTTCCATAATGGTAATCAGTACACTGAGAGGGTGTTTTCTGGGGTGCTTTCAAGATTAGCCACTGTAATCATTATAGGTGTTGGAGTCAGATATATTTGGAGTCAGATTCCAGCTTTGCCACCAAGCAGCTATGTAAGCCTAACTTACCCTTCTGCTCTGAAATTCAGTCTTCACATTTGTAAGCTGCAAATATGACACACAGTATATAGGAAAGGGGAACTTTTTATTAAAGCTGGTGGGGATCTACACTGGTAGGATAAGACCTTCTGCCTCCCCCTATAGGTAAAGTCACAGGAGAACTGACCCAAGATTGTCCCTGATGGGGCTGATCTACCATGGGTCCGGCTATGCTATACCAGTGACCATTCCATTCTGGCCCTGAGGAAGTGTGCCACTCAATGGCTGCATGTTCCTGAACTTGTAGCAGATACTCCTATGTCATGGAGTGCCATTGGTTGTATCTCAGTTTGCTCAGATTATGCAGTTAGGACAGGGCTTGACTGGAAATGTGGCACACTGTGATGTTCACACAAGCTTCCAATCACACATAAACTCTCTGCCAACAACCTTTCTCTCCCTGCTCTTCAATTTCTCATCTTTCTTTATCTCTGCCTGGCTATCTTGACTTTCTCCAGCATGTGAAGGACATAAGCTGGACTATGGCACACAGATGGTCACAGTGCTGTCTTTATTTATTCTTAGCCCAGTGTCTTCATCATTTCCTCACAGTTGTCCAGGTAAGCTAGTTCTAGTACTTGAGAGACCATCAGTGTCCTGACTTGGAATAACGAATTTCCCTTCTATCTCCAGAGAAGATGCCTTCATTCTCATTAGAGGTGGAAGAAGAGATTTACTTTGAAAAAATCAGTCAGGTTCTAGGAGAGCCTGTGACAGTCAGCTGACCCAAAGCCATCACACCCTCATTTTCCTTCTTGCCTCTGAGCCTTTGCATATTGTCCGACTCTTGAATATACAGGAACACTATGTTAAGATAAATATGTCATTTCTAATAATTTCGAGATAATTTAGATAACACGAGATCCACTTGCAATGTTAAGATGATAATTAGGATAACTGTAATTAACTACACCACCATTTGCTAGTCCTTGAACTAGAAGAACAGTAGTGTTTTGCCTTCTCCTGTTCTAAGTTTCATTTTGTGAGATCTAAAAACTGACTTTATCAATAGCCAGTTAGTGGTAGGACCAATTGATGGCAGGAAAGGAAGACTTCTGAAAGGGCAGCCAACTTCCTCCAGAGTGAGAGGTGGAAGAGAGAACATGGATGGAAGTGCATTTTTTTTTTTTTTTTTTTTTTTTTTGTGGTACCAGGGATTGAACTCAGGGGCACTCACCCACTGGGCCATATCCCCAGCCCTTTTTTGTATTTTATTTGGAGACAGGGTCTCACTGAGTTGCTAAGTGCCTCACCATTGCTGAGGCTGGCTTTGAACTCGCGATCCTCCTGCCTCAGCCTCCCAAAGTGCTGGGATTACAGGCGGGATGGAAGTGCATTTGATCTCTCTGATGTACCAGGTAACAGGGCAGTGGAGACCCAAGACACACTCAGCTGTTTTCACCTCACAGCAGTTTTGAAAATCAAAGTAATGTTGTTCTTGTTTTGCGAACAAGCACAGTGGGTCTTTGCAAGATGAAGTTGGCCCAGGTCCTGTGCATGGTGAGCATCAGTGTCTGCATTACAATCCCCTGCTTGTTAATTTAATCCAAACACATGTGACTTTTATTCTTACATGTTTTCTAATACCTAATTTGCCTTTGGTATTGGCAGTGCATAGGTAAAGATGTCATTAAGTTTTTAAGGATGCTATTAAACTTAATGACTTAACTTTAATGACTTGAATGTTTAAAGATAGTCATTCAGATTTCTACAGCATGCCATAGCTATCTCCTTCATATTTATGCCTCAGTTCTTGTCAAAGAGATCACCAATAGCATTTATAATTATTTGAAATTTCTTTATTTGCTTCTTCATTTAATGGCTTGCTGCTTGCCTTCAGTTAGACACAGCACTAAAAAGCTCTAGTCCCACCCTTCAACACCTGTGTCCTCTCACAATGGTACCACCAACAAATAGTCCTTGAATAAATATATTAAGGAGCTCTTTTGTGAGTAAATAGAATGCCAATTACTAATTTTATTAAAGTTCATTTCTATATGTTAGATGTATAAATCCTGGTTTTTCCAAAAATTAAGGTCTGTTTGAAGGCTATTTTACCTCCCGACAGATAGATAGAGATAGAAACAAAGGGATAGATACAAAATAAAGGGTTAAAAGAGCAAGTGTCTATCTAAAAGTTTGTATATGGTTTTGTACTTTTCATATATTTTCTTAATAATTCAGGCAGCTCTGAAAATACCATATAAAACAAATATTCGCAAAAGCCCATTGGCATATCAAAATATAGTTCTTGGTTATGTCAGACTTTTTCAAACATGTTGTCCAGATGTACATCACAAGTCTTTTTTTTTTTTTTTTTTTAATCTTATAGCTAACATAACTCAAAGAATAACTGCACACATGGGAAAGTATATTGTGAGTTATTTAAAATCTCCCAAAGTTGTGAGTTCTTGATCACACTGGAGAATTTCGTCTAAGACTAGAAGGTTCACATTATCAAATGCAGCCTGTAGTCCTCACCCCACAAAGTTAAAGCTAATGATGCAAATATCCAGTTATTAACACTAAATTAAAAATATCTTACCCCTGCTAATACCTTCTCTTAGATATTGAACTGCCATTAGAAGACAAGGCATTTCAAATGATCCTCGTCTTCCTATAGTCTTTTGGCCAATGTATATGGAAAGGAGAAATTTCTAACCCTCTAATATAGATTTCTTGCTTTCAATTGAATGGTTAAAATGGTTTCTTACCCTTAGTAATTTTAGGTCGGGGTGTGGTCAGGAAAGATATCTCAGTGAAAATGACCTTGTCCTATTCCACCTCACCCACAGAGCGGGGTGGCAAGACCTACAACTTAAGTCAGTGCAGGTTTTTCTGTTGCCAACACTCAGGAGCTCAGCCTTGAGACCAGAGAGTAGATCATGTTCTCTATGCGGTGCTTCATCAGCCTTCTCCGACAGTAGGATCCTGGAGGAAAGATGTATCTGGCAGTTTTGTCAATGCTGCCTGATAGGAGATAGGAACCAGTTTGGCCTCCATGCTGTTTGCTGAAAGTAAATGCCTTGTTTATGTTGGAGAAACAACACAAAAATGAATAAAGAAACAAGGTGAATACGGTGCCAGATTACCAGTGCCTTTAAAAATCTCTGGTTCCATCTTCTAAATATTATGAGATGACCTTTTTAATCTCTTAGTATCTGTAAAAGTAATAAGTACTATCTGAGAGAGAGAGAGAGAGAGAGAGAGAGATAGTTTTAGATTTTTTTTTCAATTATTCATTCCCAAATATTTAGCTGAGTCTGATAACTACATGTTACTCTCTGTGCTGGACATGGGGCTTATAAAAATGAGTGAGACATGATTCTCATAGAACAGAGGGAATGAAAGGCCTCCAAGTACAAATGAGCAAATAAATGAATGCACAAATGAACTTCTAATGGTCCAGTGCATTAGAGGAAATAGCTCAGGTATTAACAAAGAGGGCCTAATTCAGGTGGGCTGGAAGTTGAGACCTGGGAGATGAAGATGAGCCACCTTGGGAAGAGCTTTCTACAACTTTCTAAGAAGGGTGAGCAGATATAGACCCTGAGATAGGAAGAACGGGGCATCGGACAATAGTAAGCAAAGGGCAGTTCTTCTGGGACACAAGGTTGGTGACATGGACAAGGACTGATTATGCCATAGTGCCTGATATCCCTGATCCAGGAGCAATAGGAAGCCTTGGAGTCTTTTTCTGCAGCTATTTGATTTTATGGACAAGGAAACTGATGCTCAGAGAGATTGGTGAATCAACTACATAAGTATTGAGGCACAAATGCAACCTGGTGGGTCTACCCCTGAATTTTCTCTTTTTATTCTCCATGCCAACTTCCTTCTCTCTTAGAATTCCTCAAATGGGAAGCTGGCTAAAGGAAGGTGGGAAGGACTATTTGTAACAGAGAAATAAAATCTGATGATGTTTACAAGAAATTGATTATCCTCATATTAAGCCTTTGTCTACATGGTGGTTGGATTACATGATTTGAATGTTTTGAGCTAAATCTCACTGGAGAGTATGTCATTGCTGTTCATGGGATCTTTATTTATTCTGCCCTTCAATGGCAAGTAGCTTTTTAGTGTTTTTTTTTTTTTTTCTTTTTCTTTTTGTGGTACTAGGAATTGAACCCATGGACATAACCACTGAGCCCTTTTTAATTTTTTTTTTTTTTTTTTTTTTTTTGAGATAGAGTCTTGCTACATTGCTGAAGGTCTTATTAAGACACCAAAGCTACCTTGAACTTGCAATCTCAGCCTCCCAAGTCACTAGGATTATAGGCAAGCGCCACTGTGTCGGGCAGCTTTTGTTTTTTATGATGCTCTCATAATATAAAGCCCAATGCATTTTTCTCCAAAGCTTTTCAGTGTGTATGCCTGAAGTAAATGTTGGAATACTTATTTATTTTGTGAATGTGTGGGTCTTTATATGTGTGCTCTTTACTACTGAGGCTAGGCTGGGTTTTCCAATAAACCTGTCCTGGGAATTTTTATGAATGAAAGTAGAAGCTTTATTTTGTTCCTCCAAACTGGAAGCACATGGATGTATACCTACCCATACACCAATAATGGTAGCTATTGGCCCATTCTCTGCAAAACTGGAAAGAATTGTTATTTGAATGACAGCTGTTATACAGTCAATCCTCTTCTAATACATCTGTAACCAGAAAGTGGAGGACCTCATTAGTATAACAGCCACAGAGTGGGCAGGGAGTTTGGTTTTGATTAGAGTGGTCTCTCCCCGACCCTTCTCTTCTTGAGTTTCTGAAGTTGTGGTGACGTCGTGTTACCTTTATGCTACCTAACTCTACCTTCAAAACTTTCATGAGTAAAAGGATTAATAAAAGAGATGGGATACCCAAAAGCAGATAACGCCATTGAATTCTTTAGCCTTTAGAAAACTGAGTTTTATTTGGCACAGATTTCCTAATCCCAGTGTCCTAACCTAAAGTGATTGTATGAGTTTGCATATGAGTTTCTTCTAAGGTTGTTTTAAAAGAAAAATCTAAACCTGAATAAATTTACCAACTAAGGCAATAAAAAAATATATTTATAGGTAGCTAGTAGGTAGACATGATTTTACATTTAAAACAGAAGTGCCACCTATTTTTTTTTTTTCTTCCTAATGGACTAAGAGATTGGTTCCTTTGTGATTTGGGCTGTCCTGAGCTCTCACTAGAGATCTGCTGTGGCTTAGTTCTTTAATCAGTCACATGCCTGCCTAGCTCTGTGCAGGCCATTCTAGATCATGGAGAGATTCCAGAGATGAACCTGAAAACCAATGAGCCTTTCTGCAGAAGCAAATGTAGATAAAGATGTGAAAGACTTACTGCTCAGTTACTCCTACACCCCAGGTATACTGTGCACTGGCACAAACAAAAAAACAAACAAAATGTCCTTAGCATTGCTATTATATGAGATACTCCATGACAACTCTAAGGGAAACCTGTTATTTTAGTGGAGGGTTAAAATGACCTGTGGATTGAAATCATTTAAAATAACAAAATAGCTGGGTGCTGTGGTCCACACCTGTAATCAAGGCAGCTTTGGGAGGTTGAGGCAGGAGGATTGAGAGTTCAAGCCCAGCCTCAGCAAAAGCAAGGTGCTAAGCAACTTAGTGAGACCTTGTCTCTAAATAAAATACAAAATAGGGCTGGAGATGTGACTTAGTGGTCAAGTGCCAAGTGCCACTGAGTTCAATCCCCGGTACCCAATATAAAACAAAGGTTAAAGCCATTATTTTATTTTAGTGTACAGTAACTGGGTAATATAGCCTCTTAACATCTGATTTTTTTCTCAATTTTTTTTTCATTTTTAAGTAAAAACAATCAGCTCCATTTTCTCTTCCAATACAGAAGACTGCAACAAGCTAAATAGTGCTGCATTATCTATAATTATTAAGGAACCCAGCATATTCCCCACCCTCAACTTCTCACCATATATAGAATTGCTGAAGTATTTTAAAACACATTATGGAATTTTTTCATATGCTACTTTAACTGGTTTTTATTCACTTGCTTTGAATATGAGTGCCTTTGAAATGCTTATATTTACAATAGGGTTAAATAAATGTTTAATGAGCAATTTTCTACAATATAAACTTTTAGTGTCCCTACTTATATATCATTCCAGGAATTAAATATGAATTTGATTTACAGATCTATCACAAGGATTTCTGTACAAATGTTGTCTCACATCACTTCATTGGTGTGAAAAAAAAAGCAATGTTTGTTGTAAAAGTCAAACATAATTATATATTTCAAAGCTTTACATATTGATTATAATTAATATATAACTTTCTGGTTAGAATAAATGTTTTATTCTTTGGAAAAATAGATAGGATATGCAGCTAGTGCTCAGGTAAAACTTGTTGAATTAATGGAAATACAGTGCATGGATTTTATGACATTTATTTTAGTAGTTTATCATCCTTCCTTTCTACTTACACCTCCAAGTTAGCCCAGTTGGGGATAGCTGTTGAGGTTCCCCACAGGAGACTTCCACATAGGTGAGGGGTTACTATGCTATTTACTGCAATATTAAGAAATAAAGCCCAATTTTCAAATTTTGGGGGCGTGTATTCTAGGAACCAAACCCAGGACCTCATACATGCTAAGTACGTGCTCTGCCACTGAGTTACACCTCAATCCTAGTTTGTAAAACATGATCACACTTTGTAAAATGGTACTGATAAAACTTTATATCTCTGATTTTTTTTATAGATAATAAGTTTATATCATAACTTTCTTAAAGACTGAAAGTTTGAGAATTGTGTTTTTTTAAATCTGTGGAAAACAGAAATGCTTCCCACTGAGACGCAGGTGGTTGATCCCTTGGAGCTCAGCTCTGAGCTGAATATAAAGGTGGAGCAATTCTATAACTGTGAACAGTTATCCTTATGTACAGAGGTCCAGAATTCTGCATATGCATCACGCATCCAGAGGAATGCCTCCTGAAACAATCCATTGATCATAAATCTTTTCTGATAGTCAGTGATCTAATATACACATTTGTTTTCTACTCTTTAGTAAAATTAAGGGTAAGTTAATACTTAATATGTCCTCTTTAAAACTGTTATTTTAGAAAAGTGTTTCTCAAAGTGTGTCTCGAGGAACACTTATCTCTAGAGATTTCTCCAAATACTGCTGTAAACAGTATCTAGGATGAGACTTTTGGAACATATATTCCTAATTAATAGTTCCCCCAGGACCATATTCCCTGAATTTTATGCCTTTGGAACTTCCTTAGTAGATCATTATCTGACTGGGCACATGATTAGGTAAGCACAGTGCTAGGGATGGTCTGGGTCATCTAACACTTTCTTCTTACAGGTCTTATTGATGAAATAGAGACTAACAATTATGTCACATTTTTATAAATGTCACTGTTTTCTTAAAGGACCCTACTATTCATGTAGTTATTTAGAAGACTACAGAAATAGTTTTTTAAATATTACTTTTAATGATTGAATGAAAAGAATTCAGAATCAGAATATAAAATTAATCTCTCATCAAGTGATTCAGAAAAGAATAGGTAATCAATGGAAAGGTCTTGAGGTTGTAACAGTCAGGTTTTAGACTCCAGTGTTAGACTGTTTTAGACCTGAAGAGGAGACAGCAGAGAGGTATGAAAAATTTCAACAATATTAATACTTTATGTTTTTAGGAAATTGTGGAATGAATACATGAACTACTTAGGAAACCCCTCCCCACAGGGCCTCTAAAGGTAGAATTTACCTTTTCTTTTTAATTCTGTTCTTTGTAATCTGCAAAGTCTTTGCTGAGCTTCTGAGTTACTACAGGAAGAACTGAATTTAGACACTAGCTTTGATGATGTGTAATACTATTTTATAGACATGATGTCTGGTTGTAGTTTTCTGGGGAAAAGTGGTTGCTTTTCTCTCTCTCTCTCTCTCTCTCTCTCAAATAAAAATAACTATTTCTAGGCAGAATAATGGTCGGTCCCTGAAGATGTCACATCATAATCCCTGGAACCTTGAATATATTATATTACATGCTAAAAGGAATTAGATGTGATGTAATGAAGCTATAGATCTTGAGATGAGATTAGCCTGGATTATCTAGGTGGCCTTAAGGTGATCATGGGGTCCTCATAAGAGGGAAGCAAGAGGGTCAGGCTTAGTCAGAAGGGAGAAGCAGAGTGAGGCAAAGCCCTGAGCCAAGGGATGTGAGCATTCTCTGAAGGATATGGACGAGGTAAGGGGCCTAGAGCCTCTGGGAGATGCAAGCCTGCCAAACCATTTTAGACCTCTTGATATCTCTAAGATGATAAATAACATGTGCTCTTTCAAGTCTCTAACTTCATGGTCATTTGTTGCAACAGCACAGGAAATGAAGTACTGAGGAAGATATACAGTCACTTACAGATTCAGTATTGAGTACCTGCTGTATGCCCAGTGCCAGTACCCAGCTCATCTGGGCCTTGCTTTCTAGGAGGGGAGAGAAAGAATATAATTTTAGAGAACGCTGTGTGCCACCATGAGAAAAGAATCCTCCAAAGTGGATAACAGTGATGTGGCAGAGAGATGCAGATGGAGCTCATTGTGATGAGAAGACCTCTCTGTGTAGGGGATGTGTGAGCTGAAGCCCAAATAACAAAAAGGAAGAAGCTATGGAAGCAAAGGGTTCCAAGCAGGGAACACAGCAAACACCAAATGCTACTGTGCCAAGAGGCAAGAGTGTGTTAGGTGCAGGACTCCCCTCTGCTGTGGCCCTCCTCACTTAGATGTAGAGCTTAGGAGGCAGTGTCTTGAGTTTTCTTACCCCTCAATTCACCAGAAGTGCTCAGAGGTCCCCCCCCACACACACACACATTTTTCTCACTCAGGAGGGTTGAGGGTGCATGTGGGAGGCATCATTCTGTCTGTTGTTCTTGACACCCCATGTGGTGTGCCCAATCATAGTCCATCTTCTACTTCTTCCCTTACAAAACAGTCTGAGAACTCCTCAGGCAGCTTCTGAGAGCAGAGGAATTTTGACTCCTCAATGCATTAGCCAATGCTGTGGAAGAGCCCAGGACTTTCCTCCTCTACCATTATTTCTAAACAAACTTTGTGATCTGGAGCTGAGCAGCCCCCCTACCTGCAGCACCTCATAGGAGCCAAGTGGCAGCTCTTTTGGGCTAAGAGAAGGCATCCTGGTGCCTCTCTGCCCAGTTCTTTGCATGCAGAGAACTTGTTTTTCTTACTGCATCTGTATGTATAAGCTGGGAAGGCTGAAAATTACAGATCCATGTGTGCCCTCATGGTGCTAGCAGTCTATTATTTGAAGAGGATTTTAGAGCATGTTTATTTCCATCACCTGGTTTTATCAGCAGAATAGCAATCCCCAAAGGAGACATTCCCAAAGTATGTTAAAAGCACTCCAGTCCCTGTCCAGGCACCCTGAGGACAAGGAATATTGACAACCTAGGGAACAACTGTGGGAACATTGAGACTCGATTGGTCTTCTCTCCTGCCTACACTGTCTGGCAATCAGTATTTATGAGTTGCTTATATGTAAAATCCAAGGGAATTTACTGCCTTGTGAAATGTTTTTTTAATGGTCTTGATTCCTGATCAGGTACTAACTCCTTTAAGCCCCAAATTTTGTGCCTTGCAGAATTAGAAGTGTCAATGACCTTCTAGGACTACTTTCTGAGTCTGCCTGATAGTCTGGAACCCTGGAATTCCGGAAAGGTGTGCCAAGGTTCACACAAAGTCTGTGTGACATTGTAATTATACATGAAGTGGGGTCCTTTGGTTTTTGTTTCTTTAATGAACAGAATAAGGTAGTTACACACTTAGTAATACCCATTCACCCAAAGGAAGGGGGGGTGTTAAATCATTGTGGTTTTTGATGAATGGCTTGTACACTGAAAAATAAATTGGACAAACTGGCATAGAGCTCAGTGAACATGAAATCAGCTATTAGAAGAAAGCTTGTGAACAAATTCTGAGGCAGATATGCATCTTTTGATTAATGCCCTATCAATCATCCACACAGCTACCTTAGCTAAGTCTTACTATAATCATTCATGGTTGCTTTCGGAAACACTGGCAGAAACTATAGCGCTGCAGAAACGGAATATTATTACTGATTTCTCCCTAACTTACTGTGAACAATGACTGTTTTCACCATGTTTCTGCTTTCCTTTATTAAAGAAATACAATGCAGAATGAAAGGAGAGTTCCTCAAAGCCTGGTGGAATTCTCCTAGGGTATTCTTAATGATATTCAGTCTTAAATGGGCAAGCTATTGTAATGGAAGGTTCTCTGTAGGAATAATAGTAATGTAATCCCATTGAAGCTGCCTTTTATGGATTGTAGTCAAATAGGCAAAAATGTAGAGTCACATTAATGAACAGAGTATATCTCTGGAATTATTACTTAAAGTTGTTGAAATGGTCTGAATTTTGTTATTGTAATTATTTTATTCTCAGCTAATATGCTTAACAGCTATAGCAATTAACCCACCAGATTGGAAATTTGCATGAGTTCTACCTTTGACATTACAAGAAACCCTGATTCTTGCTGAGTATTATACAGCAGGATAGGAAGCTAAATATATATATTTTTTTCACTGATTATTTTTTAAAAAGGAAATTTCCATGAATGCAATTATTAGTTTTTCATGCATTTTTAAGCCATTGGCAAAGTCCTCAAGAGCCCTTCTTTCTTTTAAGAGGATTTGATTCCTAAACTGTGGCTGGCACAAAGAACGATTTGCCAGTGCCTGCTAGTCAGGAAATATTTAGGTAATAGCAGCGCTTCTTCAGAACTTACCATAGCCTGAGATACTGTGGCATAATAAAGTGGTGACAGGCATTAGCATGCATAATGGGCTGTAATAGACATTTAATGCTGTTTAGCTAAAGGAGGGAGCTGTGCTCTCCCATTGGAATATTCCTCCATCGAAGCCCATTGATCACCGATTTCAGTGGGGAGAGGTTAATCCATCAGCTTCTGTAACCAGACGGCGCTGATGGAAATTCTTTAGGTGGCATTCTGGATGAACCAAGCTTTCCATCTTTACAAACAAATGAGTGATATGACAAGCATGGTGTTCAAAACACATTTAACCAATTGATTTTCTTTCCTCTTGTAATAAGATCTGGAGACATATGAAAGCGCGTGGTGTGAGCTAAGATTAAAGGAATTGCTTCATGCACAGGAACATACGGAACTCGGAGCCCATAAAAGTACTATAAAGCATGTAGTCGCCCATTCTCTTTTTTATATAAAGTTTGTTATTGCAATAAATAGTTATTATTGAGCTGATGCCTTTTATTTCCGTTTTGCAGAATCTTATTTCAGGTCTGCGGGTATGTGCACGTGCACATGCGTGTCTCCTCTCAGTAGTCATCTTTCTCTTGGAAGTTTTCCAGATGTTTGGCAGCAATCATTTCTATTTTCTCATTTAAACAGACCTCATATGATTTGGGTTGGTACCATTGTTGGTATAAAGCTGCAGATATTGTGTATTTGTGATAGTCTCTGAGGTTAGTGTAAGTGATGGTCATCTGTTTTATATCTCCCCCCATACAGTCCCGCCTTGAGCTTCACCTACCCGTCTGCGCCCGTCTCTCTCCATATGCATCAACAGATCTTAAGTCGACAGCAAAGCTTAGGCTCTGCCTTTGGACACAGCCCTCCACTCATCCACCCCGCCCCAACTTTTCCAACACAGAGGCCTATTCCAGGGATCCCTACAGTTCTTAACCCAGTCCAGGTCAGCTCCGGCCCTTCTGAGTCCTCACAGGTGAGAGAGACAGCTTCACGGGCTTATCAGTGCTGGTCAACAAAAGAAAGGTCTTGCCGCCATTTCAGCCATTATCACCATAAAATGTTAGCATTCTCTCAGCTTTATCCTGGCATCCTGTCTACTTAACCCAGGAATGTATTGTTCAGTTTTGATGAATGTGCTCTGTATATGCTCCTCAGTAAGCAAGAGCATCTTCCACCGAGTCATTTTTTTCAAGGGTTTGAAAAAGCAGGCTGCTTGATAAGGCCATGCTCTGACCTGGCAACATCTGTAAGCTGCATCTATTATAAATTAGATTTCATGAATGTATTGCTCTCATTTAGCCACATCTACTCCTTCCGCGAGAACCAGGCTCCTACTGAGCACCACGTTATACTCTAGAATAAGAATAAAATGGTGCCATTCCCTCCATTGTTATTGTCACACTGATATTTGTTTGCAGAAGACTCTGGACTCTCTAATTAAGAATTTCACAAATGGTTTGTGATGGTCTTCTCAGTTTTTTCCTTTTGAAATACACTACCAGTTCTTGTTAAAACCTAGGGTCCTAGGGGCTGGGGTTGTGGCTCAGCAGTAGAGCACTTGCCTAGCGCGTGTGCGGCCCGGGTTTGATCCTCAGCACCACATACAAATAAACGCATTGTGTACAACTAAAGCAAATAAATAAATATTAAAAAAAAAAAAAAAAAAAACACCTAGGATCCCAGCTCTATCAGAAGCTAGAAGAGTTTTGAAAAGCCATGGGGAGTTTATACTCATGAATCAAAAATAAAGAGCTGTTTCATGAACATATTCTCTGCCTTTGAGCACATTGTCTGAACTCTATCACTGGGGATTTGGGACATTATCAGAGTCATTGCTCTATTACCAAATAAGCCTGCTTGTCTCCAGTTGCAGATTTTAATTATGGTCCATTTCATTGATCAAAAACTAATTTTTGTCTTTGGTCCTACAAATGTGACCAGCAGAACAAGCCCACAAGTGAGTCTGCAGTGAGCAGCACCGGCGACCCGATGCATAATAAACGGTCCAAGATCAAACCTGATGAAGACCTCCCCAGCCCAGGGGCACGGGGGCAGCAGGTAGGACACCTGGACCATGCAGTTTCCATCCTCCTGAATGGTGTCTTTTCACAGCATTTTCTCATCCCCTACATTGTTGGACTTGGCCATACTTACTGCGCTTGGTCAAAGACCAATTATAGAGTGAATGAATTTGTTTCTCTGACTCAAAAACAAATATGAGCAATGCAGAAAGCTGTGTGGGGTATATGTTGATAGTTGAGACAGCTTAGGAGTTTAAGCAACTTTGTTCAGAGAGTCAGTGGTTGGATTCATTTGTTGCTGACCACAGATGTGACCAGGTTTCAGTCCTTATCCTTGACCTTGGACCTGAATTACTGAGCTCCTGCCCCAAGTGTAAGCTGGAGCAGAGCTAGTGATATTCCCTGCACTGATTTTATTATTATTATTATTATTATTATTATTATTTTGCTCCTTCCAGGAGGGATCAAGACATGAGCAAACTAAGGCTAGTTAGATTCTGGACTACTTCTAGTCACTTCAGTCTTCTGGCCTGTTTTGAAGAATGTGTGGGTTATGCCCCAAAGACCATCTCATTGTTCTTGTGCCTGACATGGGAAGGAGCTCAAATGTTAATTTCCCAGAGTGGGGACTGGACAGAGTCTGTATGTCCACAGAATCTGGACCATGCTATCATCAGGCTGCTTCAGCCCAAATCTCAAACTGCTTTGCACCAAATTTCTTCTTCAATGAGATCTTGGAGGATGGGATAAACCAGTGACGTTGGTTTTGAAATCCATCCTCCCTCATACATTTTGCTAGACAACCACCTTGCTGAATATACTGAATACCTGAATGATTTTATCACCTGGGCCTAGACTCAAATCCACAGGCCTAATAATTTTCCAGAATTCTGGAAACATTTTTTTTTTTTTTTTCTTTTTTGCAATGCTGGGAAGCTGCCATAGAAGACAAGAAAGGGAACTATGTCCCAGGCATGAGGTGCTATGGTGCCTGGGCCTTGGATCACCAGCATGTCCTTGGAAGTCAGAGGCTTAGCCAACAAGGTGTTATCCCTCAAAATCCACAAAAGGCCTCTCACAGCAGGGGAAAAGAGACTTATAAGTGAATTACCCTGAATTGCAAAATATAAGAATAGACAAATTAATATACTGGAAAGATTGAAAACAACCAAAGTAGAAGGATCAGTCTTTGGAGTAAAAAGACTATATGATCTAATTTAATGACTTCTCCTATGGATTTTGTTTTGAGTATTTTTAAATATGACATTTTAATTTAGTTTTGTTTTTTTGTGGCGCTGGGGATTGAACCCAGAACCTTGTTCCTGGGAGGCAAGCATTCTTTACAAACTGAGTTATATCCCCAGCCCTGGCTTCAACTTTTTATCACTGTGATTTAGGTAGTTGTATTAAAACACAAGTTAAAAAAAATCTCAGAAGGTGTGTTTGGCAAATCTGAAAATATGCATACAAATGATTCCAAGTCTTTGACTTCTTCAGTTTGCAAAGCCCAGCTGATAGACCAGACTCTGTTTTATTTTCCCTGAAAAATTGCATCAGGAGGAAGACAAATCCAATTCAAATTTCTGCTTTCCCTTTTTGTCTTCCTTCCCATTGTGTCTGATTTTTTCCTTCCTCTCGCTCTCTTTTCCCAACCCCCTACCTTTCAGGAACAGCCAGAAGGAACAACGCTAGTCAAGGAGGAAGGGGACAAAGATGAGAGCAAACAGGAGCCTGAAGTCATCTATGAGACAAACTGCCACTGGGAAGGCTGCACAAGAGAGTTTGACACCCAGGATCAACTTGTGCACGTAAGTGAGCAGTGTTCAGGAACTGGGCCTTCCAACCATGTGACCTTTCTGGGGAGGTTGGCTTCTTTGACCCTGCGCTGAGTCAAGTTTCTCAGCTAGCTGCATTGCAAACTGGAGGGGGCTTTATGACTTTCTGAGAATAAAGAAAACTCTGAGCCACGGTGCTTGACCTGTTCAGTCAGCTAAAGCTTAGTGTAAAATTCAATAAAGTCTTCAATAGAGAGTGTAATGACTCTGATCCTGTAAGCCAGCAAACACTATTTTGAGTTAGCGACTTTGATGGTTATTGAGTAATAGTAAGCTGGACATGAATTATTATTAACCTTTTAACCAAGTTTGATTCCCCTTCCAAGACCCAGTAGCAATAGAAAAAATGGTAGGGGTGGGATTTTTTTTTTTTTTTTTTTTTTTTTTGCCCCTCTTGCAAACCCTCACAGCCTAAGGAATATCCCATTATTCTATGTAGTAATTACTATCTATTGAAGTTAGGTAGACATTTGCAGCATACTATTACATAATTTTTGACCTGTGGGGTTAATAGTTTCATGGAAACAGTCATATATGTTTTTAGATGTTTTTTGAAAACCACATGGCAGTCAGATAGAGAACCACATCTCCTACCGATGTCTCTCTTGTGTATTATTTCAGATAACATAGTGTGCACACGAATGCGCACCCCCCACACATACACACACTCACCCACTACCTCCTTTTCCAGTGCTTCTTTATACTTGACACTTTCTTGAAGGCCAGAGGAGTTTCTCTGGCAAGTGGAACCAAGGGCAACTGACGCAGAAGGGCATTTAGAGCATCCAGAATAAAAAGATACACACGCAGACAACTTTTGTGCAGAAGTTCAAGGTTCTTTTAAGGCATTAAGGATGGTTTTACCAAGCAGGGCAGTTTCTTAAGCTTTTAATATGGTGGAAAATCTGACAGAGCAGCATGTTGTGATCGTCCCTCTGACACTTGTGCCCCCACACACACATGCACACACATATACATACTAATACTATCCATTCTTTTACAGTAACTTTTTATGCGATACATATTTCTTGATAACCCTCTTTACTTAAACACTAAAATTATAAAGCCCCTCTCACATGTTTCATGGGTCGCATAGCTCTTTTTAAATATTTGTCCATTTTTTTTATTCCCTTGTTTCGATCCTCTCTGAAAATAATAACAGAAAAGCAAATGGCAACAAGAACAACAAAAGTGAAAGAATCAGTTCACAGCACCTGTTATATTCCAGGCCCTGCTCTGTGCTCAAGGACCTAGAAAAGGACATTCTTCCATCCTAACACTCTTTCTCATGTGATTGGTGGTGTGATATAGCAACCTCTCTTTGTGTCAGCTTAGAACTGCACTTTTTCTATAACCCTCATCTTCGTTTTGTATTATTTTTTTATTACATTTTTTTATATTAGTGCATTATAGTTATATATAATAGTTGGGTTCATTTTGACAAAATTACACATGCGCAGAATTCTATTTACTCCATTTAGTACCTGGTGTTCCCCTCTTTCCCTCCCTTCCTCCTTCCATTCTCCTTCCTCTATTCTACTGGTCTTCCTTTCACTCATTTATTTATTTATTTTTGATTGGTGCTCTATAGGTACACATAGAGGTGAAATTCACTGTGATATATATATATATATATATATATATATATATATATATATACACACTATATGAAGTCCTAAAGTGTATCTTTGGCAACTTAGGCCACCCTATGTAATATATCCCATTGCAGTTATGTGGTTGTTTGAATATACAGATTGCCAGGTTATGAGAAATGTTATATATAGGGTGTTTTGAGGATTTAGCATGACATTAGTAGTTTGTTCCCCTTATTTATTCTTAATCATGTCTCTTTGTAATCATATGGAAAGAATGATAGCTTTCTGAACACAGCTAAAAACTGGAAAGTCAAGTGTTTTTAATTCAGGTGTATTTCCTCATTTTTTTATGAGCATGATTTGACATTTTTTTTCTATTTGGTTTGATGCAAATATCATTTTTAAACACAGTCTGACTTAATCACTCTTTGTTCTTTCAGACCACTTTAAGGAAACCACAAAAACATTGTAATACTAAGGGAGCATCTTTTTTAATGAGGAGATAGTCTCAAAGAGTAGCATATGCCATGAATATAACGAGTAAATGAAGAAAATCATTTGTGTCAAAACTGCTGTTATAGAAAAGATGGGTGTCGTGCTGCTTGATTTAAAAAATATCCTTCTGAGGATCCGGGGGTGTAGCTCAGTGGCAGAGTGCATGTTTAGCATGTGCAAGGCTCTGAATCAGATCCCCAGCACTGGGGGGGGATAATCTTTCTAAGGGTCTGAGGGATGTCCAGGTCTCAGGATGCCATTTTGGAGGGTAAGTCATTGTAGTTTTCAAAGAACACTGTGATCTTGTGATTCATTATCAAATAAGTCTACATTTAAAATGAATTGGGCTCCTCATGAAAGGCTGGGCTTAGGGTAACAATTTTAGAGTGTGATAGGAGCTTAACCCTTTAACTGCCTAGATGTGAAACCATTTTGAAAACCTTAAATATTGCAAGTATTTGTATTTAAACAAGAAGCAAATGGTCCCTATGGTGTTGGCCTAGAGAGATCTGAATTGTTTTAAGGGATGGCTGCTTAAACTGCAAAGTGAATGACTATCATGTTTTCTGTTTTATGGAAACTGTGTTTAAAAAATATGAATGTAAATATAAACAGGGAATTTCCTTTTTTTCCAAGTCGGAGGAAATTTATGTCAGGATTAGAAAAAAGCCCAATGTGTTATCTTTATGATATTAATTTTAGTCTGAGCTAAATTATATGAGTAAACAAATTTAATTATTAAATGAATTACAAATTACAATTTAAATAAAGACACTAGCTCATATCACTTATATTCCACCTTTTTTATATAACTTTATTTTACTTATTTATTTTTTTATGTGGTGTTAAGGATCGAACCCAGTGCCTCACATGTGCTAGGCAAGAGCTGTACAACTGAGCCACAACTCCAGCCCATATACTACATTTTTACTTATGTCTGAAGTGTGAATATTCCAAATTTGTGCATTTAAACTGATTTCACATTGTGTGGCGCTCAGGTACCTTACTGCTTATAGGGTATTTGGAAGCATTAGCAGTGGCCTGGGATAGAAGAGGTGCTTTCTATTTTGTTCATTGAAGGAACAGCTCCTTCAAGTCCACCTAATTACTTTGGTGGCAGATGGAATAAATACCAGTTACAAAGCTCACATTTTTTTAGGGACAGGGGGAAGCATTAACCCTTTCTGTTCCCACAGCTTTCCTTGGAGAGAAAATGTTCCCTGAATTAGTTGATTTTCATGCTACATACAACCAAGAGGCAAGGTGTTAAACCATTCTGATGCTCTGCCTTATTTATAGCCATGACCCATTCTTTTTCCCCCTCTTACAGTTAATAGAAAGATTCATGATTCTTCATGGTTGTCTATCTAGTGTCTGACAGTCCCGACTGCCTGCTAAAGCAAGTCACTATCTATAATTGATATCCTTCCGTGGAATAGGGTGCTGGCTGCAATTGAAGGGCTTTGCTGAAAGCTCTTAAATCCTGACAAGTTCTCCCCTTGTTCTGGTTCAGTCGCTGAGCTGCACGGTTGGAATTCCAGAGTTATTTGAACTTGGTGCAAAAGGGAGACATGTGTTTCACATTAGCAAATCACAAAGTTGAAGAAGAGAATTAGGAACTTGGCTGACTTTGCCTGCCAGGTAGTCTTATTTGCAGTGTAATGCACTCCATGTACTCTTGAAAAGATTACCTCGTCCATTACTGTCCGAGCAGATGGGCTAAATATTACCTCCCCTTTTCTTCCCCTTTATTCAAGCCCCTCTCCTTCTCCAGGGTGTGGTTATGCTAAGTTTGCTGATGGTGTCTTTATCACTGGGATGTTTAATTAATTTCTCTTCCCAGCAAAATAATTATAATTGGGCTTTGTTGCTCTCAAGCTAGTATTAAATTTGCCATAAATTTACTTCTAAGAGGCTAAGAAGTTATATATGTATATATATATATATACACACACACATATATATACATATATGTATATATGTATACACACACACACACATATATATATATATATATATATATATATATATATATATATATATATATATTGTTGTTGTTAACCAGGTTTTTCTTGTACTTTGTCCCTTCCTTAGTGTCAGTTAAAATAACAGCAAGAAATCCATAGGGGTAGATGGTATAAACATTAATTTCAAGCACATTTGATTAAGACCCAAGTTTATTATCGATTCATCAAGATTCCATATTTTCTCTTCCCTTGATCTCTGAAAGACACATATGGTAACATCTCAAAATAAGTTGAAAGTTCACATTTTTCTTCAGTTTTAAGTTAACTAGATTCTTTGTATTGTTGTACATTATATTATAAAAGATTTGAATCTGAAATTTGTTTCTGAAAGTCTTACAGTGTCAATTCTCAAAGCAATGTTTAGTTTGGGGTTTGGTTTTCCTTGTGTTACTTGGTTTACCTTTGTTATTATGTAAAGCAGCTCAGCCTGGCTTCTCATATGGATAAGAGAGGCTTTAGGCCTTGCTGAGTTCCATTTCCCTCATGTTTTAATTTTGTCATAGACCTAAGTTCTATTTCTGACTCTTTGATGGTTAAAGCAGCATACATTCCTCTCAGGTTCTCTGAAACTTGTACATTTTGGTTATGAATGATGCTGTGCCTCTACTAGTGTTTTACAAGGTTTTTTAAATAGAGAAAAAGGAATAAATGCAAAGGATGTGCATTTTGGAGTGGAGTCCCCACTGCAGGGTGCCTCTTTATACTGGAAAATATCATTGCTGACGTCTGAAAAAGTAAAAATAGCATCATCACCATACATAACTCTTACCCACCTGTTTGCCATCTCCCTACAATGTTTTGCTCTCACTTGCAACAATTCAGACCTCTATTTCTGTTTTAAAAGTAATCTATAAAATTATTCTTACTGGTCTCCAAAAAGTCATATTATTTCAACAGTTTTATTCCTCACCCTGATTCCCCGCAGAATAACCTTACAGAGGACCATGGTAATTATACTGGGGAATGCTGTCTTCTCTCTGTACAGCAGAACTACAGAGAACGTGAGAGCACCCAGATTCAACTGGGGTGGCATTTAAGTCCCTGTAATCCTCCATTTGTATCTTTTTAGCATGATGTCAAAAATTCCCCTTTTTGTAGAGTGATTAACCACCTACTTGGATTTTAAATGCTTTCACAGGCTGCAAATTTTGATCTCTAAAAGCATGTTAAAGTTTCTTTTATCCAAAGAATACAGTTATAATCACCTTTGCTGCCATTTGCAAACAAATTGTATACACTGGCAGCATGATCAGCAGCATGAAAATGAAGAGCCTTCTTTTTAATATCATAGAGATTTAGATGTAAAGAAAGCACATCTAATTTGTGAAGAATTGATGTATCCGTAGAAACCCGAGGAAGAGTTACGATGTGAAGACATTATTTTCATATTAATACCATGATCCTAAATTTGCATTTTAAATGTTTTCCATCTAATTTTGATCCTTTTGCTAAAGTGGCATTGTACATCCTTACCTAAGAGAAAATTGGGTTTAAGATGTGATAGGGGCCTCAGATATGAGGCAGAAATTAGCTTTATGTGCACATAAAACCTGAAATGAATGAGTGGAGATTTTGATCTTATTTTCCTCTACATGAAGTTGCCAGTTAATTTAGTTACTCTAATTATTTGGAAACATGGCATGTAAAATATAGACGTAAGAACTACCAACTTCAAAGCCATCCTTTGACAATTTTGCCCAAAGGGTCACATTCTTTGTAAAGTTGCTGACTAAATTGCACCTGCAGAAATTGTTCCCATGAAAAGACACTCAGGAGACGGGGGACTGAGGGCCAGGGTGCTAGGGTTGTGTGGTCCACCAGCTAAAACCCTCCCACCCCCCAAGACCCATCTGGAATTCTGAGTGGCAGCCCCATCTCTGCCCTGACTCTTGGGATGACCTCCGTGGAACCATTTGACCCTTTCGAACGTTATTTTCTCACTTATCATACTGTGAAACAGCCGTGAAAATAAACGCTGTCCCCAACGTCCAAGGCCAAGCAGAGATCACATGCAGGAGGCCTAATGAGAAACAGACAGAGGGTCTAAACGAGGTCACTCCATCTCTGGTTGTTTTATGTGTTTGTTTTTTGCAGGGTTGAGTGGGGGAGGAGGGTGGATTTGTGCTGTTGGCCTTTGTGGCTTCTGTGTGTTAGCTCTAAGGCTTATTTTATATTATTGCTAAACTGGGACACACTTCACCAAAGCCAGGAGACCGACCCCCTTCTCTTCCCAGTGTGTCTGATGAATGGACCTTGGCTAAGACACTGCCCCTCCTTGAACCTCCGTTTTAATCCAAGCAAATGAAGGGGTTGAATTGAATAGTCTTTGGGGGTAAGGATGGCAAACAGGTTTCATCTCAAGTGCCATATTGGCTGTAGCTACCATGAGTGCTGTGCAAAGCTCTCCCTCTTTTTTCAGTGTGCAAGGAATGGTAGAAGTGGATGGGGGGAGATACTGCAGTCTGTTACAGTTCACTGCCCCTGGATGGGGCTTAGGAAGAGGCAATGTAGTTACTTTCTTCTATTGGTTCATCCATTTTATCTCTGATAAAATATTTCATCAAAATCTTCATTAAATAAGTGTCTTCTCCATCGTTGGAGAATTTTCCTACTGTAAGTTTTTTTATTGGTTCTGACTGATACTGTAGGTAGAGCCTAGATTCATCCAGTAATTAGTCTTCTGGAACATTGGGTATGAGCCCACTTTATACAAGAGGGAATCATGGTCACTTTAGGCTATGCTCATTTAAATATACTTGCCTATAGCAGTATATAGCTAGCACAATGTACATACAATCTCTTTATGTTTATTAGGAAAAGTAGGAGCTAATTTTATCAAATTAGCTGTTGGTTCAACAGCTCTTCACTAGAAGACTTATAGAGCCCTGGCAGGTACCCAGTGGACTAGGGGACAGCTACATGGTCCTCACAGGCCCAGCATTGGAGTGGACACATTAAAAGCTTAATATAGACCTTCAAGCACTGGACTAAGATAAGAACATAAAAGCATAGAAACAATATGAGACAGGACATCATGAAGCCTTCACTGTATAGTTGAGAATCTAGGACTTAAAAGAGGAATGAGTTCGTAAGAGAAACCAGAAAAGTTTGTGGAAAATAGGTAGGGAATATGGGTAGGGGCAAAGCGAATCATATTGATAAACTTTTGAGACCTGATTATTATTATTTTTATTCTTTGTGAGATGAAATAGCACCTGATCTAAAAGGACACCTTTGCTTACCACTGTTACCCCACAGCAGTCCAATGTGAGTTTCAAAGCTGACAGACTTTGTTCATCGCCTGCTTTCCACCCTGGGGAGGTCATGTTGACCTTCTGATCCTCGGTTTCTTTGTGAATATAATACAATATGATAGTATTGGACTCATAAAATTGGTGGGGAATTAGTGAAACAATATTCTACTCAATAAAATGTTAGTGATTTTCCTTATAAAAAGAAAAATGTAGTCATTTAGAGACTCCAATATCCATACATGCTACCTGTCAAAACATGGTTTAGGGTGGTATTCAGGTAGTGTTTTGGTTGGCACAATAGCATAAAATTAGTAAGTGCATAAAGGTATTGACTGGGCCCCCAATTCATGTAACCCTCTGCAATAAAAACTGGGTGGTCTTCTGGTCCTTCCTTGCTCTCGATTGTGCTGTACTGAGATTCAGAGTCTCATCCTCTGTGTGTGTTCTGGTGTCCTGATGTACTTCTCTCCTTAGTGATAAGCCTCAACCAAGATGTCTCAGTCTTAGCACATTGGGGCCAATCATTCTGTTGTGGCAACTGCGCTCCACATTATAAGATGCTTAGTAGCATCTTTGGCCTCTGCCTTCTACATGCCAGTAGCATCTCTCCCCCGTGGTGACAACCAAAATTGTCTCCTGACATTGTCAAGGGTCTCCTGGGGGCCAAAATGGCTTTTAGTTCTGCCATAAAGTTCGTCTTCCAGTGTATGTGTGTGTAAGATCATATATATGAATAAAATATATATCACATATTTATAGTCTCTAACATTTTAATTATAAACATATGATTAAAGAAGCAGTTTCTTAATTTAATTTCTTAAATGTATGTTAGAATGTTCAGATTTTTAAAAAAAGATGACCTGATTTAAGTCTCTAGCAAAAGGCTAAATATATGTATGTAGAGTGTGTGTGCATGTGTGTGTAAATTGGCGGAATTTAATTTGAAAACCACATTTGCCAAGGTTAGCCACTCAGTAGTTCTCAGCAAGGCCAATAACCAGCCAAGCCCTTTTTCTTGGTGGAGAAATGCCATTTTTGTTACTTCTGCAACCCAAAGGAAGTCATTCAGACTCCAGCTTCTGAGATCATGGCAAGAAGAGCTAGAGATCAGGCTCCTGGCTTGACATAGAACAGAGCTCTGGTAACTGAAAGCAGTTTTCTCATTCAAGGACTTTTTGAAGATTGAGGGGACATTTAGGGTTTTTTGGGATTAGTCATATACTGCCAGGGTAAAGTGACTTTGTTGTTGTTGTTGTTGTTGTTGTTTGTTTGCTTGCTTTTTTTTGTTTTTGGTTTTTTTTCCCTAGAAAAGTCTATGTATAGGCTAAGACCTTAAACTTAAACCACCCCACCCAATCACCCAAAACCTTACTAGCAGTCATCAGCTAAGGGGGGTTTAGAGAGAACTCTGAATACCATGTTGAAAATCTTATTTCTACATTTGCCAAACACTGTGTCTGACTTTGAGCAATCACCCTATAACTTCAGTCTCACTTTCTCATCTGTAACTCTATGGGATTTTTATTTTAATTTGTTTTGTTTGTTTGTAAAGCTAGAATGACATCCTATAATGGAAGTGCTATATAAACTTGAGAATATTATTCAAATACAAGGAAAAATAGAATCTATAAGTAATGCTAATAAACTCAATTGGAGAGTGGAGAGATTAAGGAGACTTTTTATGAAAGTTAAACTAGAGTAGGAAATATGCCATTAATTCAGGAATGCAGATTTCCTGTCTGTGGCTGGTGCTGCTTACTATAATTCATCACCACCTAGTGGCTGCTACACAAATTACAGGCATAGTATCTGGAAGTAAAAGGCCCCATGCTAGACCTATAAAGTTGGGACCTAAAGCAGTGGGGAGAATAAGACCTAACAAATACACACATCTTTGAGGTCTGTCCCTTTGGGAAAAAGCAACCCACATGTAAGGTCTTTAGGAGCACTTTAGATGTACAAGCAGAGCAGTGGGGAAACAAATAAGGAAAAGATGCAGAAGAAGGAATGAGAGAAGGGTCTTGTGGATATTGAATTTGAACATGGTCTTCAATAAGCAGGTGGATTTAAACAGGAAAGACCATTGCAGGGAGGTGTTGGGTATTCTATGTTCAGAAGACAATAGAAAGGAATTAATACTATAGGATAATTTTATCTAGGATTGTGGATAATATAATAAAAGGCTGGGGTTTTTGTCATTTCCTTGGATTAGAAATGTAAGTATAAAAATGACTCATTTGATGCTGTTTGATTTAAGAATGGTAAGTTATGCAGTTAGGACAGGGCCAAAGTGTATCTGTCTGGAAGGTCTGAGGGCAGTGGAGGTAAAATTTGAGGAACATTATTCTTGGGGATGGGATTGCTAGAGTAGGAGTCTGATGTCTATTCCAGATGGAGTAAGGAGAAGTGAATGTTTTTGGTGAGAGGAATGGCTGGAGCCACAATGATATTTAAAAATATCTTGAACTGATTTTTGCAAAGCCCCAGTAACCGTAAGTACAATATGTTAAACAGGGCTTGTGTGTGGTAGAGCAGGGTCAGAAATGAGACCCGCAATGGAAATTATTTAAAGTTGTTTTTAAGAATTTGGAAGTATGAATCACAGGAATGGGATCCTAACTAGAATAAGTTACACTCCACGTATGTATAATATGTCCAAATACACTCTACTGTCACGGGTATCTAAAAAGAGCAAATAAAAAAAATAAAAATTAAATAAGGCTTTAGGGTTAAGCTTCATCTTAAACCCTAAAGTTACATAATTAAAAAAAAAAAAAGAATTTGGAAGTACAATTTGGAGATGTTTCACAATTACAGTTTTGGCAACTGATGTGGCTATTGTAGAAGAAGTTCAAAGAGAAGTCAGAATTTTTCTGGGTTGCTGGCTGAGCCTTGTTTGAACTGGTTTTGTCCATGGAATCACTGTCTCTTGCTTGTGTGATCTCAGGTACATTATTTAAGGGTCATAAGATTCTGTTATCACTCTTAAAGTAGGTTCATCAGTAAATGTGGTGGAACACACCTATAATCCTAGTGACTCCAGTCTGAGGTAGGAGGACAGCCTTGGCAAATTAGTAAGAACCTATCATAAAATGAAAAAAATGAAAAGGGCTGGGGAGGTAGCTCAATGGTAGAGCACACCTGGGTTCAATCCCTAGTACCACAAATAACAGGTAAACTACATTTATCAAAGTTTGGGTGAGAGAATTATCTCTGATAATTTCTGGAAGATGTCTGCTGTAGCACTAGTCAAGTTTTGGAGCCAGTGAGTAATGGTTTCATTGGGATTATTATCATCTTTCTTTTTTCATTGTTTTGTTTTCTTGGCGTGCCTTGTTTCCTAGTTATGAATACATAGCCTTGAGTTCCAAACATGTCTTTCTAATCAGGATGACAAAACTGTACCAGCTGTCTCCTCTTACATCTGCAGGATTCCTCTGGGTTGGCCGTCTCTAAGGTGGCTTGTCTTGTCTTGTCCCTCCTGCCTACCTTAATGGACTTGACATTGCTTTGGGTGTTACCTTGTGCTTCAGCATATGTGATGTGTCCCTAGGAGCTTTCCAGGACAAGAGGGAGAGCCCTGGGTCACAAGAAGCAGGTCTTCCTAGTTGGCTTTTCTTGAAGGTAATGGAAGTTCTCATACCTTCTTCCTCTGGCGCAGTTTCCACCGCAAGATAAAGTAGTCAAGCTGCAAATGAAACACAGCTCTCACTGTATTCCTCCTTGTGTTTAGCAGAGATAAACTTCAGTGGAGTCTCAGTGCTGAGCCATTTGGCTTCTGGCAGCAGCTTTAATTGGTAAAATGCAGATTTTTTTTTTTTCTTGATCAAGAGGGGATTATTCTTGTTATCAGTCCAGAGCATCTTATTTCAAGATGAAAAGCCTTTACGGAATTACAGATGCCAGCGCTTGTACAAAGCTTTTTTGGCGATTGACAACTCAAAGAGAAAGTATGATTTATTAGCCTATAATGGCTAACCCTGAGCAATGGTCTAGGTCCTACTGATTTGTGAAATTGCTTAATGTGAACTGCCTTTTTATGCCACTCAAGCCCCAGGTTACGCAAATAAATGTAGAGTCTACATTACATGAAATGGTATGGGAGAGGGAAAAAGAAAAAGGTGGTGGGGGGAGGGGGAAAATGTGGCTTCTAAAATCCATCTTGGTGGTGCCTTTTACAGTAGTTTGGCTGATAAGCCGGCAGAGGAAAGATTAATAACGAGGCTTGTTGCTATCAGTACCTGCTTGTCGATTCTCTGTAACAGGGCTGTCTGTTCAGCATGGAAATTATTGATTAAATAAAAATTGCTATTAGATTGTGATGTGATCCATAATCACAAACAATGGTGGACATTCCTCTTTTAGATCCTCAGCCATGCATCAACTTGTTTCTTTTTTTCCCTTGCTGTAATTTATATTGCGCTGACACTTGGGCTCATTAGGTTTATCCTTTCTGCTCCAAGGCATGAGCAGTGTGACCTGCAGGAGGTGGGGGAGGGAGGGAGGGGACAGGGACCGCCCTGGGCAGTGACTGGCCAACAGATCCCCTGGGCTAGAGTAAAGGCAGAGTGGCTGAGTCCACACAGCAGGCAATGGACCATTTTGACTGTTTTAAAGTGGCGTTTCACACACCCTTGTTGTACAGCCCTCACCTCACCTCAAATTCCAGAACATTTTCATTACCCACCAAGGAACTTGTACCCACTAAATAGCCACCTCTTGTCCCCTCTCTCCCAGGCCCTGAAAATCACTAATCCACTTTCTATCTCTATGGATGTGTCTAGCCTGGATATTTCTTATAAGCGGAATCACATAATCCGTGACCTTTTGTGTCTGCCTTTTTTCACTTTGCCTTATGATCTCAAAGTTCATTCATGCTGTGGCACGGTATAAGTTCTTTATTCCTTTCTTATGGTTGAATACTATTCCACTGTGTGGCCCCCACTACATTTTGCTTATTCATGCACTTGAATTGGGATGGGCTTTAGGGCTGTTTCCACCTCTTTGCTCTCTTGTTGGTATGGACATTTGTGGATGAGTTTTTGCGTTTTTTTGCTTGAATACCATTTTTAGTTCTTTTGGCTACAGCCCTGGGAGTGGGATTGCAATGTCCTTATGTTAACTTTTTTGAGAAACTGCCAAAGCTGTGGTGGGTTTTAAGCCGTCTAGTGTAGTCTCTGCCTTCTCAGGTGGTGTCACCTCCAACTTCATCAGTCCCCTGGAAGTCCTCCCCATCATGCCTTCCTCAGTACCGCATGCTCCCCTGGGCTGTCATCAGGTGGGCTCTGCAGGTCCTTGTGTTGCTGTCATGGGGGTCACACAGGCATTGCTTGGCAGTATGCTTCATATCTCTGCTGTGGCCACTTTTTCCCAAAAAGGCTAGGACTGTTGAAGACATAGAAAGACAGAGTATTTAAAACATTGGGTCTAATGGGCTTAGACAAAATAGGTAGGTTTACTGAATTGTATTTTTTTTTTAAATATTTTTCTCCATTTAAAAAAAAAGTATGATTTAATTAATTGGTACATAGTAATGGTATATATCTATGGGGCGCAGCTTGACATTTCAATTCATGTAAATGATGTGTAATGATCAGGTCAGAGTAATTGGAAAATCTATTCCCTTAGACATATATCATTTCTTTACATCATAAACATCCAAAATCCTTTTTACTACTTGTTTTGAAATATTCAATTAGTTGTTGTCAACCACAGTTATCTTATTATGCCACCAGTGGCAATTCTGATGAACGGGATTGTACTTCTTGCTCTGTTCAGTAAAAATTGGCATGATGCTCTTATGGTAGCTAGTTTGTGTATCCCCCTTATCATAAACCCACCTAGGACTGAACATGTTGACTCTGGCTAACTCATAAATTCAAGAACAGGCACCTATTCTCTCCTGTTGAGAGGCAGCACACTGATGATTATACTAAGCTCAAAGCTGGAAGCAACATTTGGGGAAAGCTAAGATTTTGCAACTGGAAACTTCACACACTGGGTTCCCACTTCTACCCTCCACTCCCACTGCTCACTTTATTGAGTAGTTTCACTTGAAGCTTTAGTTCTTCAAAGGCAGAGAGGCAAAGATGAGACTTTTCCAGGGGGAAATATCTAGCAGATCAGCCCCATGATCCTTCACACAGTACCAGCTATCCAGGCACCACTCAGAGTATGAATCTGAGCTTCATTGTGAGCCCAGCTGAATAGCAAAAGACCTCAGAGAAAGTGCTCCAAGGGAGTTAGGGTCGCTCAAGAAAGGCACTCGGAGCAATCACAAATATTCTAAGAAAACAAGCAAAAAAAACCTGGTGCAGTGGTGCATGCCTGTAATCCCAGAGACTCAAGAGGCTGAGGCAGGAGGATTGTAAGTTTGAGACCAGCCTCAGCAACTTAGCCAGGCCCTAAGCAAATTAGCAAGCCCATATCAAAATAAAAAGAGCTGGTGATGTGGCTAATGGTAAAGCATTCCCTACATTCAATCTCCAGTACCAAAGGGGGGGGGGGGGAACAAGCACAAAGTATGAAAAATTCAGGTTCCAGTGGGATTCTTCGATAGATTTTTTTAGATCATATGTGTTATGAAAGATGGAAATTGAATGCATGGAAACAAGAAAGAGATGGTGACATGGACTTACCCAACCACATCTAGTTCACTGGTGCTGCAGAGGCAAGTTGATCACCACAGCAGAGGCTGCCATGGGATCCAGGAAAGGAGAGGCCCTGTGCCGTGCCTTGGAACTGATGGTTTAGAATGGACATGGCAGTGAAAGCAAGCCACTCACTTCCTACTCGTCTTTGGTCTCTTGTATCTGAGTCCACACTCATCATTAATGCCTTTATCAATTTGGAACAAGGGTCTGAGGGTACAGCCAAGATACTGATGAGGCCCATCCTCTGGGAGTTTTCCTTCTGGAAAGGGGGGAGGGGCATCAGGAAAATGAGAAAGAGTGCCTTTCCAACTAAAATGAGGGAGTCAGACGGGATCAGAGGCCAACTGAGTAGCAACATCTCTCAAGCAGATAGGATTCTCTGATCCTAGAGGATTGAGATTCCCTACAAATGTAACCATGAACCAATAAAAGAAATCTTTGATCAATGATCAAAAATGGGTAAGGTGCTAGAAGATGAAAGGTGATAAATGTCATTCTGTACTATCAAGGGGACAAGAAAATGAATTCTGAAAATTATATAAGCAGAGGCTTTCAAGTCAGTTCTAGGAAAAAAAAAAAAACTATAGTTTTGTTTAAAATGTGGTGTCCTATTATAAGATAAAGTAGTAATCAGTGGAAACCTCTTGGTTCACCAAGAAATAGTCACATCAGACCCAGCTGATTTCTTTGACAGTATCATTAGACTGGTTGGTCAGGGAAATGCAGTAAATATGATATGCTGAGACTTCATCAAAAAACATTGTATACGCTGCTATGACCAAGGCAAAGAGAGATGGTGGTGCAAACAGCAGCTACGCCATGGATGATAAGGTGTGGCTTGGCATCACCAAGGAAGCTGCTTCTGGCTGCACACAGTGTTGTTGGGCTTGGCCCTCGGCCCTGGATTGCCTAACAGTTTATGTGTTTGTTTCCAGGACATAGTTGTGGAGGATGATTGTCATCAAAATTGTTGATGATAAATGTTCATATCCAGTTAATAACTGAATCAGGCTCCTCAAAGATCTTGAAAAATCAAAACACAAAAAATGGCACCAAGGAGATTAAAGGTTACGATAATAAGATATAGGGCCTTTAATCATATGTTCATTATTACTAGATGTTATGGTTTAGATATGAGGTGTCCCCCCAAAGCTCATGTGTGAGATGGTGCAAGAATTCTTAGAGTGACAGGATTATATTAAGAGGTGTAGCTTACTCAGTGGATTAATCCACTGACATGGATTAACTGGGTGGTAACTCTGGGCAGGTAGGGTATGACTGGAGGAGGTAGGTCACTGGGGGTGTGCCTTTGCAGTATATGTTTTGTCCCTGGTGAGTGCTTCTGCTTCCTGGTTGCTCTGTCCTGAACTTCTTCCCTCTGCCATACCCTTCTGCCTCACCCAGGGCCCAGACCTGTGGTGTTAGCCAACTGTGAACTAAACCTCAGAAACTGTGAGCCAAAATAAACTCTTCCTCCTCTAAATTGTTCTTGTCAGGTATTTAGGTCACAGCAATGAAAAAGCTCACTAAAATCTAGGCAATGGGATTTACCACCAAAACTAGCCAATACACTATGAGTTATGAGTTATGAGTTATGCTCAAGTAATTTCTGGAAAATAGTACTTAGCCTACCACTCCACATTCTAAAGATATACTTAGTTATAGTCATTGGATCAGGTAGAGATATAGACCAGCAAGCCTTGGTAGAGTGGTTGGTAGAATCAGGGAAAAGAAGTTTTGGGATTTGAGGGCAGATCTATGGAGCTGCGTGGAGGTCATGATAACTGTCTTCCAGTATTAGAAGGTAGTCAACTTTCTTACAGAAACTGGCTCTGGATTGTTCTCAGTGTGTGGATCATAGATCCAATGCATGGAAACCAAAGGGAGACAGACTTAGGTTTGCTGTAAAGGAAACTTCACACTGAGAGCTGGCCACAGTGCTACCCCCAGGAAAAAGAGAGTTCCAGTACCAGAATGTGAGGTATTTAAATTGGACAGTCCTGGGTTCAGGGCACCATACAGGTAATGCAGGGCATCCAGTGGGTTGCTGGACTCAATGAACTGTCACCCCCTCTCAAACCTGGGTGAAATCTTTTTATCCTGTAGAAGTTTCTTGCAAGCCAGTTCACATGCCTTTGTTCAAAGGAGGGACAGGTTGGCATTTGTTCTCATGAAAAATAATGACATCATTTCAGTTTTATAACATGTCCAACAGTCTTTCCTCTCCATCTAGTTCAAGATTTTTTTTTTTTTCTATTTAAAAAGTTTTGGTTGTAGAACATATTACTAGTTAATAAAACCAACTAGGCTGACATGCTATCAGAGAGGCAGAGACCTGCATTCCTCAGGTAACAAATCTGGCTAAGATTTGAATGCTTTGAGGACTGTGCTTTTCCTTATACCCCAGAACTACCTTGAGTCCCAAAAATTCTTGAGGGCTTAGGATGCAGTTCAGTGACAGAGCACTTGATTAGCATGTGTGAGGCCCTGAATTCAAGCCCCAGCACCACAAAATTAAAAAAAAAAAAAAAAAAGGATTGAACTCAGGGGCACTCGACTACTGAGTTGAACCACCAGTCTTATTTTGTATTTTAGTTAGAGTCAGGGTCTCACTGAGTTGCTTAGTGCCTCACTTTTGCTGAGGCTGGCTTTGAACTCATGATCTCCTGCTTCAGCCTCACCCTCCTGAGCCACTGGGATTATGGGTGTGCACCACTGCACCTGGCTTGCCCTAAATCTTTTATATGAAATTTCTCTTAGTTTTTTTTTTTTTTTTTTTTTTTTTTTTTTACCAGACACCAATCTGGATGACTGAGTATTTTATATCCTATATACTTTATTCTGAGAACCTTTCAAAAGTGCTAATGTTAAACCTATTGAGAGGAAAGTAATCACCACTTTTAGAATACTAGAGAAGGGATTTAGTGGGTCCTCATGTTTTACCTACGGAACCCAGCACCACTCCCACATCCTGAGAAGTAGCCGGACACTATTAGTACTTTTACCATCAGTGTGCTTTTATCAGAAATTCCTGAAAGGTGTTAATGAACTTAGAGATTGAGAAGTGAATAAAAGAACCAAGGAAGTTCATTAAGTATTAAAGAGTACTTTGTGAAATGGTTTTACTATTTTCCCCTTACCCGTCCCCTTTAGGAATTCTGTGTCAGAAATGTCTTCCCTAAGGAACTTGGGGGTCCACGTGTCTGGTTTGCTTGAAGGAATCAATGTTTCCTTTGGGATAACACAGTCCCAGCTTGGGAATAAATGTCAGTGACCCTAGCTACCCAAATCAGGAGGTTTAGTTCTTGTTGGAGCCTTTTTAGCCTGCCCCTTAAAGTATCTGCAAGAATACAAATGGAGACTCACTCATCCTATACCTAAGTATTTAGAAGCTGTAAAACAGGATAACAAATTATGAAATAAAATGCTTAATGCTTTAACCTTGTCAATCAACAAGGTCATTCCTAATGACTGGCGTGGCCAGGTTTCAAAGAGAAGTATTAGACTTCTCAGAGTTCAGTGTGTGAACGTGAGGAAAGGCATTTTCCGCTTACCAGCTACTCTTCCTACTCCTGGCTCTGGAGAGGAGTGGAAACGCTGACCTTCACATCTGCCCTGCTTGTCCCTAGCCCTCAGTAGCTTGACCTAGCACACTTAATGGAGATGATGGCGGAGTTTGTTTTCAGAGGAGGGAACCCAGAAAGAGTCCTGTCCGTGCACTGTCAGAAGGCTCAGTTTCCGTTTGACCAAGGCGTTCCAGTCTCAATTGTTCATAATGTCCGGCAGAAGCCAGGTTGAGCTCTAGGTCTTTTTGTTTGCTCATTCCTTGTGGGGAGGCTCTTGGCCAGAGGAGGTTAGAATGAGACCCTCTAACTCAGTATTATCCATGTGTGGTCTGCACCCAGCTTCCAGGTCATAGACTGTCACTGGGCTGCAGTGAGGGAGAAGAAGGCTGTGCAGGATGTCAGTACACTGCTTCCTTCATCGAGAAAGTCTTCCTTAAAAAAAAAAAAAAAAGTGTCAGCTAAACAGAGCAGCATGCTGAGCTGGCTTGCCATCAGACACAGTCCCTTATCTTGTCAGGCTTGACACAGGGAGGAGTGCTTCCCAAAGTGCTGGGCCCCAGCAGGAGCCTTTTCTTGGATGAGTCTTATGATAGCACTGCTTGGCAGATTGTGCCTTCTACTGGATCCCTAGGTTCTAAGACGAGAGTCTATGAAATAGCCTGTGTTTTCATGTCACTGGGTGAATTTCTTGTTTACCTGGTAAACTCCTGTAAATGGAACGCTTCCTACCCCTGTTTGTGACTTCCCTGGGACACCCTCCTAGTCACAGGTGATGATCATTTTCTAAGTAATAATTTGGTATCTTCACAGTGTAGCCCAGGAACTAACTACCTGCATCAATGCTACTGCTTGTTTCTAAGCCTCACCCCAGACCCAGTAGGGGGACTTAGAAATCTCCATTTCTAACAATCACATACAGGAATCTGAGAACTGTCTTTAAAATTTGGGAAGCACCAGGAGCTCAAAGCAAGGCAGACACAGTTGGGGCTTGTTTTTTGTTTGTTTGCTTTGGTACCAGAGATTTAACCATGGGGCATGGCATTTAACCAATGAATCACATCCCCAGCCCTTTATTTTTTTATTTTGACATTGGGCCTCACTAAGTTGCTGAGGCTGACTTTGATCTTGCAAGCCTCCTTCCTCAGCCTCCCCCTGAGCCACTGTTATTATAGGTGTTTTGGATAGCATTGTGCTTAAAATTTTGGTCCCCCTAATGTACTTAAGGAGAAGCTGTATTCTGTTTAGAATATGTCCCCTGAATAATTTGCTAAGCCTATGTTGTTATCTTTGGAGGAGCGATATATCCTAATTAGAGTTAAGTAGGAAAACAACTAGATTCTTTGGGTAGAAACACATGTTTGGTATGGTTCTAAGAGTTGTAGCATCCTTTTTCTTATGGAGACCATGCTGAACTTGAGCTCTGACAAGAAAGTGATTTGAGATATCAACCCTGCACACTGCCCACCCCCCTAAAGCTGCCTAATTCTCTAATTCCCCCTTTTCCACTCTTCTCACTTACTGAAGTACCCCCAGCTGACTCTGCCTTTGGAGAGAGTAAAAGAAGGAAAGAGAACTTGGACCGGAAGCGTCAGTAGTAAGAAAATAGACATCAAGTCAAAGACTTCACCCCCTTCTCACCCTTCCCGCCTTAGGCAGTGGTTCATGATGAAGCAAAGGTGAGGTGGATGGTGTCTGAACCATGAATGGACAGAAGGCAGAGGCCAGCAACTGTGCTTTTTAGGGGGCAACTATTAGTTGTATCCTGACACTTGTGCCAAAAGGCAACTCTGTCCTGCTCTACCAGTCCCCAGGACTTCAAGGAGACCAGCCCCAGACATGGCTTGGATTCACAGTGGTCTTCACTCTGGAGCCGTTGGAAAGTGCCTTTGGGCCCAGCTCAGGGCTCCCAGGGAAGTTGGGAGTGCTTTTCCTGGGGGGGCGATTTCTTGCCCATTAGGCACCATTGGCTCTGGTGTGTGTCACAGAAATAACCAGTGCAGTGCCGGTTATTCATACATTTCCTCCCGCTAAGGGCTCGTTAATGCAGTGAATAATTACAGAGAATGGGAGGGCTCAGGTCCCCAGCATTTGATTTTGGTTTCAAAGCTCCCCAGCTTCGCTGGAACTCTCATTCCATCACACTCGTGACTTTTTCAGACCTGTAATTTGGCTCCTGGGATTAAGTGCTTTGTCTGTACTCATAAAACACTATAAAGCTGCTGGCCTCTATAGATGCATTTAACTCAAAGAGGCAGTTGGCTCCAACATGCTGGAAGTCTCTTTCCAAAATTTTTAATTGCAGTGCAGCATTCAGTTTAAGAGGATTTAGGGGAGTAATTAAACATATGCAATTAATGAAGTGTCTTGATAGCTCTTCCTATTAATTTTCACAACGCAAATACTGTTTTCCTTATATATCTTTTCCAGCCCCATGGCTTCTTTATGAGTACCAAAATCAAGGCCATGCCCTCTGCAGGACACTGGCATAGGCCATGCCCTCTGCTCTGTTCAGTCTTCTCACGGAATATGCAGACCTTCATTCAGGTCTCCACTGAAGTTCTGCTCATGTTGGAAAGCCTCCCTGATCAGCCTGTAAAAATAGACACCTGTCCCCCTCATCACTTCCTTTATCTGGCTTTTTAACTTTTATTTTTCCATTTCTCATGGTCTAAAACATTGCATTTTTTTTAAAAAATCATCATATTGCTTGTCTTCTGTAAGCTACCTGGTACCGAAACCCGGGAAAAAATCTCGGAGGCAGAGTATAGCTTTTACTACTTTTACTTCTACTTTCTTAGAGAGAGCTTAGAGAGGGAAAGAAAGATTTTCTTAGCTTAGAGAGAAAGAAAGCTTGAGCTTAGAGAGTCTTAGAAAGAAAGATAGAGCTTAGCTTAGAGAAAGACTAGAGCTTCTTTCTTCTCTCTTCTTTCTTCCTTCTTCTTTCTTCTGTCTTCTGTCTTCTGTCTTCCTCGGGAGCCTCGGCCTAACTCTGACCAGTCCTCTGGAGCCTCAGCCTAACTCTGGCCAGTCATTACTTCTTCTATCTGGTTTCTCTTCTGTAACCGCTCTGCCTACGTTCTGGCCGCTCTGATTCTTCTGACCGACCGAGTGACTGCCCGACTGTCTGAATTCTCCGTTCTCCTAACTCGGACCGCTTTCACCCGGTTATATACCTTCAGCTTTGCGGGTGCCTACAGGTGTGTCACATACATATCAGGTGGAACCTATGGCTTCCAGCTAGCTACAACAGCCCTTCCTAATTAGGGCTCCTTCAGTCTTCTACTACAAAAGTACAGGCACCATGAAATTGAAAACTTTTTAAAGTTTCTTTATTTGTTCTTTTTAGTTATACATGACAGTAGAATGTATTTTGACATCATATATACATACGTATATGGAGTATAACTTCCCATGTTTGTGGTTGTACATGATGTGGAGTTACACTGGTCATGTTTTCATATATGAACTTGGGAAAGTGATGTCTGATTCATTCTGTCTTTCCCATTCCCACCCCCCCTCCCTTACTCCCACTCCACCCTGTTCCATCCAGTGAACCTCCCCTTCTCCCTCTCTGCCCCCAGTGCCCTCCTATAGTGAGTCAGCATCTGCATATCAGAGAGAACATTTGGACTTTGGTTTTTTGGAATTGGCTTATTTCACTTAGCATGATAGTCTCCAGTTCCATCCATTTCCCAGAAAATGCTATAATTTCATTTTTCTTTATGGCTCTGTAATATTCCGTTGTGTATATGTACCACATTTTTTTAAATACATTCATCTGTTGAAGGGCACCTAGGTTGGTTGCATAGTTTAGCTGTTGTGACTTGAGCTGCTATAAACATTGATGTAGCTGCATCAGTATAGTATGCTGATTTTAAGTCCTTTGGGTATAAACTGAGGAGCAGGATATCTTGGTCAAATGGTGGTTCCATTCCAAGTTTTCTGCGGAATCTCCATACTACTTTCAAGAGTGGTTGCATCAATTTACAGTCCCACCAGCAATGTATGAGTGTACCCTCTTCCCCACATTCTTGCCAACATTTGTTTTTACTTGTATTATTGGTAATTGCCATTCTGACTAGAGTGAGATGAAATCTCAGTGTAGTTTTAATTTGCATTTCTTTAATTACTAGTGATGTTGAACATTTTTCATATATGTTGACCGATCATATTTCTTCTTCTGTGAAGTGTCTGTTTAGTTCCTTAGCCCGTTTATTAATTGGGTTATTTTGGGGTTTTTTGATGTTAAGTTTTTTGAGTTCTTTATATATCCTGGAGATTAATGCTTTATCTGAGGTGCAGGTGGCAAAGATTTTCTCCCATTCTACAGGCTCTCTTTTCACATTCATGATTGTTTCCTTTGCTGTGAAGAAGCTTTTTAGTGTGATTCCATCCCACTTATTGATTCTTGATTTTACTTTTTGCACTTTAGGAGTCTTGTTGAGGAATTTGGTTCCTAAGCTGACATGATGGAGAGTTGGGCCTACTTTTCTTCTAGTAGACACAGAGTCTCTGGTCTAATGCCTAGGTCCTTGGTCCACTTTGAGTTGAGTTTTGTGCATGGCGGGAACTAGGTGTCTAATTTCATTTTGTTACATATGGATTTCCAGTTTTCCCAGCACCATTTGTTGAAGAGGCTGCCTTTTCTCTAATGTATGTTTATGGCGCCTTTGTCTAGTATAAGATAACTGTACTTATGTGGGATTGTCTTTGTGTCTTCTATTCTGTACCATTGGTCAATCTGTTTTTGTGCCAATACCATACCATTTTTGTTACTATTGCTCTGTAGCATACTTTAAGGTCTGGCATTGTAAGGTCTCCTGCTTCATTTTTCTCGCTAAGGATTGCTTTGGCTTTTTGGGCCTCTTATTTTTCCAAATAAGTTTTACAACTGCGTTGTCTATTTCTATGAAGAATGTCATCAGAGCCTTAATAGGAATTGCATTAAATCTGTATAGCGTTTTTGGTACTATGGCCATTTTGATAATATTAATTCTGCCTATCCAAGAACATGGGGAATCTTTCCATCTTTTAAGGTCTTCTTTTAATTTGTTTTCTTCAGAGTTCTGTAGTTTTCATTGTAAAGGTCTTTTACCTCTTTCATTAGATTGAGTCCCCCATTTTTCTTTTTTTTTTTTGAGACTGTTGTGAATGGGATAGTTTAAAAACATTTTTATTGCTGTATTTTCAGGACTGAGACTAGCCTGGCATATAGTAAAGATGCTGTACACATTGTTTAACTAATTAAGTAATATTAATTTTCCTCCTTAATATAAAGGCTAGAATATATATGTGTGTGTGTCCGTGTATATGCTCATGTATACCTGTGTTTAAATTCGGAATGGCAAATAACTTTTTGTGTGTTTTATTGCTGGTGCTTATAGTTGTACAGAATGGTGGGATTTGTTGTTACATATTCAAACATGCATACATATAACAATAAAATTTAGCCAATGTCTTTCCCTCATGTTTCCCTTTCCCTTCCTTCCTCTCTCCCCCTAGTCTCTTTCCTCTATTCTAATGGTCTTCCTTTAATTTTCATTAGACCCCTCCATCTTTTTTCCCTTTTTCTCTTTAGCTTCCACAAATGAGATAAAATATATGACCCCTGAACCCCTGAATTTCTGAGTTTGTTTTGTTTTGCTTCACGTAATGTTCTCAAGTTTCATCCATTTTCCCACAAATTACATGATTTCATTCTTCTTTATGGCTGAGTAAAACTCCATTGTGTGTGTGTGTGTATATATATGTGTATATACATACACATCACATTTTCTTTATCCATTCATCCATTGATGGACACCTAGGCTGGTTCCATAGTTTGGTTATTGTGAATTGTGCTGCTATAAACATGGCTATGCATGTATCGCTACCGTATGATAACTTTAATTTGTTAGGCTAAATACAGCCTGGTTCACATGGTGGTTCCATTCCTAGTCTTTGGAGGAACCTCCATACTGTTTTCCATAGTGTTTGTAGCAATTTACAATCACACTAACAGTGTAAGAGTGTTCCTTTTTCTCCACATCCTGTCCAGCATTTATTATTGTTTGTACTCTTGATAACTGTCATTCTGAATGGAATGAGATGAAATATCCCTGTAGTTGTTTTGCATTTCCCTAATTGCTAATGATGTTGATATTTTTTCATGTATTTGTTGACCTTTGTATTTCTTCTTTTAAGAACTGTCTGTTTAGTTCATTTTCCCAGTTATTAATTGAGGTTTTGTTTTGGTGCTAAGATTTTTGAGTTATTTATGTCTTCTGGATATTAATCCTCTGTCAGAAGAGTAGGTATCAAAGATTTTCTCCTATTCTGCCATTTCTCTCTTCACATTCTTAAATTTTTCCTTTGCTGTGTAAAATCTTTTTAATTTGATGCAATTCCATTTTTTAACTCTTGGCCTTGTTTCCTGAGCTATAAAAGGTCCTATTGAGAAAGTCTTTGCACAGGCAAGGACTTTCTCAATAGGAGTGTTAATCCTAAGTCCCCCCCCCCCCCCAGGAGTTTTATAATTCCTGATCTAATTCCTAGGTCTTGGATCCATTTTGAGTTGACTTTTGTGCAGGGTGAGAGATAAAGTTCTAATTTTATTCTTTTACATGTGGATAACCAGTTTTCCCAACACCATTTTTTAAAAAGGCTGTCTTTTCCCCAGTATTTGTTTTTGGCACTTATATCAAGGATCAGATGACTGTGTCTGGGTGGGTTTGTCTCTGTGTCTTCCGTTCCATACCATTGGTCTGTGTGTCTGTTTTTATGCCCGCACCATGCAGTTTTTGTTTCTATAGCTCTGTAGTATATTTTGAAGTCATATATTGTAATGCCTCCAGCTTTGCTTTTTTGGTGTAGAATTGCTTTGGCTATTCTGGGTCTTTTATTTGAAGAATAATTTTTAATCAATCATTTGGCTACCAATTTGACCATTTATTCATTCTTAAAATAGACTTTAAACTTCCCAAATATGTTGAACATTATATTGACATATGGAAAAGAGCCCTTAAAAGAGACCACACTCACTGAAGCATTCAATAGGGGGAAAGCAGTGGCGACTGCTAAAGCAACAGGGAAACTTTAAAGGTTAGATAACTATTTTTTAAAAATAATAATATTCTGTCATGCCTTCAAAAGCAGCAAAACCAAAGGCAACTTTTAGTAAAATTTTGGTTTTCTTAGGCCTATTTTTTTTTCCCTCTAACTTCTAGACTGAAAAACACTTTTTAAACTTCTTTCTTTTTAAATAATACTCTTAAAGATGTTCACAAGTCCCCTCATTCAGTTTTGACTCTTTTAAGTCTTTCTTTTGATATTTTAAAAGTCTGTAGTTGTTTTTTATGGTTTATTCAGTAGATAAATGACTTATTCACCAGCATAATTTTTTGACCTGCTGCTCTAGGCCAGGTCCTATTTTAGGCTTGGGAGGTATAGCAGTGAGCAAAACAGTCAAAAGTCCCTGTCCTCCTGGGGCCTACATTCCTATGTTAATACAGCCACTAGTTGAACAATAACTGACACTTGATTTGTTGCATGTGCTGTGTGCCAGGCTGTGTTCTAGGAGCATGCACTCACTCAGTTAATCCTCTCAGTAGCCTAGTGAGATAGATATTATTATCATCAGCCTTGTTTTACAAATGCTGAAGGCAAGTCATAAGAGTATAAGTAGCTCGTCCCTTGTCACATTGCCAGTAAGTGGCAGAGCCAAGCTAGCTTCTTAATAACTATGCCAACAAGTGTGCCATGGTTCGTTGTAGCCTCTGGTCATGGGATTTTGCAGATTAGTGGTAAAGCTTGTGTTACTATTTTATAATTTTATCTTGTCAATAGAGATTTGAATAATTTATTGAGGTTATTTTCATAGTGTGATATATATTCATTTCTTGATATTCAGGGACAAGTAAAAATAGAATCTTGGGCAACAAAGATTTGTATGGATCTCAGCTTTCAACCTTCCTAATGATTTAAATTCTCTTTGTCCGTACTTCTTTATCTACTTATTGTATCATAAACTGATGCTGATGTGTTAAATCTCATGTGATTGTTTCTGTCTGTATTACTCCTAATTTTAACAGGCTTTGTCATATATATTTTGAAGTTCTTTCATTTGTTAAAGGAAAAGTGTTGCTTTTCATTAATGATAGTGTGTTTATTAAGAGAAAACAGGACAACTGTTGATTCTCCATTTACATCTTTTTGTCCTAAAGTCTAATTTGTTTAATAACAAGATTACTATCACTAATATATCAACCCATCTAGGTTTTAACAAGTCTTTATCATTTCATTTTTAATGACTCTCTTATAAGCATTATAGTTGTTTTCCTCTCCATTGATGAGACTTTGTCTTATACTGGGTAGGTTTGAGTCATTTTGTTTTGAATATAAATGTTCTGTATTAGCCCAATTCTTTTCTTTGTGTGTTTATATATATACATATATATATATATATTTTTGTTTGTTTGTTTGTTTTTTTACTTTTATCATGATCAATTTGAAAGTAAACATGGTACTTTAAATATTGGTATATTTACCTCTGCATTTATTAAATATGTACTTTACTGTGTAATTTCTAATTCTAGAAAAATAGATACCATCCCTCAACACACACATAATAATTTATCATTTGAAATAGTATTTTTAAATAATTTAAAAATTGATTTATAATTTATAATTTTGAAAACTTATTTCCCTTTTAGCTTCCACATAACATAAAAGAATGATTTTCAGAGGTTGGGAAGGGTAGAGGAGGCTGGGTTTGATTAGTGCATGTGTTAAAATATCACATTGAACCCCACTAATATGTTCAATTTGTATATATTCATCAAAAATAAAATAAAAATGTACAGGGGCAGAAGAAAATCCCTCATTTTTCTTTTTCTTCCTTTGTCAGTTTTTTTTGGTTGTTATTTTGTTTTGTTTGGTACTGGGGATTGAACTCAGGGGCACTTGACTACTGGGCCTCATCCCCAGGCCTTTTTTGTATTTTTATTTAGAGACAGGGTCTTACTGAGTTGCTAAGTGCCTCACCATTGCTGAGGCTGGCTTTGAACTCACGATCCTCCTGTCTCAACCTCCCAAGTGCTGGGATTACAGGCATGCACCACCACGTCTGGCCCTTTGTCAGTTTATAGACTCAATTATTATATAATTATTAATATTACCATATAAGTCTAACCTGCTTATTGCTTTGCATGTTTTCTTTATGAGCAGACTTTTTTGAAAAAAATAATTTGCTGTGTCTGTGTAATTGACTTTGATACTTATTCCTCTTCTGCAATGCTTCTCCTTTTCTGAAAATGTTTTCCATCATTTTGTCAATAGGAAAAACTTAAAATTGCTGCCTTCCCACATTAGTAACAATTTAACTAAGTCAAGCATTTTGTGCAGAAAATTTTATTTTCTTCTATTTCCATACTCAACATTTTCCAAGGTATATATTTTATTGACTACTAGTTCTGCAGGATGTTGCTAGGTACCTGGTGACAATAAAACTTAGGATAAATAAAGTTGATCATTTCTTGCTGTGGGACTTCTCCCTGCCTTGCATATGCTCCTGATGTTTTGTGGCTCCTCAAGAGGAGGATGTGATGAGCCTGGCCCCCTGGTGTCATTAGACCACAGAATCCTATTTCTATGTAGTGTGTAGCAAAAGTTTTTTCCTTTTTTTTTTTTTTTTTCATGATACCGAATATATATAGGCCTTTTACATGAAGTTCAGGTTCATTTTATGCAGAGAACATTTAATTTGGCTATTATTTAATTTATGTCTACATTCTTCATTCTACTTCCTTGTGTCAGGACATGTATAACTTGTGCTCTGCATTTATTTGACCTGATTTGATTTCCATGATCTCCATTCAGCTCCCTCCTGTCTCCACCATAGGATTTGTTCTGTTGATAAATGTTTAAACCTGATTCTTTTTCTCCTCCATCTTCTACTTATCTGTTTCTCCACTTGAGCATGTTTTTTGTTGTTGTTGTTGTTGTTTTTTGATTTGTTTGTTTTTCTGATTGTGAACCCATTGTTCACAAACTCTTTATTGACAGAGTCTTTGGCAGTCCTTGCCTTTCAGAAAACTTTTTATGAGCTTCATGTGATGGTGGATGTTTTTGGCAACTTCCCATTTCTAAGGTATGCTTTTCATCCTGCTTGCTGGCAGTAGATTTCCTGTCTCAATTCACACAAAATTTTTTAAAAGATTTTTTATTATTAATTTGTCTTTATTAATTTATTTTACATTTTTTCCTAGAGTTTTAAATTAAAATAAAATCATATAGTCCAAAAAAATAAAAAAAAGAAGAAGCCATCAGAGGTATATGTTAGAGTCTAATTCTTTTCATTGTACATCTGCCTAATTCTTCCCTCCCTCTTAACTACTCATAATACCCATATCTTTGTAGAATTTCTGGATGACTGTATAAGCAAAGACAAAATAAATTATTTTCCTTCCTCCCCTTTTTAACATAAAAGGTTTCTATCTATGCTTTCTGTATTTAACACTATAAACAGAGCAGTGTGTTAAGTCCAGCCAGAACCAGCTCCTGTGATTGGCCATCCTGGTGGGATATTCTTCGTGCCCCTCTAGATGACCTTTCTTGGTTCTTCTCTTGCTGGTGTGCTTCATTGAGGTGAGGATCCCTTCGTGCCTGGCTTTCTGTTCTAGTGCTGGTGTGAAATGAGACACAGGCCAGGGGGGCATCCAGTGCATTGTGGACACTTCCCTACTTCTGGTTCTGTAAGAGCTGCAGGACTCAGAGTGTGCCATGGACACTGAAAAGACAGTATTTCCTCCTATGTCCATAAAGGAGAAGCTTTTCTGGCAGTTTTGAATTGCTACCAGTTTGACATCTAAGCGCACATCAGTGGTTGTTCTTGATGAATAGTTTGAGGTATTGTCAAACTCTGTGGCCCCAACTGTGCTGTGGTTGTGTGTAGCAGGATCACATAGCCATGGGAGGAGGTGGAATGGACCTTCACCACAGAGTTTCAGAACCACAGATGCAGGGTCCTTGGAGATTGCATGCCTCAAAAGTGTAAGAGAGGAGTCAGATGGGAAGAGCTGCTCCAGATGACTGTGAGGTACTTGCGGCTTATGAGAGGAAGGTGCCTGGTTTTGTGGTCAGTGGAGCCCAAGAACCCAGAGCCAATGGAACAAAGTAATATCAATCATAAATTTTTTCTGTGTTTGTGGATGACTGTGAGATCTGGTTCAGGAGATATGTCCAAAGGGTCACATTACCTAATTGCAGACTATGCTGTTTGACCTAGTGACACATTGTCCTGCCGTGTGAGTATTCAGTGCTGTTGTTCTACACATGGTGATGAAGGCAGGTGTCCTCAGTCATTTTCATGTGTCCCCATGTTAATCCAGATAGTTCCATTTTTCTCCTTGATAATTCTTGCCACCTGAAGCCAGACATTTATTATCAGTAATGTCTTCTCATGCAGTTACACCCAATGGAAAGTCAAGAAAATCGTTTTCTACCCTCCTCTTCAAAAGGAAATTCCCTCATCTGATTAATCTCCTTTACATACTTAAGTGAACGTCCTACTTTTCAGGTATGGCTGTACTAAATGTAGAAGACATCGGAGTCACTTGAATAAGATTGAAATCCATGTACTGGTTGGTCATACTCCACAGGGGCTGAAAAGACATGTGGGTGAAAACAGAAAAGTGAATAGGACATTGAAGTAGTTTAGGATGAAAATAAAATAATACTTTTAACAGAAGAGGGGGGGAAAAAAAAGAATAACTGAAGATGTTAGTTCACAGTTGCTTCATCACTTTACTTAACAAAGAAGTGCTTTGACTATTGATGTCCAAAGTTGATGGATAATTTGGTGAGTAATATAGAGGTGAAAATATCCATAGCTTGAGCATTAAGTCAACTGTGTAAGTCTAATTTGTACTGAGCCAATATTATGTTAACACTATCCAGACTCTCTGCCAATAAAATTAAGTACTCTATTGAAATGCTGTAATTCATTATTTTACTTTCCTGCTAAGAGTAATGCATTTTGTGCTTCACAGTCTGATGAGGGTGTTAAAGTTCAAAATGAAATTTATTTTTGAGGCATTAAAGAAGGGAAAAATTATATAACGGGTGGCTATGGAATATAGCCCATTAATGCTTCATTACCAATTTATTTGACATAACCCAAGTCCTGCTACAGTGAGAAGCAGTTGGTTGCAACAGATCTTGGGCATCCTTTGAATGGATTTTGCAGATTCTCTGGATACTTCAGATACAAAGCAGTGAAAGAGCTATTTTAAAAAATTATGTCTAAAGAAAATACAGTGTTCTCTGACACATGCTTAGAATTTGCACCTGTGGTGTGAATACCTTAAAAGAGGTGCCATATATTGATTACTTCAGCCATCTCAGTTTACTTATAAAATAAATGAAGTCAGCACTTGGCTCCTCTAAATCCCAAATGACCACTTCCATCATTTACCTCCTCTTTGCAAGCATTACCCTAGAATGACCTGGTGCTGCCAGCTTAATGACAACATCTGAGCAAAAGAGATACCTAATCCTTGCCCCTGGAAAAAAAATTAAATTAAATGAAAATGAAGAAAAAAAAAAAAAAGAAAAAGAAAAATTTGAAGTCTCTGAGTTCAGCAGGCATTTAGAAGATGTCCTTTGCACTAGACCTAAAGGTTTTCCCTCCTCTGAATTATGGCAGGAAAACATCAGTATTAGAGCTAGGTTGAGAAAATGTTTTCAATGCATCTGGCTGGGTGAATAGCCTAGCTCTAGCTCCAGTGAAATATGAGGAAGCAGATTATTGGATCACGTTCTGTATTCACGTTGTCCCACTGAGCACTGGTTCCTGAGCACCTGCTGTGTGGAAGTCAAGGTGAAGGCCCATGGATGGCCAAATAATGAGATGCAGGCCCTCTGCTCAGGAAGCTGTGCCCATACAAAACAAACCCAAGTAGAATGCAAAGCAGAGGCGTCACTGGAAACATTTTAATGTTCGAAGAGTTAGGACACACAATGTCCAACAGGAACCCCAGCTCATTTGTTCATTTTTATTTTTTGGCATACACTTATTATTTTTATTTTATTTTATTTATTTATTTTTGCTTTTGCTTTTCTGATCAGATGAATGCAAAGAGCAGTAGTGGCTCTGATACTCTGAGATCTGGAATGATCCTTGGCTTCTGCTGGGGTTGTCAATAGCATTCACGTTAATAAATTGTGGACATTGAAAAACTCCTGGGTCACAGGCAAACCGAGTGTAAAAACGTCAGCCTGCAAAGTTGGCAGAGTCCAGCCATCACATAGTGACTTTTAAGGATGTTGTAAAATTCTTTCCATAAATAATGTTAAAGCAGGAAAAAAAAAAATAACTTCTCAAAATGTCAAGTCTCTTCATCAACCTTCCAACCCATCAGTCAGGGATGCCATTCTTTCCTGGGAGATGATACCTTAGGGTTAGATTATATCATGTGTGGAAACATCAAGGGAAGGAAAGAAAAAAAAAAAAAAAACCTTGGTTTAAAAAATACATTTTATATAGCCATAAAAGGAAAATGGTGTATGCCCCCACCACTCACAGCTGAGATGACGGGAGTGGCTCTAACAGCAGATTTCCCATATGAAGAAATAAAAATCCCAATTCTTCTGCCCATTGTTTTATGGCCACATGGACTTGCACAGGAAATCAGGGAAGAATTGTAAAACACTGCCTTCAGAGAGCTCTGTTTCGCCTTACCACACTTGCCACATACAGATGCATCAAATCAAATCAGAACAAGATGTGATCTTACTGAGAAAGAATCCTTATAATATCACATTACCACCCCCTGAAAATTCCCCCAAGCATGCATAAAATCATGGAGACCTAAAGTAGAATATTGAAGAGAGCCTTTATGGCTGAGAAACAAGCCTCTTTACCTTCCTTGTCTCATATTATATATACATATTACAATTATGTCAGCGATTAAAAGCATTGTCATGCTGCATTATGAAGTGTTTTTATGTTTAGGATTAGATAACTCTCCCCTACACCCCCACAGAGTCCTTTTATGTCCTAAGGGCAAATCCTTTCTCTTGGGTCAGGAATGTAATAAGGTAGGTTTTCCTCTCTCTGGGATATTGTGTCTGTCTCACTGTGTTTAAATTGATGCAGAAAGCTCTTCAGAGCAAAATACAGCATTTTCTTTGTATATGAGCCAGCAGTTGACTAACCCATGGGGAATTCTCTGTATTGAGCATTTTAAAAGGTACAGTTTGGGTAGTTTTGAGCTGCTGATGCTCAGCAAAGACCCCTGGGAGGTGGATTGGCTGAGCTCCTGAAAAGAGAAGCTTTCTCTCTCTTTTGGTCTTGAAGAAAGAAAAAAAAAAAATGGTCTAAACAACAACTTCTAAGTGACATAATAATTCAGGAAAGTTACTCGGCTCATTTTAATAATAATTGCTCAAGACAGATAAGGAGGAATTACAGTTTATGTAAATGGATGTACTTTTAACTGAAAGGCATCTAACCACCACCAAAAAAAAAAAAAAAAAAAAAAAAAAAAAAATTTCCTAAACACAGCATTTCCTGCCCATCCAATGTATGAAGTATTAACACATCCCTTCTGGGAGTTGAATCACAGGGACTAGGATCCAAAAACAGCAAATACCTCATTTAAACTAAAAGGAATTTTCTCTTAGATTTGATATCTCCTTGTAGACCACCAATTACAAGAGGTCAAGGCTGTTGCCAACCAAGGATAACCCTTGTAATGTTGGTTATGGGTTTTTATAGTACCCCAGATTCTAGGATCTTAGGATATGTCCGAAGATTAATCAGTACACTCCAGCCATATATATGTGTGTTCATGTGCATGTGTGTGTGTGTGCCTGTCTGCATGAACACTGGTTTTCATTACTATAATGAAATATCTGAGTCAGATTACTTTATAAAGAAAAGAGGTTTACTTGGCTCAGTTTCAGAGGCTGGATATCCAAACAAGATTTCATAGGCTGTGGCAAGGGCTAACTCTGGCTGCGTACAGCATGGTAGAGGTACATGTGTATCTCTATCCTTGTGGTCTCTCCCTTTCCTTATAAAACCACCAGGATTCAATCATTGCGTCTCTACCCTAGTGATCGAATCACTTTTCCAAGTTTCCACCTCTAAACATCCTAGCTAGATTATGTTTCCACTCTCTCAATACAATTAATGTATGACTTTGAGGATTAAACTCCTACATAGGTTGGGAAAGGAGAGAGAAATCACATTCACACTATAGCAGATGAATATTGTACTCTCCCTCTCTTCTTTCTTCCCTTCCTTTCTTTTTTATGAGTGCATATTACCCTCTCTTGTGTGTGCATTTTTTGTAGCATTTAATTAAAAGGAACTCCACAAACTTTCTTCTGCTGATGAGCCCTTTGAATGAGCAGATTAAAGTTGCATTAACCACTTTTTTTTTTCCTTAGCCCTATCTCTGCAATAGGTAGAAAATTTATCCCTGGGTTCTGTTCTTATATATGCCACACACAGTTCACTAATAAGTGAGTTTCTGAACATTTCTGGCTATCAGGAAACCATCCTGATTCCTCCTGATTCCTCAGGAATCAGGAAAGACCTTGGACCAGCAGATCAGGCAGAATAAATAGCATGAGAAAACATGCAGTGTGTGTAGTGTACACACTAGGTCACTAGAAACAGAAGCGGGAAGATGACAAAGCAAGCATGGTCATGATCCTGGTCACCATCTTCCCACAGCTCTATACGGTTGATCACCATCCATCATTAATCGAAAGGGCCTAAGTTTACATGACCCAGAACCAGGGTGCCTGTCTCAACTCTTTACCAAGAAAATTGTTGTCTTGATTCTTGGGGTTGTGTTGACTGACAAATGAAATACACTGATGTCATTTTGTTATAAAAATAACAAACAAATAGCATACTTTCACTTTAAATATACAGATGACAAAATTTGAACCAAATGTTGAGTTTCAATTAGCTTTGGTCTGGTTTACTTTGTAAGCACATTAACTGTTTTTTCTCAAAGGTGTTGAAATTCATAAACTTTTAATCAGTTGCTGTGGCATTATAATCACACTATATTAATATTGTGTTCATATGCAATATGGAGACTTATGAAAGCTATGTATATTTTGGAGGCATATGTTTGAAGGGTCAAAGGAAAGACTTAAATGAAACTTTTAAAGAGCTGAATGGCTTGCAATATATACTGTGTATATAGTCCTAAGGAAAATGTGCTTATAAAAATAAGTTTATGGAATCAAGCCCCAAATTAAAAACATATTTTTTAGGAATAAATTAGCACTTCTTAAGGAATGAAATTCTTACTTTGGTGGGGAGGTAGAAAGCAAAGCAAAAAACAAACAAACAAACAAAAAGCAGAAATGACTAAAACTTAAGTCTCCCTCCCCCAGAAGTGACTTCACCATATGAAGAATTGTGCTTGTGCTTGGCATAGGCAGGCCATCTTCCCAGTTCTCTTTTGGAAGGACCACAAATCATTTTATGTACACATGCACGTGCGTACACACACACACACACACACACACACACACACACACACACATTTATTGCTTCAAATTGCCAAGTTTCAACCTGTGCTTCTATGTTGTAAATTACCTTTCTCCTCTATTTCTCCAGTGGAAACTCTATATGGCCAACCTTACTTCCTTGTTTCTGTCTCTTCAAACACTTTAGTCATGGTAGGGGGCAAAATTTCCATTACATTAATGAGATTTCCACAAGCAGATTAAAGAGGAAATATGCCCTTCAATCTTCTGTTACTTAACAGCACTGCATTGGGAAGAAATCTCTGTGTAAACCATCGACAAGAACAATAGCCAAGGGGCAAAATTCCACTGAGGTAGAGTGTAGCTCAATCACAGTAACATGGTCTTTTCTTTTTTCCCTCCCCTTCATCTGAAGCTTTATTGAATAATTTCAAGAAAAACCTACTGCAAAACATCAGATTATTTGCTTTCTACAGCTAGTGGGACCTCACACTGCAAGTTGGGATTACCTCTTCAATGCCAGAGCCTTACCCCATGTCAACCTTGCCATGGCCATGGTGGGCAAAATTAATTTCAGAATTTTTTTCATTTATAAAGAATAGGAACCAGCTAAGAAAACTCCGAATTGTGTCATTACTAACTCAAAACCTCAACCTGCACTTGCAATATAAAAGGAAGCTGTTCCTGGGGGGACCCTAAATGCATCTGTGATAGGGAAGTTTATCAGATTGTTGGGCTTACAGCAATCTTAGGAAATGCCTTCCCTTTTCTGTGGCTTCTGACTCTCCTAACACAAACATAAGGCAGTCAGAAAATTGGGAGTATATTGAGATCTGGTACCACATTGGTTCCAAACTAGTTATTTCCAGTAACACATTTCTGGTAACACATTGCTCCAACAAATATTTACTGAGTTCCTGCTGGATGCTGGGCATTGCTCCAAGCACTTGGAACACATCACTGAACAAAATTGATAAAAGCCCCACCTTTACGCCATTCCTATTCTAGTGGGGGTCAGGAGGAGCAGGCAACAAATAATAAATAACCTCTGTAAGTAAATTATATGTTAGAAGTGGTGAGAGCCCTAGGAAAAAAAAAGAGGGCAGAGGGGAGGCAGATGAAACTGTAAATGGGGTGATCAGGAGCAGAATCAAGTTGGGAAATGAGTGTCAACGAGGAAGCATGTAAAGAAGGACATGAAGGGAGTCAAGTAATCGTTTCTTAGTGATCCCACCCTAGAAGGAACCCAGGACTCCAGCTATGAACCTTTTCATTTCCCAGCATTGGGAGGGGCATTTTCCTTTAAGGACTGACTCTGCTCTTTCTTCCACATCCCAGGGGAAGTCAGTGCTCTGTGTGGTCCTTGGATTCCCTCTCGTTCCGCCTCCTTTCTTGCAGGCCTCTCAATTGCACATTTATCTTGTGTTCCAGCCTTGCAGGCCTCCTCTAACAGGACTGAATTTTGCAGGCAACTTGGGAGAAACAGAGAGGGCTCAAAACAGGAAACAGCTTAAAAAATGGAGTACACTGGATTACTGTCTATAATTCCTTAGCCTCTTCCCACATGGAAATCCCAAAGGAGCTAGTTTCCTTTAAGCCCATACCTGGCTCCATTTTCCTAGACATTTTCTTTCTTTCCTGCCTGATTCCTCAAAATTTACTGAAACTGGGAAGCTACCACTGGTAGAGATCTTAACCTCTATATTCCTTAACTTCTGTTGGTGCTGTGCTACGGTGTCCTCCAAATACAACCCACAGGATGATGTGCCCTTGTCCCCTGCTATTTTCTGTCTCCTTTGTTCTCTTCTTAAGTTTTTGCTTCTTTGGTATCCCATTGTTTCCCATTGCTGTCTCTCTTCATCCTGGGTTCAGTGTCCTTAGGTCAGAGCTTTTCATATTGGGCTTTGTGAAATCTTTAAAATTTTGTGTAGGTATTTGGGGATACAAAAGATAACAGGGTAAGGAATGGGGTTTCCACTCTTCCTTCACCTATAATCTTTCTTAGATTCTTAAAAAAAAAAATTTTTTTTTGAAGTGCTAAGTATCAAACCCAGGGCTTCACACATGCCAGACAAACACCCTACCACGTAGCTACACCCTTACCCCAAATTCTTGAGTCTTTTTTTCCAAGCTTGTCTCCTCTTCTGTATCTCTCTCTCTGCAGAGATGTCCTGGAGAGACTTCTTCTACTGTGTCTTCTCCCAAATGGAAACATAATTCCCCTCCCCAAATCGGCTGGACTTTCAGTGCTATTGTTATATCAGAATCTTTCAAGCTACAAACTTCAATATTATTATTATTTCTCTAAGCCACCATCCGAAAGTTATTCCCAAAGGTCCTCAAATCTAGCCCCTTCTCTGCATCTTCATGACCTCTGCCTTGGTTCAAGGCCACGGTTCTCCCTTAGATGATTGTAGCAGCCCCCTGAGTGAGTTGCCCTGTCTTTGCTCAGCTCTTCTGACACTACCAGAATTACCTTTGCCTTGCTGAGAACCTTGTCTGGATTGCCTGGTATCTGAGTGCCGTAGAGCATTCAACACCCCTTATAGTTTTCCCATCCTGCCTCCCATAAATTCTCCCCTATAGCATATGGCCAAACACCCACATGCACTCCCCCAGCCTACACTTGTCCTTATTTCCCAACATTCTGTGCTTTATCTTGAGTCTGGGTCTCTGTCTCTATTCCCTTCTACAATTCAGCTTAGTTACCATGCTTTGCAGCCTTCCATTCATTCTTTTATTAGTACATCTCTCATTTATTTTAACTACTGTTTCTCACTCATCCCGTCTAGGGATGCTTTTGTTTGTTTTGTCCACAATACACAAATATCTAATCCCTATACCCTAATATCTGAACCTGTGCATTTTCTATAACCTCAATGCCTTCTACTAACATGGCACAGAAAAATAAAATCTAGATATGGAA